>OX104130.1:28126497-29376497 GCA_944470555.2 Heterobilharzia americana | reverse complement strand
CTAGGGATCAAATTCAGGACCTTCAGATTTCACGGCGAATGCGTTAACCATTCAGCCACTGGGTCGGTTTCCAGTGGTTCACAATTTCCAACTTCTGTCAATTCACGACATAGGGTGACTGTTAACCAGTCGGAAGTGAAGTGGATGCTAAGTGAAGACGTTGGATGACAGTCGCGCTATGTCGCGAATTGACAGAAGTTGGAAATTGTGAACCACTGGAAACCGACCCAGTGGCTGAATGGTTAACGTGTTCGCCGTGAAGCCTGAAGGTCCTGAGTTCGGTCCCTAGCCGGGTGGTGGGTGCGTACTGTTGAGGAGTCCCATACTAGGACGAAACAGCTGTCCAGTGCTCCCAGATTTTCAATGGTTCCCCAACTGATGTCAGTCCATGATGAATACTACTTCTAAATTAAAAATCCTCATTCATCTCAAAAATGCATATAAATATGCATCAATAAAGTACAAAATAAAATGTGGTTACATGTTAAACATTTGGGGGTTGATCGATGGGCTTCAAGTGTGTAGAGAGAAGGAACTTCAAGCTGTCAAACTTACGAAAGCAAATATCGCCTGTAATAACCTGGAACACTAACAGTGAAGAAGCTTCTGTTTCTGTGTAAGCAAGTCAAAAGAGACAGAACCAGTGACAATGTCTGTCTACAGAAATGAACAAAATTTTACTGATGTACAGTTCAAGACTTGAGGAAACCTTACCTGGTTCTTTTGAATTCACCACTATGCATATGGCAATCTAACTGTCCCAGTGGAACAATTTGCATAGCACAAATCCATCTGAGAATATAAGAACATTTAACAGCTTGTTTTGTAATGGATGAAGTCGAATCCACTAGACATTTTATGCTAGCACATTTGATAGACCTAGATTACTACATAGATACTAGCATAGCGTTTGCTCTGATACACGGCATTCCGAAGACTCTACCACCTGCTACTTTTCTAAGCATTTTCCTTATAGCTAGGACTGTGGTTATAAGATCAACTAAGCCTAAACTTTGTATTCAAAAAGGACACATCGAATCCCTTTTCGTTTTGTGGTAATTAAATAACGTCTCGTCTTCCTTATATTTCTCTTTTGTTTTTTTGGATCTCTTTTGGGAGACATGTTAACTGAATTTTCCCGTTTTTCGCTCTTAGTTGAATAGACGTACTAACATCTTTTCAGTTTGAAGGCATATTGGGATTTATTGATTTTCAGTTGGTATTCATCCCAAACTAGTACCAAGTGAAGAACTGTTGGAAGGCTGGGAACACGAGACAGCTGTTTTGTGCTGTTTTGTACGCACCCATCATCCCTCCAGGGTCCGAACTCACGACCTTCAGGTTTCGCTGAGAGCTTGCTACCATTGAGTCACTCAGTTAAAACTCAATAGTTCACATTTTCCTACTTCTGTCAATTGGCGATAATAGCATGTTACTAATGAGGATTAGACAGTTCTTCTCTTTGGAGGTCCGTGATGAACATCACCATTCAAGTTCTGTTGACGAGGAGTTATTGACAAGAATGCCTTTCGTTCATATTTTACTTTTAATACCTTATAATTATTCAGATAGTCAGCAACATTAGCCTCTCCTTGTGGTAGATATACACAGCTATAATATAGGTGGACTCCTGAACAATAACCTTAGGCTTCACCTTTGATAGTCGCTGGGTCCCTCGAAAACAGAAAGAAGCGGTAAAAACGACAAAAGTTTATCGCCAAGTTGGACATGTACAAAAACTAACGGTGTATATACATTTTCTGATGCCCTTGATAAGTCCTACGTTCGGCTTCTTTGAGGAATCTAGGAAATATTATCACACTTTATAACAGATATAAAGTATTGAAATAGAAATTCAAATCTGATACTCTTTTAAAGAATATCACCTATTTCAAACCTAGTTATACTTTTGTACGCTTGAATATATGCGCAAGAGTTTTGATTCGACATAAAACGATAGACTGTACTTTAGGGACTACATTTATAAGGAGGCTCTGTTTGACTTAGATTTCAGCCTTTTTGGCATTCATCGGTAAGGCATGTCTGCAAGTCTAAGGAAGTTGTTGCCCCTCTGTAATTTCAATCTAGGGATATAAAACACTTGATTGACATTTATCGACAACTGAAATCACCTGTAGCCTCAATAAGGTGTAGAAATGCCTGCCTGTTGAAAACCAAGTGTTTTGAATAGCAGTACACTCTGTGCTTCTATATAACTGTAAAATAGGATGATTAAAGATGGGGATTTACATTTATTTCAACTATCTCTGTAGTTTCTCGCTTGCAGTGGAATCAACATGTGTGCAGTTTTAAGATCAAGCAATGAAGATGAATCATTTGATAATGTTGTGAACTTTCATCAACTGAAGTGAAATGACCATGTATTCACTATTCATAATGATCTATCATGTATCGTAAAGCTCAAGTTTAGCGCAAATAACTTAATGTTGGAAAAGCGTATCAATCAGCGAAGTCACTGATTGTCGGTTTTCGCACTAGGATCCAACAAGGAAATGAAATACACGCTTACAAACTATGATATATCTGAAAGTAAATATCTCTGTTACAGATGCAGTATAATGTTGGATCAAGTAATAAAACGATTAGACGAATATGAGATTAGAGAAACGATATATCATCGATAAACATCACTTAATTTGGGAACTGCTTCAACACTACGGAGTACCACAAACCTTTATCAACCTCATTCAACAGCCATATGAAGACGCTACATGCCAAGTGATTCATAATGGAAAGTTTAGTGACGCCTTTGAAGTAAAAATAGGAGTAAGAAAAGGCTGCCTACTATCACAGATGATCTTCCTGATTGTGGTGGACTGGATCATGTAGCAAAGTGTGAGGGGTGAGAAGATGGGCACACACTGCTCGATTGATGAAAAGACAGTATACGATTTGGATTTCGCCAATGATGAGGATTTATGTCTAATGTCGCACATGCTTGAAGATCTACAGGCAAAATCCAACAAATTGAGAGAATTGGCAGCGAAAAAGGGACTTCAAGTGAATGTAGAGAAGATGGAGGTAATGAGGATACCCAACCGACAACATCAACAATAAACATCAATCACCATCAACGGGAGAAACCTAAGGGAGTAGTCTCTTTCACCTAGGCAGCATCGTTTCAACCACTGGTGGCACAGATGAAGACGTCAAAGCCAAGACCGGAAAGACAGCAAGACACTAGTTTAAAATCAGTGTGGAGATCTACTACGCTCCACTCAGTATATAGAGTGAACAAGATCAAAATTTCAACACTAACTCAATCAAGTCAGTGCTATTATGTAGTGGTTGAGAGACTTGGTGCGTTACGAAAAGCATTTCCAACAAACTACAGACATTCATCAACAGCTACCGGCTACGCTCGCTCACTCAATACTGAAAATCAGATCAGATGGCCAGAATAATAAGAATAAGCGACAAGAAACTCTGGGGATGAATCAACCGAGAACCTATCATCCAACAAATATGCAGAAGGAAGTGGAGATGGATTGGATAGGGGATACACTGAGAAGGCCAACTGGGGACATCACGTGACAGGCCAGGCCGTCGAGTGGAATCTAAATGGGAAACTACAAGTTGGGCGTCCGAGGCGAAGGTGACATGGAGGAGATCATATGAGGAAGAAATGAAGAGTTGTGGGCAGCCGTAGACTGCCCAGGTTGAAAAGACTCAAGAGAAGAGAGTGAAATGGAGACGTGCTACTGAATCCTTATGTTCCACTAGGAACCCAAGGGCCAATGATAATAATAATATCATAATAAGATATCACTGCTTCCTTTGGATAAAAGAACAAAATTACGTATACATTTTTACGAATAACTCAGGCCTAGTTTGTTTCTGAAGGCATCTTTTTATCTAAGAAAAAACAGCTCCGTTATTTTTATTATACACTGCAGTTATTATCACTTTCACACACAAACAAAGTCGTATCAAATTAGCTCCTGGCAAAAATACACAATCTGTAATGAGAAACACATGACCAGTCCAATCTGGTAGCTAGCCAAGATTCGGGTGGTTTGAACAACAATTCAGCTCTCTGAGCTGATGAACTCATACTCGAACGAGTGAAATGGCAGTCTAGTGTTTGGACCACCTCAATCTGGTGCTAGGGTGCACTCGTGATCTAATCTATATGATTGACTTAGAAGTACTTAAGTCAGTCAGTAGTATATTACGCATAAACAAACCTAAACTTTATTCATTGATGTTATATGCCTTCATTGAATAATGTTATGTGTGTTATAATGATTCTAATGGAAATATTGCAATGAATTCAGTATTCACGTAAATTATTGCTTCTTAGTAGATTTCTAGCAGATGAATAATGTGTTTACTACTCACATAAAAGGTGAAGTTATTTCTTCCTGATCTCTTGTTAAAACTTAACATGTTTCATCGATATTTTGTAGATATTGTATGAACAAAAAGGTCGATGATAAATGACCTGATATAAAACAATTCAGTAGTTTTAAAAGTGACAAAAAATAATATAGTAAAATTTTATCTTGATACAAAAACTTGTTAACTAATTGGTTTAGTTCACCTTTTATTTTTATACAAGATTCTTGTCACTTTTGATGATTTTACATTTCATGATGAGTTGTGTACAAGGACGAAATAGCTGTCCAGTATTATTATATTATTATTAGTCCCTTGGGTTCCTAGTGGAACATAAGGATTCAGTAGCACGCCTCAAGTGACCTCTGTTCTCTGAAATCTTTTGAACCTGGTTCCACGACAGCCCACAAGCTCTCATTTCCTCCTCGCATGATCTCCTCCATGTCACCCTCACCAAGGACGACCAACTCCTCGCTTCCCATGGGGATTCCACTCGAGTAACTGGCCTGACGCGTGATGTCCCCAGTCGGCCTTCTCAGTGTATGCTCAACCCAATACATCTCCACTTCCTTCCACTGCATATTTGTCGGGCGATAGCTTCTCGGTTGGTTCGTTACCAGCCAGAGTTCCTTGTTGCTTATTCTTATTATTCTGGCCATCTGAGCTTCAGTAACGAGCCAGCGTAGGTGACAGTTGTTGATGAATGTCTGTAGTTTATTGGAAATCCCTTTCGTAACGCGCCAAGTCTCTGAACCATACAGAAGCATTGACTTGGCGTTGGTGTTGAAAATCCAGATCTTGTTCCACATGCTGAGTGCAGAAGGTCTCCACACTGGTTTCAGGCTAATGAACGCCTGTCTTGCTTTTTCGATTCTGACTTTGACATTCTCATCTGTGCCTCTGCCGCCTGTAGTTGAAACAGTGCCCCAGATAGTTGAAGGAGGTTACTTCCTTTAAGTTTCTCCCGTTCATGGTGACTGGAGTTTGTTGTTGTTGTTGGAGTTGTTTGTGCGGTATCTTCATCACCTCTGTCTTCTCTATATTCATTTGAAGTCCCGTCTTCGCTGCCTTGCCTCTTCTGTCAACTTGTTAGTTTTCGCCAGTAGATCTTCAAGTTTATGTGACATCAGGCACAAGTCATCGGCGAAATCCAAGTCTTCTAGGTTCTTTTCCACAGTCCAGCGTATCCCCCTCTTAGCTTTCCAGTATACTCTCAAGTTTTTTTAGGGGTTCTACAGATGGATGTATATCAACTTGAAAACATTATTTTCTTCCATCTAAAATATCTCATTTAAACCATCCTACATGATCCACAATGAATGATAAAAACTTCCCTTCAAAAAGTACGTGTTATACATGCAGAACATAATGGTTTATCAATCTAGTAACAATAGATATACTGTTCAAGAAACAAAATCATTAACTTTCAAGTATCTGGCCTCTTTTTTTGGCTATTTAGGTCAGATGAAAGTGTTTTCAACTTGAGATAATAGGCTGTTTAACTAATTTACAGTTTAGAAAGAATTTTTTTCAGGTAAAGACAACCATCTGTTGCTCAATTTATTCTTAATTAAAAACGTACTAATTTTCTTGAAGAAAAGATTCGGTTTTCAATAATGTAGGAGGTAGTGTAAGAGAGAAATAAACCATAAATTTTATTATGAAGGATCAATACTGGCTAACAATAGATGTTTGTGCATTTTTCTTAGTGACGGTATTCATATTAAGACTTTAACCTAGAACCAATCACAATGAACACTGATCACTAAGCTAATGAGTTACGATAGCTACTTCTTGTGCAACGATGTTAGAACTTACTAATTTTTCATTTCTGATTGTTCTGGACTGAATTTATCAGCCAGCCACTGTTAGCCTATGAGTTTCTGTGTAGATTACCTCGATATAGACGATGATTTCTTTTGATCGATACTAAGGATGAATAAACGCATTGCATAATGGGTGCTTATTATAACTCAGTAGCGTAGGGGCATAACACTGATATGTGAAGCGATCGGTATGAACATCATTACTCACTGGAATGAATGTGTATCTGACTGGCGAGTCCCAAATGAGACGAAACGTACATCCTGGATCACACTGCTACCCACTAACTATCATTAGTAACACATCAGAATCACCAGCTACATCGAGGCATCCAGCCAACAGCCTAATAATAATAATAGTTTTTCGTTTGATAAACTTTTAATTTTTATGGTATTGAGTCCTCTGAACTGGATTGTTTAATCGTGGAGCTTTCGTTATCATTTTAGACAATATCATCATCAGCACGAATTTTAGAAGGAAGTGAGCTATAAGGTTATTTTTGCAATTTATTTATCAGCTTGCCTTGATGACCTTGTGTGTGGTTGGTTGCTTCTGTCAAGGTCTCGTCACTGTCTTCATGGAGATGATGATGTCTAGAGAGACAACGAAAGCTCCATAATTAAAGAATCCAGCTCAGCGAACCTAACACCATCAATACGAAGTATCTATTGATTGACAAAAATATTGTTAATTTCAGGTTGGTATTCATCATGGACTGACATCAGTTAGAAAAACATTGGCAACTTTGGAGCACTGGACACGGGAGGTAGCGCTATATCGTGAACTGACAGAAGTAGGAAATATGAACCATTGGATGCCGACCAAGTGCCCGCGAAGCCTGAAGGTCTTGGGTTCGATCCCTGGTTGGGTCATGAGTGAGTATTGCTGAGGTGTCTCATACTAGAACCAAACAGCTGCCAAGTGCTCCCAGGTTCCCAGTTTTTCTCCAACTGATGTCAGTCCATGTTGTATACCAACCTGAAATCAATAAAATCCCTACAAACATCAAATTCAAAGAAATGATTATATCGATAGACTACATGAGGAGTTCGAGTTGTTACTGATTAAATTGGCTGTTCTCAATAAACTCATCTGAAGTGTTGATGTGTTGTACAACTTTGCATTACTCAGTATTTATTAATTTAAGTAGTATATTGCTGATTAGTTACATAATGACCGTTTCTTTTAGTGAAATCTCATTCAACTGTCACTTGTAAGTCAAGCATCTTTCGTTAAACAAATAGTTGCTAAACAAAAGATAGTTTAAATCTGCCACTCAGAAGGGGTAATTTAAACAAACTTCACTCCTATATTGTCACTCAGGTGATAATCATTACCTGCTTCATCATAGATGACTGCCATGATGTGATACATAGACAAGATAAAAAGGAGAAGAGATGTTGCCATTGGGAAAGAAGAGAATACTGTAAGTATCATCGATCAATAAATAAAGTGTTATTGTTGCTTAATCAATGCTGAATGAGTGATTTGATATGCTAAGGCAGTATATATTGAACATTAACAGTACGATGTGCAATATCTGATGTTGAAGATTGTTGAAAACGTCCACAGCCAGTCAAAACATGCTGTAATTTTCAGAGAATCCGTTAACTAGAAGTCCAACTAAATAATGATTGTAAAATTCCAAGAGAGAAAAAAATGAACCAATCAAAATCCTTTGAAAAAAAGACTTGACGAATATCAAGGTTACCACCTATCAGTGGATAAGCAAAACAATACTTTCAATAGACATTTATTGTTCGATTTCGTTTTTCTGCTTTCATTGGATCAAGCAATAAGTGGACTGAAGTTTGAAGGTCACTGCGTTAATATTCAACTACTAGTCACCACCAAGCAAATTACAACAATAATCAGGCAATATCGAGGGATTCGCATAGTAGCCCATATATGGATAACGCTTTACCGTTTGAAGTGATGAATCCAAGATTCGAGTTCAAATCGGAACAACATCACTGAATGGAGTAGACGTGCATCTAGCTAATGAGTCTCAAATAGGATGAAACGTGTATTTTGGATTCCACCGTTAGCCACCATAAAGCAAGTTAAGGCCATATCAACTATAGAAGAAATAAACAGTAAACCCTAAGGATTAATTTTATTTGTTAGTACCCATCATCATCATGAGGTGAAAAGCTGAATGAAATAGTTAACCTCACATGAATTCGACCTGATATCCTTTGACACTATCAAAGTTTCGTTTGCTTACTTCTTTCAGTACCTTACAGTATCAAAGAGGAAGATGGAAAATAACCTTTTTCATAAAAAAAAAATTTTTTTTAAATTAAAATGACACAAAAACTCACTGATTTATCTGATAATGAACTCTCAGGACTCATTGAATTCGATAGACCATCACTACCACCTCGTCTTGCAGCTAATGAATTAGCCTTTAAACATTCACGTCGAATAAAAATTTGATCAGGTGTCCAACTACCATTTCCACTGACAGTGATATTTTCTTCTTCATCATCTTCACAATCTCCATCCTTTATTATTCCTGGATCAGAGTTATTTGTCCCTTGATTTGTCATTAAAGATCCATATGAACGATAAACATCTGAACTTTTTGAACTGACATATGTGTGGTTATTATTATTATTATTATTACTATTGGTTTTATCGAAATCATGTTGGTCGGATGCTGATGTCAGAGCATAAGAGTTCACGTTTTGTCGATAATTATCAGGAGGTGATGAACTAGGTGAAGCATTCGGATAATTCATTTGTTTTCTGAGATTGGATTCAATAGGATACTGTGATTGTGCTTTTGTGCTTGAATTCTGCATAGAAAATACAGAATGATGAAAAAAAAGTAATTATTTCACCTTTTTATACAGTCCGAAACAATAAAAATAAACATTGCTTATGGACTACCAGGCCCTGACCCACTGACTCAATGGTAACGTGCCGCTAACCATGAGACTTGGAGGTCCTGAGTTCGATAATTGATGAGGTCATAAGTGCGCAATGTCGAGGATTCCCAAACTAGGATGAGACAGCTGTCCAGTGCTTCCAGTGTTCTAATGATTCCCTAACTGATTTTACTTCCTGATGATTACCAACTTGATATCCCTACAAACCTCCAGATTGAAGCATTGCTTTATTCTTCCTCAAAAAAAGCGGGAAGGAGTAAAGGCTCTTATAATGCTTCTCTATCACACCTAAAAGTCCCAGAGTTAAAGTATCCGCTGAATAATGAATCTACTGACAATGAAGTCCCACAAACCTGGCTGTCTAATATCAATAATAAGTACTGAAATATGCTTATTAGTGATGTAAAGAAATCTTCATGTGGTAACGGCAAATCGCTCCATGAAGCTAATATTAGAGTATCTGTCCTATGATCTTTAAGCAAGTCAGTTAACATCACTCGATTATAAATTTCAAACTGCAGTTTATTCATAATCAGAGACTGAAGGTTCACGTTGTTCTATAATAAAGTTTGTATGAATTGAAAATATTACTACTAGTAGTAGAATTTTTTGATTCTATAATTTAAAGATACCCGATAGATTTACTAGTGATGTGTTTAATAAACATCTACTATATTTCATATGAGAATTCCCCCTTAAAAAAGGAAGAACAACAATAGGGGCAGTAGGATAAAATGAATCCATTTCATTTCGGTAGCATCTTGTCAACTGTTAACATACTTTAATTCACTGAAAGAAAACAGAATATCTGCCAACAGTCACGTTGGACAGTAACAGTTATAAAGTAAAAGGTTACTCATAACAGTAAATTCAACTAAGGTTAGTAAATGGTAACATATTGTCATAATAGTATAATCAGTTTGCAAATAATTGATAAATTGCTCACTTCACATCATCACTTCTCACAGTTGAGTAGTTTTTCAACTGTCATCTCAATTGTAGTGTCAACAAGATTTCCACTGGAAACCTACTTAACCAAGATTGCAAGATATGATCTCTGACATTAAGATGTTATAAACTAGGAAAATATATTATCATTGAACAAATTAAGTAGTCAGGAATAATTAAGGCTGATCTGTAGATTTTGCCAGGGAGTCAAATCAGATCATATTGATCTAAACATCGGATAGCCGTTTCGCTCGCTCTGGGTCGAGTCAGTTCATCAACGATGTTAATTCAGATCACTTGAATCTGGTTGGTTGACTTGAATGAACCGGTTATACTGAAAATAAGATGACCAATTTGCAAGTGATTTACAAATTAAAGTTGGAAGATAGGCAGAGGTTGACTACAGTTCCTTTTTGAACATAAATCAGATTTCAAGCCTTTATAATCGCTAAGGACTCAGTAAATCTGCTATTCAATATCACTGTTGAATTTTACGGATGACAGCTTAAAACCAATCTCGATGGCCTGGATATGCACACTCTTTGTCACCTTGCTTCAAAATCGCTGACGTAATCCCCTTTGATGTGTATTTTTATCCTTTGGATGAAATGCTTCACCTTACCGGTTTGTTTTAAGTTGGAATCGTTGGATTAAAGTGTTATGCAAGGCAGCTGAATGTCTATGGCTCTATAAATTATACATTGATTGGTCACTGGGGGTTAACTACTTTCACGTTGTCTAGTCCTGAGTCCTAATCGAATTCTACCGATCAGTTTGCGATATCGCCATCAAACTAGGCGATTCACTATCACAATACCTTGAGATAGATGTTAGTTGGATGGCAGACTGTCGTCACATGACGACAGCCAAAAAGCACGAAACTTGGGTGGAGCAAAGATTCGTGAAAATTACCTCCATCCAACTAACATATCATCATCATCATCAACATAGGACCAGGAATTACTGCATGACGGGCCCAGTTGCCACAGCTCATATTGGTACATCAAGTAAAAAGGCAGTGAAGTGGCAGATGAAGAAAAGAAAACCCAGTCAAACGAAATATAAACTACTAAACGAGAGAAAGGAAGAATGAGAAAATGGTGAGATTCAGTATAGTGTTAAGATGAAGATGGTGTTTGTATGCATCTGTGCCACTGACATCGATTCTCAGTCAAATCACTTACAGTCTCCAACCACGAGTTCCTCTTGCCCCATGGACCCCAACCACCCAGTCTGCATCGTCCCACATGGCTCACACCAACAGTCAAAGACTTCTTACATTGATGTCATGTTTTAGTCCGGCCACTTCAGGCCTTTTTCCAGCCTGAACTTACTTCGGCCAACATTGTGTGACGAGGCAATCAGCGACTGGGCATACGTAACACATGTCCCAACCATCTCAGTCAATGAAGGTTCACACCGCAGAATACTACCTATACTACGAAGGAAACGGTGGTCAAACATCTGAAGGCTTCTCATTTCTTCTACCTCCAATGACCAAGTTTCACAGCCATACAGTAGAACACAGCGGACTGCTGTGCAGTACATGCGACCCTTAATAGACAATCGGATATCACGGCGGCGCCACAGGTGGTGTAAGTTGGCAAAAGACAATCAAACCTTTTGTATTCGTGCCGAAATTTCATCGGCCACTGAGCCACCAAAGCTAATCCCACTTCCCAGATAAGCGAAGTGGTTGACACACTCAATCACTACACTCTCTATTGTTAGCCGAGGCACCGTTGAGGACCAATCCTGGAGCAACAATTTGCATTTCGGTGGTGAGAAACCCATCCCAAACATTCTCAAATTGACACTCAAAGCGTTCAGAAGACTCTGCATCTTGTCAGCGTCTTCACTTAACAGGACTATGTCATCTGCATATTCTAAGTCTAACGAAAATTCTCCTGCGATTAGGTCAACCTTTGTGTAGTCAGGTGACGCGAGAGGGGGACCTCCATAAGAATATCTATGATAAAACTGAATAAGAATGGAGACAATGGGCAGTCTTGACGGACACCGCTCGACGAGCACGGCTCCTCGGATATCTCACCATAGGCTCTAACATGCTTACAAGCGTTCGAGTGGAGAGCCTTTCAGTGATAGACATTATCATAAGACTTCTCGACCAACGGAGTCGAATGCCACCTTCAGGTCCAGAAATACAACTATTGTCGGGCGTCGGTAAGCGTGCATATTGATTCAGGCAACTAACATCTTCATTTTATTTTTGTCTGATACACTGAAATGTAGTTTCTAAATTAGGAACTTTCTAGCCTCCTAAAATTTATCCTTTACATCATCACCAAGAAAAGTTACAAATGATACCATCATTGAATGACTGAATGAACAAGTATAAGTTTACATTATACAGGAAAAGAACAAAACAACAATGAACTACTTTTTTTATTTCGATTTTCAGTGAAAAATTTGATAAAATGTGCATGACTATAGCAGAAAATTCCCTCTTTCTCTCTTCGCCCTCTCTACCAGTTTTAATTATACACACTGATTTTTTTTTTCTTGAAAAAATTCTTCTGGTAACCCTTTAATTTTATTTAAAGAATGTAAACAGACAGACAAACAAACAAACAACCCTTCAAACCACTGTGAATCATAACACTTAAATAAATATATAAGTCAATTTAAGCCACCGACAGCAGAATTTAGAAATACATCCAGTGAACAAAAATCGTTTCCGATTCAATGCTCAATATAGAATTGTTTGACTTCTGTTAGCAGATGGGCTACTATGTAGAGTCCTCGATACTGCTTGAATATTCATTATGTAGTAGATTGCTCGGTGGTGACCAACAGTGGAGTCCAAAACGTGCATTCCTTCTTATTTGTGATTCATCCACCAGATGAACCTGTACTCCAGTAAGTGATGTTACTCCCACTGGGACTCGAACCCATTACCCGTCGCTTCAAACACCAAAGCGTTACCCACTAGGTACATCCAACTGATGAGACCCAAATAGATCGAAACATGAGTCCTGAATTCCACTGCTGGCTACGAAGTAGACTACAACAAAATAAACCTTCGAGCAGTATCGAAGCATCCATTTACGAACCAATGTGTTAACAGAGATCGAGTAATTCATCCTAGTGTAGCAACGAGAAATTACAAATATCAATAAGCAACAACTGATACCCATTGCACAAGAGGTTGCTGTTGTATCCCATCGGTATAGTGAATAACGCTTTAGTGTTTGAGGTGACGAGTACAAGTCTCAATAGGAACAACATCACTCACTGAGATGCAGGTACATCTAGCTGACGAGTCCCAAATAGGACGAAACATGCATCCTAGATATCACTGCTAGCCACCATGCAAATTACACCACAACATAGAAATACAAAGTTTTTACAAAGTGACACCACGTTCAAACTCTGTACAATACAATATTTTTCACTCATTTTTATGGTAATCCATAGTTTGCATAACATGATATTTCATTGTATAACGAAAAGGTGTTCTAGTACCAATTCGTTTTCCCCTTCCTTACATTTTATGACAGCTTTAGACTACTTAACAGTGATAGAATATACTGAATAATTTATGCAAATGAAACGTCAATAGACACAAATAGAATGTAAACACTTTGTAAAACTCTAGTTCTATGTCACTTTTGTAGGTCGTCAGCATAGTCACACGTTTTCCTACGATAACGATTAAAAACTTCATTTATTAGACTGGCTAATTGCAATAGGGTTGATCGTATTAAGGACAGTTAACATTGTAGACGGTTGGATAGACAGACAGACAGGTAGATAGACAGACAGACCGATAGACAAAATCAACGTACAACCCAGCACACAAATGTATCGGCTAAAGCTATCACAATTCACACTAATATACAAAGAACAAGTGAATAGAGAAAAAAACTAACATCAAATTACACAAAGGTGTGTAGAAGAAAAAGGAATTTGAAAGTGAAGGTGGGTTAAAAAATTTAAGCTTTAGCAGCTATCAAAGTGTAAATACATCTAGGCATAGTATGACTGACTGATTTTTAGCCAATTCAGCCAAGAGTCTTCAATCATTCATTCATATCATCTCAGGGAATTCTAGATACAGTTCAAACCGATAGTCAGAGACTTCATTCAAAGACCGGTGCAACGTCTTGATCTCTCCACCTTGAGACTTCTTTTAACCTAATCAAATTCCTGGTACTCTATTGCAAATCAAGGCAAGAATTTGCATCATGAACTCATATCAGTTGAGGAAGAATAAGAAACTAAGCAGTGTTGGTTTAGTAGCCCTTTATAGTGAACCCTTATAACCTTCATATAGGATTCAGCCAAAGATATCTCTACATCTGACGATACTTATTTCATTACTTGTTTGTTTATAAGTGATTTCGATAGTACTATAAATCAGTTAGTTTTAGAATTTCTCGTATATCAAAGATATAGAACGTATAGTTTGTTATTTAAGGTTAGCTTACAAACCGGTATAAAATAATGTTAAGAGTTATACATGGGCACTATGGTGGAGCATAATTAGGCATACAAGTGATAGAGTATTGAATTTTCAGGGAGTTGTGTGGATTTGGAAATATTTCAAGTTGTTATTCAGCGTAGACTAAAATCAGTTGAAGGAACAAAGGAAACCTGGGAGCACTGGACAGCTGTTTCGTCCGACTAGTGCGGGACTCCTCAGCAGTGTGCACCCACGACCCCATCAGGAATGGAACCCGCGACCTTCAGGTTCCGTGACCAGCACGTTACCATTGAGTCACTCGGTTAGAATCCAATGGTCCTTATTTACTGGATGATATTTCAAGCACAGTTTATTACTTATATTCGACTTTCAAATAGTTCTTTATTCTTTTATATAAATGATAGTAAGGTATTTCAGATATCGGCAATAACTGACTAGTAGTAGTGACTAGTAAGTCAGAAAACCTAAACAAAGCATTAAAACACATTAAAGAAACACTATTTCTCTTCAATAACTACCATCCAGAATTTCCTCAATCTCTTTATAAGAGAAGGTATAGTAATATATTAGTGGTGACTGTAACATGCCTAAAAGAGGATTTAAATCCACTCCAATGATTGTAATATGAAGAAAGTACACAGGATTCTTAACAATACGAGGTGATTAGAATGATATTTAAACCGATAAACTCAAACACAGAGAAACGTTGTAGGCTAAAAGATCCAGTATAACCAAATTAAGAAAAATAAACCTATTCTATCATATATCACGAAAGTATTGTATTGGAAATGTTCATTTAAATAATTAAATTTACGTTTTGGAGCATTGTATAGAGTTCAGTTCATAGTCAAGCTTCAATGTCATGTTCAGCAAAGCCTCACAAAGAAGTGAAGTCAAGATATTCCATATAAATATCTATAGGTATCAGTTCTATTAGGCTTAACATTTCGACTAGTGGTTGATTCATTCATTTTTTCATTATCTTTCTATAGACTCAGGTTTAAATTGTTTTCCTCTCTCTCCCCCCCTTCATTTTTAGCCATTTCCTGTCTATCCAATAATACTGAATTACTCTCGATTAGTTTCTTGGTTATCTTCTGTATCTATGTTGAGTGTAATTCTTTCCTTATCTTACTCTTGTACTTGAATCGATCTAGTTGGATGTTTCTCTGTTTCATCTTGATTCCACCTCCAGTTTTCTTCCGGACTTATGTCGAATTATTTAACTTGGTGATCAATTAAATCCTTTTAGCATTTGAGATCAGGAAACATGAATTGAAGGCAACTAGTATGTTTGTTTATTTATTCAGCTATTCATCTGTTTCTGTGGTCTGCTTCAAGTACAATCTTACATAACTTGACAATGATTACTATAAAGCCTTAGTGTTTATGTCATCCAATTAAATCAACTAACTGGATCAACTCTCTTAAAACATGAATATATGCATATACAAGTGCTCATTCCTGTCATTCCTTGTACATGTGTCAGGTGTATTGATTCAATGAACAAAGATTCTGCGATGAATCTATCCCTCTCTATATGGAGCTATATTGGATTTTAGAATTCAAGCATTCTATGTAACATTTCCAATGTGCCTTTACGTTGACTTTCTAACAATGCTGATATTAAGGTGGCATCTAAATCCAAAACTTTTGCCTAGACAGAAACTATGTAGGCTAAAACATCCTCTAGAGCCAATTAAGCGAAATAATCTATCAAATACCATGTAATGATTGTGAGGTCTAGTAAATAGCTTAAGGCAACCCACTGCGGTCCATCAGAATAGCGCAGCACAAACATTCAGCGAAACCTAGAATCGTAGACCAAACTAAATTAGGTAATTTAGAGAAAACCTCAGCTCCGCTCTGCATACACACACATCATCATACTATGCAGTTGGATAGAGTGATAACCAGTTCAATAAAACCTCGAAAAAACTCTTCAAAACACAAAAAATAGCAAAGCAAGATAAATGGAGCATAAAATGGAATGAACATATCCCTACTCACTTCTACGCCACACAAAAACTACACAAACCAAACATCCCTCTACGACCAGTAGTCTCACTTCCGGGAACACCAACATACAACATATCAAGGAGAACTTCCTACAAAACTCAAACACCACCTTCAATCATGCAGACACCTCATCAAATCATCAACAGAATTCTTAGAAAACATCAAAAGCACTAACACACAAAACGACGAATTAATGCTATCCTTCAATGTCACAGCACAGCAGTCACACTTCCATCGAACTCAAATCCACCAACGAAATCAAGTCACTCCTACTCACTGAAAACACAAATCTTACAGAACACACAAAGCTTGAATCTTCAACTCTCATGGAACTCATCCACCTTCCTCTCACAACATACTTCCAATTCCAATCGTAACATACACAAACACATGAAAGCAAGCAACTCCAATGCGGTCACCAATATCCAGACTAATTGCAGAAGCAGTCATCCACACACTCGAAGACATCATTCTATCTGTGATTAAATCACAAATTTGGGTTCGCTATCTAGACGACACTTCTGTCATCATTAAAAACGATGATATGCAAAACACTCACACATAGATCAACAACGTTTTCAATGACATCAAATTCACAATCGACAACGACTCGAACAACCAACTACCATTCCTAGATGTTCTGGTCAATAGAACGAATACGGCGAACCTGGAAACCCAAGTGTACAGGAAACCAACACACACTGACTCATCAAATACTCAACTACAGTAGCAACAACCCAACAACGCACAAAATTACTTGCCTACAGACTCTCTCCACAAGAGCGACGACCCACTGCAGGACAACAACTTCACGGGGGAACCAAAAAAATTACTTCATGTCCATCCTGAAAATGAACGGCTACCCACTAAACTCTATCACAAGATGACTAGCCTGTACATCGTCAACGACAAACTCATCGACACAAATCAATGAACACATCATCCTACCATACATACAGAATATATCAGAAATCACAACAACATTACTGAGACCACCTCCAATTGGTGTGATCACTCATAAACCAACAAACTACCTACAAACCCTACTATCCACACCAAACCACCCAACAACCAGAGAAGACAAACCACATATCACTTACTAAGTCAACTGCAATAACTGTAGTCAACACTACATTGGACAAAGTGGTCACCCTCTTCACCTTCATCTTATATGAACACCAATTGGCTATTAAACATCACACACAACAGTTCATAACTCGTCGATCAACCCACGTGGATAACAACTATGGAGATGAATTCAATCTTGACAATGTAGAAATCTTGGGTAGAGAGAGGAAACACAAAGAATATCAGAGAAATCCTAGAAGCTTGGCATTCGGGTCAGACAGACAGTCAGCCAGCCAGCCAGCAATCAACAGACGTATAGACATAGACCTAGTTTGTCAACCAATGGGTTAAAAATGATAAACGACAGAAAGGTGGGAGGTGAAGCAGAGGAACAGCCAACAGGAAAACTTATACAGTCAATAAAAAAACCAATCACAAACCAGTTGGTCAGTGTAAGCTATTAAATCACTCGCGGAGAGATATTGGCCGCTCACTTCATACTGAATTTAGTACTGATAATGTCGTCTAGCAAGATGATGAAAGCTTCACGACTAAACAACCCAGCTTAAAGAACACATTACAACCAAGACCGTCCACCTCAGCTACAAATATTCTTCACCATTTCAAAATACAATACAACTAGATAGAGTGAAAGGTGGACCGCAGAATCCACACCTTACACTTGTAGTAACAGAAATGACATATTAGATATAACGGATATCTGAAAAATTCTACTACCATTAAAATAAAACAATGAACTATATAAAGGAGGTTTGAAAGTAGTATGATTACTTTGATATGAATATGAGCAGTAAATTTTGCTGGGAAAATCATCCAGTAAATAATACTGCTCCACTGTATGTGTTGTGTCATCAAATAAACAGTTTAATAAACTGTATGTTCTCAGATGTTTCATATTAATCCAAAGACTTCTTATAGAAAACAGTTTATCCTCTAAGCATTGTCAGAATTAATTCATATTTTGATAAAGTAATAAGTGCTTCGAGAAGTATTTCTGAAGTTCCAATGAGAAGTCGTGACCAGTGGGGGCAAATCCTGATGGTCGTGAGGACAGATACTCAACGACGACATTGGGTGGCGGTTGCGCTATATCGTGAGCTAACAGAAGTTGGATATATGGACCATCGGATTCTGACCCAGTGGCCAGCTCAATGGTAACGTGCTGGCCACGGAACCTGAAGGTCGCAGGTTCGATCCCTAGCGTGGTCGTGGGTGAGCACTGCTGAAGGGTTCCATACTAGGAAGAAACAGCTGTTCAGTGCTCCCAGGTTTCCTTTGTTCCTCCAACTGATGTCAGTCTACGATGAATAACAACTTGAAAGTAATGAGTATCAGAAAATCTGCTTGGTAATAAAACAATCATCAATTGAACTCCTCAAGTAGCATAAATTCAATTCGCCTGTATAAATATGTATAGAAAATTTCATAAAAAAGGACAAATCCTGATAAAGATGCATTGTTTAAATCATTGAAAATTGGCTAATTTGGCATTATCTTGCCTCAGACATACTTACTGATTATTGTATAATTTGTGGTTTGTACTTCACTTTTTGTCCGCCCAAGAAAATTTTTTCGAATTGTCGATTGATATCCAGTTTGAATATGTTTATGAACAACTGAATTTACTTGTTTCAATTTCTTTTGAAAATTAAAGCCATTATTATTATTATTATTATTATTATTATTATTATTATTATTATTATTATTATTATTATTATTATTTGTCCCTTGAGTTCCTAATGGAACATAGGGATTCAGTAGCACGTCTCCATTCAACTCTCTTCTCCGCAATCCTTCCAACCTGGCTCAGCAACTGCCCACAAGCTCTCATTTCCTCCTCGCACGATCTCCTCCATGTCACCCTCACCAAGGACGCCCAACTCGTCGCTTCCCATCTGGGTTCCATTCGAGTACCTGGTGTGTGATGTCCACACTCCGCCTTCTCAGTATATGCTCAACCCAATACATCTCCACTTCCTTCCAGTGCATATTTGTTGAGCGATAGCTTCTCGGTTGGTTCGTTGCCAGCCAGAGTTCCTTGTTGTTTATTCTTATTATTCTGGCCATCTGAGCTTCAGTAACGAGCCAGCATAGGTGACAGTTGTTGATGAATATGTGTAGTTTGTTGGAAATGCCTTTCATAACGCACCAAGTCTCTCAACCATCACATAGTACCACTGACTTGACTGAGTTAGTGTTGAAAATCCACATCTCGTTCACGCTTTATGCTGAGTGCTGTGCAGAAGATCTCCACACTGGTTTCAGGTTAATGAACACCTGTCTTGCTGGCTTTTCCGATGCTGACTACTACTTTGACGTCCTCGTCTGTGCCTGTGCCGCCTGCAGTGGAAACGATGCTGCTTTGCCTAGATAGATGAAAGAGGCTACTTCCTTTAACTTTCTCCTGTTGATGGTGATTGGAGTTTGTTGTAGTTGTTGGTTGGGTATCTTCATCACTTCTGTCTTCTCTATATTCGCCTGAAGTCCCGTCTTCGCCACCCTGCCTCTTCTGTCAACTTGTTAGTTTTCGCCTGTAGATCTTCAAGTTTGTGTGACACTAGACACAAGTCATCGGCGAAATCCAAATCTTGTAGGATCTTTTCCCCGGTCTAGCCAGCGTATGCGCCTCTTCTCGCTCCTCACTGTTTCTTGCATGATCCAGTCGACGACAATCAGGAATATCATGGGTGATAGTAGACAGCCTTGTCTTTCTTTTGGAAATTAAAGCTAACTGAAAGCTAAATTTATCGGTATATTGAGCATGATGTCAATAGCTTCGATTCCAAATAAGGGAACCACCCTGACTTCTTAGCAGAATCAATGGCAAAAAAGGACATAGTCATTCTCCAATCCGATAAAGAATCTGAACAAGTTGTTATGATTATGCAAAGACTATGAAGACAAAATGCTGTCAATTTTTAATGACGAGGACAGTCTGATAGTAGACATTAGTAAGAAAAGTAACTATAAATTTAGTTGAACTCTTTAATATGAATGTCATTGCGAAAGAAGAATTTCATTTGTTAATGCCCATAGGGTATGAACACTTAAACTTACACGGTTTAGCTAAGATACACATAGTAAATATCCTATTACATCCAACATTATCGATGATTATACATCCTTGTTTATTCCTTCATTCCCTCATGTCTCCAAAATATATATTACAACTATGTACTGATAAGGTTCATTTTGCTTTCATTTTTGTCAAGTTGATGGTGTCCCCATGCGTCGTCCTTTAGAATCCTTGTTACCTGATGTCTATATATAATAAGTGGAACTTTTGACTGAAGATTTAATCAACAAAGTCCCTTTGTAGAGGAGATATATTGACGATATTTTAGTTATATGTAAAAAATGTGAGGATGAGAAAAGCCTTCTAGGTAGACTTAACACCATACAAAGTCACTTTATTATGTGAAGTAAGAAATAATAATCAGCTTTCTTTTCTTGAAATATTGTTAACTAGAAGGGTAGATGGGTCGATAAAAAGATCAGTGTATAGAAAGCCTAAATAGACTGGACAGTACCTAAAATTTCCTAGTTACTATCCAATACAGTACAAACGAGGTTTAGTAAGATGCTTATTCAAAAGGAGAGAACGTATCTGTACAACATAGGGGAAATAAATCAAATTCTTAACAGAGACACTCATGAAAAAAGGAAAATATCCACCAAAGTTTTAACAGTACGAACTAATTAGTATTCTGTCCCGAAGAAGGACGTTTACATCATGCTACTGATAAGGGGAAATTAAATAGTATGATCTTAACACTAAGGCTGAATTCACATGCTATGCAGTCAAGCTCAGTGTTATGAAGAAAAGGGAACTTATGCTTCAAAATAAACCTCATCATTACACATATGGTTACGTCACATCTCGCTGTGTATACGAATTTAGATGTATGTGGAATGAAACATACATTGGGAGAGGTTATCGAACAACGAAGTCGACAGTGATGGACCATATCCTGAAATCTCTGGTAAGACAATTAAATTCAAATAATTCAATAAATACAGGGAACAGATAGACGTCATCATCTATAGGTGAATATAATATAGAAACACGTCACAGTATAGGGCCCAAAACAGTCTTTAGATGGCATACTTCATTGAGGCCTTAGCTATTCGAACGTCAAACCCCTTTTGTGGATTTAAGAAAAAATTGTCCTTACCATAAACCTATCTTAACCTCGCCTGGTTAACTAGTGCACTAGTTACTAGCCGGTCCTAAGCACGGGTAAAAAGGGAAGGTTGGGCATAGCACGACCAACCCTACCCCGTAAAACAAATCCAACCACTAAAGAAACTTCAAAGCACAGACAAAATATAAAAATGAAAACAAAATTATTCCCCGCTGGAATTGGAAAGGCGAAATGACGCCACTTGGTGAAAGCCTTCGGGAAGCCAATTGGCCGATGTGTCTTCTCTCCCTCGATGAAAGCGACAGTAAAAGTGGGGACATGGAATGTCCGCACGATGTTTGAACCCAGTAAGGCAGCCCAGATTGCAAAAGAGATGAGAAGGTATCACATTGAAGTGATTGGAATTTGTGAAAGCAGATGGAATGGGAGTGGACTCTCCAAACTCTCAACTGGAGAATCAATAATCTACTCCGGTATTGTCACCCAGACGACAACCACGAGCACACTGAGTTATGGAGTGGCTATCATGATGTCCCAAAGAGCATCGCAGGCTCTCATGCAGTGAGAACCAATCTCCTCCAGGATCATAACAGCAAGATTCAACTCAAAAGGAAGGAAGGTCACAATCATACAATGCTAATACTATGCACCTACAAATAATGCAGAGCAAGAGAAAAAGGAGGAATTCTACAGACAACTTCAATCAACACTGAACAAGACCTTATCTCAGTTGGCTATATCAAAATTCTAATGAGCGACATGAATGCCAAACTGGGAGGGGACAACACAGGAAGAGAACTAACCATGGGTCGAGAATCACTCGGTGAGGTGATGAACGAGAATGGAGAACTGCTTGCAGAATTCTGTGCATTCAACGATTTGGTGATTGGAGTCAGGCAGTGTGTTCAAGCACAAGGATATCCACAAAGCAACATGGATTTCACCAGATGGACACACTAAAAACCAAATCGACTTTATCTCAATCTCGAGAAAATGGAGACGCAGTCTACTTGACGCAGGGTGAAGAAGAGGAGCAGATGTAGGTTCAAACCACTCACTTTCTAGTGCAAGGAACCTTCCAAATCAAGTTGAAAGCCTTCAAGGAAGCTGGTGATAGACCGCAGTTCAAGTTCAAGACAAAATGGGAGATATCGAGCAACATCCCTGAAGAAACCTCTGTGGATGAACACTGGAAGTCTTTCAAAGAGATGTGGAAAGAAACCTGCACAACCGTTTTAAGAAGGAAGAAGAAAGAAGACAACGAATGGATCTCGATGGACATATGGAAGCTGATAGAGCAGGGAGAGGAGGATGGTGAAGCAGAAGATGAACCAGTACAAGGATGCACAACGACAAGAGGAACTGAGCAAATGAGAAACAAAGGAAACAATAGGCCGACCACTTCAAAAAGCTCTTGAATCGACCACAACCACCACCACCACCACCTGCACTTCGTCCAGAAATACCACCAGCAACCCAGCCGCTGAACTACAAGTGAACACAAATCCTCCAACAAAAATGGAAGTCCTGAACACCATAAAGTTACTGAAATGTGGGAAAGCAGCAGGACCAGATGCGATCCCGCCAGAAGCACTGAAAATAAACGCAGAGACAACAGCGGACATGCTCACATCACTATTGCAGAAGGTGTGGAAGGAAGAGAAGGTACCTGACGATTGGAAGAAGGGTTACCTTGTCAAACTGCCGAAGAAGGGAGACCTCAGTGTTTGCAAGAACTGGCTCGGAATCACTCTCCTGTCCACCCAGTGCAAGCAAAATATTAAGCCGCATCATCTTGGAGAGACTAAACGACGCACTGGATTCAAAACTATGACCAGAACAGGCTGGCTGGATTCAGCAAGTACAAATCATATGCGGACCAAATTGCAACTCTACTCTAAGCATCATCATAGAACAGAGTATAGAATGGCAGTCAACTCTACACCTCAACTTTATCGACTTTGAGAAGGCCTTCAGCAGCGTCGACCGAGAGATAATTTGGAAACTGCTTCAATAGTACGGAATGCCGCAAACCTTTATCAGCCTCATTCAACAAATATATGAAGACGCCACATGCCAAGTAATTCACAATGGGAAGCTCAGCTCAGTGATGCTTTTGAAGTGAAGTGAAGACAGGAGTGAAACAAGGTGGCCTACTATCACCCATGATATTCCTGATTATGGTGGACTGGATCATGCAGGAAACAGTGGGGAGCTGTGAGAAGAGGGGATACGCTGGACTGTGGAAAAGAACCTAGAAGATCTGGATTCCGCCGATGACATGTGCCTGATGTCACACAAACGTGAAGATCTATAGGCGAAAACTAACAAGTTGACAGAAGAGGCAGCGAAGACGGGACTTCAAGTGAATATAGAGAAGACAGAGGTGATGAAGATACTCAACCACCACCAACAACAACAAACTCCAGTCACCATCAATGGGAGAAACTTAAAGGAAGTAGCCTCCTTCACCTATCTAGGAAGCACTGTTTCAACTACAGGCGGCACAGGCACAGACGAGGATGTCAAAGTCAGAATCGAAAAAGCAAGACAGGCGTTCATTAACCTGAAACCAGTGTGGAGATCTTCTGCACTACACTCAGCATGTGGAACAAGATCCGGATTTTCAACACCAACATCAAGTCAGTGCTTCTGTATGGTTCAGAGACTTGGCGCGTTACGAAAGGGATTTCCAATAAACTACAGACATTCATCAACAACTGCTTACGCTGGCTCGCTACTGAAGAGCAGATGGATTGTCAGAAAGAATAAGCAACAAGGAGCTCTGGGAACGAACCAACCAAGAACCTATCACGCAACAAATATGCAGTGGAAGGAAGTGGAGATGGCTTGGGCATACACTGAGAAGGCCGACTGAGGACATCACGCGTCAGGCCAGTCACTCGAGTGGAATCCCCATGGGAAGCGACGATTTGGACGTCCGAGGGTGGCATGGAGGAGATCATGCGAGGAGGAAATGAGAGCTTGTGGGCTGTCGTGGAGTCAGGTTCAAAAGATTTCAGATAACAGAGTTCACTGTAGACGTGCTACTGAAAGCCCTATGTTCCATTAGGAACCCAAGGGACTAGTAATAATAATAATATATAAATAAACCTATCTTGATAGTCTTTATCGCACTTTAATGCCAAGGCAGGTGTGTAAATGCATTAGTCCTCTTTACTATCCTCAATTTTTCTAAATCGTGTATTATCTAAATTTATTTCCCATGGTACACTCTACTTTCCTCCTTCATATAAAATGCCTTGTGACAAGTAAGTGTGTGGTCACATTGTTCGAAATTTATTGCGCGAATACATCACATTTCTCAGATAACCTTGTCGTTTTCTAATTAGTGTGACTAGGCTAGTTGAATATCCGGTTTACAGAAAAGGCACGGGCACCATCACGTGGAACGCTGAGAAAGTAGAGAAAATTTGTAGCTCAAGATGAGGATGATAATTGCTTGGTGTTCTTTTAACTTTGAGGTTTGTCTCTGGACATTTCATCACTAGGCTGGCTAAGTGACTTCATCAACATTCACTTCACATAGAAGCGAAACATTTTTAAGCTGGATGAATGTTTGTAAAGAATATTTACCAACCTTAAGTGATATTGGCTTATGGGTTAGGGTGATCTGCCTAACTTTCTCAACAGACATTGATTCTGATAATTATTGTTATCCTTCGACCTCTGTTGTTGACTTAATGTCTGATTATTGATTTGTTCGAGTGATTTCCACTTGGCTGATACCAATATATAGGTTACTAAGACGTAATCATATTTTACCTTTGAATATAAATATTCCAAGCATCGAAAGTAAGATCGCTTCAACAATAAAAGGCATCAGTATGCGTAGGTGAGAAATGCATAAAATTGACTGATAATACGTACAATCTTTCGAGGTGAAAACATTAGGATGGAAAGCCAAAGACTGCGGATAATTGAAAGGTATATTAGAATCTTTTCTAATGAATAATTCATCGATTATTTTTACTAAGGTCAGTACAATCAATTGGAAAGTCAAATCATTTTATTGTAAACAGTATACTTTCTTCTTATGTTATGTTTATTTTGACTTTGTTTGTGTAAACAATAACTAGTTAATTTTTATTTATACTGATGATATTCATAGTTTGTAATACTTCAAGTTGATATTCATCATGGGCTAATATCAGTTAAAGAACGATTGAAAAGTTAGGAGCACTGGATAGCTGTTTCGTCCTAGCATGTGACTCCTCAGTCCTATAATAACTCGCCGCGAAATGAGATTTCTCGAAATTCTAATGAGAAGTCGTCACCTATAGGACAAACCAGATGCTAGAAGAAAAAAATACTCAATGAAGGCATTGAATGCAGGTTACACCTTACTGACAAAATTAGGAAACCGTGAACCATCGGATTCTGACCCAGTAGGTCAAAAGTAACATCCTAGCCATGAAACCTGAAGGTCTTGGATTCCAACTCTGGGTGCGCTTATGGATTCGTGTTGCTTAAGAGCATGGTATTAGGACGAAACAGATGTTCAGTGCCATCAGAGTACCACCAATGGTTCTTTAAATGACATCAACCCATGATAAATGCCAATTTTAAATCAATAAATCCTTACAAAACTCTAAATGGAATCAGTAATATTCATTATCATGAAATTAATGAGAAAAAAACAGTTAAGGATTGTTCACTTAATTTTTAACCTTGAAATTCACTCTCTTTTATCAACAAAATCGATAAAAAATGGACCAATTATACAACTTGTCTTTAGTAGCTCTAATCATATGGTAACTTTATGAGAAGTACTTTTTATTTCAGCAAAATTTTACTATTTAAGTCCTAAATTGTGTCAACAATTCCTTAAACAAAGTAAAAATTTATTCAATCAGTCACTTAGTCGCCACTTTCTTTCACTAACATTGACATTCACAATGGTTAGAATCACTTAATAAAAGGAGAATGAATAATAATCATGACTATTGAATTTTGACCACTTGAAATAATCATACACCTGCATAATTTCAACAATTAACCATTGACCCAGTGAGTCATAGACTAGAATAAAACTGTATCTGATGAAAGCCTAAGCAATCAGTCAACCTTACTATGATAAGTGTAGACCATATTTTACTACTTAACCACAGCATATTATATCGGCATCTGATTTAATTGTAGTACACCGACGACTTTGCCACATTTACGTGAAGACACTGACAAAATCTACAATCTTCTGAACACCTTCAGCAGAAATGGGAGTAAGTTTTGCGAACATACGTTTTGCAACTGTCAGATGTAAGATGATTCTCCAGGAATAGTCTGTAAAATAAGTCAAGTAACAACTAAATCTCAAAGAATAATTAAAAATCTCTTTAATCTTATTCTACAGTTTGTCAGCTGTGCATTATCTTCAGTCTTCCTAGTAAATGACATGTCCAATTGATGAATCTCAAGTAGGACGAAACATGCGTTTCTGATTTCACTGATAGCCACTTATTCATCATTACTAGAAAATTGAAAAGACAAGGAATATCTAGGCATCCATACAGAAGCCTATACGCCAATAGAGACCGATCAATTCGGTCCAACTAACGACGGGACAATACAAGCAATAACATAAAAACTATACCCATCGCCCAAGAAGTGGCTACTGTGACTCGGTTTCCTAGTAGATAACTCAGTAGCGTTTGGAGTCATCGGTTCTGAGTTCGAGTCTTAGTAGGAAAAATATCGCTCACTTCGAGGCAGGTAAGACCAGTTGACGAGTCCCAAGTGGGACGAAACGCACGTCGTGAATTTCGCTGCTAACCACTATCTATTATTACAATAAAGTGATCCAAAAAATTAAAGTACTTCCGTAATTATTTATAGAAGGTAAAGGATTCAAATTCTTAAAAGCTACTACACAATGAATTAACTTTTAGATACTCTTTCTAAGGCTTATCAATGAACTAATTCACATCGATACTGTTCTCTACATGAAAATCTGAGTTTATTGCATATTGTTTTGATTGAATAAACCCGTTGAAATGGATTCTATTCAGTATCTCGAAATTAGCTTATACACTAATACCATGCCAACATGGCATAACATTTTTTTGTCAAACTAAGATAGAAATCAGTTAAAAAGAGAAAGAATAATTGTAAGAAAAATTATATCTGATCCCGCTGAGATGCTTAATGGCTAGTAATGAGATCTAGGATGGGTGTTTCATCTCTTTCGAAATTCATCAGTTGAGTGTACCTACATTTCACTTGGTGATGATATTCACAGCGAGATTTGAACTTACCAACCAATACAGATAGTATGAACCACATGACAGTAAGAGTTGCCACACTAAATATTAGCACATCAAGTAAGAATGCGCAGAAATCCTAGGTAAATGATGTTGTCTGCGCACTCAACCGCTTCATTTCTATTGTTAAACTGAGTACCATCGAAGACTAGTCTTGGAGCAATAGTTTTCATCTAGGTGGTTAGAAGTGCATCCTAAACATTCTCAAATTGCCACCGGAAGTATCTACAAAAGTCTGCATCTTGTCAGGAATATATCAACTGCGTAGTCTAGATCTACCAGAGATTCTCCTGTGACAAGATCAATTCTTGTAAATTTAGATGACGAAAAGGGTGCCTACGTTCGTGAAAAAAGAATGGAGAGAGTGAACATGCTTGATAGACACCACTCGATGTACACAGCTCATCTGATAAATTACCGTGGGCTCTATCAGAGCCTTCAACAAAGTGATGTACTTACTCAACACCTCCTTCAAAGAGACACTAACATTAGATCTTTCAATCGACGGAGTCATATACCATCTTCAGCTCAGGATATACAGCTAGTGACGGGTGTCTGTATGTGCGCCTGTGCTCCAGAATCTGAAAGAGGGTAAATATCTTATCAGTATACCCACAGTAAGGTCAGAAAACTCCCTGGTTTCCTCAGGTTTGTTATTTCTGAGGTCATATTAACCAACTTATGTATAGGGAACTGAGAATCCCAAATACTATGTTGGTCGGACTGATTCCCCTGTCACATCACAAGAGGATTTCTGTCTTTTTTGAAGACCAGGACAATCAATTATTGAAATCAGTCAGATAGGGTTATATCTGGCCCTCATATGTTAGCTAACACTTCAGTCAACCTGACCAATAATCTACCACCGTCTTTAAATATCCCAAATACCAGTTCATCTGATGATGCCGCTTTTCCTCGTTTTAGATTACTCACAGACTTCCCAACGTCTGCAAGCTTTGTAGACCCTGTCTCAACGTTGCATTCAGTATCCAAATGGATAGCAGGAAAGCGAATTGTTACTCGCGGTCAGCTGAACTGTTCCTTGAAATGTTCGGTCTACCGTTCTCCAATCGTTTCCCTAGTGAGTGCATACCACATTGATCCATCTCCACTATATTTTAATTAACCAATGCTCCAAACGCTCGAACACTACACACTAGGATACTGAGTTATGGTAGTCACTCCTTGTGCAAAGGGTACTGCTCGATGTCATAGCTTGTAGGACGGGAACGTACTTCGTGGGTTACACTACTAGTCATTTTCCATCATCATCACCCAACAGGAACCACTGATAATATCAAGGCATCCACACAGAAGCCTGTATGCCAATAATGGCTAATCAGTTCGGTATCAACTAATTAAAAACAAGGGGATAAAAGGCATTATCATAATTCATGTATGTTTAAGAATACTACTAATCTTACCCTGTACAGTCCTCTCAACTCGTTAATGAGCTGCTTTTGAGTTTCGAAATTCTGATATGAATGTGAATTGTACACTGGGGCTTGCTGAGATGTTCTATGCGGTTGAGTTACTTGCCGATCTTTATCATCGAAACTGTTATCACATGAATTTACTGGATGTAGTTTTGTTCCATTCACTGGATTGTTGGACGGTAATACACGCCAGGGTCCTTCATGTCTTAGTTGGTTTTGTTGATGGGATTGCTGTATTTGTTGATGTGTATTATGTAACTGCTGGACCAATTGTGAATGTGGAGAGTATGAAGAACTCGGCGGTGAATTTGTCGGACTTACACATGCATCACCAGCTCCAAGAAATGCAGGCGGTGGAGGAGGTGGTGACGGTGAGGAGTCTTTTTTCATAAATCTACTCTCATCATATTCATCCTGGTTTAATTTAACAGCCCATTCTGTACAATGAAATCCATTGTCTTTATTTAAACTTCCTTTTCTAACTGGGACTGAAAGGGAAACTACAGGTTGGTCAATGATAATTGCAGTAGAGGTTGGATTTTCTACTGTAGACTGTTCAGAAACAGGGTAGTTTGTACGTTTCCCATTCGAAGATGATGCGAGACTGTAGCGCTAAAATTTAGAAGAAAACAACCAATAGAAGTATATATTTCATGACCAGGTGTTGGACTGCAGAGGTAAATTTATGCAGCTATAATTACTATATTCCATACAATGTATTTGATATAGTATAGAATTCTCATTGTGTAGTATTTCAACAAATTTACCGTTATACGATATTTTCCAATCGAAGAAGTATACCATCTAGGTAATGTCAGTGTTAACAGTATTATATGCAACAAGATTTAACGATCAGCCGTCGTTAGGTTATCGTCTAGTCTGTAGAGGGACAGACGGATAAAGTTAATGGAGAACCTCCAACACAAATGCATCGGTTCAACTAGCTACATTTCACAGTAGTATATAAAGAACAAATGGATAGAAAATTAGTGATAACAAAGTAGATTAAGTTGAATGAGAGAATAAATAATTTGAAGATAAAGGTTAACGCAAATATTCAAGCTTTAGAAAATATCAAAGTGTGAATATATCACCACCATTGTGATCGATTTCAAGCCATGTCACCAAGAGTTCTCAATCACTAATTACGATCATCTCTTTGACTCTCTACACGACTGAGACCATTAGTCAGGGATTTAACTCATAGACTTGTGTGCTCTTCTAACCTAATTCAACTTTTACTAGCATTTTATGGTGAGGTAGGTGGTGTCTCGGCGTGTGCAGTATGTGTCTAATCCATCTCAGTCGATGGAAGTTCACAACCTCATACTCTCATTTACCTGTCTTCCTTAGTATCCCTCGCTTGACTTCAATACTGCTCAAATAGTGATTCCACAATACGTGAGCATTGCTTCGGAGACACATTTGATGGAACACCTATAACTGCTTCATCGCTTCTACAAGACAGAACGGACTGTAGTCCAGTTTACTCATCCTTTCAAAGGTAGTCGGATATCTTGGTAGGTAGCGCCACAAATGATGCAAGAGAGTAAATAGAAGTGAGATTTCGTCAGCAACAAGGTCGTATGAGCTGATGCAAATCCTCAATTGAAGCATTCCACCACTTACCTACTTATCATCAAACTGGGGGTATTTGCAGGCCAGTCCTGGAGAATCACCTTATATTTGACAGGTGCTAAATGCATCAAGAAAAAATGGGAGATATCCAGCAACATCCCTGAAGAAACCTCTGTGGATGAACACTGGAAGTCTTTCAAAGAGATGTGGAAAGAAACCTGCACAACCGTTTTAGGAAGGAAGAAGAAAGAAGACAACGAATGGATCTCGATGGACACATGGAAGCTGATAGAGCAAGGAGAGGAGGATGGTGAAGTAGAAGATGAACTAGTACAAGGATGCACAACGACAACAGGAACTGAGCACAATGTATAAAACACTGGACAAAGAAGTGAAGAAGAGTGCACGCAAAGACAAAAGACACCTCCACCACACACTGGCAAGTGAAGCAGAAAAGGCTGCAGGCTGGTAGGAGAGACACAGACCTGACAACATTGTATCAAATAACCAAGTTACTATCTGGTAAGGAAGAGATCAACGCAGATGAAAGTAATGAGAGATAATGAAGGAAATCTAACTACCAAAAATGAGAAACTAAGGAAACAATAAGCTGACCACTTCAAGAAGCTCTTGAATCGACCACCACCACCACCACCACCTGCACTTCGTCCAGAAATACCACATACACCCGCTGAACTACAAGTGAACACAAGCCCTCCAACAGAAGTCAAAGTCCTGAACGCCATAAAGTTACTGAAATGTGGGAAAGCAGCAGGACCAGATGGAATCCTGCCTGAAGCATTGAGAGCAGATGCAGGCACAACAGCGGATATCCTCACACCATTATTGCAGAAGGTCTGGAAGGAAGAGAAGGTACCTGCCCATTGATTGGAAGAAGGGCTATCTTGTCAAACTGCCGAAGAAGGGAGACCTAAGACTTTGCAAGAACTGGCTCGGAATCACTCTCCTGTCCACCCAGTGCAAGCAAAATATTAAGCCGCATCATCTTGGAGAGACTAAACGACGCACTGGATTCAAAACTATGACCAGAACAGGCTGGCTGGATTCAGCAAGTACAAATCATATGCGGACCAAATTGCAACTCTACTCTAAGCATCATCATAGAACAGAGTATAGAATGGTAGTCAACTGGATCTTTACCTCAACTTCATCGACTGTGAAAAGGCCTTCAGCAGCGTCGACCGAGAGATAATTTGGAAACTGTTTCAATAGTACGGAATACCGCAAACCTTGACCAGTCTTATTCAACAACTATATAAAGACACCACATGCCAAGTGATCCACAATGGAAAGCTCAGCTCAGTGATGCCTTTGAAGTGAAATGAAGACAGGAGTAAGACAAGGCTGTCTACTATCACCCATGATATTCCTGATTGTAATGAACTTGATCATGCAACAAACAGTGAGGAGCGAGAAGAGGCGCATACGCTGGCTAGACCGGGAAAAGATCCTACAAGATTTGGATTTAGCCGATGACTTGTGTCTAGTATCACACAAACTTGAAGATCTACAGGCGAAAACTAACAAGTTGACAGAAGAGGCAGGGTGGCGAAGGGTGACGGGACTTCCTTCAGTGAACGTAGAGAAGACAGAAGTGATGAAGATACTCAACCACGACCACCAACAACAACAACAGCAACAACAAGCTCCAATCACCATCAATGGGAGAAAGTTCAAGGAAGTAGCCTCTTTCATCTATCTAGGCAAAGCAGCATCGTTTCCACTACAGGCGGCACAGGCACAGACGAGGACGTCAAAGTAGTAGTCAGCATCGGAAAAGCCAGCAAGACAGGTGTTCATTAACCAGATCTTCTGCACAGCACTCAGCATAAAGCGTGAACGAGATGTGGATTTTCAACACTAACTCAGTCAAGTCAGTGGTACTATGTGATGGTTGAGAGACTTGGTGCGTTATGAAAGGCATTTCCAACAAACTACAGATTTTCATCAACAACTGTCACCTACACTGGCTCGTTACTGAAGCTCAGATGGCCAGAATAATAAGAATAAGCAACAAGGAACTCTGGCTGGCAACGAACCAACCAGGAAGCTATCTATCGCCCGACAAATATGCACTTGAAGGAAGTGGAGATGTATTGGGTTGGGCATACACTGAGAAGGCGGAGTGTGGACATCACATACCAGGTACTCGAGTGGAACCCAGATAGGAAACGACGAGTTGGTCGTCCTTGGTGAGGGTGACATGGAGGAGATCGTGCGAGGAGGAAATGAGAGCTTCTGGGCTGTTGTGGAGTCAGGTTCAAAAGATTTCAGAGAAGAGTTCACTGTAGACGTGCTACTGAATCCCTATGTTCCATTAGGAACTCAAGGGGCAAATAATAATAATAATAAATGCATATTCGTCAAACAGACTCAAGTTTCTTCTCAACACATGCAGAAGACCCTTCATTGTGTCAGCGTCTTCATCTAGCAAAATAATGTCGTCTGCGTACTCAAAATCAACTAGATGCCATCCAGGAGTTCAATTAATCCCTGTGAAGTCAGAGTTACCTGAGGCCACATCGATCATTATATTCAGCCAACAAGAAATTTTGTTCAGTTACAGACAACTATTTCAGGAATAGCTATACAATGCACTTTTGTACGTTTACGTACGTATAACAGTTTGTGCATAAATACATTACATTATAGCAGCTAGACAGGATGAATATGAAGAAAGTGAAAATAATCTTAAGACAATGTGAACCAACAATGGATGGATATAAATCAGTAGGTAGGGTGTTGAGCTATTGAGTTTACTGTTACCGGCTTATAATCCCTATCTTGCATCAGTTACTTTTCGCACAACTTTAAATTGAAAGTAAGATATTGCATACTTTACCGCCACCACTTTGCTAGAATTGATCTCAACGGCTTTAAAATATCTAACAGCCTCATCCGAAATCATGACTCGGAGCAAGCTATAACCACAGATGAGTAGTGTTTCACAGTTATATTAGTCGATGAAAGTTGATTGCGTTGCCTAGTTGTCTCAGCTCATTATCTAGTTTCCTAAAACTAAGTGCGATATCGCTCATGCCGTATTCAACTCTATGTGTGACCGGTTATTTTAGGATGGTAATGACTAAATCTTAATAACCTCAAATCCTCTGCAGGTAGATAATATGTTTTACAATCAAGCATACAACTCAGTTATATACTGGGCTATAGATAATTTATAGGTAAATCGATGACACTATGTGTACCTTCAGGCTAGCAAACGTGGATTAACACCTCATACATCTGTGGCAGAATTCTATCAGCGACTAGATATCCAAATAAATGCACGTTATCACAGATGAAAGATATAGTTGGCACATCCATTCATCTTAAAACTCATCATTGAAACTCATACCTGCAAAACAGACAGGTCAGTCGACGAGGTTGTGAACCTTCAATGATTGAGTTGGTTTTTTGAATGTGTTGCGAGTGCCGAGCCACTAGCTACTCCAACGTGCAATGCTGGTCAGGCTAAGACGTAGCATTCGTCAGTGAATGAAGTTTCTGACTATTGGTATTAGCCGTGTAGGGAGGTATAGACTACCTTGGTTAGGATCCACGAGACGATTGGAATCAACGGTTGAGGACTTTTGGTGATATGGTTGAAAATCCGTCACAATAGCGGAGATGTATTCACTGTCTGACGTCTTCTAAAGCCTGAAACATTTTAGAAAACCTTCATTTTTAAACTCCTTATCCTCATACATAACTTTATCTACTGTGATCTCAGACTATTTCTATCCACTTGTTCCTTGAATGCTGCCATGAACTGTGGCAACTTCAAGTGATGTACTTGTTTGTGAGGATCCACGTTGATTTTATCTGTTCGTCTGTAATAATTGCCGTTAGTGAATCTTCTTCACTCCAAAATTACTAAACGAAAATCAGTTTTTCAAAGGGTTGCATATTCACAAAGGTTTTTTTCTTCGATTATCCTATATGTGATTCATTGAAGCATTTTCAAGTAGTGAAATATTCGTGATGAATATCATCACTTCTGACGATAGTTTACAGAGGATCCACATACCTACTGAATCAACCGAGGTACGGAGATCGTAGTTCTATGATAAGTTTATGTCCTAAATCCTCCAGAGAAAAGAAAAAGACGAAACAGGTGTAGTCTTAGAATGAAATAGATGTCCAGAAACTTTGGGTCTCTAGTTGCTCTCCAGTTGACTTCACAATTCTCAATGAAAAACAAGAAGGACTAGATTTGCACTCAACTGTTAAAAAAAAGATGGTTTCTATTCCCCTTGCGTTGAAAGAAGATGCAATATCGACTAAAGTATCGACATGAGAATCAAAAAGCTTTCTTGTAGCCAAACTTGTATCGGTATACGATACTAGAGGCTCAATGAACCCGTCCAAACTGGATAGATAATCCTGATCATGTCACTTCCAAAGGTATTCCTGAAAACTACCTTGATATTCTTTTCTGAGATTTTTTTCTTTTTTTAAAAAAAAAAATTTAAGCGATGAAAGCAGCTTTTAATTCTGGACAAGGTCCAGAATATTAGGAAGAAAAGTATAACCTATTTAATGGACTCTGTACTGTTTACCTACCAACTCCCTACTTACCGTCACTAAACACGAGGGGGGGGGGGGTAAGGGGGAAAATTGTTCATTTGTTTACCTCTTCTATGAGTGGAAATGATCACATTTGATGATAATTTACACAATACTACTAATAAAACATGCTGCGACCAACTGTTTCAAGTATATTTTAAAGTTGTGTACATTCAAGACTAAAGGGATTTGTGTCAGTTAAGAGATCAGCATGACTTGAACATTGTAAGTGGACAATAGAATATTGTTTGTATTTCAATCTCTCTACTTAAATCATTCACCTGATATTAATCACAGCAATATATCATCGGAAAGTATTCATAGATGAAACCTTTTTCAACTCTTTCATAAGGTTACACTGAAACAAACCCTAAAATTAGTTATTGAACCCTGCCGATATTAATAATAATAACGTTGAACTTATGTTTCATTATTTTAAGCTTCTTGACCTTCAATTAGCATGATAAACCTCTTGAAGTCTACCTACTTTATGTACCAGGGGGTTTGAGCTGCAAAGTAGTATGTTATATTCGCGAAAAGTGGAAATTTTGAATCTCAGGTAAGTGTGATTCGTCATATTATTTTATTTTAAAATTCGTTCTACCTATGACATAGTTGACAATATTTTCACATTGCTCGGATCAATAGAGTCTGATTAATCCCTCATCAGTTTTTTTATGACCTATACTTCCGAAACAAGTAGATGCATTATCATATATTTTGTGCTTGAAACCAAACGTTTCATTTTTATAATCCAATTTGGAAGTTTGTAGGGATTTAATGAGTTCAGGTTGGTATTCACCATGAACTGACACCAGTTGGAGAAAAAATGAAAATATGAGAGCCCTAGACAGCGATTTCGTCCCACTATGGGACTCCTCAGCAGTGCACACCCGTGAACCCGCACCCTCAGGGATCGAACCCACGACCTTCAGGTTCCGTGGCCAGCACGTTGCCATTCAGCCACTGGGTCGGTATCCAGTGACTCATATCTCCAACTTCTATCAGTTCACGATATAGCGCGACCATCATCCAATGTCACTGTTGAGTATTTGTCTTCATTTCCACCGGGTTTGCTTCACCGGTCACAGCTCATTGGAAATTCGAAGATCACCTCTTGAAGCTAGTCACCAATGAGCACTAGATCAACTAAAATTGGGGTTTTGCGGGGATTTAGTGATTTCAAGTTGGTATTCATCATAGACTGATATCAGTCGGAGAAACATTGGGAACGTGGAAGTAATGGACAGCTTCGAGAAGTTCCAATGGGAAGCCATAACCGGTGGGGCAAACCTGGTGGACGTGAAGCAAAATACTTAACGCTGACATTGGGTGATGGTCACGCTATGTCATGAACTGAAAAAAGTTGGAAAATGTGAACCATCGTATCCTGACCCAGCGGCTCGATGATAACGTACTGGCCACGGAACCTAAAGGTCCTGGGTTTGGTCGTTGGTAGAGTCATAAGTGTGCACTGCTGAGAAGTCCCATACTAGGATGCAACAACAGTCCAGTGCTCCCACGTTTTCAGTGTCCCTCCAAATGATGTCAGTCCATGATGAATACCAGCTTGAATTACGGTCAGTTACACATAATATGAATGAATGACGTCGCCGCAAAAATTTACGGATACCAGGCACCAGAATTCATGTTCCATTGTCAGCGGTTGGGAGAGCAGAATTGTGTGGCTTATCGTGTGGGTGGATTGATTATACGACACTGGGGAGGTATATTCCAGATCAATCACGTGCAAGGTCAGTATTAATACTGAATAATCTGAACCATAGGATTAAGGCAATTCAAGCGAGGCAAAGTTATAGCAAATTGGCGATTAGATCAACACAAGAATATAACAGTATCATTTGTTATTTCAAAATAACCGAAGCTCATTGTCTAGTTAACTAACAACTACCTAGTCGGTGGTAAGCGTCAAAGTAGATCTTCTAACAAAGAAAAAACAACAATAGATTAATGTATTTTTGCATACAAAACTTTACCTTTCCCCAAGTTCTCTTTTACTCTTTAAAACTATTCTAGCCTTATGGGAAATGAATATAAAACAAGAAAGAAGTGAAAATAACTTTTCGTAAAATTCGCCAACAATAGATACTCAAAAATTTCGCCTATAATGAACCTAGAACTTTATTACTGTATGGAGAATAAAATTGATTGTTTAAATCCCTTTTGGCAATTGACATTTCTAGAAAATAATCAATACTTCTGATGAATTGAAAAAATATTGCTGCTCAAGTTTTAAGTTGTTATTCATCGAAGACTGACATCAGTTGGAGGAACAAAGGAAACCTGGGAACACTGGACAGCTGTTTCGTCCTAGTATGGGACTCCTCAGTAGTGCGCACCCACGAACCCACCAGCAGGGACCGAACCCGCGACCTTCAGGTTCCGCGACCAGCGCGTTACCATTGAGCCACTGGGTCAGAAACCAATGCTCCATATTTCCAACTTCTGTTGGCTCACGATATAGCGCAAACCGCCATCCAATGTCATCGTTGAGTATCTGTCCTCACGGCCATCAGGCCTTGACTCCACCGGTCACGACTTCTCATTGGAACTTCGTGAATACTTCTCGAAGCTAGTCACCAATGAGCTCAAGTTTTATATGAAAATTTCATGATTCATAATTCCCAGTTCGAATATCTTATGAAAATCTAAAAATCCATAATTTTGATGCTGAGTTCCACTTAATTCTTCATCGACTAAGCGAAACACTATCTACTTCGAAACATCACGATTAAATGAGGCCACTCAACAAGAAATACGGAAAAAAAGCGTACCACTGACTAATTAGAAGAGATATGACGCTAAAATGAACATCCAAGAACAGAAAACATTAAAAAACTGAAAAATAGGAAAGATATAGTTATACTTCCAGCAGACAAAGGACACACTACGCTAATCATCGACAAAGAAGACTACATCAACAAGGCAGAGGATTTACTCAAAGACAAAAATGAACATCAAACCCTATCCAGATAAATAAACCTTAAACAGACTCTTCAAAGCAGAAGAAATAACAAAGCAAGACAAATGGAGGATGAAATCGAATGGACATATCCCTACTCACTTCTACGCCACACAAAAACTACACAAACCAAACATCCCTCTACGACCAGTAGTCTCACTTCCAGGAACACCAACATACAACATATCAAGGAGAACTTCCCACAAAACTCAAACACCACCTTCAATCATGCAGACAACTCATCAAATCATCAAAATTCTTAGAAAACATCAAAAGCACTAACACACAAAACGACGAATTAATGCTATCCTTCAATGTCACAGCACAGCAGTCACACTTCCATCGAACTCCAATCCACCAACGAAATCAAGTCACTCCTACTCACTGAAAACACAAATCTTAAAGAACACACAAAACTTAAATATTCAACTCTCATGGAACTCATCCACCTTCCTCTCACAACATACTTCCAATTCCAATGGTAACATACACAAACACATGAAAGCAAGCAACTCCAATGCGGTCACCAATATCCAGACTAATTGCAGAAGCAGTCATCCACACACTCAAAGCCATCATCTATCTGTGATTAAATCACAAATTTGGGTTCGCTATCTAGATGACACTTCTGTCATCATTAAAAACGATGATATGCAAAACACTCACACATAGATCAACAACGTTTTCAATGACATCAAATTCACAATCGACAACGACTCGAACAACCAACTACCATTCCTAGATGTTCTAGTCAATAGAACGAATACGGCGAACCTGGAAACCCAAGGGTACAGGAAACCAACACACACTGACTCATCAAATACTCAACTACAGTAGCAACAACCCAACAACGCACAAAATTACTTGCCTACAGACTCTCTCCACAAGAGCGACGACCCACTGCAGGACAACAACTTCACGGGGAAACCAAAAAAATTACTTCATGTCCATCCTGAAAATGAACGGCTACCCACAAAACTCTATCATAAGATGACTAGCCTGTACATCATCAACGACAAACTCATCGACACAAATCAATAAACGCATCATCCTACTGTACATACAGAATATATCAGAAATCACAACAACATTACTGAGACCACCTCCAATCGGTGTGATCACTCATAAACCAACAAATTACCTACAAACCCTACTATCCACACCAAACCACCCAACAACCAGAGAAGACAAACAACATATCACTTACTAAGTCAACTACAATAACTGTAGTCAACACTACATTGGACAAAGTGGTCACCCTCTTCACCTTCATCTTATATGAACACCAATTGGCTATTAAACGTCACACACGACAGTTCATCACTCATGGATAACAACTATGGAGATGAATTCAATCTTGACAATGTAGAAATCTTGGGTAGAGAGAGGAAACACAAAGAATATCAGAGAAATCCTAGAAGCCTGGCATTCGGGTCAGTCAGTCAGTCAGCTAGCCAGCCAGCAATCAATAGATGTATAGACATAGATCCAATTTGTCAACCAATGAGTTAAAAATGATAAACGACAGAAAGGTGAGAGGTGAAGCAGAGTAACAGCCAACAGGAAGATCTATGCAGTCTGTCAATGACACAGCAATCAAAGGAAACAACCAATCACAAACCAGTTGGTCAGTGTAAGCTACTGAATCATTCACGAAGAGATATTGACATGTCACTTCATACTGAAGTTATTAATGATGCCGTCTATCAAGACAATGAAAGTTTAACCATTAAACAACTCAGCCCAGAGAACACAATTACTATTATTATTATTATTTGTCCGTTGGGTTCCTAGTGGAACATAGGGCTTCAGTAGCACGTCTCTAATGCGCTCCGTTCTCTGAAATCTTTTGAATCTGGCTCCACGACAGTCCACAAGCTCTCATTTCCTCCTCGAACATAGTACAACCAAGATATTCTTGATATGAAATAGTTTTTTTCAAAGACTGGCATCAGTTGGAGAACCACTGGATAACCTGCAAGTACCGAACAGGCGTCTCGTTAAACTCGGAAAACCTTGGTAAGAAGCCAATCCCTTTTGGTATTATCTTTCCCCATCTAGATGGTTCATTTTCGAAGTTTTTATTGTCATTCAAGGCAATATCATCAACGAAGAATTCGGAGAGAAGTGATCTACTCCACAGAAAGTCATATCAAATCGATCAAATCCTCAGATATAGAAGAGACAATTGAACAACACACAAAATCAGCTGCACAGGAGCATTGTTCAAAAGTTTTAAGAAACCAGATAGTGTCATCAATAGCTGCCACACAATAGGTGTGGTTAATTGCTTGTTGCATGAATGTGCAAAGAGTTGTTGAGCGGATTCTAATTTTTTCGATCAAATACTGATGAAGAAATACCAATCGTCTACATCAATGTAACATGATATAATGAAGAAGATTGGAGTACAGTCACCTTTTGCTGTATAGACACTCACATTTCTAAATGACCTTGACAACAAATCCACATATAAGTAAAAACAGTTAACAACCAATGAGAGTTCAGCCTTGAGAGCAGAGGGAAGAAAAACTAGTAAGGGTGTGAAAACAGCTATGTAGATTATTTTAACGTCATGGGCAAAACAGCAGGTAAAAGCTATGCAAAATAAGGAGCATATATCAGCCACTGTTCACCAATTTCATTTACCTCCGTGAAAACCTCATTATTTCACATATATAAGAGGGAAAAAACATTAATTAGCATTTCGAGGTTATTGGGGATTTTATTTTTATCATGGATTGATATCAGTTGAAGAATTATTGAAAATGTGTTATCACTTCATGATGAATAATACCCAACTAAATTATCTATATTTTTAGACCGCTTCTAGCAAGTAAATAACTAATTCGCTTCTGATTAGTCATTTCAAGGTCACCCACTCATCGGTTCAAACTCGACATGATTGGTCGATTTTACGTGAATAGCTTTTAAAAAATGGCATCAATTATGCATTGAAGGACGTGAAATTGAATTCAATTCATCCTGTGATTTTCAAAGATTCATTAGTTGGTTGTCTGAACTCATGATTAAAACTGTTTTGAATTGATATATGGTTGTCAGTAAAATATTTTTTTGTGAATTCGGGGCATAAGTGAGCTTTGCTGGTCTTTTAGTTTCTAATCACTGTTGTTTTAATTTCTATCAACTTATAATGGAAACTGTTAATAGCTTTCAGTGTCTACACTTGGTTTTCTAATTTACTTCAAACTCAAATTGATCACATACATGCATAAATATCCACGAGATTAGTCAGATGATATTTCTTATTTCAACCGCAGTTCAACAGAAAACAAGACTGATACACTCACAAATCTTGTTACTCACAAGCTGACTCAAGCACATGTGCATCGAAAGCTTTGGATAGATGACCTAAAACTAATAGGTCACAGGAATCAAACCCCACCCCACCTACCGAGGTTTGGGTATTCTGATAGTTGTATCATTGGCCGTCAAACAATAGGTGTGATTCATTGCCTATTGCACGAATGTGTACAAAGTTGCTGAATACCTTTCAAGCTTCGAGTAAATGAGTTGAAAGTATACGCTGACCATGTGTATCACATATAATTCACAGAAATGAAATAACTAATTGTATGCATGAAAAACTGAGATGATGTCAAATTATAATAAATTGGTTGGTTGTGGCTAGCAGAAGAATCCAGGACGTGCGTTTCATCCTATTTAGGACTCGTCAGCTGGATGTATCTGCACTCCAGTGATATTGTCCCTACTGGGACTCAAACCTCGTAGCCATCGCTTCAAACGCCAAGGCATTATCCACTATGCCAAGGAGGAACGATAGCCACTTCTTGTACAACGGGTAGTAGTTATTAGTATTTATTGACATACCACATTGCTACATTACTACATTGCGTTGTTCTACCTTTGTTAGCATAGGGGTTCTTATGCGGATGTCTCGATATTGCCTTAATATTTATTATTATGATTTACTTTGTTGTGGCTAACAGAGGGATTCAGCCAAGTAAATTATCCTAATAAATATTCAGACAATATCGAGGCATCTGCCAATATGCTAACAGAAGTCGAACAATTCGACCCAGTAAAACAATGGAGGAATACGAGCATATCAACAAATAGCATGCCTATTAGGCTGGGATATTTTCAGGAACACCATCACATTCCACAGGATATCCTGAAGAAACTAAACAAACAGGTTACACAGTGTTTAATTAAACTGATGGTGATAAGTAATGTTATTGCTAGTATTATCCCGTCATTGATTGAACTGCATTGATCGGTCTCTATTGACATATGGGCTCTTCTACGTGAATGCCTAGAGTCCAACAACATCACTCACTGGGAGGCAGGTACATTCAGCTGACAAATCCCAAATAGGACGCAAACGCTCTTCATGGATTCCACTGTTAGCCACTATCCAACAAAACAACGGAGAATAATAAGTATGTCAATAGATAGACATGATGTCGTTTAAAATAAAAATAATACAAAGAAACATACACTTGTCTGAAGTTTATGCTTTCCTCTCCTCAGTCAAACTATAAACTGAAATCATCTGGAAAATCTCATGTATAAAACAGTGAATACACACGTTTGTAGACAGTAAGATAGTTATAGTAATAGTAATGATAATTAGCATGTGACTTACTCTAGTAAATTGATTATTCTCTTGTTCTAATTCTTTCATTTTCTCTTCAACCACTTCAAGTTCTCTGAGTAGACTACTCAAGTCATTTTCAGCTGTGGCTTCTAAGTGAATTGAAATAAGCAAGAGAAAGGAGTTAGCGAGGCATAGAAAAGTAGTCAGAATGACGTTTACACATTATGAGAGATGTAAAACAAAATACAAAGTGACAAAGATAAATGATCAGTGATTTCAAACATTCTAGGCTTTTTCTTTGTCTATTCTCTCAGACACATCAGTAGTGATAAACCAATGTGATCAAATACAGAATGACATTTGACCCTTGTATAAATACAAAAACGTGAATAGATTAAAAGAGAAGCTGTAATATCTTTGTAGTACAGTGTTTTTCATAAAATATGATGACTGGAGGTAAAATGAATACCTAAACCATGGTGCGATTAGAACTAGCCGCCTCTGCCTACCCACCTAGTAGTATGGCTAGCAGCTGCCGACCAGGTTCTAACTTCACTTTAGTCACTGAAATCTTCACCCGGTTGTCATGTGAATGTATGATGAGTAACTTTCTGCTAATCGTGAACACATTATCTATTTCTTTCAATACAGCATATATATGTATATGTTCTGGGTGATGTTTGAATCCATGTCATCCAGTGCTACAATGAGTCACAGAGCTATTCGCGCTAAAATTGACACCCTGTACAACTGGACTAGGTTTATTGATTGGACACTAATTCTAAGCGCTGGATGGGGTGGGTTCGAACCCCACACAGGATATCATCCTTGTCGAGGTTGTAGATTTGCCTTACCAATGAGTGCCAAAAATCAAGAAACGTGGGTAAACCAGGACTTCTTACCCATTGTCTCCATCTAACTAACATCCATCTTAGTTAATTTCGACAGTGAGTCTCCTTGTCTGGTGGTCACATTGCAAAATAATCGGTAATATTCGACTAGCACTCAGGATTAGATAAGATGAAATTAGTTACCCTCTAGTGACCAATCAGTGTACAGGAAAGGTTTTCTATAAAGCATATAAGTTCAAGTTTCATCTGCACTTCCCAGTTCACTAGTAGCAAGAAATGTAGATAAAACTTTCTCGGATAAATATTACTCTTGTTCCGAAGACGAAATTATCAAGGATTCATCTAGAAACTACTAAGTTCGTTTATCGCATGGCCAAAATCTGGAAATGTTAATTATTTACAGTGAAAAATTATCAAATAAAAGGTAGACAAATAGTGGTATTGTCCTCACTGGGACTCGAGGCAAGCATCCATCGTTGTAAATCTTACAGGGTTATTCATTAGGCCGCTGAGGTGGGCTACGAATTAGAAAACCTCGTTATATATCCACAACAGTAACACATAACAGTAAATAATGATTTTCGCACTTTTCATCATTAGCTGGAAATTTAGCTGTCTTTATAGTTATTTTACTGGACCAATAATAATGTGGAAAAATTGTCATCTCAGACCAAAGTTAACAACTAACCAATAAAATGCAAATGAGATTACCTTTGATCAAGGTTGAAGAAAAATATTCACACGACATTTTAGATGGAAAATATTGACCAATCAGATGGATCTATTCGTTATGACATACTTTATTTGATATCGGACACAGTGATAAATTATTAGTCATTGAACCATATGAATATAAGCATACATTCTGTCCAAAACGTCATCCAGTAAATAATATTGTATCACTGTATACCATACCAAATAAATTACCTACCATACCGCTCAAGTTTTTCTCTTAACCTCAAGCCTCAAATATACATTCTCTAATTAATTCTTTAGTGATTTTCTTTCTGAGTCTACTTTACTTTTCAGATGAAAAAAAACATTTCCAACCACGGAATAAAAATCTAGTGTGAAACACATTTACGATTATAGTTGTAATAAAAATATTCCAAAAAAAAAGTTGTCCACTACTTATAAAATCCCCTGGTGAATAAATAAATAGAGACGGTTTCATCTAAACACTTTTGATAATTTAATACTGTGAAAAAGTGTATAATATCTGTGTCTTAGTATACACACCTTCAAAGGATTAGATTTCCCCCAGTGATTAGGTATTTTCAATCATATACTAGGGTCCGACTTCATTGATATCCCCCACATCACCAAGTCCCCTGAATACTTTAGGAGGTTAAGTCTCAAAAAAGTTTACCATCTGATGTACTGAAAGCTTTTAGACTAGACTGAAATAAGTATTCAGTATATTCAGAGCCTTAGCATTTTTATGAACAATATTCTATCGTGCTAAAGATCGTCTTCAAATTGCTGTTAAAGTAAAATAATTGTTTCATACAATTTCAATTTACCTAAAGTAGGGTCAGTTAAGCAGAAGGAATCATAGTCGAATTGCTTCCAGAAACAATGTGAACATTCGTGTGTTAGGCTATAAACCTCATCGGAGGATATCTTAACCTCGGTAGACCAAGCCGTGTTTGGAAATTATCTCCCCAAACTGATGAACCTCAACTTGAATGGAAAAGAAGATCTTTGATGATTGATTTGAGTTAGGCTATCTCTAATTGAGGTTGTTAAGATTTATATGGTTCAAAACTCACCACAATAACGGTTAACATTATGTTGATCAGTTTTTTTCCTAACTTCTTCCCTCTTTCTAATATCACTAATCCAAATGTATTCATTTCGTTTTACTGTACTATGTCAAAGTATTGTAATTGGTGTAATGAAAGCTACTTATTAGGATGCATATGAGTAGTGAAAAATGATAACGATGGATATATGGAAAATCAAACAAAACGAATATGTAATATTAGATGAGAATAAAAATCACAGATAATTGGCGATATAAACAATTTCAAGTACACGTTGAATTTGTTCACTAAGAACTGAGTTGATTTGTCCTAGTTTGTACCGTCAACTTTCATCCCTCTCTCTCTCTTCCCCCTCTCTCTCTCTCTCCATGAACTGAATTTAAAAAAGGGTAAAATGACTAAAAATATGAAAATTTCCTAAATATTTTTTTTAGAAAAATTTTAGTTTATGTTTAACTTTTGTGAATATAAAAATGAGTATCGATTCTTCTTGGAGCATAGGATAAATAGCGTGTCACTAGCCAATTCATATATATGAAAAATTTGCCAATCTTCAATTCACAGAAGTATTCAAATGACTGATCAATACACTTCATGAGATGAGAGATTTTCATGCTTCTTTTATCTTGTGTATTGTGTGGAGAATAAACATGATATGCCACCAAGTTGGTGGGCACTTCAAAGGTACATTTTATCTTCTAATGAAGAGATTACTAACAGTGTAGTCAATTGTAAATAACCAGAATAACTCATTGACAAAAGTCTGTACGTTTCAGATGCCATAATATACTCTGTTAGGCTACTGATACATAAAAACCACCCATCATACAACGCTTTCTATATCCAGATACTATGAAAGATAATACCAAAGTATTAGACGATTGTGCAGAATAAAGTTGAGATGGGCATACACTGAGAAGGCCGACTAGGGACATCAAGCGTCAGGCCCTCGAGTGGAATTCAAAGGAAAAGACGACGAGCTGGGCATCCGAAGCAAGGGTGACATGGAAGAGATCATGTGAGGAAGAAACGAAAGCTTGTGGGTAGTCATGGCGCCAGGTCCAAAAGACTGCAGAGAACAGAGTGTAATGAAGGCGTGCTACTGAAGACGTATGTTTCACTAGGAATCTAAGAGAAAAATAACAATAATAAATAATTACACGATAGAGGTCAATCGATAAGAGGCCCTGAATAAGAGCTTTATGCTTTCTAGATACTCAGACAGACTAACAGTATCAACGCGGAACTTCGCACACAAATGCATAGCCTCAAGTTACCACACTTCGCAGCCCTACTCAAAAAATAAGTGGATAGAAAAAGATTGATATCAAACTAGAAAAAGGTGTATAAGAAGAAATGGAATTTAAATATGAAGGTTGGTTAAAATATTATTCAAGCTTCAGGAGATATCAAAGAGTGAATAGATCTGTACAATTGTGACCTATTTTCAGCCATGTTAGCAAATGTCCTCAACCATTGATTCGTATTGGCTTGAGGACCTCAGCGAACTAGTCTACACCTTCTACATGGCTCAGGCCAAACTCTCATTGACAAGAAGTATCTACAACTATGAGAAAACTGGTCTCCTAGTGGTGATTTGAACAAGAGGTCATAAGCTGTACCTCTAAGCTATTCAGCTAACGACTGACTTCTTTCTGTAGGACTGGAAGAAGTACACGAATTGGTTACCATAGAACATATAATGATTCTTACCGCTTATCGAAGTCTATCGATCAAGTTGGCTAACTTCGCTTCGATCATAGGTGTTTACGTGAGTGAATTACTTATGATTAATTCATCTACCAAAGCGATGTTTCGTGTCATATTTTATGCATTCATCCCAGTAACTCATATCCTGATTACTGCCACATCTTGGTTTGGTTTCTCAATCCTATTTCAACTAATATTGCTCATCAAGCCAGGTAGTGGTTAGGCGTGCGCAACATATATCCCAGCCACCTCATTCGAGGAAGATACACAAACTCATCGCTTACCATCGACAATGTTCGAACGATGATTCTATCACACTTGGTCAATGCTGAAAAGACACCTGTAGTCGAAAACCTGTAACTTCATGACTTATCATCCTTTTTCGGCAGCTAAGTTTCACAGCCTTATAACATGACAAAGATATAATCACATATGCCCAACACCAAGCTACTTGTATTGAATTATCTGACTAATGATGGAATTCTTAACCAATTTCATAGTATATTAAGAGCTTGTGGACTTATAGCACGTCATGCTGATTGTTCCCCTTTGAATATCATACAGTGAAACAGTGCTATTTACTGAATAAGATTTCGAACATAATTTATTGTCCAAATTCATGTCACTGTCCTATATTAGAAATTTCCAGTTTAGATATCTCATATAATAATGTTAAGTGCGTAATATTCATTTCTTTACCCCTTAATAAATTATAAACAGCATGAGAATAAGAGTTTTAGGGGAATATACCAAGAATCCACTTTATTTCGGAGGTGCTCTTCAGTTGCTTGCAACCTAAAACAATTTAAACATCTTTTATCTGTTTCGAGACCTTTGATGAGCATAGAGGCTCCAAATTTTTAGTTTTCCAAACCTTAGCTGCCTAACAATATTTAATTGATGACAGCTCTAAGTCACAATTTGACTACCAAGCTATTCGTATCACTAGTGTACGGCAGCTTGATGGATACATCTTTCTTAGGGATAGAGTAGACTAATTGTGAATGTTCTGTCCACGTAGTGCAGCTAACGTTCGAAGAATTGGATATCTAAAGCCTGTATATCTATCGAGGCCTTTGGAACAGTTGGAAGATGAAGTTACGTCCCAATTTAAATGTACATGGTCATACATACATACATGCATACACAGATTGGACCAATCGGCCATTGAGAACAAGGATCATAGAACACGCTTCAAAGTTACTCTTGACCCAATTGATGCTGCAACAGAACATCCAGCTCCTCAACAGTTTAATATATTTTTGAAACATGGCATAAAATGGATATACCAACGTTATTTACACCCATCTATAAGACCTGTTGGGCAGTATTTTAAAGTTTGTTGAGGCACTAATCATGAGGTTTGAGCCACCTTTATGCGTTCAATAACTATTTTTCCTCATTTTAAACCTTCCTTGGTAAATTCAGCTTTGAACTGCTTGCATACTGGAATCAGTCTGTTTGGAATTATCGGCTTGAAATCAAGATAACATTGATATGACGTAACTGAAGACAAACAAACTGTATGCATGTCTAAACAATAACTCATGGTAAGTTTGTTCATACATACAAAGATTCAATGAATATTCTAGAGCGAAAGTTGTCTCTTAGCTGGGTTGGTATAGTACTGCGCTGGTAACCTGAAGATAGCTGGTTCAAATCCTATCGTGGCCCAGATTTTCACTACCCAGTATTAATGACAAAACATCCACAGAACCACAGATATATAAGATAGTCAGATCGATATTAAGAAGGGTTACGTAATACATATGTGTAAAAAGGTTAGAGGATTTACGTTAGCTAGGGAAACAAGATGAGTAGAATTCAGACGATAAATAAACTCAATGAGGTGAAATGAAATCACAGAGATATGTGGATGAAAACATAATGATTGTCAACAACACAAAAGTTTCTTACTATAATCAAATTGTTTCTTTCTAACTACCTAATCATTAAATGGCCGTCGCCACTTCAGCAAAAGCAATAAATTCGAATTCATCTATTTACTAGTTATTTTAAACGATTTCTGGATTTCAACTTCATGTCTACTAACATTACTATGAAGAACAAACTCTTTGAAACATGCGCAGAGATGGGATCACAAGCTCTTTTTGCTATATGTGTTGTGAATTGGTATATGTAATTCAAGGTAACATGAAAAGGGGACTTATCAACCTCTGATAGCTTCAAGTATGGAAACATTTTGCATTAATTGATGTTAAGATTGTCTAAATTGGTTGTAAACAGCTGATGAGAAACTGCGAAATAAAATGAGTCTAAGATATCTTAGACTAAAGGGAAATAAGTAAGTATTTACATGAACGATATTCAATAGTGCTAAAGATCGTCTTCAAATTTCGACTAAAGTAAAAAATCAATGACACGATAATACAAGCAACAACACTAAAACTATACCCGTTGCACAAGAAGTGGCTATCGTGGCTCGATGATCTAGTGGAGTTCGAGTCCCGGTGGGAACAATATAACTCACTGTGAGGCAGATAAATCCAGCTGCTGAGTCCAAAATAGGACGAAACGCGCGTCCTCGATCCCACTGCTAGCCACTACCGATCATTAATAAAATATCTGCTGCTAAAACTCTTGTTCTTACATAATAATGAAACCGGAATTCATCCCACTTTCTACAAAGTAAAAATTTAATAACTTTTCAAGATAAGTGGTTTTCTTGACCTATTCTGATGCATCACTGCTTACTGAATATCTAAAAGGCTCATTACAATCATCTTGAGGATTGTAGACATTTTTGTAGGGTTGGGGATTGAAAAACACCTTGCAGTTTTCTATACCAATTGGTAGGTACTTCATCAATCAAACAATAGATAGTATAAGGAAAAACAGTTCAATCTTGAAAACACTATGACCACAAAGTATTTATCTTCAAGTATAAATAAAAATGTATTAAATTGTTTCCTTCAATTATACTATTTCTTCATTCAGGTTTAAAGTAATGGTAATGCATAAAGGGGAAAATGTTTTGAAGCAATGACAAACATTCACTTAACATTTGAAAATAACTAATGATATGATCATTTTAAAGTGGTCTTCATCATGTGGAGCTGCAGCTCATTGGTTTAGGCAGTTGACTTTCAACGAGTAGGTCACGGGTTCGAACCTCGATCTACTCACTGTGGTTATCGAGTACATTGCAATTCTCATTCGACTGCATCACTGGTTAATTTCAGCTGGAGAACCATTGGAATGCCGTGAGCAGTTGATAAGTCTCTCAGCCCGTCTTGGTAGTCTATAGGAGTGCACACGCATGACCTCATGAGGTATGAAAACCAGGACCAGGTCGTTAGCCAGCATGCAGTTGATGTGGTTTGTAGACTAATGGGAAGTACATGAAATGGTCACTGGTGAATAACCGATGTAACTATCTATGTCACATAGTTTAGTCCACTCGTCTTGAAAAACTTCGTTGACAGAAGCTGATCATCTCTAAGCATTAAGAAGTAGAGACAGTCACATCGGCTACTTATTAGTGACCAATTCAGAAACCATTCTACACATTCATACATTAGATTACTGTTATAGTATGCGAAAAGATTGCCCGGATATGCACAGGAAGCTGTAAATCCCTGAAGCATATTCATAACCAGTTGTGTTGTTTGGAAGTTTTGACAGAAAGCACGTGAACCCGTATGTAGACATGTAGATCAATGGGATATGCCATTCTACAAAGGCCTAGAAACACTTTTATATTTTTTACATATTTTCACGTTGAAATACACCTTCTGTTACCCTACTACCTGTTTTATTTACCGAGGTTCCTCCTCTCACACACATATATCCGAGGTTATGATAACCGAAAACCATATGTGTTGTGTGATGAACACCAGTCGAAATCTCAGTGAATGCAAAAAGGTTTCAATCAGTTAAAAGTTGGATGGTTAACCATCTAGAAAAGAAGTATATCACAGCGTTATGACTGAAGCAAAACAGTGGTATTCGAGTATTAACAGTATTAAGTAACTAGACTTCTATGACTACTATCCAAGATATTGACCTGAGTTCAAAGGTGATACATACAGGTGGTGCACACACACACACACACATACACGCATACGTAAGCAAAAGGTTAGACCCACCACTTACAGCTGAAATGCACCAAGGTGAATCAAATAGCTGTTTGACAAAGGCATGGAATGTCCATCGGTTATGATACATTAACAAAGTAGACTGAAACACTAATGTTTACTAATTCGTTAACTGGAAACCACTATATATATATATATGTAAGACAACTCCGAGAATCATTGTGAAAAAGGAATTTGTCAATTGTATTCACTGTCATTTTGAACAATGAAGTAACTGCACATACACATACACACACACACACACATTAGTACATTTTCCAAACAATTATTTACATTTGTTTAGCGTGAGGTAGGATTTCAAAAATATTTCAGTGTTTCAGTATAAACAATTTCCACATTGTAAATCATCATGATTATAATGAACAGTCTAAACAAATCAGTCCAGTGTAATGGTCTATGTCTACTACCAGCACGTGGAAAAAACAACCCAGTTCCAAACCAAACATATGGAACCGATTTCACGTTTATATCATTTTCAATCTAAGTAAAAAACGTCAAATAGGTTTGTGTACTTGTGTGAGTGAGTATGTGTGTTTGAGTGCATGTGTGCATGTGTGTGAAATTATTTTTATGATAAACTTATGAGATAATAGTAATGATAACAATACAGTAGCTGAGTTGATAGGATTTTAGACTAAAATGGGTTAAAGGGGCGTACAGTTGAGGAGTCACATGCTAGGACGAAACAGCTATCCAGTGCTCCCAGGTTTTATTTCAATCGTTCTCCAAATGGCTTTAAATCAATAAAATCCCCACAAACCTCCAAATTAAATAACTGTTTAGTGTTCATGAATGACAAGCTTCGAGATAAAATTTCTAGGTGTTCCGGTGGGTCAAACTAAATTGCACTTGAGGACAGGTACTCGATGACATTATTGGATGAAGGTCGCACTATATCATGAACTGACAGAAGTAGTGAAATGTGGGCCATTGGATTCCCATCCACCAGCTTAATGGTAACGCTGTCGCCGCGGAACCTGGGTTCAGTCACTGTCGGAGATCATGGTTATACACTGCTGCGGAGCCGCACAAATTTGTGACAACCCAACAAAGTACACACTCCATGCTGAAACGAGCATATTGGCAGTCAGTTGCTATATCTCAGTTTAGTGATTGACACTTCTCATATAGTATGTTTCTTGCTAAGTGTCATCGACATGGATCCGGTTTAAGTTCAGACTTGATTGATGGGCGCAGGACACAGTGCTAATCAGTGAACTGATTTGCGGAGAAACTCCAATATTCTAGAGTAGAACCAGCGTCTTTCCGGTCAACCAAGGGTCAAGAGTGTTCATGACTAACAAGTCCTGAAATGTAGTGTGTTCGATGAGCGAGTGAATGCAGACATTAGAGATCAGTAAGCATACAACACAGAAGCTGAATCCTAATCCCGTTATCGTGTTATTTCATGCACCTGGGTCTACCTTAGCACAGGCACCAGGTGTAAGAGCTACTCAAGACAATCAGACTAAGATAAAAACGTTGTCTGATAATCTCTAGTTTTCAATAGTTCTACATCCAATAACTGTTTGTGTTCAAACTTACTTTTGATCATTAATCTAACTAAACAAGCGATGCAACTCCCTCCCCCCCCCCCCACACACACACACCAGCACATCAAGCGAAGAACATACTCAGACGAAAGATAAAGAAATAAAGAAAAAGTGGTAGAAAATCATCGAAGGAGGAGCAAGGAGGATCAACAGAATACTGATACTCAATAATGACGATTAAGATGAGGATAATGTGTGCATACATCTGCGCCACTAAGGTCAATCCTCATTCATATCACATGAAACCCAATTTTGAAGTCCACCTTTCCCTATATGACTCAGATCAACAGTCAGAGAATCTAGGAACTGATACCATGTTTTGAACTAGCCGCCTGTAACCTTTTTCCAGCCAAAACCTACTTCAGCTGACATTATAAGATGAAGTAAACGATGACCAGGTATACCGAACACATGATCCAATCATCCGAGTTGATGAAGGTTTACAACAAAGAAAATTCACCTTACTGATAAATGATAACTGGATATTTCCTCATATTATTATCTTGCTGAGTTTACAGACATGTAGACGTATAAATGTGTTCTACACAAAGAATTCATTTATGCATCGAAGCATACTTGAATTGAACCTGAATAGCAGTTGATTGGTTATGTTCTCTATAAGTACGATAACCCCCCTTTTTTCTATCTCGTTGATGAAACTGTTTAGCATTTCAAAGATATCGTTTATACTGAGACCATACAACTAAGATAGAGGACAAGTTTAAAGAAAACGCTTTTAATTTTCCTAAATGAGTTCAATATAAAATCTTTTAGGAATAAGTTGTTCTTTATAATATGTGATAAATTAATTACATGTTCACTTGAACTCCTTGGTAGACTAATAGATACAATGCATAATGAACTTTATACATGTAACAAGTCTATCACCAATATCTAGTAACCATGGTAACATGGCGAAATACTGATATTTTGGTTAATTTTAAAGACCACCTTAACTACTGCCAAAATAACCAATCAGGTCTTGATATTTCTGGTGAGACAGCAGTTTTTCATGAAGTAAAGAAATGCAGTTGCTTTCCTCAACAGTTATCAGACTGGTCTTTAAAGTTACTCGATATTTTCAGGATATGGAATGCATCTAGGTGTATTTCGCATGGGTCCCACCATCTTTTATCTAAATACTGAATTAATTTGGTATGTTTTAAACCTCTGAAGCATAGACATAGTTAACTTTTATATTCGTGTCAACTTCTACAGGCACATTTCTCTTGATGAATCAATAGTAGCACGATAAAAATTGGATAGAAAGTACCACAATCACAAAAATGATCATCTTATTGCAAAACATCAATAAGGTCTAAATGATTTCAAAAACTATTCTAGAAACTACTGAAGCAGCTAATTAGGTTCTTTTGTTTCAAGAAGCAAAGATATCTAATGATAATTTCATTGGTTGCTAGGATAGACTTCAAAGTCACTCTTAGCGCTTGAATCCAACTTCAGATGTGTAGTTTATGAGTCACTTGAAACTCTATCCCTAACCAACTGCTTAGATAAATAGCTGAATTTCGTTATTTCATTAAAATCTACAATCCCAGCCAAAATACCGACACCTGATTGGTTATTTTAACAGTTGTTAGGGTGACCTTAGCTTCATTTTCATGTGAGTTTTACGGATAACCTTGCAACGCTTAAAATAACCAATTATGATTTCACGATTTTATGAAAACTGTCTTGTCAGCTGAAATAAACAAATCTAACTGATTATTTCAGTTGTTGCTAGAGTGACCTTACAGATCAATCTTATTTTCATTTTCAAAAAAATCTCAAGTTTATGGGTATATGCATACTAGTGGGGAAATTTTTCAAGTATATAAATAGCCAATAATAATACTCCTGTCACTTTTAATTCTTCGTTTATATTAGTACTAAAATTTTCCATATCTCTGGTATAGGTATTGCGTCATTTTTATGGCATATGTTGCCTGTTGATTGAATGAGGAAGGATTCAGTAATCAATCTCTATCTCTCTTCTCCACCTAATTATATTGGACTTGAATACAATGGTGTTTATCCCATCCTATTGTGTGGTTGTGTGTTAATGCTTGCATTGCAATAGTCGAGTATTTTTTTAAATTATTCACCTTACTGGGGTATGTCATTCTACATTTGTCTAAATTCCTATATTCCAATGATTTAACTGACCCCAACTGGCTAGTTTTACTTATGTACTTGACCTCACAGTTATTACATGGAATTTGGTAGATTAGATTGGTCTGCTCAATTGAATCTATTGGATCCTTAGGCCAGTCAACAAAACTTTTCTCTGAGTGAGTTTGTAGGTTTAAATCTCACCTTAATTTTAGCTCTGTTGAGGATCCTACATATAATTTCTGATGTACCTTCTTTATAGGATAATACAACGGAGGTTGTGAACTCCTTTCTACTCATGTTACTGTTATTTTTTTGTTTCTTGTGTATCCGTACGAATTTCTTAATAAACTACGGAGGGATGATTATTAACCATTAATGCTTCTTTCACGTGTTTCAATTCCTTGTTTAAGTTTTTGCACTGATTAGTCAGTTTTTTATGTCTATCATTTAGACATTTTACTGAACCTGCCTTAAATGACACTGGATGAGATGACTTGAAGTCTAGATACCTGTTGAAATATGTCGATTTTCTAATGTAGTAGTACTCTAAGAGTAGGAAATTTATATGCTTCACTCACTATACATAACCATTTTTATTCACAGTAGAGTAGGTTTACCAATGACCAGACTTGAATAGATGTACTTATTTTTACAGTTTCCATATGGTATGTATGTTGAAAAGAACACTGAATTATGAGTATGCGAGACATGTATCAATGCTAACTGTTCTAAGCAGGATAAAACATATTAGAATTGAGTCCAAGTCAAATTTATGATAGTAAAATATTGATATATAAACATCTTATGTGAAGCATAATTCGAATCAAAAACGTGTCAACTGATACGGAGAACAGATGCAAGTAAGAAAATATGAACCATAGAATTTGGTCTGATCCCCTAGAGTTCAGTGGGCATCATGCTTATCGATTCCTAGCGAGGTCATGGGTCACCACTACTAAAGAGTCTCACACTAAGGTGAAACACCTTTTCAGTGCTCCTAGGTATTCAATAGTTCTCTAGAAGAAGAACTAATCATTCAACCATTGTTAAACTACATTGAGTTTATGCTTTTGCGTTTCTTGTATTTTATCATGTATAAAAGTTTTGTAACCTTTCTTGACATTTTATTTCGGCTTATAATTCCCCGTTTTCTTCATTTTTCTTATTCGTCTGAAGAAGTCTATCTCTGTCACCACATAGGCTCCTTGAACAGTTTTAAGTTTTGCTTTGAACTCATTGGCTGTTATGGGTTACTTGCATCTCTTAGTGTATGAAAGTGTTCACATCAGGATCTCAAATCTAACATCTTTCATTAGTCCAAAACTGTTATCACCATGTTGCCACTTGATATAACCTGAGTTACATATATATGCGGACGCTTGAACAATAAACTTGGGATTCCATCCATGATGGTCGCTCAGTTTCTCGATAAATGGAAAAAATGCGGTAAAATAACAGATGGCTTATTGCAACATCGAAATCTATATACAAAACACATCAGTTTATATATATTTACAACGGCCTTGACTATTTCTAGGCCTTTTCTTGATTAGAATATCCTATTGATTTTTGTCGCTTCAACCAATCTGGTATTTACATGTTGGTTCATGAGCTTTTTCTCGAAACTTCGAAGCAAAACGATCGGTTGTAAAAAGTTTCACAGATTTACGAATTTTTATGAAGATTTTAGCCATCTTATTACACACTACAAAAAAACACAACTGAGAATGTTAGCCAATAGGTGGTTGATTCATGAGGACCACTTCATTTGTAATGCGTATATTCACAGCTGTTATTTTGTTGCTACTTGTAATTTTCTGTTTACCACTTTTTTAACTGGACACAAATGATCGATGTCTGTTGATATTAACATAAGTAAGAAAAAATCATCTAATGTTAATGTCATCTAAACTTTTTTTTTTTCAAAAATATGTGGATAATTCCCATCCATAGAACACCGAATAAGAATAAGAATTCCAATAATTTATTACATGTCTAGGGGATAATATTTGTGTCAACACATACACACACACACACACTTATGTATGCACTTTTCTGTGGACATGCAATGTTACAAATCAATAAAAAGAAGTACCGTAAGAATTTACTGAATTTATGATGCGAATGAATTAGACGATAATAGGTGGATGTAACGAACTAACTAAAGCGGCGAATATTTATTCTTCCTACAGAGGTACGACTCACTTCAGAAGTCCTACATTTAAACATTAAGTCATCGATTCAAATTCTCTTTTAGTTAGCCAGGTCTAAACTGTAAGTTAGTTGTAGTAGTGTTAATTTGTTTGGCTGTGGCTAGCAGAAGAATCTAGGACTCACGTTTTGTCCTTTCTGGGACTCATCAGCTGGATGTACCTCCACCTCAAAGAATGTTGTTATTCCCACGGGGACTCAAACCTCGTACTCATAGCTTTGAACGCCAGGGCATTATCCACTATGCCACAGAGGCACGATCCAGTAAAACAACGGAAGGTTTTAAGTATGTCAACAAATAGTGATAACTAATACCCGTTGTACAAGAAGTGGCTATCATGCCTCCATGGCATAGTAAGATAACTCCTTAGAGTTTGAAGCGATGGGTACGAGGTTGGAGTCTCAGTGGGAACAACACCACTCACTGAAGTGGAGGTACAGTCAGCTGACGAGTCCCAAAAGGGATGAGACACCCGTCCTTGATTCTTCTGTTAGCCACAGCCAACTAAATTACCATAATTGACAATTCAGGCAATATCGAGGAATCCGCTTAGGAGCCTATATACCAAGAAAAGTCGAACAATTCGGTTCAGTATAACAACGGAGAATTACAAGTATATGAATATAAATTAGTAATAGTCTTAATAATGCCTAGACAATAGGTCAGGTTGTTAACACGATTCATGAGTCTGTGTAACTTGCAATTGTGCAGCAATGGAGAACGAAATCGTCCAATAAGATATCTTTGCTGAAATTATCGTTTCCTTATGGGTATACACACACACACACAATTGAATTTAAAAGTTTTTATCTGTATATTTATTTTTTACAACTTTCTCTGTTGGAGAAAACCTACCACATTATGAGTAGTGTTATCGTATTTCCCCCTTCGCCATTTTTGTCTTGTCTATAATCTGATTTATTCAACTGTATGATTAACACTTCTAATCGATATTAAATCATCCGATTAAGCATTGCGTGAATTCTACGAGAAAGAGAGCATATAAACAGTATCCACTTGAAGTCTGTTGTTGTACACTGATTAGGGATTCAGCTATGAGATGAGATGAGATCGATGTTATTTGGATGAAGGTGATGCTTCTTGGCACTCATCAGCAAAGCTCATCTGCCGTCTTAACGGAACTGATGTCCTACCTGAGATTCAAAGTGGTGTCATCAAGTACTGTAGTCACAGAAGTTAATACTGAGTCCTATAGGAGGTTAATCGCGGACCGAAGTTTCCCACTGCTCTACTGAAGTGAATTGCCTATCCTCTATTAGCAGACGGGTTCTTGTGTGGACGCCTTGATACTGCCCGGATATTCATTATGTTGTATTTTACTTGGCAGCTAGTAGTGGAATCCAGCACTCACGTTTCGTCCTATTTGAGACTTGATAGCTAGGTGTACCTGAATGTACCCAGTGAGTAATGGTTTTCCCACCGCTCCAAACACCAAAATTTACCTCAGTGGCCTAGTCGATAATATTTTGGCCTTTGAGTTGCTGGAGGCTGGGTTCGAAGCTCAGTGAGTACACCATCACCCACTACCATGGAAGTATATCTAGCTGACCAGTTCCAAAGAGTACGACAAGCATGTCCTGAATTTCGCCGGTAGCCAGCCACTAAGTAAACTACAACATGAAGATTAATCCACAAAAAAGCAACTTATTCTACCATCACCCCAAACAAAATATAAACGATAAACAGATAGTCTGTTAGGGATATCATTCCTTGTCCAATTAGTACAAAAGTTTCTCTTATCATTTATGAACTACTGTTTGTATCTATGGCATTATATCAATTAGGCTTCAAAATTCCTTTACTCCTAACATCATTATGACGTAGTTTTGTATATGAATGAAAGTCTGGCTATATCTGTCCTACTCTCTTCAGCCTTCATAAAAGACAAATCAATATCAGAGAAAGAAAGAAGTGACAAGTTAGTTTCTTTTTTCGTAAGCAGATTGTATTTTGCCCCAGCTGTCAACATTTTTCCTTCCTTGGGCAAATAAACACTTGACTGACTTACGGCGGCAAAAATGAAGTGGCTAGGGTGTGATTCAAAATCAGTAGTATTTCCTGTGACAATTCCCACCTATCAGTTTACTGATTAGTTAGTATGCGTAGGTAATATGACCAACTGAAGAGTATTCACAACAAGCTCCTCTTTTGTATAGTTCTTTTGTGATAAATTTTCCCCAAAGACAGACTTACAGATGGTAGTGTTATTCTGCAGTGAAGTACTGATAACTAACCATTCTTTGCATTTTCAGAAGCTAGTCAATATCGTCCTTTGCTATACACTTCTTCTTTTTGCGGGGAATATTTGTAACTCGCGGTGTGGATTTTCAGAACCAGATGTTTTACGAGTTTGTGAAACTTTGACTGACTGATGAAGATGTCGAGAACGACAGAAAAACGCCTGCCAACTACAAACTTAGTTACTTTTTCGATCTGAAAGAGTGTATATGGAGGATTTCATTTGTACTAGTTCAGTACTATCTTCTACGGTTGCCGGGAATTATGAACTTATTGCCTGTTCTTTATGTACATAATGATCTTCATTGACTTCTGGAAATTTCTGTGGTATTTGCACAATAATCTTTAAAAAATCAACTTCGAATATTCAGTTTGACACGATCTTGTTGATGATGTGCTCAGCTTTGGAAAAAATCACTAAATGTCGAATAGGAATATGACAGGTAGCGACCTAAGTCATCAGACGTTAAGGTAGGAGTATTAGTATTTCGATTTTCGTCTCATGACGCTATGTGATCAGGAAAAACCTTATTGGCCAATTTAATCTGACAACTGACCAATCAGAATAAGGTACTTAACCTTTGACCTAGTGGTTTTGTATGTTCATCAAAATTGTGCATAAATGAGGTAATTTTGTCGAATAAAGCGTCTCCCATACAGTCAAAGGCCAGTCCTTGCATTCTGACATTTTCGTGCTTCAGTTGAAGTATAAGATACTGAAGGAAACAGCTGCTATTCATATCCAGTTCAAGTGTCTAATCACTTATCGTTCGCAAGTTTATTATCATTCACCTGCTCACCTCAGCTTACATCACACGTAAGTCATACTCATCGTTAATTAGCAAACGGCGTGTTCCGTCCTATTTAGGACTTGTCAGCTGAGTGCACCTGGATCCCAGTGACTGTCAGTATTCCCACTTAAGCATGAACTCAGCAGCCATCGCTTGAAGGACAAGGAGTCATTCAGTAAGCCACTGTTGCACGACAGTCACCTACTGTGCAACAAGTATCAACTATTACTTATTGACACAGAGACAACAGTGGACATGCTCACACCACTACTGCAGAGAGCTTGCAAAGAAGGAAGGAAAGGTACTTGCAGAATGGAAGAAGGGCTACCTTGTCAAAATCCCAAATAAGCGAGACATGAGCCTTTGCAAGAACTGGAGTGGAATCATGCTCTTATCCACCTCAAGCAAAATATTAAGCCGCATCATCATGGAGAGACTAAAGGATGCGTTGGATTCAAAACTACAGCCCTAGAAGGCTAGGGCTAGGCATCATCATAGAACAGAGTACAGAATGACAGTCAACCCTCTACCTCAACTTTATCGATTTTGAAAAGGCCTTTGATAGCGTCGACCGAGAAGTAATTTGGCAGCTGCTTCAACATTAGAGAGTACCACAAACCTTTATCAATCTCATTCAACAACTATATAAAGACGCCATATGCCAAGTAATTCACAACATAATGGAAAGCTCAGTGATGCCTTTGAAGTGAAGACAGGAGTAAAACAAGGTGGTCACATACTATCACCGATGATATTCCTGATTGTGGTCAACTCCAATGCACTGGATAATGCAACAAACTGTGAGCAGAGAGAACAGGGGCATACGCTGTTTGACCGATGAAAAGAACCCAGAAGAAGATTCCCATTCCACCAACCACAATGATTTATGTCTTGTCGCACAAACTCCAAGATCTACAGGTGAAAACTAACAATTTGACAGAAGAGACAGAGTAGCGAAGACGGGACTTCAAGTGAATGTAGAGAAGTGATGAAGATACCCAGCCAACAACAAGCACCAATCACCATCACCAAGAGAAACCTAAAGGAAGTAGTCTCTTTCACTTACCTATCTACTTAGGCAGCATCGTTTCAACTACAGGCGGTGGTAGCTGCACAGATGAGGATATCAAAACCAGGATCAGAAAGACAGTAAGACAGGCTTTCACTAATCTGGAATCAGTGTGGAGATCTACTGCACTCAGCATGTGGAACAAGATCCGGATTTTCAACACCAATGTCAAGTCAGTGCTTCTATATGGTTCAGGAACTCGGCGCGTTACGAAAAGCATTTCCAACAAACTACAGACATTCATCAACAGCTGCCAACTACGCTCACTCGATATTAAAGATCAGATTAGAAGGCCAAAAAGAATAAGCGACAAGGAGCTCTGGGAACGAACCAACTAAGAACCTATCACCCAACAAATATGCAGGGGAAAGTGGAGATGGATTGGATTAGGCATACAGTGAGAAGGCCGACTGGGGACATCACGCGTCAAATGGAACCCAGATGGTAAACGACGAGTTGGGCGTCCGAGGTGAGGGTGACATGGAGGAGATCATGTGAAGAAGAAACGAAAGCTTGTGGTCAGTCGTGGCGCCAGGTTGAAAAGATTGCAGAGAAGAAAGTGCAATAGAGGCGTGCTACTGAAGTAGTATGTTCCATTAGGAACCCAAAGGAAAAAATATAATAATCCCCATCTTCCGTTGTGATACCGTGTTAAACTGATCGACCTCTGTTGGAGTCCATGGTGGATGTCTCGATGATGCTTGAATATGCATCGTGTTATAATTTAATTACTGGTGGCTAGCAGTGGAATCTAGGACAGGCGTTTCATCCATATCCCGACAGAGATAGATCAATTCGATCACGTATAACAGCTGGGAACCACAAATATCAATACACAATCTTTTGTTCACCATCACAATTCGAATTTTTATTGTCATTCATAATGCGATCCTATACTGTCTATTCCTATTAGCTGAATCCTCACCATTCAATTGTTAGGACTTTTGACGTTGCTGTACACACTACTTAAATCCACCCTAATAAGTAGCTGTCCCTACGTCTATTCCTTCCCTTTTAAAAGATTGTTTCTATAGCCCTGATGATAGTTTTATGGATATCCCCTGCTACTTAGTTAATGACTCCGCTTCTTTCCGCACATATATCCACTTCTAAAGCTGGCTGGTATTCATACATTTCTCTTTTTTGTCTCTGTTGATCGTATAAGCTGAGTCACATCTCTTTGTCACTAATACGAGCCTTTCCATCTTGCCAGCAGTTCTTGAGAACTTAGTCCTCCCTGTTATAAAGCATTGTTGTCCTACACTTCACCTGATATTCTACGTTGTTTCTGTTCAAATCTCATTGGATCTACTCCACGATCCTCTCTGATTTCCTCAATACCACCGTGTTGGTCGCGGTCAGATCTTACTCTGTAGTGTCAATCAAAATCTCCTGTCATACATTAACCAAAACGACGATTTCTTCGTTGTTCACTGGATGGATGGTAGTCCTACCTCCCAGGTACCTCCTCTCACGACTGAACTGTCATCGATTGTTGCCACGTCTCAGAATGGCCAACCTGTGGGCCTGTACGCACGTCAAGATAGGCAGTGAATCGGAATGCATATTACATGCCGAAGGCTCCTCAGGCGATGAAAGTTCCCAACTTCATCAATCGACTTGTCTGTCTTGCCTAATACACTTCGACTAACTTCGGCATTGCTCACTTGTTGATTCCAAAAAAAGCGAAGAAGACACATGTGAATGTATACTTATAACTGGTTCATATTTTCTACTGTTAAATACCACGCATCTCAGCAGTATAACTGAAAAAAAGTAATGTATGGTAGTAACGTCGTTCGTTAACAGGTAGTGGGATATCTCTCCAGTCGCCACCAGAGATGATGCAAGTTGCCAAATTCTAAACATGCCTTTTCGTTCAGACCAGCAAACCAACATTTACGAATCCCTCACTAGCTATATTCCACTTAATTATCACTACGATGTACCTTCAATGCACCACACACCTCTTTAACTCTATTTCATTGGCTTGTTATTTTTATCTCCAATCATGATAACTCACAAGATATATGCGCATACAAAAGCTAGCGACTTCACTAATTACTTCATATGTTTGTTTCTGAAAAGAAGAAACCAACTAAATGAAGACAGGATTCATCGTAAGCGGATACAAGATAATAATTGTCTGTCTTCACCTCCTACCTTCTAACATCTTTACACATACACAACTAGAAAATGGTCAAATACATTTGCCAAGAAAAAAAGAAACAGATGATCAAATGAATTTCACTCTCTGCATCTCTCTATGTCTACCTTAAAAGGTTGTTCCTAAAAATTGTTGCACCTACCGAAGGTGTATAGTTATTAACTGCTATATCTGTGTTTGTAATAATACTATAAGTTTACTTGATGAAAATGAAAGTGAACAAATCAAGAAAGTATTCGCCAGTTTAAATTGCTCGAAAAAAAAAGCGACTAAGTAAACAGTTGTTGGATTCTTTAACTTTACTCTCCTAATGAACAAGTCGAAATAACATAGCATGATGCATCACAATACTATATATACTATATCAAAGTAGTATTCATCACAGACTGACAGAAATAGACAGAACTGTTTCGTCCTAAGTGTAGGACTTCCCGATAGTACGTATCCATGACCTCATCAGAGGTTGGACTCAGAACCTTCAAGTCTTGTGGTAAACCTATTTGTCATTTAGCCACAGGATCGTAGATCAATAAACCACACATCCCTAACTTTGTCAATGTGCAATACAGAACAACTATCCACCAAGTTCTTCAATTAGCATCCGTTTCACTTCTGACTGATTGACCTCGCTGGTTACGGCTTCTCATTAGAACTTTGATGACTACTATAATGATAAGATTGTTCACGATAACTGCTGCTGTTCAATAACCGTATTTTCAAACTCAAAGTGTTTCGCTTATCATATTCGATAATAAAAGAAAAAGGTTACTTGGAATATGTTATAAACATTTCTTCAGATGAGTAAATTGTATACTTTTTGATGGTTTTGGTGCACTCTACGTCACTAACGGATGTCAAACTCAAGTTTTATTGCAAGAAGTAAGCACGTGTGCTTTACAGGAGAGACAATTTAACCATGCAGTGGTAACTACTTTATAAGAGTACATTTAAGTAGTATATGTAGCAACCTCGAAAGTGATAATAATGGAATGGTGAGAAATCAAGCAAAAAGAAGATGCAATACTCTATGGGAATATAAAGGGAAAGAATTAGGCGGAATGACATGCAGAACAAGGGATAATTTGCAAATGGATAGATTTTCGTTAAGTATAGGAGTTGCATTAGTATCAGTTGTTCCAGCGCAATCCAGTGAGTAGTATTGTTTCCTCGTTGGGTGATACATCTGACAAATCAACCAAAGTAGGATTACATCCAACCTCAGTACCCATATTTTACTCTTATATTACCGAAGTTATTTTCCTACTTATGGAATATTCACTGAACTGTCCCGTGGACAAACACCTTGGGAAGTCCCCATAATTTCAGGAGTAATATTAAAGCTCACCCACCTCGGCAATCGGTGAAGATGGTCAGTTGTTGACTTCTTTAATTCATAAAATATGCAAGCCTAATTACTGATTTAGACGGTCAACCGAACACCTTTTAGAATCACTCTGATTTCAGTGACCATAAACGTCATCCTAACCAACTACTGAGATAACCAATTAGGTTTGTATATTACATGAAAAACTATCTTTCCATATGAAATTAGGAAAAACGATATTAGTTATTCTAGTCGCTGCTGGGGTGCCCCTTTAAAGTTATTCCGACTAACGAACACTTCAGGATGAATAAAATTATAGTTTCTTATGAATGAATAACTTTAAAGGCCACTCCACTAACTGTTGAGATAACCAATAACGTTTATCGGTTTTATGAAAAGCCGTCTTTTCAGTCAAAATACTGAAACCTGATAAGTCGTTTTAACAGTTGCTGGGATGGTTTTAAAATCATGGGCTAGATATGCGAGTATGACTCAGGAAGAGGGGTGACTCCAGAGGACCATCCTAACGACATTAAAAACTGAAATAACCAATTAGATTTCTTAATTCTATCAAAATCAGCCTTAGTAACTGAAATAGAGAAATCTAATTGGCTATTTCAGTCGTCACTAGGGTGACCTTGAGAGTCATTTCAGTAAAAGTCTTTTAAATCCCCAATCCATACCACGGTGTGCATTTTGCTTTCTCCCTAAATGAATTTTGTTTTGTTTTTAAATTGATAATTATCAAGATTGTTAGTACACTTTCGGAAATATATGAAGTTTAAAGCCTGGATAAATTAGCAGTCAGCCCATGTATCATTAATTAGTTAGTATAGCTTGTAACAGGGTTAGAATAGCTTTATAGGCGAAATAAAACCTTTATTTACAAAATAACCGGTGCAACTATATAAGCCTTGTTATCAGTATCAGTAAACTGTATGCAAACATGATGAGTCAACGGTAAAAAGTGGCAACTGTATGCATTCAAACCTCTCTTCGTCTCTCTCTCTCTCTCTCTCTCTCTCTCTCTCTCTCTATATATATATATATATATATATATATATATATATATATATATATATATATATATTCTGGTGGCATTGAAGTCAGAGTTGAAGATAAACTAGCAATCAGTGCTAAAATGCGGAATGAAATAAAAGCTGTCTAATTCACTCCTTCTCGGTACATCACAAGGAATGTTTTATTTTGGATAGTTATCTGAATGTGATCAACTTTCGGCTTGTTATTCTCTCTTTCCCTTCAGAAGATAATGTCCACCGTTGTCACATGGTTCATACTCAACTCAGCGAAAAAAAAAAGATGTCAACGAAAAGTTAAAATATTTGTTTTTCTCCCTATTTTAGTAAACAACAAAGTAAATAAAATCAACCAACCATTGTGACTCATATATGTAAATTGTACTTAATCAGTGAGTCATATTAAAGAGAAGAAACTGTAATAAACTAGTTAGTTTTTATCAATATATTTGTGGAGATTTTGTTTTTTAGGTTGTATTCATCATGAATAGACCATGAGTCAGGGAACAATTGAAAACCTTGGAGCATTAGACAGCTGTTTCGTGCCGGTATGAGACTCCTCAGCAGTACTGACCCATGATAGTGCCGGGGATTGTCAACCACTGAACTCTGACTCAGATGCTGAACGGTCAACTCATTCACTAAGAAACTTGAAAGTCATGAGTTCGATAACTAAAAGCAACTATTGTAAGAGTGTATGCAATCAATATGACCAGCTATTGTTTATTGATACTTATAATATCCCCTTGCTATACTGCGTTGAATTGGTTGACTTATGTTGTAAAATTAGCTCCGATGGGATTGTCTCGATACTGCCTGCATATTCATCATGTTTCAGTTCCCTTGGTGGTGGCTAGCAGTAGAATCCAGGAAGCGTGTTTTATGCTGTTTTGGGATTCGTCAGATGGATATACATTCACCCTTATGAGTGATGGTATTTCACTAAGCCTACTGGGTAAGTCACAGTGACAGCACCATCAACCGCTGAGGTGCAAGAATATTCAGATGACAATCACCTATTTTCCACCCCAATTAAATGATGGCGTTGACACGGTGACAAAGTTCAAAACTGGTCTTTTGTGTATTATTCCCTGTCTTGCCAATATATAAAAAGATAGTTGCTATTTTCATTTCATTAAGTTGAATAGTTAATCGTTCTTATGTTTACAATTTCACAGATAAATATAGGCATAAAGTAATACGGTAATCCCGAAAGCGAATATGTCTGATATCAATTTCGTAATAGTTCCGCACAGAGTTTTATATATATATATATATATATATATATATATATATATATATATATATATATATATATATATATATATATATATAAAGATCACTAGTCAGTTTGATGAATGGGTTTGTTCTGTTTTAAGGAATTCCATTCATCTAATATATAAATAAGACATTGACTAGTCTTTTTTTTTTCTTAGTCGAAGGTACAACGAAAGCTATAGACAAACTATTCAGGAAGGAAGGAAGGAATGAGGGAAGAAAACAAGACAGGAAGAGAAGAAGTGGAGAAACGAATGGAAGAAGAAATGATCTAAATACATACAAATAAAAGTATATGAAAAGAGAATGAGGAATCCCTGATATTGTTCAGTGTTTTGACAAGTCATACACTTCAGCTTTTTTTTCTACCAGATAGATGAAATGGTTTGAAGTAGTACAAGTTAATAGCAATTATAGTCACCATATGCTTACAGACATGTTGATATTAATCTCATATTGAAATAAAGGTGACAAATGAATTCATCTGAACACAGTGATCACTTTCTTTCATATTTAGAGTTTCATGTAAGTGAAGTTACATTAGAAGCTTTAAGTAAGTTATAAAAAGTTCAAACTGCTTTCAGAAGAAAAAACTACTTCAATTGATAATTGGTAATTTTTTTAATAAAAACTCCAATTGATGAGAAGTAATTCGAATTTTGTTCTATTTGACCTCATTAAGAAGAAAAAATAGTAGGTTATTTGTAGGAATGCTAACTAAAGGTAATCTAACTATTCAGTGATGTAGAAGAATATAAAACTATTAAATATCAACCCAGTGGCTTAATAGTAAGTGTTCTCCATGATGCTTGAAGATCTTCAGTTCGATTTCTGACAGGGTCATGGGAGAAAACTGCTGAAGAGTTCAGTACTCCCAAGTTTTCAGTGATTCTCCGACTGATGTCAATTTATGATAGTAAAAAACCTTGAGATACCATTTACTCATAAATGATTATTTAGAAAAACGTATTGAGTTTGTGTCTCCCCTTTAATTAGAATCCTACTGAAGCTCAAGGTTTACACGTCCGACGAGTTCCTATGACGATGAAATACTTCTTTGAATCGGCCAACAACTGCGGCTGAATATATAATTATCATCTTTTTGACTATCTGAGATAGCCGTAGTTTGGCAGACTAGTATTTATACTGGGTAGAGCACCGGGCCGATAACCCGGTAGTTGCTGGTTCGAATCCGGCGGCGGTCCAGACTTTCATCTCACCCCCAATTATCAACCAGTATATAATCATCAGTGTATCACATTTATGAGAAGAATTAACCATATATGTCCAGTTGTTTTATATTTTAGTGTCAGTCCAAGTGAGGGTTACAGAGGTGGCCCTCGTGCTCAAGTTGTGTTTGGTGTTTGAAGCGATGGAACAACATCACTCAATGGGATGCAGGTACATCCAACCAACGAAGCTCAAATAAGAGGAAACGCACGTCCTGGTTTTCACTGTTAACCACCAAAGAGATATCCACATAGTTAGTAGTCAGCAGGTATTCAGGTATCCACAACTGCCAACAGAGATCAAGTAATTCGACCCAGTACAGGAACAAGAGATTACACATATCAAAAACAGGGGATTTCTTCTTTTTTACTGAAGGTCAATCCGTGTTTTCAAAACAAAAAAAAGTTTTATCACGAGTCACTTGTAACGGACAACCACACCATTAAATTCAGGTTTATAATACATAGAAAAAATTTTCATCAGAATTAATTGTGTTTATTACCTATTTTCGAAGCACCCTGACTACCCATCACATGAAATTATATCAGTTGTAAAAAACCACGTATTTATGCACATACAAGTGGATAAACACAGCAACCACATACTTGCAGTTAATGTTCCAAGGGGGAATTAACTTCGAAATCGAAAGTCGAAATGTGTACAATGACTTCATGCTTTTCTTTAAAATGAAAATACTGTGAGAATGCATGTTTCCTAATTACAAGTGTATAATAAATTATTGTGTAATATGTGAATATACACCTTCCAGAATTATTGCATGTTTGACAGCAATAAAGACCATATTTTTAAAGAGTAACAAGGTTTGTGAAAGTCGAAACGTTTCCTTTTTGCTTATGATGAAATAAATTTCCGTAAATCAAAGTTGCAAAAAAAACTCACCTAATTACATGACATATAAAACTTACTTACTGTAGTAATATGGATTTCCGGATTGAGAAATAGGTGGGTACGAGACTAGTCCGCTTACTAGCTGGTGGTAAAATTCAGTATGTGGGTTTCGTCCCACTTAGAACTCATCAGGTGAATGTACATCCCTCTCAGCCAATATCTATCACTTTAATTTTCAAACAAAGCGTCACAAATTGGAATCGTTCTTCATCTATTGGCATTTCGGTTGTATAAGACATTAACATCATCGCTCACTAAACAGATGAAACTTTCAGTCAAATCTGCATGAGTTAGTGTATATTTCTCGTCTGCAAATCAGAAGGCTGAATATACCTAATGGAAATTTTATTTATAATTCCCAACCTGCAAAAATGTCATGTTATTCATCGTAGACTGACATCAGTTGGAGGAAAAAAGGAAACCTGGGAGCACTGGACAGCCGTTTAGTCCGACTAGCATGGGACTTCTCAGTAGTGCGCACCCACGACCTCGCTAGGGATCAAACCGGCGACCTTCAGGTCCCGTGGTCAGCGCGTTACCATTGAGCTAGTCAGTGGGTAAGAATCCAATAGTCCATATTCTCAACTTCTGTTAGCTCACGATATAACGCAACCGATACCTAATGTCATCGCTGAGTAACTCTCCTCATGACCATCAGGCTTTGACTCCACCGGTCACGACTTCTCATTGGAACTTCGGAAATACTTCTCGAAGCTAGTCACCAATGAGCACCAGTTCAATTGAATTTTGAGGGATTTGTAGCGGTTGCGCTATATCGTGAGCTAACAGAAGTTGGAAATATGAACCATTGGATTCTGGCCCAGTGGCTAGCCCAACGGTAACGCGTTGGCCGCGGAACCTGAAGGTCATAGGTTCGATCCCTGGCGGGGTCATGGGTGTGCACCACTGAGGAGTCCCATGCTAGTCGGGCGAAATGGCTGCCCAGTGCACCCAGGTTTCCTTTCTTCCTCCAACTGATGTCAGTCTACGATGAATAACAACTTGAAATACTTCCAAATCTCCACAACTCCCTCGAAATTCAAAAATGTGATGCCTTTGAAGTGAAGACAGGAGTAAAACAAGGTGGTCACATACTATCACCGATGATATTCCTGATTGTGGTCAACTCCAATGCACTGGATAATGCAACAAACTATGAGCAGAGAGAACAGGGGCATACACTGTTTGACCGATGAAAACACCCCAGAAGAAGATTCCCATTCCACCAACCACAATGATTTATGTCTTGATTTATGTCTTGTAGCACAAACTCCAAGATCTACAGATGAAAACCAACAATTTGTCAGAAGAGGCAGGGCAGCGAAGACGGGACTTCAAGTAAATGTAGAGAAGACAGAGGTGGTGAAGATACCCAGTCAACAACAAGCACCAATCACCATCACCAAGAGAAATCCACAGGAAGTAGTCTCTTTCACTTACCTATCTACCTAGGCAGCATCGTTTCAACTACAGGCGGTGGTGGTGGCACATGTGAGGATGTCAAAGCCAGGATAGGAAAGACAATGAAACAAGTCTTCATTAATCTGAAATCAGTGTGGAGATCTACTGCACTGGACTTCGTTCAGCATAAAGAATAAGATCTGGATTTTCAACACTAATTCAGTCAGGTAAGTGCTTCTATGTGGTGTTTGAGAGACTTGGCGCATAACAGAAAGCATTTCCAACAAACTACAGACATTCATCAACAGCTGCCACCTACGCTCACTCGATATTGAAGATCAGATTAGAAGGCCAAAAAGAATAATCAACAAGGAATTCTGGCTGGTTGGCAATGAACCAACCAAGAACCTATCGCCCAACAAATCTACAGAAGGAGAAAGTGGAGATCGATTGGATTGGACATATACTGAGGAGACCGATTGGGGACATCACGCGCCAGGCCCTCGAGTGGAGCCTAAGTGGGAAACGACGAGTTGGTCGTCTGAAAGTGACATAGAGGAGATGATGTGAGGAAGAAATGAGAGCTTGTGGGCAGTTATGATGCCAGGTATTGAAGACTGAAGTGGTGACGTGCTTCTGAAGCCTTATGTTCCACTAGGAACCCAAGGGATAAATAATAATAATAATCTGGAAAAATATTCTGTAAGGAAAATTACATTGAAAACTTTAAATTATCACTAATCTGTGGAATAGATTTTCTATTTCAAGTTGTTGTTCATCACAGACTGATATCATTTGGAGAACGGTTTGAAGGCCCGGAAGCACTAGAGAGCTGTTTCGTTCCACCATGGGACTCCTTAGCTGTACACAGCCACGACCTCGCCGGGGATCGAACCCAGGACTCTCAAATTTGACGGCTAGCATGTTGCCATTGCCATTGATCCATAGGGATTTGAATCCAGTGGTCTACATTTTTCCATTTACGTTAATTTGCGACATAGCGCAACCATAATCCAATATGGCCATTGAGTACTTGTTCTCATTTCCGACTTGATTTATCCCACAAGTCATAACTTCTCATTAGAACCTCAGGACATACTCTTAGGTATGGTTTCCTGAAGTTCTAGTGAGAAGTCGAGACTTATGAAGGAAATCAAGTTGCACGTAAGGACAGATATTCAACGATGGCACTTGCTACATAGCAAATTTACAGAAGTAGGAAAATGTGGACCACTGGTTTCAGACCTAGAAGCTCAATGATGACATACCAGACAAGAAATTGAAGGTTCTGGGTTCGGTCCCTGGCAGGATCATGGGTGCATCCTGCTGATAGTCCCATACTGGGACGAAACAGGTGTCCAGTGCTCTCAGGGTTTTCAAAATGTTTTCCAAATGATGTCAGTGCGTAATGAATACTACCTCAAAATGAAAATTCCCATTCACTTCAAAATATCTGTTTATCAACTACATACCTTGCGAATACCGATGAACTAGCTGGTAAACTCACTAAAAAATTCAGAGGTCAACGGTTTTAGCAAAATCCCTAGGTTCTTGTTCTATCAAATCCTATGAAGGAAAGGAACTGTATGAAAAATACCTGGAGGGTTTATAGGACATAGATTTCAGCTAGTTCGAGGTTTGTGTTGGATTTATTTGTTTCAGGGTGGCATTTATCATGAGCTGACAATGGTTAGAGAACCACTGAAAAACGTGGAACTCCTCAGCCTTCCACACCCACAAACCCGCAAGAAGTCGAACCCATGAGTTTCATGCCTCATGGAGAGCACGTTAGCGGGTTGGAGTCCAATACTTTACAGTTACCAACTTCTGTCAATTTGCGATATAGCGCGACTATCATCCGAAGTCATCAGTTCCTATCCACTTCTGTTTCGACATGGTTGACCCTGGAGGAGTCCCATACTAGGACGAAATAGCTATTCAGTAGTGCTCCCAAGCTTTTAATGGTTTCTCAACTGATATCAGTCCATGATGAATATCAACTTGAAATTAAATGTGAGTTACAAGCAGTTTAGCCAAGTACACAGCCCATTTCTTGATAGAAGCCTTTAGAGCATTGAAAAGTAAACGCTTGAAGTTTAATGACTTATTAGTGTCGAACTGTAAGCGAACAGAATACCAAGATTTCTGTATGCATGCGTCTCTCTTATTAGTGTAACGTTTTGAAAAAGGACTAGAAAATGAATACACTGTGATAAGGGAGGGAGAGAGAGAGAGAGTGCAGGGGTAGTAGACGATAGATCTGGAGCTTACAACAACACTATGCATCTAGATTAGTATAAATTCACTTTGCTATTTTATATACCCCTCAGCTAGAAACACTTATCAACAGGTGGTATATTTACAAGCTGTCCCTTCCTATTTTTTTCTAACAGCAAAGAAAACACGCGGGATAACTTTTCCTATTTTAGAATAGCATAACCTGAATTTATCAATATCCAGGAAAATGATTTCATTCTATTTCTGCGTTACATAAGGAAACAAAACAAAGTGATGTGTAATGGTGTTTTAAAATAAATAAATTTATCAATTATATCCTGTGAGGAAAACTAAACACTATATGGTGATGACAATAATAATAGAGCGGATGATGACATAGGCATTTGTGATTATGATTATGGTTACGCCATATCGTGAGCCAACAGAAGTTGGAAATATGGACCATTGGATTCTGACCCAGCCGAAATAAACAAATCTAACTGATTATTTCAGTTGTTGCTAGAGTGACCTAACAGGTCAATCTTAGAAGAAAGTCCTATTGATTGATCTGGTAAGACGATTCTTCAGTACATCCGATGCTAGGTCTCCTTTAAACTCTAGGCTCATAAACAATCTTTTCTTTGAGACCGAGTGGATGACTGGTTTAGTGTTTCTTTCCCGCATATTTTTATCAATAAAACGGCTAGGGTAACCGTTTTCGACAAGTATGCTTTTCGCAGCAAGACTCCAGTTGACTTTTACCAGCCGCAACCTATTCTCCACCTGCGTCAAAGACAAGCTTCCTCGTTTGGCCGCCTCTATGTGCATCTACCAGTTCACCTGCTCCTGTGGAGCAAGGTACATCGGCCGTAGCTAGAGAATGCTTTCTACACGTATACGAGAACATGTTCCTGCTTGGTTTTATAAAGGTGAAAGAAAGTCTGTTAGAAGTTCGATTCTAGAACATTTGATTGACTTCCATCACACAACAAATCCAGACGATAACTTTGAAATTATTTATCAAATTCGCCCAAACCTCCCACGTTCTCTTCGTTTTCAACTCCTTAAAACAGCGGAGGCTTTAGCTATTCATGAACTAAGACCTGATCTGTGTGTACAAAAGAAGTGTGTGCAGTCACTGTCTTTATCATGGCCATAACATTTTCCCACCCCATTAGCTCCCCCTCCCACTTTGTTAATTTAACCTTTCTATCCTTCCTTTATCACTATTATTGTTATTATAATCTATTGTCCATATTCATATTATTATGTATTATTATTATTATATTATAATCGCCTTCACTTTAACTAGTTTCCGGTGTTGTTTCACTTGTCTTAATCCTTTTAGAAAACATTGACTTCATCTTGTCCAATTTATCTAATGCCATTACATAATACTTAATTGGTTTACCATTTTCAACAATTTTTTCACCCCTTTCTGAGTTATATACTCTCTATGTACCATTCCATATATTACATAATCTATTTGTTATCATTCGCACTTCAATTGTTATTATAATCATAAATGCCTATGTCATTACCCGCTAAATTTATCAATTGTCAATGCAGTTTAGAAAAAAGTGTAAATTCTTGACGATAAAATTGCGGGAATCGTTAACAATCTGCGCTAATACTTACAACATATGACTATTCAAAAAAAATACCTGCTCTATTTCCTAATAAAGACCGAGTGTATTTCGCTAAATTTCACTTTATTCTAATATACCTATGAAACATGGTTATTAAAGGTAAAGGGTATGTGAGAAGGCTTCAGGTGTCCGACTGCTATTGACTTCGTAGCATAGGTCATGTGTCCTGAAACAACTACGTCATTTACATAGAAGTTAGATATAAAGTCTTAAGAAGAACATGAAACTCATTTGCTTAGATTGTGAACTTCGATAGACTGAGTTGGCCAGGACAAATGTTACATATGTCCAGTCATTATCGGCACACCAACACACAATGAATGATAGCTGAAGTGGACTCAGGCTTTAGAAAACGTCACAAGTGGTCAGCATTAGTTCATGAAGTCGCTCAATATCAGTCTCAGTGATCAAAGGAAATGTTAGCACCCGAGTTGGAGTTTGCCTGACAAATGAAATCGGTAGTTAGACAGCCTGAATGATTTGACTGAGGATCGATGTCAACGGCACAGATGCCTACCAACACACTGTCTTCATCTTAATCGTCATACCAAGTTTTATTACTGTTCTACTCCTTTTTTTCGGTTCTTCACGACCTTTCACCACTTTAGATTGCTTTCTCTTCCCATTTTTCTCTAATTTTTACCTCGATGCCATCTACCTCAATACGGGGTGTGGTAACTCAGTGTTACACAGTAATGCTGAATTCTATATCACGGTTAACTGACTGATATTGAAAAATTAGCTTCGGATAAGGTTAAACGGAGTATTTCAATGCTTTTATATTATTTCACAGTTTGTTGATTTTTAAATACGAACGGGCCAGACCAAGGGAAATCCATGTCTATTCTTGACGATAAACTGCCGGAAATTGGGAACAAAATTCGCTAATACTTACTACTGATGACTATTGAAACTATCTGACATAACTTGTCGTTAAGCTGACTGGTATTTGTGATATGGTTTGTCAACTGAACGTCAGACAACAACCTGGCAACTGAAAAGATTCGTACTGCGAAACAAAATCCATAAATATCAAAAAACATTCAATGAAATCGTAGAGGTCCAATGCTGACTCAAGGACATCACTGTTCAAGTACACTGGTGTCAACAATCGCTTACCCTATCGATCTTACTGTATCTTATTTATCGATAGACCAGAACTAATGACTCAAGCACAACATGGGTTATCGTTCATGATACACCATCAATATGAAAAAAGAACAAACATAGTTAAGGTGTGTTAGGTTACACAATGTGTATGCCACAGAACTTCACTTCCTCTAGGACTCTTGGTGAGATGATATAGTCACGGCGGTGCAAATGCATTCAGCCTTTGACATCTAAAGCTTAAACATCTGCGCTTATCAATACCTTCAGATCGCTTATTCTCCCAAACAACTTTGTCTACTTTGATATCATTCTTTTTCTATCCACCTATGTTCTTTGTATACTCTATGAATTATGACAACTTGAACTGATGCACTTTTGCGTAAGGTTCTACGTTGATTTGATCTATCTGTCTGTTCCGATGTGCCTCAGTAACTCAGTGGCGTCATTTGTTCTTACATCTACAAAGTAAAGTATTAGCCGTAACCAAACCGCTAATTTCATGACTGTTAGATTTTACATAAGTAGTTCTGTTGTTTCGAGAGTAACAATAGCACTAACTAAAGTCTGTCTATTATGTTGGTAGACTAGTTGGTTAATTCAAGAATCAGTCTGACTTGACGGCAGTCCATTACATAATAAGTATTATGAATCGGTTTAACAAGTACTTTACCTTTACACTATCAAATGGATGTACTTGAGTGGAATGCTTTAAAGTTACAGGAGTTCTCCTTTGTATCTTATCAAGTTACATATCGTAGTCATTCAGCATGATATGAAGAGACATTTCATCAAATAGGATGATGAATTTACAAAATACTTACAAACTTCATAATCGATGGTGACATTTTTTTAAGAGTTGAGTAGTTTTACGAGTGTCCAATCATGGCATCAACAGGGTTTATGTTGGGAACCTATCTAAGTGAAGTGGTTGACACGTTAAACGAGTTCACTAGACACAGCACCACTGACATCCGGTCCTGGATATGGTTGCGGAGAAACGAATCCTCAACATTCACAAATTACCACTCAAAGTGTGCAGAGGACTATATGTTATCAGCATCTTCATTTAACAGTTACAATGTTATCTGTTTATCCTAGATATACGAAGTAGTCTCTTAAGACAAGGTCAGTTTCAGAAAATGATTATCATCTATAACTCCATTATCTCAAAATCCTACGATCGTCAAACGCTTCACATTGTTTACAAATGGGAGGACTTCGCCAAGAAACAAACATCTTCAAGAGAAGAACTATATTTTCTACAAGAGTGTCTATGCCACTACGTTCTACCAACTAGTGTCAGACACAGACCACATATCGACTGTCCAATGGACTGGGAAACTAATGGGAAAAAGTGGAAGACCCATGGTACAACTGATGATCACGAATGCTCATTACAGGATCCGGAAATATCAGCAAACGATAGAAATCCGAGAGAGAAAGCTCCAGGGGATAGTCACAATAGATACTTTACAATGTTTTGAAATTGGGGATTAAAGTATACAGAAAACAAACTCATACTGATCAAATCCTCATCTACAATAATAACAACCCAATAGTGCATAAAATCAGTGGTATAGAAACGTTCAAAAGATTGAAAACATACAGTAGTATATCAACCTCGTGGAGAAAAGAAAACTATGTAATAGCTTTCTTTCAGAAGAACGGTTATCCTCACAACTTCATCAAAAGATGCTTACTTAATTCGTTGTCAACCAAGAAGTCAGCCTCGAAGACCAACAAGCGGATTATTCTACCCTATATGAAGAACATCTACGAGATCATGACTAGATTATTGAAGCCTTTTAGAATCACTGTACCTCACTAGCACACAAAATCTCTTCACTCTCTGATATGCAGGACAAAAGATGCGATAGAAAAGGAAGACAAATCAAAAATTATCTACGGGATAAACTGTATAGATTGCGAGAAGTACTATATCGTACTATATCATCCGTCTACATGAACATCATCAATGAGCAGTGAAGCATCATGACATATCTTCACTCATATCAATGAATACGGACAACTGTGGACATGAATTTGACTGGGGAAATGTGAAAATCCTGGCTGGATAGAGGATATACAAAGAATGCCAGAGAATTTTTAGAAGCTTGGTATTCAGACTAGTCAGCAAGCAACAGATATATTGACATTGATCCAATCTATCAAGCAATAAGAAGGTCAAACTTCAGGTCATCAAGACAACCAATCGAAATATATTTGGAAACAAAGACAAGAACCTTGGCAGAAACAACCAATCACAGATAAGGCCATCAGGACAAGCTACTACTAAATAAATTCCGGAGAAAATCTTATAGGTCACTTCTTTCTGAACCCTGTGCTGATGATGTTGTCTAGAATGTCAACGAAACCTCCAAGGTCAAACTAACCAGTTCAGAGAACACAACACCATCTAAAATTTCAAACTCTTTGAAGTAACCTTTCTTCGCATCAACTTTAAGGATAATATTCTCCAGTCATCCAATGTGTCCTGAAAACCCAAAAGATGAACTTCTGCATCCAATTATTTCTATATGTGTTTATCAATTCAACTGCTACTGTGGAGTCAGGTATGTAGGTCGTTCGATGCGCATTCTTTCCAAATGGGTTAGAGAATATTACACCGCCTAGCTGTAAAGTGGTGCAAGTAGGTCGATTAGAAGTGCAATAATGGAACATCTCATCAACACTGGTCACAATATCACAACTAATTCAAGGTGAAAAGAAATTTTTTGAGGGGGTTGTGGAGATTTGGAAATATTTCAAGTTGTTATTCATCGATGTCAGTCTTCGATGAATAACAACTTGGAATATTTCCAAATCTCCACAACCCCCTCAAAATTTAATTGAACTAGTGCTCGTTGGTGACTAGCTTCGAGAAGTATTCACGAAGTTCCAATGACAAGTCGTGACCGGTGGAGTCAAAGCCTGATGGCCGTGAGGACAAATACTCAATGATGACATTGGGTGGCGGTTTGCGCTATATCGTGAGCTAACAGAAGTTGGAAATATAGAGCATTGAATTCTGACCCAGTGGCCAGCTCAATGGTAACGCGCTGGTCGCGGAACCTGAAGGTCGCGGGTTCCATCCCTGCTGGTGGGGTCGTGGGTGCGCACTGCTGAGGAGTCCCATACTAGGACGAAACAGCTGTCCAGTGCTCCCAGGTTTCCTTTGTTCCTCCAACTGATGTCAGTCTTCGATGAATAACAACTTGAAAAGAAATTTACCAAAAATGGTACGCTCCTGTCTTCTCTGTACTGTAGAAGCTCTTGATAAATGCATGGAGTAACTGGAATTCTGTCTATAAAATGAACTTGAACAACCTTTGTTGCTACCTTGATCTTAGAAAATTCTTAACAATACATCCACTTCCATCTCTTTCGTATCATTCACAATCTTGTTGTACTTTATAATATATTTCAATAACCCAATATCATCTTCATTTTGTTTGTATGCTTCAATCTTGAAAATCATTTTCACATTCTATGCAACTTTATATTCTATTCAGTTAACTTAATTATCTTGGTTTTTATGCTCTTTCGTGATAAGCTAGAGTGATTTTAAAAGCCACCCTAGCAACTGCTGAGGTAACCAACCAAATTTCAGAGTTTCGACCAGGACGGTAGTTTTTCTTAAAATAAAAAAAAAGTGATTGCTTATCTCATCAGTTGTTAGGTCAGTTGGCCTTTAAAGTCACTCTTTCAAGCTTTACACTCGCTCATGAGTTAGTTATAGTATCAAATTGTGCAGTTCACTGAATGATACATCACCTGAATTGAAGAAAAACACTCAACTGTTTCACTTGTATAACGGAGAACCATAGAACCAAACTTAGGTACATACACACGTATGCTAGGTTTAGAGTTGAGTGACTTTAAAGGCCATCCCAGCAACTGCTGAATAGACCAATCAGGCTTCGATATTTCACCTGGGAATGTACTTTTCCATAAAATACAGGAATATAATTGGCTGTTTCATTAGTTGCTAGGGTGCCCCTTGAAGTTACTCTCAGTGTTCCCATGTTGAGTTTAATCACAAAAATTTTTTTTCCCATGAATGCAGTAGGTTTCCTTTTTAAACCGAGTATTACCACACACACAGGGTAAAATTTGCCAGTAAAGTGATCAGCATACACATGTAATGAAATTCTAGTACAGACGCTTAACAAGTTTACATAGATGCATATATTTCCGGATGGGAGGTAACACTGCAACAAGTAGTTAGCCTTCTCCCTAGCTGCCTATCAATCACAAGTCAGATAAAAAAAAGGTCTTTTAGGTGTTTACTGAAGTTGCGGATGGTACTCATTTTCTTTATGTTTGGAGATTTATGGGGTTTTGAATGATTTCAGGTTGGCACTCATCATGGACTGGCATCAACTGAAGAACTATTAAAAACCTAGGAGCACTGTAAAGCTATTTCGTCCCAGTATAGGAGTCCTCAGCAGTACACACCCACAACTTGGGTAGGAGTCGAACTCAGGGCCTTCAGGTTTCACAGCGAAAGCGTTAACCACTCAAACAATAGGTCGAAGATCAACAGTCCACAGTTCCCTACTTCAATCAATTCATGATATAGCACGACTATCATCCAAGGTCTTCACTTGGGATCAGTTTCACTTCATACTAAGACGTAATGAATACAACCTTTAAAAATAAAATCCCAATAAACTTCAGAGTTAGATTTGTGTTATTACTTTATGAAACAGACGGTATTCACTCACCTTGAGAATTCTGCAGATTGAAAGACACATGATTTGACGGTTTACTAGACATCTGTTTATGAATGACGACATTGTTAGCACTATTTCCATTCAAAGTGACCAGTGGATTTTTGTTCAGTAGGCGTGTTGACGAAGTATTTGGAGCAGGAGGTTTTGCAGCATACGATGAATTGGTTGTATCAACATGATTACCATTATTGTTTATTGTTGTTGTTGTTGTTGACGTTGTCAATGGTGATGATGATGGAGGCGGGTAACTTGTCATATGTGCTACATTTACACCATGATTAGGTGAAGATGGACTGGAAGAATTTCCTGTCCAATAGTATACAGATGATTGTGAATGTAAACGAGATGAGGATAAAGTTGTTGGAAGACTTGGACTTGGCGGTTGATTAAGAAATATTTGATTTACATGAGCATGAGTAGATGGTCCATCAGGTGTTTTGCTAGGTGGATTAAAGTTTTCACTATTAGAATTTGTTGTTTTTTCTAAACCCTGTAAAAATAAATAAATAAACACAAGGATGAATAAATTATACTGAGAGTATATGGAAAGAAACTTCGATACAAAGATATTATCGACTTGAGAAGAGAAGTAGGGAAAATCGGTAGCAATCACTCGTCAGCAAGGCATATCTGCAGCCTTGAGGGAAATGATATTCCGCCTGAGATTCGATCCCGTGTCATCCAGTACTACAGTCAGTGACGGTACCACTGAGCTGTTCGCACCACAACTAACCGCCTGCAAGACTGGATTGCACACAAAGTTTGGTCACTGGAGAGTATCCAATTCCCTGTTGTCTAGTTCTAAGCGCTGATTGAATTCTATTGGTCATTTTGAAGTGTAACCACCAACCAGGCTAGAAGACCATCATGATACACTGAGACAGATGTTAGTTGGATGGAGGTAATCGACAGGAAGCTCTGCTGCATATGGGTTTCGTGCTTGTTGGCACTCGTCAGCAAGGCCTATCTGAAATCTGAATGGAACTGATGTCCCACCCAACATTCAAACTCATTCCCATACTTTGCGATCTAGAAAGAGAGGAAGTAAGAGTAAGTTATTTTTCTCTGCATTGTCTATAGTTCCAGCTCAAAGCCCTGAAGAGAAGTCCACCAGTCAAAGGTTTTCCAACTTTACTCTGCCTCAATTAACACAGCCGTCTAGACGAGTGAGAACTTTTCCTGTTATCAACGGAACTGGAAACTTCAGATGAGGTATGAAAAACATACTAACCGACAATATCATCAACTTGTTCCCCTCCTTTATCTAACAGTGTACACTTAACCCGTGAGTTGCTCATATGATGGCTGCACTACACGAAAGCCATACTACGATGATCACATATGGTCTTCTTTAGGAGAACTGATGCTTGTAGAGTTATGTCCCCACTCAGAAAGACTTACCACTGCCGTGAAAAACAGCCACAAGTGGAATGATAGTAGCTGGTGTTGGGCTTAATCACTCTCCAGCCTACCGTAATAATATCAAAGGATCTCAAGATGCGATTATTCCAGCCAGTTGAAGTGGCTGGATCACAAAGATAAGCTCTATTTATAAATGAAGACTAGTCATGGTGTAGTAATCAGGTTAAAGCAGTATTTTTCGCTTTAAATTATATCCACCTCATAAGTCACATTAGAATTGTTCACATTTAGAAGTATTACTTTCAGAAAGTACATCATCCAAATTCAAGGAGATGTAATAAATTTAAAGATAATCTCAGAAAATGAGGTAAAACTCTCTACAATTAAAAGTACTATGACATTTTATAATTGTTTTACCTTATGGTAGAAAGCAATAAAGCATTACAACACACACACACACACACAAACTGGCATTTCTAACTAAATTAGATATTATATTAATTTACTTAGTTGTGGCTAGTAGAGGAATTCGGGATGCGCGTTTCGTCCTATTTGGGACTTGTCAGCTGTATGTACGAACATCCACGTTAATTACGATAATAAATATTCAGGTATTGTAGAGGCATCTGCATAGGAGCCCACATGCCAACAGAGGTCGAACAATTCGATCCAATATAACAACGGAGAACTACAAGTATATCAATAAATAGTAATAACTAATACCCACTGTTCAAGAAGTGGCTGTCGTGCCTCCACGGCATAGTGGATAACGCCTCGGTGCTCGAAGCGATGGGTACGACGTTAGAGTCTCCATGTGAACAACATCACTCACTGGGATGCAGGTGCATCCAGTTGAGGAGTCTCTAATAGGACGAAATGCGAGTCCTGCATTCCTCTGCTGACCGCAACCAAGTGAATTACCATAATAAACATTCAGGCAATATGAAGACATCCACACAAGAGCCCAGATGCAAACAGAGATCGAACAATCTGATCCAATATGACAGCAGAGAATTATAAGTATATCAACAAATAGCTATAAATTAGATATTGATGTTACAGGTTGTAGTTTCGTATGGTTAAGTGGACCAAGATGACCGATCCCTAACAGTATACTGGCTCCTATGAGAATACTTATATATTGCTGCTAATTTTAGTCCAAAACAAATAAACGATTATGGTTAGTAGTAGAACCTAGAGTGTGCGTTTCGTCCTTCACAGGTTTCATCAACTGCCCCCCACGCCGGCGATGTTTTTCAGGTTGAGGTTTGAACTCAGTATCCATGATTTCAAACTCTAAGGCGTTATTCTCACTAGGCTACTGACTCATAACTGGAAGAAACAGGCATTCTTGATACCAATGTTAGCCACTATATATCACTAGTATCGAAGTTAAATTACCGGAAATATTGAGGCATCCAAACAAGCGACTGGTCAGTTCGATTCAGTCAACGCGGTGAAATAACGAGCTACAAACATAAGATATGCCAGTTTTAAAGGGGGTGGCCATAGTCACTCTGAAGCTCTGAAGCGTGAAATGATGGTTACCAGGTTCGAGTCCACATAGGGACAACATCGCTTTCTAGGTGGCAAGTACACCCACCTGTTGACGAGACCTAAACAGGCTGAAACGTACGTCTTACGTCCTACTGCGAGCCAGTACCTACCACCGGCACTAAATTAGGCATTCATATGAAAACTATATGATAAAGTTATTCAGGTGAAAGTTGAACTCATCCGTAAATAACCCTATTCTCAGGCTAGGGAAAAAGTTCTATCTTGTTCAAAGATTGTTATGTGATGAAAGTTCTTCGTCTATCCTATTCGCCATCTTGTTCATCGCGTAACACAGTCTGTTCCATTCACTGAGATAATTTATAGTGTACGCAGAATTAAATGAAATAGGAATTATTTACAATTGTGGTGAGCTCTAAAGTTTACAGTTTTCTTAACTGAAGAGAAATATTTCAGTCAATGGGTCTTTTATTTACATCCCTCAGTTTGCTCCTAAACTGTTTCCATCTTATTTGAACTTCACCACAAATCACTTGGAAAAGAACTGAAAACGTTTTCACCAAATTTAATGTCATATATACAAGCGACTACTCAACAGTCTATTCTTACTCCATCAAAAATGCGTCATTAATTAATTTATGGATTCTGACCCTGTAGTTAACATGCTTGCTGCGAAACCTGAAAGTTCTGCGTTAAAGCCCTGGCAGGATCGTGGGTGCGTACGACTGAGGACTTACGTACTAGGACAAAACAGATACCCAGTGCTTCCTGGTTTTCAATGATTCCCAATCTATAATCAACCAAACCTCCAAACTGGAATTAATGCTTAAGTTGACAAATAGCGAAAAGCGTGACCTGTAAGCCAGTTCATCAGGAAACGATAGCTGAAACAGTTACAAACTACTTCTAAAAATGTTTTGGCAGCACTTATCTCCTAAACGGACGTAGTTTTAATGGTCTATTACTGGTCAACTAAAGGGTATGCGTAGCGAACATGAGATATCTCTTTTTGTGGGCATTCACATTTGAGGTGATTTTGTGATCTCGAGAGAGCTGAGAGTCTCGTTGATATCGAAAATCATGTTACCCCGCAAAAGTATCAGAGATATCTCCTACTGAGGTACATTGATAATGAGAAAGTCATATCAAAGGGCAGAGAGACTATGCTTCCAGGGAAGACTGAAAGAAGAACTTCAGCCAGTCGAACAATCTCTATGCAACAATTGTTATATAGTGAAGTTAGAGCAAAAATACCACAAAGGTAAGGAGAAGAAAGAGAAGTGTTATACTGCTGAGGAAAAACCACTGTTTCCTACTTTGGTTGTTAAAGGAGGTGGTGTCGTGGCAAAAATCAAAAGACGAGTTAGAAATGCACAGTTCAAGACTTATCACACAGCAAGAGAGAGAAGTTGGACTTTAACAAACACTCCAATGACCCTCTCTCTCTCTCTCTCTCTGCATAAGACAGAAGAAATCAACGTAGAACCTCTCACATAAGTACATGGCCTCAGGTTACCACAGTTCACAGTAGTATAGAAAGAATAAATAAATCGAAAGGGAGTGATATTAAAGTAGACAAATCTGGATGGGATGAGAATGATTAAGCTTTAGAAGACGTCGAAAAGTGAATACATCTGCGCCATAGTGACTGGTTTTAGGTCATTTCACCAAGAGTCCCCCAGTCACCGATTCCCACGGTCTCGAGAACCCCAGCCAGGTAGTTTACATCTCCATGCACGGCTCAGACAGACAGTCAAGGACTTCATTCATGGGCTGGTGCTACTTCTCCGCCTGATCACCCTGAACTCTCTTCCAACCTAACCCAACTTCCCTTCAAGGTGGGCGATGGATCGGGATGCGCAGTTCATTCCCAATCCATCTCAATCGATGAAGACTCATCAACTAACTTGCTTTCCTTCTCTACTTTTCTTCACTTGACCTCAACACTGCTCATATATTCATTCCACCGATACCGACGATCAAAACCCTGTAACCGCTTCTTGTCTTCTACTTTTAATGGTCATTTTTCACAGCTGTATAACAGCTCTCTGCTTAAACAGATGTAAGTGCAGAAATCGACAGTCTATTGCTTGAAGCAGACGATATTGAGTGTAAATGAGAACCAAAAAACTTGCTACGGGATATCAGAGCATTCAGTTGATAAGTCGTAAATAGGGAAAAATCCTGGTTATTTGACGCCATCAATTTGACAAAAATTATTCACTATGAAACAAAGAATGTCAAGCTGTCTAATTCTCAGTGAAGATGAGATTCCACTTATTGGATTTTCAGTGCGACCATCAGGCTGACTGATCCGACAATGAAGCCAATTGTGTTTTATGTTTGATCATGAGGTGATGAAACGAATCGAAATGTGCATATCCGTGCAATAGGCAACGAACCACACCTATTTTCTGAGGTCTTATGACACTAACTGACCGCACAAACCTCGATTTTCAGAGCGAGGTTCGAACCCGCGGGTCTACTAGTTGGAAGTAACCAGATGTAGTCAAAGGTAACAAATTATTGTGTTCAGCTGGGTCATACTAGTCATTTTTGATAAGAAAAGTTCTACCGTGTCATATTTTACAACACACTTGAGCGACTCAGTCAACGAGTTTCTAAGAGGGTAGAAAGTTCCTTGAAGGTACAGATAAAACCTTGTGTCAATTAATCACACGTCATCTCTAACTTTCATAACGTGTAAATGATGTTCTTCATGAGCTATCATGACTCAGTGGTCTAACAGATAGCACTGTTGTAGTTGGTATGATTTATCTTGATACCGAGTCTTAGTGGGAACTACATCACTCAATGGGAGGTAGATACATCCAGCTGACAAGTCCCAAATAGGACGAAACTTGACTTCTGGATTCTTCTGCTGGTCATCAATACCAAACTGAGATTGGTGGCAATGTTGAGGCATCCACACAGGAGCCCATATGCCAATAATGGCCGATCAATTTCATCCAATCGATGACGGTCATTTATAAGCAATACCACCAAAACAAAAATTTAAAAACTAGGTTTTAGATGAGTCTAGAAATATAATGTAAGTAGTTAATAAGAAAACGTGGATCAAACAAATAGTCACGAGAAGCACTGAAATTTAGTGACGCAAAAACTTGTTTTCACTTGAGTTTTTCTTCTTCTCCCCTACCCATTTAGATTCACATGTATTTTCATCAGCTGACGGTAAAAAAGAAAATCACTTGTTTTCAATTGTTGTTTTGAATACAAAGATTATCACTTTTCATGAAATATTATCATAAATCAAATAGTATCTTTCAAGCTTTTAGGTGAACATACACATGTTGATTCACAATTCATCACATGATTGTAAAAAAAGTTAATCTTACCAGCCAATTTGTTGACACTAAGTAAACATTTAAGGTGATAAACATACCCCACTAACGACAACAACAAGCTCCAATCACCATCAACGGGAGAAACTTAAAGGATGTAGCCTCTTTCACTTATCTAGGCAGCACTGTTACAACTACATGTGGCACAGGCACAGACGAGGACGTCAAAGCCAGCAAGACAGGCGTTCATTAGCCTGAAATCAGTGTGGAGATCTACCGCACTCAGCATATGGAACAAGATCCGGATTTTCAACACCAACATCAAGTCAGTGCCTCTGTATGGTTCAGAGACTTGGCGCGTTACGAAAGTCATTTCCAACAAACTACAGATATTCATCAACAATTGCCACCTACGGTGGCTCGTTACTAAAGATCAGATGGCCAGAGAGAATAAGCAACAAGGAACTCTGGATGGCAACGAACCAACCAAGAACCTATCACGCAACAAATATGCAATGGAAGGAAGTGGAGATGAATTGGTCATACACTGAGAAGACCGACTGGGGATATCACGCATCAGGCCAGGCCGTCGGGTGGAATCCGAAGGGGAAGCGACGAGTTGAGCGTCCCAGCTGTGGGTGACATGGAGGAGATCGTGCGAAGAGGAAATGAGAGCCTGTGGGCAGTCGTGGCGACAGGTTGGAAAGACTACAGAGAAGAGAGTGGAATGGAGACGTGTTACTGAAGCCCTATGTTTTATTAGGAACCCAAGGGACAGATAACAATATAATAAGTAAACATTTCTAAATACTCTGAAATAGCAATGGACTATCAGCACTCTGTTGGCTTAACAGAGTGCTTTCTCCATGACAGTGTTTTCTAGGTCATGAGAAAAATTAGGATGACTGGTAATCATGCTTTGATCTCCAGTTCCATCTCTACCTGTAACCTGTCACACTCGGTAAATAGCGGAGTGTTGCTAGTGCGCGGCTGGGCTGTGTAAGCCGTGCATCAAGAGGTCGATCTTTTGTTTGCTTGTTCCTGATAATGAAATAGCATTTTTTGGAAAATAGGTTACCAAGTTCAAAGACTGTGGCGTTCAGCAGCCGCTAGTGGATGGCACCTATCACAATGCTATGGTAGTTTGAAAATATTCGGATTCATTTTACCTTTTTTTAGCGCTAGCTTTCAAGATAAATCTTGTACAGATTACATGGTAGCTTTCATTGTGGATCGATATCAGCCAAAAAATGTTTGGTGTTAAGAAGCGGCCAAAATCGAAATCGAGGTTCTAAGTCATCAGCTGCTAAGATAGAAGTTTTGAATTTCAATCCTGGTTTCACTGTTACTGTGTCGGCAGAAAAAAGCTCATTGTACGACTTTGTCCTGCAGCTGACCAATCAAATTAAGTATCTAACTTTTGACCTAGTGTGTTTATATACGCTGAGGAATAACTGCATATAAATTGTGGATTTTCCGTCAAACAAAGTGTCTTCCTTACAGTCACAGTCTTGTGTTGTGATTTTCGTGGCTCGGTGAATTATCAGGTTCTGAGGGAGAACGGTTGCCTTTTTTATCTACCCCAAGTGTCTCATTGAGTTAGTAGCGTTCTTGTATTTCGCACTATCTTGTCAGTCACTTCACTCAGTAAAAAACCACCGAGTACTTTTAAGATCATCAGGTTTCGCAGCCAGCAGGGCTTCAAGTAGATATTCCACTTTCGTATGAAACTCATCTGCTCCCTCTTACAGGTCCTTTAAGATGACATAGACTTAAGCAGTGGGGGCAACAGAAAAGTACCAAGTTCCGAATGGTATGTCTGTCTTTTACTTTCACTGTGCTTATTTTAAACATTATGTGCCTACAGTTCTCGGAGCTTATTACTCTGTACAGATTTCTAGCGCTCTAAGCTATCAAAACACACACTTCCGATTTCACACTGAAGCTTTCGTCGTACGAACCCTGTTCCAAACTGGAGCACAGGTCTCGCTAGACAAAACCGAAGGATCTCAAGCCAAGAGTGTATACGGCGTTTCAGAGACGCGTATACAGAACGAAAGTGGAGTTATTCACTGGACTTAATTTGGCCACGTTAGTCGACGAAATTCACCTAACACGGGCAAATGTTCGATGATTGGTTCCTGAAGACTTCCTGATTCAGGAATAGCATTACATTCTGGAGCACAAACGCACCTCTTACGCCACCAAAACGACAAGGGTGACCATCTCTTGCAATTTGTTTGCTCTAAGAACCACTTACACTTCATCAGCACAGACCAGAAACATGAAGTTAAACGTAAACTCCCTCTTGGTGTCCACTGATTTAATATCAACAGTGGATATACATACACAATATCGCTATAAACCACTGCCGATGGGGATAGATGGATGATTATCGCTCTTTCTGGAATATCTGCATGGATTCCGGTCATGTATTAGTCGAAATGTTTCGAAACCCCGATGGAGGCAGAGAACACATAACTATAAAGCGTCTCGATACTCAGCTGGAAGAAGATACCACAAAGAAGAAAAAAAGGATTCACTCATCTTTCACGACATAATACCAGTTGAAGCCCAGATGAAGACTAACACAATATCCAGTCTCCTATAGAAACAAAAATACAGACGACAGTAACGTAAATTTGGAGGTTGGTAAACACCCATGAATCTCTGCAGCCCCATCAAGAACGACTGGTGTGACAGAAATCATGTCGATTGCCCATGATTACGATGGACAGCGAAAGTAACTTGATAGTAAACTGATTAGGAGCCTTAGTGGTGATGAGTTGCGAAAGCAGAAGAGATGGATAAATCACCCCACCTGGGTAGCCTTCAGTAGTTATTTCGGTTTATTACAAAGACTAGCATGAAAAAGTCGAAAGTCAGTGAAAATATCACCAAAAGGTATGAGTCTGTGATAACATCAAGATAGACTACTGGAATGCTCCGTAGAATACTTTGAAGAATAGTTCAACTGGTATGCACGCTTGCTTCATTTGCATATCGTCTAGCTCGAACTTAAATCGTATGCAGATGTCAGTCCTCCAGCCTTCACCGAAGATGGACAGGGGTAACCAATTGCCCCATTATAGTTACGTGCCAGGGAGTCAATGTGAAGCTCTAAACCGTGCAGTTAGATGGTGTGAGTATTTCCACTGGTGACCAGGACAACAGAAGGTATGTGCACCAGTGATTACTAGCCGAGCCTAGTTACGTAACTACGGTGAGCCTCCAGATAATCCCACTGGATATTAACCAACAGACCGTCAGGAACCACCTAGCGGCAAACGTACTAGACGAGATCCATATGAGCAAATCAGTGGTGAAGGTCTTTAAACTATGGATGGCCTGGTCAACCGTCAGGACTCCCACCCAGTGGGCTGGAAGCAGTACAGCCGAGAGGTAATGGAATGCGACTTCCCAATTCCGGTATTTACGGCTTTGAAGCAGTTTCGAGAGAGGTGGTGTGGTTGGTCTTGTTAAGGTCCGAAATACCGAGTGCTGTTCTCTGTAGCCTTGCTCATATGTGGTAGCCTGGGAGAAGCCTTCGTTTGTGAAATTTTGGTGGTGGTGGGGGGGGGATAATCTTCCGGGAAAGTGAACTGCATTTCTTCTGCAAGATTGTGTGGACTCAGTGAGACGTATCCGACGCATGTCTACTCACGGAGATAGGAGTACTGTCAAGCTAAAAGATTACCTGGGGAATGTGAATGTACTGAGGCCCAACAGTTGGGAGGGTCCTCGGATTACACTGGACAGTTTTAAGGGGCGTTAACAGAGTGCTCTGGCAGGAGTGTTCGTTTTCATATGGATGCGTTGGTATGATGTTTCCTGCTTGGTTAGGGAACCGATCTTCTAGGTTCTTGGATAAGAAGATGAGGTCCGGCCTGGAACTCGGAGCCGAGCCAAAATTTGGAGTAAAACTCTCCTAATTGAATTTTCACCTAATTGTTGGGAGTCAGAGTTAATCCTTGAAGAACAGTGAAGATCCTTAATTGTTCCCGTTTACATGAAAGAAAAGTGAAATCAGTTAGACAAACATCTTACCTAAGATTCTAGGACTCATCGCCAACCTACGTCTAACTGGAGCTCAAGAAACAAACTTGAGAGAACCAGGTAAGACATGAACGAGAGTGTATCGATCCGATTTTCACCCTTAAACAGATTCTAGAACAGAACAGAAGTGTGGCTACCTGCGCCTAGCATATGCTATATTTCTTGACCTGAAGGCTACCCCGTCGACCGAGAGGGTTTGTAGCAATGCCTGACTCCTGATCAATTACACTATCCTATTCAAAGTTCCCTGCTCAAACGCATTCAGCCTTGGTAGTGACATAGCTGGCATTTAACTTTACTATGAGTGAATTGATAAGTGTAACCCTATACGCCATTGGTCACTCAAAAAATCAACTTACTGACTAGAGATCACTTGGTTGACTTATAGCGCAAAGGCCATATAGTCGTTTAGGAAGAAGATATTGACAAAATGCAACATATTCTTGCCACATTGAGCAAGAGTCTGAATATGCATAATATGCGTAACCAACAAAGGTTGGTCAGTGATGACATCTCAGTCGGAATACAAAAGGCCCACTCGGTATATACCAGTTCATGATATCTCTGCTACCAGCGAGATATCCTACTACATACCAATGAACAAGTGTACTACACAGTGGTTTAACTCTGGTGTAGCTGTTGGAAGTAGTCATGATAAGCTTACATGTTTTCAATGGTGGAAAGACATGGTTGACAATGTTGAGTTAAGGTGTACTGTACTGGACAAAAGAAGCAAGCTAGTTACTGAAAGTATAAACATTTACCGACTGAATTGATTTGGATATGTGTTGTGCATGCCACTGGTTATCAAACTGACTTTGCTTGTTTTTTGGTCTTGGCAATGTGGGGCGATGGTTGGCCACCTTATTGGAGTCCTCTAGATCATACGAAGTAACAGCTGCAGAATCTTTACGATATGGTGAATAGTCGGTCAAAATAGAATGGATGCATAAATACTTTATCATCAGAAATTCGAACATTTTATTGACCTTCATGTATTGATTTCCTGATTTTCTGATACATTTATGAGTTGATTGATTGATTCATAAACTTTTTTCTACTTTAATATCAATCTGTTTCTATATACTTTTTCTAAGTGTGCTGCTGTAGGGTTCGTCAGCTTAACCCAACGCATTTCAGTGTAACTTTCTTCTACATAAAGTAAACTCATTAGTAACAGAGTGTGACGAGTTCCGGTCTGGTTCCAATCGCAGTAGTAACGAGCTGAACTGAACGTATTTTTAAAACTCATAGTATAACTACATTTCCACTGTACAGAACACCTTCTGTCCAACACACTGTATCAGTTCAACCATAAACACCAAGATATACAAGAAAACTGTGATAACCTACATCTTTACACTACATATAACACCATAATAGGCACCGAGTGTGGAAATGAAACGAAATGCACTTAACAACTTTGTGTACATTTGTGTAGTAAGCGACGAGCCACAAGGGGTGGTGATATTCGTTGGGTGGTCAAACCTTGGTAGACGGAGAGGGATTAGAATCCGTAACCCCCTGGTTGGAAGTCAGCTGTCTAAGCTAGTAAGCCACAGCTCCAAAAGTGGTCTTCTGTGGTGCGTCGGGTAACAACAGAGAATGAAATGGTCGAGTGCATGGGACAATTCACTTACCTGGGAAGTTGGATCAGCCCTGGTGTATTGGTCAGTGGTAGACGAAATCTCCTCACGGATACAAAGGGCTCGATAGACCTTCGCAGTCTAACTCCATCTGTGGCACCGCCGTTATATTGGATTGTCGATTAAGCGTCAGGTGTACTGTGCTCCAGTTCTCCCTCTTCTATTGTAGGGCTGTGAAACATGGTGGGGGAAATAAAGAGGCTTTAGGTGTTTGGTCACAGTCCCCTTCGTGACATAGACAGTGATGCGTGGTGTCACCATGTCAGTAACGCAGAATTCAGGTGTAGAATTTGAGGGAGGAGAAGAAAGTCAATTGATGCGGTTTTGAACTTTCATCGACTGAGATGGTTGGAACATGTGTTACACATGCCTAGTCACCACTTGCTTCGTCACGTAATGCTAGCTGAAGTGGGTTTAGGCAGAAAAGGCTCGGATTGGTCAGACTAAAGGATGACATTACGGCACGGATTCTCCAACTGTTGGTCTGAGCTATGTATAGAGATGCATATTAGCCGGTCGGAGTTCGAATGACAACAAAAACGAAGTGATGTAGAACAGAACAGATGTCAATGGCGCAGATGTATCCACACTTCATCTACATTTTAACCGCTATACTGAATTCAGCATTTTCTCATTCCTCTTTCCTCTCTACTACTACTTCTGAACGATCTTTCTTCATCCTTCTGCCCACTACTTTGTTACTTATTGCGCTGATATAAGGTACAGTAACTGGGAACCGCTACGCAGTAATGCCTGGTCCTATGTTGATATTGAAAATGATGATTGCTTTACATGATAATTATGACGCCTCACAGACAAAAAGATGCCTAGTTTACAACTATATTCATGGTATTTCAAAGGGTTTTCGTTTATTGCACAACAATTTCACAACTCAATAAATCGTATCTAGTTAATATAGTATTACACTCACAACTTATTACAAATTTGTTTGTACTTCCTAACTCAGGCTCAAAGCAATAATAAATCACCTTATCTCAGCATTAACGTTACATATTCTACCATTCTCTTGGGATTATAACTGGCTGATATTGTCCAACTGACACTTAGATCTCTGGTGAGAAGAGATATCTACATCTTGAGACTAAACTTCTCTTCATTTTCTCTACCTTATATCTACTAACTTTGTTTAAACTATTCTAATGAATGACAATGTATTAATTAGACTGTAAAAGTAGTACTCATCATTTGTTAAACTAAAAGGGAAGGTTTTTGCATAATGAGAAATTGCGAAGATGCATAAAAGTAATTTCGTCAGTTACCGACACTTGGAAGTCAACTCAGAACGTGCCGGCTATTGAAGTGTTTAGTGAACCATGGGTATAACTTGTAAAGGCTAGTAGACTGACGTATCAATACGAGGTACATCGGTTCAAGTTGTCACACTTCACAGCAGTATGAAAGGGCGGAGTGGGTGAAAAAAAAAAGGTAATATTAAGTGGGGTAGACGTGTACATGGAGACGGAATGAACAGATGGAGTTCAACAAAATGTCCAACTTTTAAGCTTCTACTGAGAAAAAGATATACATGGTACTATCTACACAAATGGCTATCAGAAATGTAAGGCTACTTGATAAATGCTACATGAACGATCTGTATCTTTAAGAAGATTTTGTCATGCATCAATAATTTAACATTTGATACAACCTCTTAGGTAAGTGAGCATCTCCACCTATCATATGGAAGGTCCCAGGCACCGATTTTCAGTTGAAGAGCTGATTTGATAAGTGAAATTATCAATAAGCCTAAATCCATCATTCAAATAACGTGTCAATGTGCAAAATAGTCTTAAAGTAACCAATTACATTTCAAAGGTGAGAAACATTCTCAAGAAGCTACTCAAAAGGTTCGAAAAACTCATGACAAAACTGCTATAATTTTTAAATTGAATAAATATTTTTGTAGAAGTAAGCTTTATCAGTCACCTAAGCAATATTAAATCGTATCAAACAGGACATTACCTAACAACATAACAGTCTACACATAAGATGTTTTAGATTGCAAGGAAGACAAAGTTATTCACATCCACTCGAGTTTACTGATTTAAATTATGTTGTGTGTTCAGACTGTCTACCGATTTCAGTCAACAGATTCCTGAATACAAATGTCAGTCTCCCAACTGAGGCTAAAAACAATACTATACACCATCGATAGATATCCTATAAGTGAGTTGATGAAGTCATTTCTTTCTAAAATACAAGTTTCTAGGGCGGTCGAGCAATTCAACCCTGTAAACCAACGAGGAATTATATGTTTCAATAAACAACAACTGATACATCTTGCATAAGTGATGACTTTAGTGTACCAGTGGTCTAGTGGATAAGGCTTTGATGTTTCAAGCAATGGGTACTGGGTTCGAATCCCAGCGTGAACATCACTCACTGGCATACAGGTATATCCGGCTGACGAGTCCCGAATGGGACGAAAAGCACATCCTAAATTCCAGTTCTAACCACTAAACAAATTACAAGTCTGTACAGTTAATTTTTTGCTCAGGATTTTCATCATACATTTTTCAACAATATGTCAAAGAACAGCAACAATAGTTTGGTGGTATATAATTGATGGTTGCTATAGTGATATTTGCATATAATAAAAGGGAATGTAAAGTTCAGAGTGTATTTCAACAGAAAAAAAAAGGAAACCATTTTAAATTATGCAATAGAATAAAAAGGAGTATCTATAATACACGAAATTTCGGACAAATTAGGCGGTAAAAAAACGGCAGTATTCAACTTTTGTCCTGCATACCAGCCACCAACACTGCCACCCCCCTCCCCCCACCACTTTAAAAAAAGATTTCAACATTGTTTCTACTGACTGAGGCATTAATTAAGCGGTCAAAATTCGACACAGTATGCTAGACACCAATGACTACTTATTATTTTTAAAGGAATACAATTCTCATGATTTAAATTTTTTAAACTATATAAACAATATATGCTGTAATTGTTGCTAATCTTTAGCGAATTAATTTGCATACCTTGAGAGTTCCTCTAAAGTAAAGAGAATATGGAGTTGTGGGTCACGGGTTCGAACACCCTCCACCTAATGAGGTTAGTACGGCCGGGTAGTGTCACCAGCCTTCCTGCAGGACCGGACTAGGTGCATTGATAGGTCACCGGATGATAACCAATCTCATGTTGTCTAGACCTCAGTGATGACCGAATTCTATAGGCAAAGTGATAAACAACTACAAAGTCAGATGTCAGGCTGAGAAACAACCAATAGGAAAATCTATTCAATCGAGGACACAATAATAAGTGGAAACAACCAATCACGAACCACTTTTTCAAGGCCAAGATGCCAAATCCCTCACAAAGAAATACAGATATTAGCTCACGTCATAATGAAGTTAGTACTGATGATATTGTCTAGGAAGACAATCAACGCTTTATAATTAAATCACCTAGCTTGGAGAAGGCAACACAGCCAAGCGAGTTGGCATCATTCCCCCTAATAAAGTTGCCTGACTGATTGATCAGCTATACAGCAGACAGTTAAGGAATGGATCTTCTCATAAAAACTAGTGGAGACTGGTAGTTTTGATAGAAGTTACCACTTAGCTCAGAGAACGCGACAACTCTAACACACGCCATAAGTAGTTAATGATCGATAATGGCTAACAGCGGAGTCCGGAAGGTGTGTTTCGTCCTTTTCGGGACTCTTCAACTGGATGTACCTTTCCCCAAGTGAGCGCTGTTCATACTATGACTCACAACCCAAGACCAATCACTTCAAACGTCACAGTATTATTCACTTGGTCAGTGAGTCGCTATAGCCACTTATTGTACAAACAATAAAATATACTTTTTTTTGAGATGAATGGGGATTTTTAATTTAGAAGTGGTATTCATCATGGTATTCAACATCAGTTGAGGAACCAATTGGTGTCAGTCCATGATGAATACTACTTCTAAAATAAAATATACACCGTAAGTGATAATGCGTTGGCGTTTCATCAGCATCAACGAATTTGGTTGAAAGATTTCTGTAAATTTCAGTAATACTACTCGGGATTGCATAAGTAGTTTGGAAGTTTAAACAAGTGCATGACATTACATAAGAGGATTAATTTGCAAATGATTTACCAAGCTCACGCTTTACTGCCAATATTTCTGACAGCTGAGTGGTTTCTTCGACTGACCACCAACAGAATCTCCGTCATCTTTTAGGCATATCGCTGTGTTGTCCTCTACTAGAGTAAAATGACTGTCCAATAATTTAGATCACATTAATCCAGTTAGCAAACTCTGGAGGTTAACGGAGGAGTCCCATACTAGGACGAAACACCTGTCTAGTGCTTTTAGGTTTTCAATAGTTATCCAACTAACGTCAATCTATGAGGAATACTAACTTAAAATCAATAAAATCCCAACACACCTCCAAATTGACAATTCATCTACAATCAATCATTCAGTCAGCTGGTTAGCATTAATTTTCAACATGAATCTGCACAGAACTGATTTCAATTGTCAGTTACATAAACTACAGCAACGTTCATCTAATTTTTACGAAAAATAACTATTCAGTGATGTTACTGGCTGACAAAATCAAAGCAGAACCTTGCACAAAGGTGCACCGGTTTCAGTTGGTACACTTCACAGAAGTACTGAAAGAACAGGCGGATAGAAAAAGATGGTTGTGCCCCCATTAGCCTAGTGGATAACACTTTGGCGTTTGAAGCGAAGGATACTAGGTTGAAGTCTCAGTGGGAACAACTTCACTCACTGAGGTGCAAGCACACCCAGGTGAGAGTCCCAAATAGGAAAAAACGTCCATTCTTGACTTCACTGTTGGGCACCGATATGGGCTTCTACTGCATTAACTCCAAGTGTAATCTCATCCCCTAATTTCATGTAAAATAGGCGGATAGTGAACAGACTAATGAGTTACGTGACGTAATTTTGATTTAATGCGACCGTCCATTTACAGTTTCACACATTTGAATGCCTATCTCACCATAGTTACTGTCGTAATAATTATATAGTGAGATAACAGTTTCATTTTCGTCTCACTTGATCCAGCTAAGACATGAGACGTGACAAAATCAGTGGAAAACCTGGCACACAAGTACATCACTTCAAGTTGCCACACTTCACAGTAGTATACAAAGAACAGATGGATAGAAAAAGAGAATAAAAAATTTGAAGATGACAGTTAGTACAAGTATTTAAGCTTTACAATATATCAGAAAGTGAATACATCTGCGCCATTGTCACCGATTTTCAACCATGTCAACAACAGTCATCAACCACTCGTTCCTTTCATCTCGAGGACCCCAACTAGGCAGTCTTCATCACCCCATATGACTCAGACCAACATAGTCAAGGACTTCATTGGCTGGTGCCACATCTTCGTGTGGCAACTCTAAATCCTCTTCCAACCTATCCCAACTTTCTCAAGCATTGCTCATTCGGGAAGGCAGTGGTTCGGTGTGCGCAGTACAGTTCCGAGCCACCTCAGTTCACTAAGATTCACAACCTCATCAATCGACTTGACTGTCTTGTCTAGTAGTTTTCACCTGACCTCAATATAGCTGATACAGTGATTCCAACAAACGCGACCAATGCTACGAAGACATCTATAGGCGAAACTCTGTAGTCTCTTCATGTCTTCTGCTTTCAACAGCCATGTCTCACAGCTGTATAACAAGATAAGACGATCTGCAGGATAGCATATTCGTTTTTTAGTAGGTAGTCGGATATCTCGCCAGACGGCGCCACACATGAGGCAAAGTGGTGAATGCCACATGAGCCTTCTGTATCCGAGCTGAGGTTTCATCACCAACCAACTCGTTTGGATTGACGCAACTCCCAAAGTAAGTGAAGTGGTCGAGCCCTCCCACCATTTCACTCCGTATCCTTAAACTAGTTCCAAATAAACCAGATGTTCAACTACGAATATTCATACTCATTAAAATTAATTAGAATTGAAAAAGATGAACAAATGACCAGTGATAAGAAAGCAGTTGGAGAGAATTAAAAAGGGAATCACAATTCCCTTTTATTCTCGTATATATGGACTGAAAAGCTAATGAAATAGCTTGAAGTGTCTCTACACCAACGACGGGTTGGATTGTAGTCTGCTTAGTGGCTACCAGTGTAAATCAGGATGCGTACCTCTCCCTATTCACTTGTCGTTGTTGTTCCCACTGAGCCTCGAACCCTGTACGCACCCCTTCAAACGTCAATACGTCACCCACTAGGACACTGAAGCACAACAGCCTAAATAGGAAGAAACGCATATCCTCGATCCCAAAGGTAGTCACCAAACAGGCTACAGTACCTTGTAATGAAAATTAGCCGAAAGTAGATGTATTTCAGTGAAAACATAAGCTAGAGAAAAGATGAGAGAAATCAAAATAAATCTCTGATAAACAAGTCAATGCTTAGTGTATTTAGTTGTTTGCAAAACATGAATCAACTGACAAAAGTAAAGCCAGTACATGTTTATGTCGGGTGAAAATAAAACACTCTCTACATTTATCTATTTGTCAATTAAGCATTAATTAATTAGTAGTATACAGAACAAATATATCAGTGTTTGAACAAACCAACAATTACACAAACAAAGAGAGACAAACAAACTATGCTGACGATGTCCAGGACAAGATGGGCTAGTGATGATTACCAAATAGAAATTGTCAATAATACATGTGCATAACTATAGATAGGCGTATTAAAATCAAAATGGTACAAATGATAGGCAAGAATGACCTTATAATGAAATTGTTATATAGGTCATATGTCTATATGTGGATTAGTTTTATAAGCATGTCCAATGTTCAATAGACAATATTCATTACAAATAGCGCCAAAATAATCAGCAGTAGCAGCAATATCAGTATGCATAGTCAATGAATACAAGAAGCAAATAAAGCATTTCATGTGCCGAAATAATATCTGGTTGGGCAAAAGCAGAATTATCAACTTACACAAAATTTAGACATATTATAACTGAACAGAAAAGATGAAAGTAAAGTTGAAAGATTATCACATTACAATGATCAAGTCTAACTGCTATTTAAAGTGTATATTGAACAATGGTACATTCTATAGGCGATTAACACGGAGCGGGTTCGAATCACAGTGGGAAAATCAACGCTCACTGAGGTACAGATACATTCCCCAGCTGATTATTCACAAATAGGCGGAAACATACATCCTGGATTCACGAAGTTCTGGTGAGAAGCTATCATCAGTGACCCGAACCTAGTCAAACGTTAGGACAGGTACTCAACAATGGCATTGAATGATGGTCGGGTTATATCATCAACTGACGGAAATAGGAGAAGTTAGACAATTGGATTCTGACCCAGTGGCTCAATGGTAACTTGCTGGCCACGGAACCTGAAGCTCCTAGGTTCGACTCCTGATGGGGTCATGATAACGCTCTGACAAGAAGTCCCATTCTAGGGCAAAACAACATTCAAGTGCTTCCACATGTTCAATGGTTCTTCAAATAATGTCATTTCGTGATGAATATCCCTCTGAAATCAATCGAATCCCCATAAACCTGTAAATTGAATATTTTCTTTTGTTAAAAGTTGTAATTATTAGAAAGATCAAGTTAGGTAATACCGGAAACTATTGAAGGAGAAACAGAGTACAGAGATCAAAAAGAGAAAAATGAAGTTCAGATCAAGGTAAAGACAGAAGATTGTATGTGTTTCTGTTGCACACGAAGGTCAGGCTTCAAGTGTTCAAGGATAGACCCGGTAAAGAATCTGCTTCCATCCTCAGTACAAAAACACAGTTAAAACCCCATGTTCTCGACTCAAATACTAGGAATTCCCTGTCTTACATTCAGTATATCGACCTCTATAATCATATCATACCACTTTTTCTGAATATACAGCGATTATCAATGTTATGACAAATCAATACTCAAAAGTCACTGATCCTGGCACTTAACTACAAACGAGTTACCTACAATAGGGTGCATTAGGCCAATCCAGTACATTTAATGGCTGAAAAAGGGGGGTACTCGACTAGAAAACGATTGTTTCGCTTGATTCAATGCCCAAATTACCAATCACTTATTCGAAGCTGTTTACTGGCCTTGTATAATACTTATACAACTCTCTCTACTGGTCTTAATTGGTGATTTTAAGCTGTTGGTTGATCTCTTTTTAATGATTTGTCAGCTTATGTCAGCCCGTAATGAAAACTATCTTGAAACTAATCAATCAGATTACTTGCAATACATTTCCTGACGCTCTAATATGCTATAATAAGAGTAAAACTTGGGCACTGTGGTCGATTGTAATTCCATTTTAGTCTGTTTATTAGAAATATCATACAGTGAAACAGTAGTATTTCCTGGATAACGTTTCGGACACAATTTATTGTCCATATTCATATCAGGTAACAAGGGTAGTAGTGTAGAGTCACTACTAACCTTATCATCACAGACAAGGAGAGAAAATTAGGAATATATAATGACTGTCTCGGAGTTGTAGAGTGTTACGTGATATGAATATGGACAATAAATTAGGTCCGAAACGTTATCCACTTATATGCTAGTCATAAGACCTGGCGGGGTTATGGGAGTGCACTACTGAGGAGTCCTGGACTACGACGAAACAGTTGTCCAGCGCTCTTAGTTCCTCCATTTATTCTTCAACTAGTCTTATCAAATGATAGTTTTATTTGCCTTTCAACAAAGAAGCTATAAATCAACCATCCATAGGCAATATTTTCAAACATCTCATTGTTTACTGCAATTGTACCGTATACCGGAAGCTTTTAATCGTGCATGTTTTAATGTAATGCCACAAACAGCCATTATTTGCATAACTAAAGCTACGATAATCCCTACTGTGTTTAGCTAATTGTCTATGAATATAAGTACTGTTTGTATGGATACCGTTACATGTATCCCTAGATTACCATTAGCATCATTATTAGTACTAATACTAATATTATCATTATTGGAGATGCAATTACAAGACGAAACAGATTTATTCTAAGGTTGCAAAACTGCCAAACGCTCTGGCGTTTTAAGTGGTAGGTTCGAGCCTCAGTGGGGACAATATAACTCACTGAGAGACAGGCATATCCAACTGACGAGTCCCAAATAGGACGAAACATGCGTCCTTGACCCCGCAACCAGTCGCCAATATGTGTTTAAAACAAGGACTTTAAAAAGGCTTATTACGGTAAATAAACAATAGTATGTGAAGATCTTTAACTGACTGACAAACTACTATGAGGAAAACATGACTAAGAAACAGACAAACAAACAAATCACTTAGCCATGTGGTATGTAGACGATGTTAATATTTCATCAAGACCGATTTTATCGATCGCACTCTAGCTATAGTAAATAATTGTATTATTGCTTCTATCATAACGTCGTTGAACGGACCGAATTGATCGGTCTCTATTGGCATATGGGCTCCTGCGCGGATGCCTCAACACTGCCTCTTTTAATTATGTACATTAATGATGGATAGTGCCTAGCAGTGGAATCCAAGACGTGCCTTTCCTTCTATTTGGGACTCGTAAGCTGGATATACCTGTACCCCAGTGAGTGATGTCGTTCCTATTGAGACTCAAACCTCCTGCCCATCGCTTTGAACCCCAAATCATTATCCACTAGGCTACTGAGACACGATAGCCATCTCTTGTACAACGGGTATTAGTTATAACTATTTGTTGGTGTACTTGTAACTCTGCGTTGTCATACAGGATCGGACTGGTTGACCTTTGTTGGCAGATCGGTGCAGGTACATCCAACTGACGAGTCCTAAATAGAAGGAAACGCACATCGTGGATTCCACCGCTAGCCACCATCCATCATTAATAGTAATTAAATTGATTCGCATTATTTTCTCAGTCATAAATTCCGCTGAGAAGCATAAAATCCACGTTATCTAAACACATCCAGTCAGTGAAATTAATTTCACAGGTGAATTATCGGTTTTTTTCTATTATCTTAACGATGACGCACCAGAGATTGACCCTTTTATGAAGTTACTGAAGCATTCACTAGGGACTGATATTAGTTGGAGGAACATCGGATAAGTTGGGAGCGTTGAACAGCTGTCTCGTCGTAGTATCGGACTCCTCAACAGTGCGCACCCATGACCCCGCACCCAGGACGTTTAGGTTTTACGGCAAGCTAGGCTTGAAAGATAACGCCTACTGCATTGAGGTTGTTGGAGCGTTTAACAAGGCAGCTCATTTGAATATCGAATTCACAATACAACAGTAGATAAAAGACATGCTCCACTTCTTGGATTTATCTGTCACTTAGTGAATTGGCAGATCTGGTTAGAAATCCCTTCATTAGAAGGACACTTGAAGTGGACAATACTTTAAACAAGCTTAGATTCCATAGAGCTTTTTACAATGAGTTAAACCCGGGGGGTGGTGAAATCACTTTGTGTAACAAGGTGAAAACGTTATGTTCAGCATATGAACTCGACAAAGAGTACACAGCAATCTGAAAATATTCTCGACAAAATGGTTATCCCAAAAGTCCTGTAGTTCAATTCTCCTTAAGGTTGAAGAGATGGAGGACTTGAGGAAAACTCAGCGTTTATGCACGGAATATTCAAAGATGATCAGACAACCGGGGAAACCAATCAAAGGTTAAAATATACACTAAAGAGGATATTCCCAGCAGCAAGATTAGTACCCATTTATGATATACGCGGTCCATCAGTCCTGTTACGTGAAGTACTTGACAAGATGGAGTCTTTGACACTGATTGGCTATTTTCAAATGTTTAGGATGCGTTCCTCACCACCCTAGTGCAAATTGCTGCTTCAGACCTGGTCTTCAGCAGTGCCCCAGCTGGGTTGAGTGTGTTGAACACTTCACTTGTCTTGGAAGTTAGATCAGCCACGGTGGGTCTGCAAAAGGCTCGACTGGCCTTCGCCAACTTACTCCATTTATGGCCCCTCCGTGATATCCGACTGTCCATTAAAGGGTCGAGCGCACTGCACTGTAGTTCACTCTATTCTACTGCATGACTGTGAACATGACCACAAAAGTTAGAGGATATGAGGAGGCTTCACGTGTTCTACCACCGTTGCCTTTGTAGCCTAGGCTGTGTTGTGGTGCCATCATGACAGTAACACAGAAGTCAGGTGGAAGGAGAGGAAAGCCAGTTGATTGCATCACTGTGTGAAGAATTTGATTGTTGGTTCGAGCAATGTTGGAAGGTACAAACTAGCTGATCGAGGTCCATATGAAAACAGAGAGGGGGGCTTGGAGACTCTAGGTGACGTGGCTTCGAATTGATGTCAGTGGTGCAGATGTTTCCACACTTCATCTCCATCTTAACATCTATACTCCATTCAGCATTCTCTCATTTCTCCTTCCTCTCTTTTACTACATTCTATCGGTTTGTGTTTCTTTCCTCATCCTTCAGCTTACTACTTTGTTACTTATTGTGCTGATACGAGGTGTAGCAGCTGGGAACCGTTACGCAGCACCATTTGGTCCCATGTTGATCTTGATGATCAGATGCTGTTCAACAGGACAAGCAAACATACAACAGCAGGTATAACGTTCGAACACCAGAATGGTTGTCTACACACTTTAGTTCAAAAACACAATACACAATCTATTTGAACCAGAGAAGACAAAAGACGCCAAACAACTCGTTTTCATAGACAAAGTGGAATAACAAACTACACCACTCCATGCTACTTAGATTGGCAGATACCGTAGCGACTAGGTAACTAAAACCTCAACTGTGTATTCAGGATGCCACAGTAGCTATTCACCAACTGTTTGAGCCGCCATTTATGTTCCTACATCAACTCTGATGACAACTCAATATGTTTAACTCAGTTTCCCTTCCCCTTCTGTAGCTTGTAGTAATTCTTCCTCTCATATTCCATAACTGTCGTTCCAGTTAATTATGGAACTTTTTCAAAATAACCTTTTCAACCTTTCAGCTTGAAGGTTTATTTCACCTTTGACCCAGTATAAGAACGTGATTTTACAAATATCAATAAACAACAAGTGATACTCGTCGCACAAAAGGCTGTTATAGTCACTTAGTAGTCTAGTGAATAACGCTCGAACATATGAAGCGATTTGGGCTGAGTCCGAATCTCAGTGGGAACACTATTCAACTGACGAGCGCCAAATCGGACGAAACACATGCCAGACTCCACTACCAGTCACTATTCAACAAATTACTCGTCGTTCTTGTTGCTTTATTTGAAGTGATTGTATTAGATTATTAATTGGTCCAAAAAGCTGTAGAATGGAACAGCCAATCGCAGATGAGTCACAATATTTAAAATACACTTGGGATCGCATTCGAAAAAATAATTGGCCAATAAGATAAAGACATATTTGACAAATAATTTAAGTCTATTTGGAGGCTTGTGGAGGTTAATTAATTGATTTTAGATTGGAATTGATCATGAACTGACGTCAGTTGGAGGAAGATTGGGAAGTTGGAAGCACTGAACAGCTGTTTCGCTCTAGTAAGGGACTCCTCAACAGTGCGCACCCATGACCCCGCACCCCCAGGGATCAGACCCATTGTCAGCACCTTACCATTGAGTCACTGGGTCAGAATCCAATCGCCTACATTTCCTACTTCTGTCAGTTCACGATATAGCGTGACCTACATCCAATGTCGTCGTTGGGTAACTGTCTTCTTGTTCGACTTGGTTGACTCCACTGGTTACGACTTCTCATTGGAACTTCAGGAATCACCTTTGGAAGCTAATCACCAGTGGGTGCTAGATTAATTCCACCTGGAGGTTTATTAATTGATTTTAGGCTGAAATCGGTCATGGACTGACATCATTTGGAAGAAGATTGGAAACCTGGTTCGATCCCTGGGGAGGTCATGGGTGCGCACTGCTGAAGCGTCCCATACTAGGACAAAACAGCTGTCCGGTGCTACTAGGTTTACAATCTTCCTCCAACTGATGTCAGTCTATGATCAATTCTAACCTAAAAATAATTTAAATCCATGTGAAAGTAATACTCAGTATTGAAATCAAGTTTATCGATCGGATAAAAGTAGTGAATGAGTGAGTGAGTATTATGATCTCATCATTTTATCGATCAGAAAATACACTGCAGCAAGTGGCTTTGATAAATATCGAATTTTTCACATAATAAGTTTATACTTCTGCTTTGTTGAATATTCATCAATATCTAAGGTCAGGCTTATTTAAGTTTTGAATGTATTACGCTGTTGATATTAACTAACACAACAAGTCCGCCCCCCCCGCCCTCAGTTATCCCTACTAAAATAAACGAAATAGTAGGCTGCCAACTCTATTACGATTTTCTACAGCTTCAATTGATGTATACAAAAATTATCGTCAATATAACAGCAGCATACCACAAAATGGATTGTGTAACACTCTGTCATCTCTCTCTCTGCACAAGTGTCATATTGTTGTCTGAGAATGCATTGTTGCCAGTAGGGTATGTGTCTGAAATGTTCACTTTATTGGTTGACTATTCAATCACTCGTACATAGACACACACATACACCATAAATAGTGTCATTCTGCACACATTTGAAGGTAACATACAACACGCAGTTCGATGTGCTCTATCTAACCAAAACCAGCGTAGTTGAGATCATATCCAGTTCATTTAACGGTGATCAGGTAGAATTTTACCTTCAGTATTGATTTATAATACGTAAACACCTCACTCTTGGAGCTGCTTCATGCAAGCGTCTTTCAGCCACTGGGTCATGGGTTCAAAAGCCGCTCCTACGACTAAGGTTTGGCAACCAGGTAGTAGTATCATTAGCCCACACACGGTAGATGTGGTTCATTGCCTACTATATGAATGCCCCTAAGACTGCTGAGTGGATTTCTTGTCAGAAAAACAATAGTCAAATCGTGACTTACAAGCCTTTAAAGGGAAAATAATCATTCTACAAGGTGGACATCTTACGTGTACCTTGACATGAAGGTCGAGTTTGCTACACTGGATGAAATCTCTGTCCCCACTAGATTCTGTCGTATCATACCAAAAAGGTTTATTGGATGCTGGTAAGACGAAAAGTGGATATCATTACAGCGTAAATCGCTACATTATGATCGTGGCCAGAGGGAGGAGTCGTGTTGCTGACTGAATGTAGTGGAACAGCAGTGAAGTATTTCCCTTGAATGACCAGTAATGCCATCCCGGTGCTGCCTTCTCAATCGAAAGGAGAGGGAGTGAAAAAGGCCCACTCCAAAAATAACACACTTCACATGCCCCTTAGTTTCCTGGTGTAGGTAGTATGCATTTTTTGTCTATCTGGCGTTGGAACAACCAAACCTCAAAACAACAACCCACAAAAGGCTGCGTCTGATAGACCTCAACCAGAGATCCCAATGGCTCTGCAGTCACTGAAATCTCTTTCAGGTACTTTGCGAAAACAGCTTCTATGGTATGGGCAGCCAGAAAGTATCAACCGCCCATAGGCTTCCAGTGTGAAATGTGCAATTGAAATAATTCTAATAGAAATTCAGTGCTACTAATAAAAGCGCAGCTAATTATTTATAATAATCTACAAGACTGTGTACACGGTATTTGGTTAAACCCCTTAAGCAGCGACTAAAACTACGGCGTAACTTTACTATGCTCAGACATCTGATGTGGCACACATACCTATATCTTGGTGAATAAGAATCAGGAGACATCTTCAGGAATAGAAATATACTTGAGACAAGTTTACATCAGGCTGCCAGTGATGGCCGTTGGGTTCGAATCCCGGCTTGGATATCAACACGAACTCAGATACACCATCGTTTCCACACTGCTGGGCATTGAGTGCTTAACCATGCCTAGATGAATAATCATAGGAACCGTGGAAACATCGTTCACAGTTGTCGAGATTGCAACATAGGTAAACAGCTTCAGTGAATATAAATCGGTACTTGATGGGAATTAGCAATAAATTCTGTAACAAAATATAACTGGACGCCTAAGGTCTGACCCAACTAGTCTCCTGTTTAAATAAGCACATATATTGGAAGCGTGGGGGGGTGTGTGAGTTTATGCACACCCTTTGTTGCACATTGGACTGAATGATAAAAATATGGGTTAATTCAACTTAACTTCCTCCATTCCTAATGATTCTTAGCACGCCCAAACTTGAGATCAGCAACAATATCTCACTATTATTCATTTGAAAATCGACATATATATATATATATATATATATATATATATATATATATATATATACTGAGTAGTCATTCATTGATTATATTGATTATTAGGTGAAGATAGTCAGATAGACAGATAGGTAGGCAGACAGACACATTGAAATCACTTGCTGACTGAAGCTTCAGAAATTCATGCGTAAAACTATCTATCGTAAATAACTAACAAAAAAGAGGCAGATGATTGTGATAAATTGTCGAAATAATCAATCGTAATCTGACTACGCTACCTAACATTGACTTATGCAACAAAAAACTATTTCTCGATGGCTATATAATATCAGTCTGATATCATATTTCGTTTATATATATATATATATATATATATATATATATATATATATTTTCTTTTGCTTATGTCTAAAAACATTTGTTTATAATAGTGTTGTATCATATGATACTTTTGCTTAGGGGAAGAGTAAAAGGTTTTTATAAAACCAACTGGAATTTATTCATTTGTAGATTGCCAACAATAAACGACACCTACACACTGGTCAAAGTAGTTGGATAATTCCAACAATAAAGTTACAATATTGCCGCATCAGTCTCCATCCCATGCATAATGACTTAAGGTGGTGCAGTGGTTGAGGTTACATCTTGTCGACTGAATGTGACAAACAATAACGTGATTTTCAGAAAGAGTTCAGTCATAAAGAAGTATGGGGTTCCCGATTCACAAAGGGGGGGGGGGAAGGGATTGATTGGCTTTCAGGTAGTATTCATCATGAACCGACATTAGTTGTAGAACTGTTAGAAACCTGGGAGCACTGGAAAACTGTTTTGTCCCAGTATGGGACTTCTCAACGGTGTGCACCCATGACCTCACCAGGAATCGAACCACCAATTTTCTTGGCGAGCTGTCTAGTACTCATTACTGATATGCTCACAGATAGGGTTTCCCGAAGTCCTAACCGAGAAGTCATCACCAGTGCGGCGAAGCAGTTCGGATATGAGGACAAATATTTGCGCTATATTGTGGACCATTACATTCCAACCCAGTGGCTCAATGGTAACAAGCTTGCCAAGGAACCTGGAGGTTCTTAGTTCGATACCTGGCGAGGTCACAGGTGGAAACTGCCGAGGGGTCTCGTACTAGAACGAAGCAGCTATCCAGTGCTCTCAGACTTTCAGTGGTTCTATGACTCATATCGGTTCGTGAAGAATACTGTCTTGAAATATTCCTGTTTCTTCAAGGTTAAAAGCTAAGTTTAAATAGCAACATCGACGCACTTGTGCTTAAAATACAGCCATGGTCCTTCGGTTAGTATTCGGGTATGCAGATTAGCGACGAATATATATATATATATATATATATCTATATATATATATATATATATATATATATATATATATATATATATATATATATATATATATATATGGATATCCCAAAGTTCTAATGAGAAGCCATAACCTGTGGGGTCAGCCAGTCGAAAAGGAAGCAGATGCGAACTGAAAACCTTGGGTGATATTCGCGCTATGTCAAGAATTAACAGAAGTAGGAAACTGAGGATCATTAACTAAATGGTTAAAGCGTTCGCCGTGAAACCAGAAGGTCCTGAGTTCAATTCCTAGCCGTGTTGTGGGTGAGTTCTGCTGAGGATTCCTATACTGAAAAGAAACAGCTGTCCAGTGCTCCGAGGTTTTCAATGATTCTCCAACTGATGTCTGTCCATGATGAATATTACCTCAAAATTCAAATCCTCATTAACCTCGAAATACATATAGCTCAAAGTTAAAACATCTCAACTAACTAATCGTGTCAGCAGTTCAATCTTATGGTGTTTATCCATTCCGACTCTGTTAATCAGTGTCCAATCGACATCAATCAACAGTATCCAAGTTATGAGTGAAAATATCGAGGGCATTTAACAGACACCCTCGTAACTGCCGAAATGATCAATCACGCTTCGGTATTTCGGAGAGAGTAGTAGTCATTTTTTATAAAATAGAGACGTAATTGGTTATCTCAACAGTTGTTAGGATGGCCTTTAAAGCCACTCAAAAATATCGCGCTACGCCATCTACGTAAATTTGGAGCTCATTTAGTATCATACTTTAGTTCGTTGTCACCCTCAAATCAAATCTCAGGTGAAGATTTTATGCTGAGTCAGGAACCGTATCTGCTAAAACCGCCCAATCGTCACAGTTTTAGTGTCCGAAAACTGGAAGTTGAAGTCATAGAATAAACTGATATATTGATGACCATGACTCCAATTAGAGTTTTTTACTTCATAAAAAAAACGCAACTGATTATTTCAGCCATTGTTAGGTTGGCCTCAATCCAATACGCATGATACTGTTACACTGAATTTAACTAGTTTCGAGTACACACTCAAGTTGAATTGTATATGCACTGACGGTCGACTGGTGCAATAGTGCATCTCAATAAAGTGTTCATCTTTTTGTGAAGGTAACTGACGCTCACTTAGCTATCTGAATCGCAGTAGGTTGCCAAGGCTATGGTCAGCTGATCAGAACTCCAAGACCGGAATTGACGACACAACTTTAGCTTGATGACCGTTGAATATTTAGGCTTCTCTTCTGCTCAGAAGTGTTGTGTTCATTAACTGTTGCACTCCTACCCCCCACCCGCACACACACACACACACACACACAACCTTCCACTGATGTTAGTGATTTTATTGAAAGCAGTTCAGAAAAACTTTTAACGTAAAGCCTGACACTTTGCTCTGAAGTGTTTTATCGCCAGCGCAAGAAAGTGGGTCTTACTTCCTACTGAACCCCGTAAAAGAATCAAAAAAACATTTGGTGCCCATGAGTAAGAGAGAAACTCCCCTACGGAGTAGAACCAGGGTACAGGTGTAGCGTGATAATGAAATATACAGTTGTTCACTTCAATACACAATGAACTTAAACTCCTTGGATGAGAAATACAAACCAGTTGGTTGAACTTGAATCATCAATATCCAAAATTATGTTTACTTGTCACGTATAAGACAATATACCTTCATCACAGGCATTTGTACACTGCAGTGACTTTAAAAGCCACGCTAGCAACTGCTGAAATAGCCAATCATCTTTCAACAATTCAGTTGGGAAGGTAACTATTTTGAAAATGGAGACATATGATTGGTTATCTTAGTAGTTCATAGGGTGGCCTTAAAAGTCATTCGTAAACTGAATGATTAGACAAAAGAGGCACGAATTGTTTTCGTACAATTTAAACTAAATTTTAGAAACCCTCATGCATTGGATGTTAGTACATCGCCTAATAAATAATTGAATGCTATTCTACACATTTATAGATCATTGTATCTATCTGCGCATGATATGCAGCATAGTCGGTGAATATCAACCAATAAACTACTTATTTCGCTCCCAATACTTTGAAGGATAGTGGATCAATTGAGTCGAAAACAATGGGAAATTCAACAGAGGCAGATCATTTTCTCAAGAGTACAGGACCTTAGACTTAAGGTTTATTGTCAACTACCAAAATTGCTTACAACCGTAAGAGGTTTGTCCTCTTAATGTTAAGAAAGGAGTATTCGAAGGTTAGATTCATAAAAACATGATAGATGAACTCATTATGATGAGATGTAATCCTCAAATCTATATGGGAATGTGCTCTCTTATTGCAATCAATGTATAAGGTTTGAGGTGGATTTATATCAGTTTCGAGAAGCGCTGAAAACCTAAAAATATCGGATAGGTGTTTCGTTCTAGCATGGAACTCAACAGTGCGATCCCCCCACACACACACCTGCAGGTCGAGATAGGGACCGTCAAGTCTCGTGGAAAGTTGTTCAGTGCTATCAGCCTATGATGAAAAATATCACTATCGAATGGAGTAGGGTTAAGGATTTCAATAAATATATGTCAGCATACTTCAATCTTTCCTGAAAAGTTGGTCATACAGACCACCATTATCCTGCTCTTACAAAATGTGTGAAAATTTTGTAAGAGCCATACTTTTTCTCTTCTGTACTCAGAAATAACCACTATTATTCAAAGATAATGGTTAGGCATCCGGGAACAGGGGAGTTACAATCCACTCATCTAATAATGAATAATCAGTCTTAGAATTCCAGTCAAATTTGATAGTAGGTGATGTGTGTCGTCATGCTGTGAAAGTAGGGACATACCGATCAACCTGTCACTTTGCAACGTTGAAATCACATCAATACTCCTATTGAAAATCAATAAATTCCCATCTGAATAACAATTTGGATAAAGCTATTTTAGGGGCTATATGGCAAAGATATTCAATATAAGATAACTAGTACTCAATAAAAGTGTCTACTATAACTTTTCATACCTTCTCTTCTCCCCCTCCCCGCCCTCGAGCCGTCTGGTCCTCGATCTGCGCCAATCGTTTACAGATTAACATGGCGAAAATCGGAAATATTATTCCCCGCATTGCGAATACTAGACAAAAGCGGATGACTTTGAATGCCACTCTAGCAACTGATCAGACAAATAATTAAATTCCTTTATTTTGTGGTAAAGTACTTTTCCGGGTGAAATACCGGAGCCTGATTGGTCATTTCAGCAATTGCCAGGGTGACCTTTAAAGTCACTCGACAAAAACACGGAAGGACAATAGGCTAAAGTGCTAATAGTTTCAAGACTATTTAAGGTATCTTAGAGTGACTATTTCGACTACAAAGCCAGCCAGAATTTCATAAAAAGAAAGAAGCTCGACTGGTTATTTCGGTTGGCTTTGTTGCTAGGGTGGCTCCTTAAAGTCACTCGTACTCAATCCGGTCCCAACCTAAGATTTAAAGAAAAGTAAATGTCTTAAATGATGAATTACTCGCCTACGAAATTCCTAGTCGCCTACCAAAGTCTCCTGTACATAACAGTTTACGGAACACAACAACATTAAGATCACTCGTTAGAACAATAAACAGAGGAACTTGAATGCACCAAACCGAAAAAAGACCAGAAGTAAGCCAGTCTAAGATCTGTGAAGCATAACCTACCATATGTCAGCGATGTAACGAAACAACAACTTAAATTAAGCACCAAATTGCACTCTGGAGGATATTTCGTGCCAAGTTTTGTGCGTATGTCTACTAATAACCGCTTTAAGTTACCTTGACAACAAAGCTTTTCTTAAATCAGTAACCGTACTTGAGCATAAATGATATCCTGTAGAAGAAACTGATGGAAGCTAGGCGGCATCACGGTAATCAGATATAGAATTACTGAATTGGAAAACAGTTTGAAGACAGAGTCAACAGACAGAAAGTTGAGATGCACCGCACCCCTACCCCCGTCCAAAATAGTGACAGCTCAAAAACAATAAATGTGATGAGATCCCACTTCTGACCTCTCACTTAAAAGTTGACTCATGGCTTACTTCAGAGTAATTCTCATCACAGATCAGCATTATTTGAGGAAAATCATTGAAAATCTGGAAACAACGGACAGGTGTTTCGCCCAAATATAAGGCTTTTCATTAGGACAAAGCAGCAGTTCATTCCTAACAAGTGTTCAGTGGCTCTTTAACTGATGTAAATCCCTACAAAGCAGTTACACCAGCTTTTTACCATTCATACTTCATAGATTCAGGTACCATTTCACTGCTGGCGATTACTTCATTGTACAAAATGTGATATTCACTAGCTTTGCACTTTATTCAGATCCTGGAAATTTTATAACCGATTTCACCTAAAATATCTTCAACCCATCGATAGGTGAAACGCTAATCGATTTACTGGAGTAAACTAGAGTAGCCTCTACAGTTTCCAATGGCTTAATGAACTTTTGAATATTGGGGGCGCCTCAATGAATATCTATTAAAGACAGACCACAGATAAAATCAACGTATAACCTCGCACACAAGTGTATCACTTCAAGTTGTCACACTTTACAGTAATATACAAGGGATAGATGAATAGGAAAGGGGATATCAATGTAGACAAAGTTGTCAGACAGTAAGCAATTTGAAGGTAAAGGTTAGTGCAAACATTCAGGCTTTAGAAGACATCAAGGAGTGAATACATCTGCGCCATTGTGACGGATTTGTATCCATGTCACCATGAGTCCTCAACCACTGATTCCAATGGTCTCTAGGACCCCAGTCAGGTAGTCTCCAACGTCCTACATGGCTCACACCAAGAGTCACGGGCTCCACGGACTGATGCCGCGTCTTTGTCTGGCCACCCTGAACCCACTTCTAACCTAATCCAGCTTCGCCCTAGCATGGAACATCAAGGTAGGTGGTGACTCGGCATGCGCAACACATATCCAAGCCACCTCAGCCAACGAAGGTTTACAACGTCACCCATCAACTTGCCTATCCTGTCTAGTACCCTTGGCCTCACTTCAACATTCCTCACGCCGTTATTCCACCAAACGCCAGCAGTGCTATGAAGACATCTATGATCAAAACCTAGTAACCACCTCATATCTACTTTCAGCAGTCATATCTCACACCCAAATAGCACAATGGAACGAACTGCAGCACCCTATAGTTGTCCTTTGATAGATAATCGGATATCTTGCCAGTCGCACCACAGATGACGCAAGTTTGTAAATGCCAAACGGGTCTTCTGTATTCGAGCTGAGATGTCGTCGGACAATTAAAGATAACTTCAGTTGCCATATGGCAGGAATTACGCTGTGCACACCTCCCTGTGTTGCTTTTCCTTTTTGAAGCAGAAAATTTTACCACACCTTATTAAATAAAGTTGTATTCGTTTCACGAATATTTTATTAACCTCAGAGGAGGGGAATATATGATCTGATATAAGGAACTGTGAGTAACTTCGTTGCATATTTATAAAAAGTGACAGTGCATTTAAAACTCATCTGGACAACAAATAAAGGACTTACCAGTTGTAATTCTTCCAATGTGCCTAACCAGTCATCCAACTCAGATAAATCCACATCCATTTCGAAAATTTTAAGAATCAAGTTTCTTTCACACTAATCAATCAAACTTATGTAGGCATGCATGCATCCAAACGTTGAATATCAATTTTACAAGAAAATATCCATATTGTTTTCATGAAACTATGAGCATTTAAGTTTACAGGCAGAAGTTATTGCCAGCCTACAGGTGAAAGTATATTCACTAATAACTGTATCAACTTGTCGAATCAGAGTGAAATATTGACTAACAAATCGACCAATCAGTTTTCTGTTTACACAAGGTTTAAAGAACAATCTGATTGGTCAACTGATTTATATCCAGTCTAATGCATAAATGATGCTCCACTAACCGGTAGATTTTAATGCAAGGTCAAATAAGATTGTGCCAACCAACAGTGAATTACTGCTGCCTTTTTTAAAACAAAAACAGCTAATCACAGTGGTCAACCATTTGTCTCTTTCTTTAAAAAAATAATAACGGCTATAGATTTATAAGTAGCATACCGATTCTCAGTGATGCGACTAATGATGACTCCATAGAAAGATGCGATTTTTTTCAGAGTAAGGCACACTGGCAAGCGAATCCCAAATATGTTGTAAATGAAGTGCTAAAACACGGCAAAATTCTATCGCATGTGTGTACGTTAGGCGGGTATTTCTTCCAAAATTAACTAGACAACCAAGAGATGCCGAATTTTGTTTTATTAGCATAGCGAAATGTGTGGAGTAAGTCCTGAGGACTGGAAGAGATCTATTTAACTAAGTTTGTGCTCACTTTAGGCAAAAGGTGTATAAATTAAAAATACCACAGAATGATTATATGAGAGGTACGGCAGAGGGATATATCATATTTTAAACGCACATTTTCTAAATAGGAATCTTGTCAATTCAGTCGTAAACCAAGTAGTAGGATATTGTAGCAAAATTGTGCTTAGCTAGTTCACTTGGTTGTCACTAACGGGAAAATTACTCAAATGGCTAAGATTGTGTTTAGTTGACACTCTTCTATGTCCTATTTGATTTATTTTAGATTTGCGTATGAAGATCAGAAGTGTAAAAGCTCAGAAACCTTACTAATCATTGACTTCGACATTTGCTGATAAATCCTTCAATGCAACCAACTTACTCAGGTTACGTTTTGTGCTAAATGCATCCAACAGGTAAACAATAATTGGTATTTTGAAGAGTACACTCTAGTTCTGATAGTATTTTACAGCTCCACAGTACGATTCAAGCCTTTTCTATGTTCCAAGTAAATTAAGACCAATTATAATGTTAGAATCAATACAGTCAAGGTGGGTTCAAAGTGAGTACAATTTGTTTTGCACATATAAAGGGGGTTTAAATTTACTCATGGTGAGAGTTTCCTTTAGTTTAGGCAGTTGTGCTTGGCTAGTTTTATTTAATTCACTGGACGCTATCTCAATGTCTACCCAATGAATAGTTCCTAGAATATGTTTAACAATCGACGAAGATTGATGTTTCTAGCCTGAAATTATTGAATCACTTATTTATATGTGTGTATCCAAATATACATGTAAATTCATAAGTGTATTGCGATGTGCTACAACGATTTATATGTTATTCTGGTTTGTGCTGTAGCACTGACTTTATCTTCTCTACTGTGGTGTTAAATATCGCTGAGTTTTGTTGCCTGGAAGTGATCTGAACTGAGCTTTAAGGAAATATTAGCCTACTTGGAAAGCTCAGTGATACCTTTAAAGCGAAGATAGGAGTAAGAAAAGGTTGCCGCCTACTATTACCGATGACCTTCCTGATTGTGGTCGAATGGACTGGACTGGATCATACAATAAACTGTGAGGAGCCGTGAGAAGATGAGCATTCGCTGTTTGACCGATGAAAAAACCCCAGAAGATAATTCGGATTTCGCCGATGATGGTTTATGTCTTATGTCACAAAAAATCGAAGATCTACAGGCAAAAACTAAAATGTTAGCAGAAGAAGCAGGGCAGCGAAGACCGAACTTCGTTCAGGTGAACGTAAAGAAGACAGAGTTGATGAAGAAATACAAGCACCAATTACCATCAACGGGAGAAATCTAAAGAAAGTAGCTCTTTCACCTACCCACCTACCTACCTACCTACCTTCCTAGACAGCATCGTTTCAACTACTGGCGGCACAGGCACATATGAGGATGTCAAAGTCAGGATGGGGAAGACAATGAAACAGGTCTTCATTAATCTGAAATCAGTGTGGAGATCTACTCTACTGCACTTCGCTCAGCATAAAGAATGAGATCTGGATTTTCAACACTAATGTTAGTCGGATCAGTGCTTCTATGTGATGTTGAAGGACTTGGCATATTACAAAAAACATTTCCAAAAACTACACACACTCATCAACAGCTGTTGCTTACGCTCGCTGAATACTGAAGATTAAATCAGATGGCCAGAATAAAAAGGATAAGCAAGAAGGAACTCTGGCTGTCTGGCAAAGAACTATCCAAGAACCTATCGTCCAACAAATCTGCAGAAGAAGAAAGTGAAGATCAACTGAACTGGACATACAATGAGAAGACCGTTTGGGGACATCACGGGCCAGGTCAGGCCCCCGAGTGGAACCCGAAGGGGAAACGACGATTTGGGTGTCCGTGGGTGACATGGAGGAGATCATATGAGGAAGAAATGAAAGGTTGTGGGCAGTCGTGGAGCCAGGTTGAAAAGACTGGAGACAAGAGAGTGAAATGGCCACGTGCTACTGAAGCCGTATGTTCCACTAGAAACCCAAAGAACAAATAATAATATCATACAATGTAGCTAAACTATGTTTATCTGTTTTAATAAGTTCTCATGAGGTTCGACAACTATAAAATACACGTTGTGCAACATGAAAACATGTCAAGTTTGAGGTGAATGCAATTTCAAAATGGAGTGAGATTTAGTAACTGTAAAGAAATCGATTTTTCTTCATAAATTTTTCGATACCAAAATGACCATATATATATAAATGAATAATCTGATGGTAAACGAAAAGACAACAAATAAGGAAGACAAGATTGGCATTTAGCTTATCGATTGCCAACGAAAGAATGGTGCATGAACATTTGTTCCTTCTGAATGTAAAGTTCATGCTTGTTCATTCTTATTGCGACAGATTCAGCTACATTGAGCATATATTTCACTTCATATCAGATGTTAAGAGGTCAACGCAACCTAACAAGTTGATTTTGAAAGCATGGTGCTCTAATTAGTTAGTGTTTGGGTCTTTTACAGTTCCTATTATCACCTCTTTACTCCAGTCAGCTTTTGTTGTACATCCCAGATAAGCATCAAAATTTCAAAGACGCCGCCATTTGATTGGCAATGATAGAAAAACAGGTGAAAACTAAGTTACCTTAGATTTCACCTATTTTTTCTATATAAAAACCACCCAAATTAACTTTGTGAAAACAATACTGTTTTATAATCATTTGTCTGTAACTAGAATCAACTATTCATTTGGTTGAATTGTTAATTTTATAGGATGAAAACAAATAACTTGGTTTATTTCCTTCCCCCCCCCTGCAAATATTCTTTTTTCTTCTTTTTGTGGGAATCAACTAACTTTGGCAACGATATTAGAGAATTTAAAACTACTTACAACATACACACGCACACATAAGACAAAAGATTGATGCAATCAATGCGTTACAAAATAAGATCAATAAATATGTACAAGGCATTGGAAGGACAATAGTCCTCTTCAACTTACTTCATAAGATAGATTTATGTGATTGCACCCTAGTGAAAGTAGTTCCCAATCCTTAAGACAATAAAGGTTTGATTGAGTTTATGCTGAGGGAATCGTTTTTTCTCTTGTTCACTACACCTTCAATGAAACTTGTTTTGCTGAATGACCTTCACACTGGGTCTAGTAGTTAAGTTAGTAGACCAAGAGATTGGTAACTCAAAGGCCATTGGTTTGAATCCAACAGAATATTAGGCTTTTATTTTACCCCCGATCATCACACGAATTTTCTAGTGTTCAAGGTCTACTTGAGTGTAACACTACACTATCTTATATAGTCGCGTTTGATGATGATTCATCACTCTCCAGACTGGTGTATAACGTATGCATGAGTTTATGTGTGATCAAGTCATCAATTGCGCTTGCATATGTTACGATATCCGTATTGGTTACCGCTTTCGTGTGTGACCTTGATCTATACTGCAATCCTATTGGCTATCTTCAGAATACAGATGAGTATATGCTACCAGCGCTATGCTAGTGTAAATGTAGATATTTTAGGTTGGGTTATTAAGCTTGTGTGAATTGTTCACTGGAATTACCCGAAATATACCTATTACAATTGCCACCCAAATCTTCTTTGAGTCATTCTGAAGTAGTAGTCCTTGCCGATTCTAAATATGAGTAATTTAATTCATAATCAATGATGGATCGTAGTTAGCAGTGGAACTCAGGACGCTCGTTTTGTCGTATTTGGGATTCATCAGCTGGATGTACCAGTGAGTGATGTTGTTCCCGCCAAAACCTAGAAGCTATAACATCGAATCCATGCTATACCCATCGCACAAGGCGTGGCTATAGTAAATCAGTCGCCTAGTGGATAACTCTCCGGCATTGGTAACAATGCGTCCTGGATTCGAGTATTGATGGTAATGTCATCACTCACCAGGGAGTACCCAGCTGATAAATTCAAAATAGGACGAAACATGTGTCCTGAATTCCATCGTTAACCACTACTTATCATGAATACCTAGACTGAAAATCCCTGCAATATAGAGGTATTAACATGAGAGCCCATATGCCAGTACAGATCGATCAGTTCTATCTAGCCAACGTTGGAAGCCTGCAAGCTATAGAATAAAAAATTACTTCACAATTTTATTCTAGAAAACAACCGCTTGAATCAAAACAACATTTGATTGATCAAATGACACCCCCTGAAGCTAATAAGAGATAGTCAACCCACTGCAATACATAGATTAGTGTATAACCAATCAACTCTCATCAACAAACAGAGGACTACAAAGTTTTCTGATCTAGTTACACTGTAATCAACAAAAGTATCACTACATCTTCAAGAGATCATAACTTTAAACTTTGACTGGAATTCATCAGGAGTTTCTACTTGAGAACGATGCCAACTAAATGATAAGTTTGCACTCTTCATTGCACTCTCTTCAAGTTCCAATTAAAATCTATGATCTGCATTGACCCGCTGAAAATTTCACCTGATATTCTAAGTGTGATTATATAAAAGAAAACATAAGTATGACGTTTTTCAAACTTTCATTTGTGGATGACAGAAAGCAATCTCCGAAACGACGGATGACTTTTAAAAGTCACCCTAGCAACGGTCAACATAACTAATTCGATTTCTTTATTTTGGCTAAAAAAGGTTGATTTTTATAAAACCCAGTAGTCTGGTTGGTTATTTCAGTTGCCACCAGGGTGGCCTTTAAAGTCACTCGAAAAAGACACTACTGGTGAAATATGGGCGATTTTAAAGGTCACCCTAGCAGCTAATACGATGGCCAAGTAAATACCTTTATTTTATGGTAAAGTACTTTTGTAGGCGAAATACCGAAACCTGATTGGTCATTCCACTAGTTGCTAGGGTTGCTTTAAATACACTTCCAATTAGGTTTCTTCATTTTGACTAGAAAGTAAGATCTTCAAAAAATGCTGAAGTCTAATTGATTATCACAGTAGTTACCAGGTTGCCCTTAAAGTCACGCCAACTCCTGGGTTAACCAATTACATTCTTCCCATTCTATGAAAAACTACCCCGCTCAAACGAAATTCCGAAATTTGATTGATTAATTTAGCAGTTGCTAGGTCGCCTTTAAAGTTATTCGAAATATTGACATAGACATTAATGTTTCAGATCCAAAAAGTAGTGACAACTTTGAGTGAGACGAAGGCACTCCAGGGGCGACTTTAAAGGCCACCATATCAACGACTGAAATAACCAATCAGGTCTCTTCATTTAGGTTGAAAAGGTAGATTTTTTATAAAATAAGGTAGTCTGATTGGTCATTTCAGTTGTTGCTAGGGTGGCCTTTAAAGTCGCCCAAATAAGCAGTCAGATTTCTTTTTTTGGTTGAAAAGGTATTCACTTTTTTCCAGCTAAATATAGGAAATTAATTGGTTGTATCAGTAGGCATCTAAAAATGAGTGACTGAGAGTGACTTCAAAGGCCATCCTAGCAACTAAATTAATCAATCAAATTTCGGAATTTCGTTTTGAGTGGGGTAGTTTTTCATAGAATAAAGGAATGTAATTGGTTATCTCAGGAGTTGGAGTGACTTATAGGCCAGCCTAGCAACAACTTAAATAACTAAATTTGTCTTTCCAGCCGAAATAAATAAACCCTATTGGTTATTTCTGTCGTTGATAGGGTGGCCTTTGAAATCTCTTAAAAAATCTCATGCGATTTCATGAAAGCACAGGCAACTTCAAAGACCACCCTAGTAACAATCGAAATGACCGATTAGACTTCGCTATTTAGACTGGAAAAGCAGATCTTCATAAAATAGAGAAGCCTGATTGGTTATTTCAGTTGTTGTTAAGGTGGGCCGTAAAGTCATCCGAAGGAACGAGCAACTTTAAAGGCCAACTTAGGAATTGGTAAACTAACCAACTAAGTTTCCGTATTTCCGCTATGAATGTAGATTTTCATAAAATGGAGAAAGGTGATTGGTTATCTCAGCGGTTAGGGTTAGGATCGCCCTTAAAGTAACTCTAAAATCACACTTAGAGTGACTTTAAAAGCTACTCTGACAACTGCTGAAATAATCAAACCAATTAGATTTCAGAATTTTGGTTGACAAAATAGCTTTTTCATAAAATACAGAAAATTGGTTGATCTTCTGCGACTGATTAAATATGCCTAAAGCATTCTTATAGGAAGTCAGCCTCTGTCTGAATAGCTCAACGGTAATGTCACTGACTGCAAAACTGGGTGTTGAGGGTTCTAATCTCAGACGGAACATCAGTTTCATAGAGGTTGCAGATACACCTTGCTGAGGAGTGCCAACAAGCACGAAATCTAGGTCCAAGGCTTCCTACCGATTGCCTCCAATCAATAAACATCTACCCAAGTGCACCGATCTTGAGTCTCCTAACATTGTGGCCACATTGCAAATATGATTGGTAGAATTTGGTTAGTACTGAAGACTAGACAATATGAGATCGGTTGCTCACCTGTGATCAATTAATATAAGTAATTGGTTATCTCGACAGTTGTAGGATGGTCTTTAAAATTCACGCCGTTCTTTTATTTTAGATTTTTATGAGTCATCAATGCCATCGCTTTACTTGATTGATGACCGACTAAAATAACCAATGAAATCTGTTTATTTCAGCTGCTGAAATAGCTTCTCGTAGAATAGAGAAAGCTGACTGGTTATTTCTGCCCCTGTTACTTTTACCTTTAGAGTCACCCTTTTCGAACCGGATATTTAGCTTATAGCTTTGATACCATTCACTCGGAGCCATAGAATGGAGAATATCCCAAATCAAACATCAAATGACTGAACTACCTGCCAAATCACTATAAATGAATATATACACTATTCTACAACAGTCCAAGTGCACTAGTAATCGTCACTTTAAAAACACGTGGTTTTAAAAGGTCACTCTGACAACTACAGAAATAACGAATCATATCTATCAATTTTGGCTAGAAAGTTATCCTTTTTTATCAAACAGACAAACCTGATTAGCTATTTCGGTCGTTGTTAAAGTGGCCTTCAAAGTTAGCCTCCAAATTCCGCACTTCTTTTTAAAACTGTGACCAAGGTCATAAAACCACGGTCTGACCTTCAAAAATGGCAAGTAGGCGGCCAGGTATGATATCAAGGTTATCGAACGGTGAATAGCCTTCAGTCAGTAATTTTATCATTTCTAACATTAAAGCGTGGTCAAGAGGACTTGTTATCCAGGAAAGTTCTTCAAGATGAAACCTTTATTATGTATGTGAATCTAGTAGTCCATGTAGTTTATCAAATATTATTAAAATGTTGACCATCTTTCAAATGAACATCAAAACTTGTTACGTGCTCCATTAGTATGGAACTTCAGATGTTTGCTTTTTATGAATGAATTATAAGTGGTAATATTTGTCAAAATTACTTTTTGTAAATTTAAATGTATCATTTTCGCGCCGTTTTTCAACTTCGCGCGCGCTACTTAATTCTTTAGCGCTTTCAAAAACTCCGATTCGTTATTATTTGTTCTTTCGCCTTTTGATATGATATTTTATCCGTTTGCTCCTAGGACATTTCCATTTTATGTAAAACAACCGGCTGCATCAGGTAGAGAAAATCCAGTACAACTCAGCATCTCAACCGTTGCTTTGTGTTCGAAATGATGTAACCACGGGTCTTATCACTTTCTTTTTCTATCAGCATTCTGCAGCGTTGTATGCATAAAGTTAGCCATCTCTCGAAAGCTTAGGTAATATCAGTTTGACTAAGGAAGACAGCCATGGTTTGGTAGACTCGCATTATTGATACGGGGTACTGACTGGAATGAAAATTTGAGTCGCAGTAAGATTGGAGCCAGAAACCTCCGGGTTACTGACCCAGTGACAAGTTTCTTTTAAATCTCCAGACTATTTCTTTCCGAAAACAAACTGTTTTTAGTCCTGTTAGACATAATTAGTCTACAGATTTACGTGACTTCAAGGTTGCTTAATAATACACTGGCGACCTCCCAAAGAATGAAACCTCTAAACATCTTGTGGTGACTGAAGCAATCTCTAAACCGTTCTACTTGACTTCTTTGCTCAATATTTCCTCTGTCTGTCTGACAGGGAGCAGGCTAAATCAAAATCATTATTTAAGGTCGTCAGCAGCGAAGGTAGAAGTTTAGGACTGCAACCTTGATGTCGGCGTGACTTTAAAGGTCACCTTAACAACGGTCGAAATGACCAATTAGGTTTCTTCATTTCAGCTAGTAAGGGGGTATAGGGTATAGGGGTATTAGGGTATTAGGAAGACGTGAAGTTTCAGCGGATCCTGCGAAAATTGCTCCTTAAATTGCGAATGGCTTTAAAGGTCACCGTAGTAACAATTGGAATAACCCATTGGACGTCTCTATTTTATAAAAATCTGCCCTTCTAGCAGAAATGAAGAAAACTAACTGGTTATTTCGATTGTTGCTGGGATGGCGTTTAAAGTCGCCCCTAGATAGGTATTATATTCTGTTGGTTATGTACGTTGTAGATAAGCGAATTGATCTGATGATCGATTCACACACACACATAGTTCCGATAATAAATTACTCATTCAGCGTAAATCTTAGTAGAGGAATAATTTGGCAGGCAAATTTATGCAGTTTCAACTCATGCATTAATTTCACTAGAACAGCTAAGCAAAAACAGTAACGCAAACAAAATAGTTGACAGTTATTTTCCGCTCATTATTTTTATAATCTGCATAAACGTATATTCATAACATCAGTTCAATGTGTCAATGTTCAATATTTTCAATAATGAATAGGAAAATTTAAAAGGAAACGCAACAGTGACAAAACAGAATGAATCGTCCTAGTGAATTTATCTACTCGTCTATTTACTCTGATCGCTATCAGTAGCATAAATCAAAAATTTTTAGTTTGTTTATTCAATCGTTTTGTGACTCAAAGAGATGTTATGACACGAGAAGCCGATCAAAATATCTTGTAATTAGTCGAATATGGATGTAAACATTACTACTATCGTAAACAAAACATAAAATAAAGTAGCATGAATATTGTTTAGTGCTGAGGATTGATAATGCGTTTATACAACACTGTTCATTTCATTCAACTTGTGCATAATGATATCGACCAGTACTTTTTGTCAGTTGTTATGATTACAGCGGACAGGGTTCGATCTTACGGATCTGCATTTATTTGATATGTCTAGAAAGGTAGTTGTATGGAGAAAAGATTACTGAGAATAACTTAATCGTATAGCAGTCAAGCTTAAGGGTTGATCAGGAGTTGTATTTCACGGATTAGTTGGAAGGTTACAATGTGAACGGTTCTCGGGTCATTCCGTTGAATCGCGCTGCAACTCAGTTTCCTAGTCAACTTCATTTCTCAAAAAGTCATTTATAAATCAGGTGCATTACATTGTCCACCCTGAAATGATCTTTCCTTACTGCCAATGTTCAGTGGTTTGATTAACTTATGCACTGGAGTTTTGAATGGAAATGAATGGTAATCCCCATGTGATGGTATTTGGATAAGATTTACTGACCCCTTGAATATAGAATCCTAGGGTGCATATGATAAAAGGCCGACAGTAGAGCGGATCGAGTCTTTCAAAGCTCCGATCATTAAGCTTTTACAAAATGTAAGCTTGTTTGGGGAGAATTCACTGTTGATGAGTCTCATACTGGGACGAAACAGCTGGGTGATTGTCGTAGTACATTACGAATTGATGGGGGTAGGACACTGTGAACCACTGAATTGTATCCAGTGACTGAATGACTAGCACATTCGTTGTGAAACCTGAAGGTCTTGAGTTCGATCCCTAGTCGGATCGTGGGTGTATACTGTCCAGTGCTCTTAAATTTTCAATAGTTCTCTAACTGATGTCAGTCCGTGAAGAATATTACCTTAGAAGGAAACTTTGTTCTGATGTAATCAGTTGTCATGATTAGTCAGTCTGGAAGGAGGAAAGTGCCCTTTGTTACTCACAAAAATTTTATAACTAGTGCTCTGGATAAATTTATTGATTAACATAATATACTTTAAGACTAAAATTCATGCCATAAGTTAATGAGTTGTTCACTGAACTATACTCAAGTTGAACAAAGTGCATTGACCTAAACTGAACTTCCAAGCATGTGAAATTGAGTGATGTTTACAACCAATACTCACGTGATACACCGACAAATTTAGATAAGTGGTTAATTTTATTAGTACGACGTGATGATTCAAGGTGAAATGAAAGCTTGTGTTACGACATAAGATTCTAGAATCGATGGTTATCCCACATCTAACTGTGACCAGAGAAAACTAGGCAGTTTTCCGACGAGGGTGCATCGATGAGGTCTTAACTCCTCAACAAGTATTAGAGCGCAGGTATGCTTACCGACGGTCGACTCTTACCATATTTTTGACTTTAGGGTGACACTTCCAAATAATATGTGTTCTGACAGTGACTGACTACGAAGGAAGTTCGGAAAAAGTAGGTAAAACTAATGGAAACTTTCTACTCGAACCCACACAGATGTGTAAGCCTGCATGAAGAATCGTCATCTGAAATGACGACAACCAGTAGTGTGCGTCAAGGATGACCGTGATCAATGTTCCTGTTTATCTTTGTTATGAATCTGTTAATAAAAGCAACCTTAGGTTCCTGTGGCTTAACAGAGATTGACTTACTCCCTGGAGAGGATAGACAGTATTGTTCTGTTAGAGGAAGATGCTGACATAGTACACGATCTTCTACATACCATTAGTAGAAACTTGAGTTTGTTTACCATGCGTTACATACCTTTGAAAAGTGAGAGGATGCTTAAGGATTGGCGTACATCAACTCCTGTTTTAAGGATAAGGAGTGACGAGGTAGAATACGTTGGCTACTTCACATACTCAGGGAGTCTCATCAGACCGAATGGTTTAGTAGTTGAAGACCTCGGATAGAAGAGGCCTATTTGGCATTCGCCAATTTTCATCAGCTATGGAGCCGGCGAGATACCTGATTTCCTGCTGAAGGACAAGTATACTTCCGTATAGTGTGCTCTATCCTGTTATGCAACTGGAAGGCATGGTCACTGTAAGCAGAAAGTATGAAAACATTGTTGCGGAGTTATGTTGGTAGGCACTTGGAAAATAAATTATATCCGAAACGTTATGCAGTAAATAATACTGTTCCACTGTGTAACATATCTAACAAACAAAGGAAAATGATTATCTGGGTGAGATAGCCGTGGTTTGTCAGACTATTATTGATACTGGGTGATGATTGATAATGCAATGGAAATTTGGACCTCCGCTGGATTCGAACCAGTGACCACCGGATTTTTAACCCGATGCTCTATCAACTGAGCTACCAGGTCAGATTGTTGATCAGATTTTTACTTCACCACAATCATCACACAGTAAAATGGACATTGTAATTCGTTGGTACATACCTTATTGACAAGCTAACATGCAGTATTTTCATTCATTAAATGATGGGAAGATTTCAACTAGTACAAGTGCTGCAGAATTGTCGCTGACACGTCTTAGATTTGCTTTACATGTGAATCTTGAATGATACCTTCCCTTTGTATGTGTGTGTGGGTAAAGACTAAGTTCCTAGACAACTTAAACTATTATCTTAGATTATGTAAATGGTTTATGAAGAAACTGTGTGAGTGTATTTGCTAAGGCCATTTACCGTCTTCACAAAAAGCCTCTCTTTTTCCATGTGTCATCACTGTAAAATCCATCTGAGATAAACTAGTAAAAATGTAATGGAGAACAATTTCAATTTCCTGATTTTAAAATGTTTACGAGCTAAGTATCACTAAAATTGCTTCATCTGAACAATAATTGTAGTGTTAATGAGCTGTTTAATTGTTTGCTCTTTTGTGAAAAAAATATATTCTTCTCTTCTTTATGAATTAGTACCAGTTATACAATGGGAGTGTTCATGTCTATTGTTACAGTGTTTACGCCTCAGATGATTATATACATGAACGAACACACACATACACACTCAAACGTACATGAATAAAAGATGAAATCTAAGATTGTTTCTTTCCTAAATACCTTGACCCACCACAAAGTTTTATGATTTAAGTACTTTCTTCCTGTTGATTTATTTCAATTTACTCAGTTAATGTACATATTGAATAGGATAAGTCTTGCTTCTGTGTCTGGTTTTTTTTCAGTGATTACGTGTCCTTCTTGAAATATTATGATGGAATGCACGTTACGTTGGTAATTGTTGATTATCAGTTTGTAGCAACGAATACATTATTGCTGCTTTTAATCTACAGGAGAACAAATCTTAGTATGTAAAGCTTCAAATAGTCAGATGGAGAATTTCTCTGAGACTTAGTAAAGACAGTCTAGACAAAGAATATACTTTTTAGATAGGTTCTTATCACGTTCTAGAATTATAAAATGCATTTGTACAGTGTAATAACATTGTCAAAGGTTGAAATGATGAATAGATTTTCAAAGTGGAATGATATCAACTTATAAGGAAGATAGGAGTTGCCTTTTAGTTTACTGAATCTCAAGGATAGAATAGCGTTTGAACACATCTTCCTTCTGAATGCAAAGTTCAACTTTGATCAATCTTATATTCAGTATGCGTTGGTGAGCTACGCATGGTATTGTTTTTATTACATGATATATGAAATTAAAAAAATCTACTACAGTCTACATAATCACGTGTTTTTACTAGGTGCTATAAAGACAGAACGTTTCACCATTTCCACTTCATCGTTTCCAAACCAACCCGGTAAGTTTTTTCGTATCCAGCGATGCATCAGTCTAATCTTTGAGGTTTATTCCGTTATTACCCCTTCTATGGTTTGGATTGTTAGTCTTTCAAGCTAATCCTCTTACCCATCAGTTGCGTAATGCTATGTATGCTTTCTACAATAACAATTCATTCTTTAATTGTTCTTTTGTGTTAAGCAACTCATCTCTCAAAAATGATCTTCTTTATTGAACTTCAAAATGACAGTTATTCAAGTGTATTATACAGCTACTGAGATGAGAGAACTGACACCATTATGATGCACGCTGTGTCATACTGTAGTGGGCGTTGTTGATAAGAATGGATCTTTGCAGAATACAAAAGTATTTACAGTTCTGGACCTCCACTCAGACTACTGGCAGCTACCAATAAAGAAGGTGACAAAGGGGAAACAGCATTTATTGTGGGCAAGAAGCAATACCACTTCAAGCGAATGCCATTTGGTCTGTCAGGCGCGCCATTTACATAATCACTTGCATCGGTGGACACGATGAATGGCCTCCCGGGTATTGGTAGTTTTAAAGTCATCTCCTAGTCATTCAGGAGTTCCTTGATGTGATCAAACGTTTTCTGTGCCTCCTCCGGTCAAGAAGTTTTTGGTTTGACAAGTAACTTATGTAAAGGTACTGCTATCTCATTGGACTTTTTGAGGAACCGACTGTAGAATGTTGCTCTACCCAAGAACTGTCGCTGTTTCTGATTGGAATTAGGCACTGGAATGGTTTTAACCGTCAGAATCTTCTCACGTAATGGTTTTATTTCACCGTTTCCAACTTTATGTCCCAACAATCTAACACTCTTCTTGGCTACCTGAGATTTTGTCTTATTGATGCGAAGTCCAAACTTGTCAATGCGTCTTAAAACCGCTTCTAGGTGTTCTAAATGCTCTGCTTTCATCCAAATGTACACCATCAGGTCATCACCGTACACCTCTAGGTTTTCTAAATTCTTCAGCAACAACATCACCAACCATCTAAATGTAAATGGTGCGCATTACAGACCAAATGGCATTCGCTTGAGTTGGTATTGCTTCTTGCCCACAATAAATGCTGTTTTCTCTTTATCGCTTTCTTCTATTGGTAGCTGCCAGTAGTCTGAGTAGAGGTCCAGAACTGTAAATACTTTTGTATTCTGCAAACGATCCATTCTTATTAGCAACGCTCACTATAATGCATCAACCCTTTACAGAAACGAAGAAAAACATTTAATGAATGTTTTCCAGAAGAATGGCTAGCCACATAAATGCATTCAAAGATATTGTTTGTCTAATTCGTTGTCAACCATAAAGTTAGCCTTCGAAACCAATCAACACAACGTCTTAGCTTACATGAAGAACATATCCGAAATCGCGACCAGATTATTCAAGCCACTTCGAATCACTGTAGCTCACAAACTGACACAATCTCCTCACTCTTTGTTACACAGACCAAAACATATAATAACAAAGGAAGATAAGCCAAATGTTAACCACAAAATAAACTGCACAAACTGCGAAAACACCACATCGGATAGAGAGGGTATCTCATTACTGTCCGTCAACAAGTGGTGAAGTATCATGAAACATAATCATTCACATCAATAAATATAGACAACTGTGAACATGAATTCGACTTGGAAAGTGTGAAGATTCTGGGTAGAGAGGATGTTAATAATGCCAGAGAATTTTCACAAGTTTGACATTTAAGTCAGTCAGAGAAAAGAGACATTGACATTGACCCAATCTATCAACCAATAAGAAAGACAAGAAACAACAGGGAGGTCGAAGGTCACATCGACAAGATAGCCAATGAAATTACATATGGAGAAAATGACAAGATTGTAGTAGAAACAAACACTGATGTCCAGGGTTATGGGGATGAGCTACTAATCCACTCGTAGAGAAAATCTGATAGCTCACTTATTTCTGAAATTTGTCCTAATGATGTTGTATTCAATGAGAAAGGAAGCCATACGACTAAACCATCCGGCTCAGAGAAAACAACACCATCAAAACTTTGTTTGATATCAGATTTTCGGTGTCAGCTGGTGTAAAAATATGTGCCTAAGTTCATTAGTGGTACTTATAACCAAAGGTGCAATTACAATATTCAAGAAACTAATTTGTTATCGAGGACTTGAACCTGCATCAATGACAGCTGAAGTTAGACACCTGATATTTATTCTTAGGCTTCAGTTATCTCTTAGGATTTTACGGCCACATAGGTTACCATCTACTGACCAATCAGTGTACAATATTGAGTCTGACTGAATATCAATTAGGTCTTGAGCAGTTTAGGAATAAGGTATACGATGTGGGTCCAAACCTCAGGTGGAACATCATTCCCATCGGGGCTGACGAATACCCAAACGCATGAAATCAAGGTAGAGCTGGGTTTCCTACCGATTACCTCCATCCAGCTAATTTGTATTGGACATGAGCACACATTCAGAACAAGTTTGAATCTCCAAGGAAGTATGAATTGCGAATCCGCCTTGCTGTGATGACAGCAAAAATTAACCACCACCTTCGCCCATGAAGACGTATCGAAGCATCATAATGTCCGACTGTATACAAATATCCCTTCAGTTTCTCGAGATTATGGTGTGTTTGACAGAAAAGCATGTTTCAATCAGGGAATGTTCTCTCTCCAAGATGTATGCTTGCTTATTCTGTACAGTTTGCATGAAAACGACTGTCATTAGCGGTTTGTAAGAATGTATGGACTTGAAACTGGCTTCTGTCATGGATCAACATCATTTAGGGTACCAATAAAAGCCTGAAAGCACTAGATAACTGTTTTATCTTAATCTTGGACACTTCAGGAGTTTGCACTCACAACCTCATAGCGTATGAGTCTGAAGACCTACAAAGCAGCTGGTCAGTGCTTATTAGTGAGTTGATTCAAGATGGATTTCTCGAGGTTTCAGTGTAGAGCCGTTATCTGTGAGGTTAATCAAATAGAGTGTGGAGATAAATACTGACCGATGGTATCAGATAATGGATGCACTACATCACAACTTTTCAGAAGTAAGAGAATATAGACCGGTGGGTTCCAATTAAGTTTCCGAACGGCAACGTCCTGTCTTCGTGACTATCTCTCACATATTTATGTGTATTAGGAGAGATAATATCAACATATGATCGGAGATTAGTGTGTAACGGTCCAGCTTGCAACACCTTTTGTATACGCACTACTTAGAAGATATGGAGTACTCTCAGGTTTTCAATGATTCGGTGACTGATGCCAGTGCGTGAAGAAAACAACTTTCAAAATTAAAGATGATCTTATTTGTTCAGTATTGAAGAGTTAGATAAAAATCTGTACCATGGGCTTACAATAGAAACCAAAATATGCTAGTTAAAGGGTACTTAAAATATGGCAGAATGTACTTTGAGTGATATTACATAGTATTAGTTGATATGGTGTCAATGTTTATAATACACCTTTTACAGTTCCACATTTTCATATCCCTTAGAGGATTGATTGCCTACGCTTTGGATATCAGTCGAATGAGATTTAAGCCTACTTTTGACAAGTCTGACAAGTAGAAAGTAAATTCAAGGTCGACTAATTGGAAAACATTATTACACTCATATTGTGGGTGTTAGTTGGTTGGAGGCAATCAGCAGGAAGCCTTCCTCTAACCAGGTTTCGTGCTTGTTGGTTCTGATAAGCAAGGCGTATCTGCAGCCTTAATAGGGTCAACCACAGGTAGAATTATCGAGTTACTGACTTCAACAATGGGTGTTGTGGGCTGAAACCACAGGAGGGGCATCCATTTCATAGGGGTTGGAGAAACGCCTTACTGACAAGTGCCGAAAAACACGAAATCTAGTTAGAGCAGAGTTTTCTACCAATTGCCTCCAACTAAGATCCATCAAACTGCACCACAAGGATGACCTTCCTAGCTAGGTGGCCACATTATGAAGTGATCAGAGGAATTCAATCAGCACTCAGGACTAGAAAACATGAAACTGGTTGCTCTCTAGTGACCAATCAGTGTACACTAACACTCATGTAAAAACCTGTGATGTAACCTGAAGCCAGTTTTTAACTTCCTTCTTTTGCTCGAGTGTGTTTCAATACTAGTGTGATCCTTGTTCAGACAATTGTTCTATCTGTCTATGATATATTAATTGGTTGCGGCTAGCAGAGAAACCAAGGACTCGCCAGCTGGATGTACCTGTACCCCAGTGAGTGACGTCATTCCTATTGAGACTCAAACCTCCTGCCCATCGCTTTGAACCCCAAATCGTTATCCACTAGGCTACTGAGACACGATAGCCATCTCTTGTACAACGGGTATTAGTTATAACTATTTGTCGGTGTACTTGTAACTCTCCGTTATTATACAGGATCGGACTGGTTGACCTTTGTTGATAGATCGGTGCAGGTACATCCAGCTGACGAGTCTCAAATAGAAGGAAACGCGCGTCCACAATTCCTTTGCAGGTCAAAACCAAGTAAATTATCATATTGAATATTCAGCCAATATCAAGGCGTCCGCATAGGAGCCCATATTCTACGAGAGATAGAACAATTCGGTCCAGCATATCAATGAATTGTTTCATCTGTCTGTTTGTATACATTTAAATTGGTGCGGTCTGGAAGTCGATTCGGATGTCAACAGAATTCACTAATGAAGGGTAATGAGGTTCGACAGAACAGAAAGCTGGTGAAATCCTGTGGATAGAACTATGAAACGCTATTTTACACTGGTTGAGAAATTACTATACAAAGTTTAAGAGATGTGAGATTTCAAGTGGTCGCAGTTGAAATGCATTATAACGGTGACTATTCCAAATCAATGATGACACCGTTAATTGAATGATAAAATTTCGTCAGAAATTAGCATTACGACGACGTGAAATTGGTTTCTCTCCAGTGATCAGGCAGTGTAGAGAATATGGATCTAAGGATGACAATGTCTTACAGCTTTTGACTAAGTTTGAGTCGCAAGATTTATATCATGAAGAATTAAAGTTTAACACACTTGGCTTCTGACTATCAAAAAGCAATATCTTCTGTGAATTCAAAAAATGCCATACATTTAGTTCATTTGACAAATTTGAACGAAACAAAAATAAAGACATTAAGAGAACAGAATGAGCTCACTGTCATACTTCACAGTCATTAATCAGATGCAAATAAATTTAAAAAAATGCAATACTGTTAGTAGTAGTAGTAGTAGTAGTAGTAGTAGTAGTAGTAGTAGTAGTAGTAGTAGTAGTAGTAGTAGTAGTAGTAGTAGTAGTAGTAGTAGTAGTAGTAGTAGTAGTAGTAGTAGTAGTGGTGGTGGTGGTAACAGTGACATGATGTACATTAGACATGGAGGGGTAAATAAAGAGTTGAGATCCAGTGTTGACAAAACGGTAGTGACTAGAGATGCACGAGGTCAATAATCACAAATTTTCGTCGAAATCTGGAGTTGTAGATAGGGGAGGTGACAACAAATAAACAGGAGTGTAAATGAATGGGTTTTTTAAGAGCTGGTATGTTACGTATTTATATCGGGGAAAAAAAAACTGGAAAAACGTTAGGCTGTGATTAAACAATTAATATATAATTAGTGAGGATAAAATGCATGAAACAGCGTACCAGAGTACAAGGTTCGGTTTGAAAATGTTTAATGGCGAGTTTCCACAAACTGTAATAAATATGGCGTCCTTGGTTTGTTGATTATCCTGAAGGATTGAGAAACATCTGTTTGATGTTCTTTTTCCATCAGGTAAGTGCTTGATGATTGCACTGGTAGAGACCTTAACACCTTTTTGCTAATCCTAGATTTCGAATCTTCATTTCTTTGCACATATTGAAAGTATGTTAGGTCGTTATTGTTATTCTCAAGCTGCACATTCGTGTATATGTGATATTTAAAGACTGCAATCCGTGAGGAAGGTTGAAATAACACTAATGATGCCTATATGTCTAATAATGTTGCTAGTTGGTGACGTAATGATTGAATGATAACTTAAAGGGGTTAAGCAAAATTTCACATTGTTCGTGAGGAAAAGAAACTTCATTCACTTACACTGCTATCGAATGTGTAATATTTGTAGCATAGACTATGTAAAAGTTGAACTTTATAAGAGGGACATTTGCAGAAAACCGCTATCTTAACCCATTTATTGATAATGATATACGAGAAAGACATGTGAAACCAGTCATCAACTCAGTTTCTAAAAGACTTTGTTCATGAATCTGGAATTTAAACGTGATGCAACAACAGACATTCTGAACAATCAATTAGTAGGACTTTTTTCTCAGCCAAACGTCATTTGTCCTTTACTAGGTCTTAACAGTCCACATGCATGTGTATCCACCAGTTCATCTGCTCCTGTGGAGCAAGTTACATCGGCAGGAAATACATTAGATATTCTATCTTTGAACATTTAATCGATTCCATCCTTTCCACCGACGCAAACAATGATTTTAAGGTTGTCTATCGAATTTTCTCAAACATCTGATGTTCCCTACTTGTTCAACTTCCAATAACAGACCATGGCTATCCATAGGCCTCTGCGTGCTAAACAATTACCTACAGTCATTGTCTCTACCTTGGCCTTGACTTATTTTCGGCTTGGTATGCTTCGTTCCCTTTTTGTTTTATCAACTTCCCCTTATGTTAGATTAATCTTTGTATTCTTATATAATCATTATAATTTGTATTTTTACATTTAATAGTTTCTGGTGTTACTCCTAATAATTGCAACTTTTAACAAAATATTTTCAGAGGTATTATTCATCATGAACTGACATCAGCTGGGGAACCATTGAAAATCTGGGAGCACTGGACAGCTGTTTCGTCCTAGTATTGGACTCCTCGGCAGTAAGCACCCACGACGCGGCTAGGGATCGAAATCAAGATCTTCTGGTTTCACGGCGAACGCGTTAACCATTCAACCACTGGATCGGTTTTCAGCGCAACTATCACCCAAGGTCTTCAGCTGGCATCTGCTTCACTTCCTACTGGCTAATCCCACAGGTCACGGCTTCTCACTAGAGCTTCGTGATATCCATCTGGAAGCAAGTCACTAATGAGCACTATACAGTAATGTATTTTGGAGATGAATGGGGATTTTTAATTTAGAGATAGTATTCATCATGGACTGACACTTCCAACTTATTCCAATTAACCTGTTGTCTCATTCATATTACCTACTCCTGAAGATTGTTTATTAACTATACCACATTTTTAACCCCTTTTCAATCTATATGCACCTCATAAACCACTTAAAAGTCTTACATAACCCTTTTTGTCATTGATTCAACCTTTACGTCATCAACTAGTAACATTATCATAACTATGACTGTCATTATTATCCTCTCCATTGCATATCCTGTTTTTGATGTCACAATGGGAATATATACTGGGTAATGATTGAAGGTGAAATGAAAATTTGGAGCCTGGCTAGATTCGAACCAGTGACCACCAGGTTTCCAGCCTAATGCTCTACCAATGGAGCTAAATGATCCAACAGTTGACCAGATTTCTATCTCACTTCAATCACAATGGGAATTATGAATGTATTGTTCAAACTCATAGTGTCGACTATCCGCATTTTGGCAAAGAGATAATTTTCATTTTTGGCATAATTGCAGGTAAACGTTAGGTTGTCAACATGACGCAATCACGTTGTGATAAAAAAGAAGTTTGATTGCGTAACTTATCACAGTTTTGCAAATAAGGTTTATCTTTTGATAAGAAATTCAGCAGTTCGATAAATTTGCAATTAGAATTATTGAAGTGAAGAAAGGTCAAATGGTTAGAGGTGTACTTTGAAAGGTGAAAAAGAAGGTGATAAGTGTTAGACAGTGATGCAAGAGATAATTAAATTGTTTCTAGGGTAATCGATGGATTTTTCAAGATAGTTAAACTGAAATCACATCCAGTCAACTGATAAGCAGTACGTTGCTCCGCCTCTCTGATTTAGGTAGATTTAGAAAGGGATGAGAAATTCTGGCTGAGTAACCAGTGTGAATACAGTCAAGCGATTGTAACACAGCGCGAATTCACATGGCAGTCGGGCAGAATCCTTAGTGACTGAAGTGAAGTGAAAATCTAGTCCACAGCTGCTGAGTCTCATAGTTCAGTTGGTAGAGCGCCGTGTCGAAAACACGGAGGTCGCCGGTTAGAATCTTTCCACAGTCCAGGTTTTCGTTTGACTTTCAATCATCACCCTGTATCACCTTGGAAACTACAGGAAAGTGTATTTCCGCTTTTTTCTAGTTTGGAACTCTTCAGGTGTACACGTTGACCAACCCATACCGAATCAAACTCTGGACCGTCAGTCCTCGTTTCCAACATGTTGTCTCTAAGCCTCTGAATTCAGGATGTATTATTCTGCGTTTCCAACCAAAGTGAAATTGCTATAAACTATATGATTTATTCACCAACATCAGAGACCATTCTATTCCAACTCATTAACCAGATGGTAATATGCTTTCATCACAGAGGATGTTACTCGACATGATCTTGCGTGATGTACACACTTCTGATAAGAGCACCATTCAAACTTACGAAGAACTTCTAGTGTAAGTGCACATGCAATGAACAATTGATCATTGTCGAACACTGCCTACGCCAAGTTAAATCTTTTCGACCTCCTATAAAGCTTCGATAGCTTTTGTAGACTATTGATTCAGTCACTCTATCGATAGCTACTTGTTTAAGAGTCTTGATGACTTCCTCCGATTACGCTAAGTTTCGTCACTATTCATCATATATATGCAAAACCAACATATACAAGTTGGTAATAAGTTCGTTTGGTATTTAGTTTTACGGTCAGAAGACAGACAGAGAGACTGATAGACAAACAAATCAACGTAGAATCTGGCACAGAAGTACATCTGTTCAAGGTGCCATAGTTTGCAGTAGCATGAAGGAAAGAAGTGGATGAAAAAAGGTGATATTAAATGGGGTAGATAGGTACAGGGAGACGGAATGAACAGATGGAGCTCAATAAAATATCCAACAACTTGAAGATGACAAGGAGTGTATACGTCTCTGTGTCACGGCGATCGACTTTCAAGGATGTCACCAAGTCTTCAACCAGTGGTTTCTTCGTCTTAAAGACCCCAACCTGGCAGTTTGCACCCCTCTATACAGTTGAAGTCGACAGTTAACGACATTATGGAACTTTGTCATATTTTGGTTTGACTGTCCTTGGCTTTCTTCCAACTCAGTCCTTACACACCTTTTATAGCACATCGAGGTGGACTGTGCCTCACCATGTGAATTACGTGTTCACATCATTTCAGTCTGTCGAGGAGCTCAACGTCATCGACTGGGGTACTACACTTCACCTAAATTCTACATTGCTCACTTGGTGATCCCACCATAGGGGAGAATTGTTGAGAGGACACCTATAGTTAAGAACTTGTGATAGTTTCATATATTTCACTGTCATGTCTCACAGCCAGCTAATAAGACAGATCAGACTACAGCAGAAATACTTATCCTTTGATAAGTACTTCAATATCTGGCCACAGCCAAGGATGGTGTTAGTTGGTGAATGTCGAACTGACTTTTTCTGTTCGGATTGTAACTTCGTCAACAACCAACACATTCTAAGTGATGCAACTCTTCTAGTATAGGCAGTTGTCAACACATTCTTCCTCTTTTCTCTCTATTCTCAAACCAAGAGTTCGGGTATCTTTCACATTTGACTTATTTGAAACGCATACCAATCGTACTGAGATTTCAAGTGAAGATGTTTAGAAGACCGTGCACTGTGTTAGCGTCTTTGAGTAGCAGAACACTATCGTCTGTGTACTTGAAGTCGAATAGATATTTTTTTGATAGTAAGTCAGTCCTTGACAAGTTGTAGGTTCCTCGGGTTAAATCCATTGAAATATCTGTAACATATTTAAACAGGAACAGTGACAGTGATCATTCATAGTGGACACCAATGGTGGAGTTGAAGTGAAGAGATCTGATCAATATGACATGCTTACTCTGCACTCCCTTCGTCTTAGGACACTGATACAATAACTCTCGGTCGACAGAGCTGAAAGTCGCTAAGGAATGAAAAAATATTTCAAGTGTTGGATGCCTGTAACACATAGAAGACGATCACATATACATGGAATCATACCGTACTAACAACAGTGTCATGTTATCTAACAGGATCATTGTTTGTCTAAGTGAACCTTTATTTAGTTATTTAACTTGCCAGTATATCATAAGCTTACCATGTTCATTATATTGTCATTTTGAGCAGTAATAAGTCGGGAGGTAGACTACCTTTTCATTGGTAAAAGGAATGTTTTTTCGGGTAATCTTCAAATCATTCAAGACAGTGGAGAAAATGTGAATAAGAGGAAGTATGAAACAAGGATGTTTCTCTTCGCATATGTTTACGCCTATATACCTAACATACTATCGAAGTAGGCTACTCAAAACAGCTTGTTGTCATGCTTACTGCCTTTTAAAAATGATATGGTAGATAGAACTTCTTAAGTACTCGATAGAATTCGGTTCGCACTCAGGACTAGACAACATGAAATTGGTTACTATCCTGTAATGACCATTCAATGTATACATTCCAGTTCTACAGGGAGTCATTCGTCAACCGAATAGCTTGACAGTAATGCTTCTAACTCCTGCACTGGTTGACGAGAGTTTGAATCTCAAAGGAGATGTCACTGCCATAAAGGCTGTAGATACATGTTGCTGTAGAAGGCCAACAAGCATAAAAACTGTGTGGAGCATGGCCTTCTGTCGCTTATGCCTAACCAATTAACCATTTTTTATTTCGTTTTGAAAATAAGAAGTGTACTGAAGGTAAATTTAGTTCGTACACTCCTGTATAGTTGATGTGGAACAACTGATTATTCCAAAAAGAATAATAATGAATAAACAGTTTGAAAACCCACTTAGTCGTTTTTGGAGACTGATTGGTTTTTTCAAGGAATTCATCAGGGAAGTGAAAGCTCTTCCACGAATGCTTAGGTTTATGTGAGTTGGATAACCATATGTAGCTATTATATGAGAGCTTGTCATGCTACTTGAATAGTAATAACAAAGGTGATGATAATAATAATGGCCTCATTCCAGACTGCTTTTGATATGGCAATAAGTACTAGCTAGCAGTGGAATCCAGGACATACGTTTCGTCCTATATGGGACTCATCACCTGGAGGTGCTTGCCTTCTGGTGAATGATGTTGTTCCCACTGGCACTGGAACCCAGAACCAATCACCTCAATCGCCAGAGCGTCAGCGATATTCACTAGGTGAGACAGTTAAAAATTCTCAGCTTAAGAAAGCCAGCAATATCTGTTGTTTCCAGTCAGTCACGTATGTAAGTACTGACCGGGTCCAGTGTTGCTTAACTTTCGTAATCAGATGCAAACTAATGTTTTTAAAGTGGTATGGTAAGCGTGACTGGGTTTGAACCTATGACTTAGGTGGTTGAAAGTCGACTACCCGGATCGATTAGTCCTTACTACACGAATACCTTTTGAAAGGCTAAAAACATCAAACAATAAAAGTTGTAGTATCTTTTTATTTTGTGCATTTACGTTTCCAATAAAAAAGTATATTATCAGTTTGACTACCTGAGATGGCCGTGGTCTGGCAGACTTGTGCTACTGATGCTGCATGATGGCTGAAGGTGAAACGTAAATCTAGGCCATGATAGGATTCGAATCAATGGTCAGCTGACAGTCACGCATCAAGAAGTGAAATTAAGGTCTTGTTAGTAGCCGGGTCTCGCAGCTCAGTCTACAGAGCACCGGATCGGTAACCCAGAATCTGTCAATACGGAACTACAGTTGTCGTTTTTTCTGATTGGATCAGCCAGCCACTGTGTAGATAAGTCATTATTTACTACTAGTTTGCTTTCATATTAAGACTGTAAGGTTGAATTCAACCCAGTTTATTCAAATAGTATCTTTACTGGACGCTCGAGATAAAGTATCCTTGTAATGTCTCTTGTCTCTTCCTCCCAAACCTCTAATGCTTGAATGTCAACCTTAATTACTTCTTTTCAGTGAAATAATGCTGCATATATGTTCGTTTAAGTAGCCCATACAATTACACCACTGTCAACCACTATTCATCATTAGTGACTAGCCTCGTAGTTTAGCTGATTATGTTCGATAAGGAGAAATGAAGGTGGGGTTTTTAAAACAATCGGTAGTTAGCATATTTTTGTTTTTGAAAAATGACTAGTAAACTAATAGTACTGTTGAGCTCTTTCATCTCAGTTAGAAACTCTTCATAACTGGGCTTACTCGGCACCATTTTGGACTGAATCAAAAGCATTCAGATCCTACTACCCAGCTCTTTTAACCTAATGCATACTTTAGAATAAGATCCGAATTTTTAACACCAACGTCGTCAGTGCTGCTATATGGTTCAGAACCTTGGCGCGTCACAAAAAGCACTTCCAACCAGCTACATACATTCATCAACAGCTGCCGCCTACGCTGGCTCACTCGATACTGAAGATGAGATCAGATGGCCAGAATAATAGGAATAAGCAAGCAGAAACTCTGGCTCGCTGACTGGCTGGCAACGAACTAACCATGAACCTATCGCCCAACAAATATGCAGAAGAAAGTGGAGATGGATTGGGATGGGGATACACTGAGGAGACCGATTGGGGACCATCACGCACCAGGCCAGGCTGGTCCGTCGAGTGGAACCCGAACGGGAAACGATGAGTTGGGCGTCCGAGGCGAGGTTGACATGGAGGAAATGGTGTGAGGAAGAAATGAAAGCTTCTGGCAGTTGTGGAGTCAAGTATTGAAGACTGAAGAGAACAGAGTGCAATGGAGGCCTGTTACTGAAGCCCTATGTTCCACTAGGAACCTAAGGGACAAATAATAATAATAATAATAATAATAATTCATTATGGACTGACATCAGTTAGAGAAACATTGAGAACCTGGGAGTACTGGGCAGCTATGTCATCTTGGTACTGCAGTCTTCAGAATCGGGCACCCATGACTACGTGCACTTAAGGATCGAATCCAGGACCTTCAAGTTCCATGACCAGCACGTAACCATTGAGCTACTAGGTCGGCGTCCAATAGTCCATATTTCCTACTGCTATCAGTTCACGACATAGCGTGACCAGGTGGAACATTAGAACAGGTACTCGCGCTATATCGTGAACTGACAGAAGTATAAGATCTGAACCAGTGGATCCCAACCCAATGACTCAATGGTGAGGTGCTGACCATGGGACCTGAAGGTCCTGGGTGTTTTCCTTGGAGGCGCGGGGTCATGAGTGCGCACTGTTGAGGATTCCCATACTAAGATGAAGGACCTGTCAAGTGCTCCCAGGTTTTCAATGTTTCCTCAACTGATGTCAGTCCGGGGTGAATACCAACCTGAAATCAATAAAATCCCCATAAGCTTGCAAATTGAACAAATATAAATGTTAAGTATTTTCTCAAGATGACGTGTTTGGGAAATCAAGAAGCAAATAATCAATACAGTAATTGTACAGCAATAAAAGTGGTAACTATGATGAGGTGAAAAAGCTTACTCTTAAGCAAAAGGCATAGTAAGTGGTGAAGCAAATGGAGTGTTTTTCTCGAAGGTTTAGTTACAAACAATAAGTAATTATGATTTCAGACAATAAAAATTCCCATTTCACATATTAAAAGTCACATGTAAACGAAGAATATTCCTTTCAGTAGCTTCCAGTTAGGTTCTACAGTTATAAAAAAGATTTCCTTAGCATATTAATACTAGGTGATGATTGAAGGTGAAATGAAAATTTAGGTCGCGGGTGGATTTAAACCAATGACTGCCGGGCTTCAGGCCCAATGCTCTACCAACTTAGCTACGAGGTCCCACTGCTGACCAAATTTTCACTACACTTCAATCATCAAGGGTTTTGCCCCACTACCGTGTGAATTAGTCACGCTTTACTACCGCTTAGTCGTATTCACACTGGCTGCCTAGTAAGGACTTCTCACCATAATCCAAATCTAACTGAATCAGAGAGGAGGGGGATCATCGTATTGATTATCATTTCGATTATCTGAGATAGTCGTGGTTTAGTAGGCTAGTATTGATGCTAGGTGATGATTGAAGACCGTGGTCCAAATATTCATTTCACCTTTAATCATCACCTAGTATAAATACTAGTTTGCCAGACCATGGCTATCTCAAATAGTCAAAATGATAAACATTAATAGCCAGGATTTACGGTGAGTGGATTTTAGAATAGGTATAGAAGTTCAATTCACGAAGTTTGTGGATGGTAGCCTAACTTCCATATGTAGATATGTTAATTGTAGTAATAAGTTGAGTGTAAACTTCGCCAATGGATTGGTGATCAGACGTATGGGGAAGGCAATTTGGTAATAAAATTCAAGATTGCACATTGTGTCGAGTGAGCGATTAATACAAAGACTGGCGACATAAATTGACCTAAGTAAAGATAGAAGTGGAGTCGACATTTTAGTCATACACTGTTGAAAATGTGAAATGGCTAGGATACGAGTATATCCATCGGATTAATATGCAAAAAGGGTGATGGCGAATCCTTTAGAAGTTCAACACTGATACATCTGGTAAACGTAAGACACCAAATAGATGCTGGAACAACTTTCACTGTGGTAGATTATGTTCCAGAGACTCCACCATGTACCATTCGTTTACACATTTTTCATATAGCAGAAGCTGTAGCCATAAGATCAACGAAGCCGAATGACTTTAAAGGTCGCCCTAGCAACAACAAAAATGACTAGTCAAAGTTCTCTATTTTATGAAAATCTGCCTATTTCTACCACATTTCTACGGCATTTTGTGTGGAAAAAAACTTTTCATAGAATAGAGAAAAGTGATTGGTTATTACATCAGTTGCTAGGGTGGCCTTTAAAGCCACTTTACGAAGGCTAAAGTTTGTATTTAAAAAGAATACTTTCAAATGCTAACTCTTCTATTGGTCTTCTATTAACTAAATGGTATTCTGAGGGAGTTGTGGGGATTTCGAAATATTTCAAGTTGTTATTCATCGTAGACTGACTTCAGTTGGAGGAACAAAGGAAACCTGGGAGCACTGGACAGCTGTTTTGTCCTAGTATGGGACTCCTCAGCAGTGCGCACCCACGACCCCGCAACCTTCAGGTTCCATGGCCAGTGGTATTCCTGAAGTTCCAATGAGAAGTTATGACAGGTGGGGGCAAAGCCTGACGGTCGTGAGGAGAGTTACTCAACTATAACAATGGGTGTCGGTTGCGCTATATCGTGAGCTAACAGAAGTTGGAAATATGGACCATTGGATTCTGACCCAGGTGGCTAGTCCAATGGTAACGCGTTGGCCGCGGAACCTGAATGTCGCGGGTTCGATCCCTGGTGGGGTCGTGGGTGCGCACTACTGAGGAGTCCCGTGTTAATCGGACGAAATGGCTGTCCAGTGCACCCAGGTTTCGTTTGTTCCTCCAACTGATGTCAGTCTACAATGAATGACAGCTTTAAGTAGTATTCCCTGACACATTTTGTTCCTTTCTTAATCTTTGTCTTTCGTTTCTGCTTCCATTCTCCCTCTTTTCGTTTCTTTCTTTCTAGGACAAAATTATTATGATTATTATTGCTATTATTTTTAACCAGACTTTCCTCACGTTTTATTATCAAAAACCTTTAACATTCCTCTTCAATTTTTTTTGTTTCGCATCATTACTACTCTCATTAATTTAGTTGTTTCACCTATTAATGATGGCTTATCCACCCCGTTTCTGCCCTCAGGTAAATTCACGTCCCCATTCTTTGTACTAATCACTCACTTGACACAGTCTTCAACCTTGAACTTAACTGTTAGTTTGCTATCCCATATGTTTGATCATCAGTCGATTAACAGAGTTTACACTCAGCTTATCACCACAATTGGCATACCTACATACGTAAGTTAAGTAAATTGATTTTATAACTGCAGAACCCAATGAGAGGTCAATGAAAGGAATATTCTTGGTTCACATTTGACTTTTGATAAATAATTATATAAGAATAAGAAAGTAAATGAGGATGGGTAAAAAAACAGGAGAAAAGATGTGAAAATCAAGACTAGGAGTTACATCATGTTGATGACCACCTTAATGCAACTGGTTGAACAAACTTCTTTCAAATACAAAGGTTAGGTTTGTAAAGGTGGGTTGAAATCACCTCTGTTATATGAAGTAAGCTAGCGTGTACTCCACATTATTAAATAACGGGTGTGTGATGAATAATTTTGAAAGCTTTTTTAGTATCCACTTGATGTCCTGTGTCAACTAAGTGCTCAAGTATGGAGCTCTTTACTGTTTTAATCTGTCCCTTAATCAACGATGATGGGTGGTACTCAGAAATTCGGCAATGGACCTATCTCATTGTACGCCCAGTGTAAGAAAGCCAACATCTACAGGTCAATAAATGCACTTCTTTAGTACTCATTCAATAGAAGAGGAACCTGGTGAAATATCTAGCATACTGTGCAACAGTTACTTGCTCAAGTGATGCTATGGAGGAAGAGTTCGCCATCATCCTTGAACTGCTTAGTAGGAATGGCTATCCAGTAAAGTTTGTAACTAAGCATGTCGATGTTACGAAGGTTAAGACAAGAATGCCAACTGTCCTTCAGAAGCGAATCTTTTTAAAGCTGAGATTTAAGAGTAACATTGCCAGTGAGATTATCACACAACGCCTTGCAAAAAGCATTCCTAGCTGCTAAGTTATATCCCATCTTCTGGGTACAAGAAATAAAGGCAAATTGCCTGATTCTGCCACTTCCATCTGCATTTATCAATTCAAATGCTCCTGTACTGCTAGTTACGTTGGGCTTACAATGAGGCACGTCCATCGTCGAATTTATGAGCGCCACCCATTATGGTTGAATAAGGGACTTAGTTGACATGGGACATCAAGTGGATACTAGAAAATCTTTCAAAATTATTCATCGCATAACAGTCAATTTATCACATGGGTTACGCATTCGTTTACTTTACATAGCAGGGGTGATTTCAACACACCTTTACAAACCTAACCTTTGTATTTGAAAGAAGTTTGTTCAACCAGTTGCATTACCGTGGCCCTTAACATGATGTAACTTCTAGTATTACTTCGTACACATCTTCCCCTTCTTGTTTCTATCAGTATTCATTTTTATTATTATGTAATCGCTCGCTGTTTATAACTGAACATTTATCAAAAATCATTCCATTTACCTAAGAATAACCTGCTTCATATTACCAATTTTAATTACTCTCTTGCTTGTTTGCATCTTGTCGTCTTCACGACTTACTTAAAATCTATAATTATTGTTTGCCAACCCCGACTATTTGGTTGGTATTTAGGTTGGGTTGTAAAACTGAAAATATGTATAGAGCCCAAGATAAAGACGTAATTGAAAAGGAGTATAAGTGCTCATTCAGTCAGTTTTCTTTTCTAAATATCTATATGGAAATTTTGAAGAGAATAGCTGACGTTGAAGGAGTGACTTTAAAGGCGACGTAATTGGTTATTTCAGCCGTTGCTGGACAGGGGGGGGGAGAGGTTACGGTCGCTAGAGTTGTTATTCACCTGGCAATTATCAGTTTGTCTTTAAGCTAGGCAATATGTACCTGAACGAAAGACAATTTATATCAGTCTTAAATTGCATCACATTCAAACATCATCATTTGCAGATTAATCATTTAGGTGTACACTGATACTGATAAGTATAGTCCTTTCACCTCTATGAAAGATGGAATACAAGCATGTTTGACCTGTCTGTCTATCTTTCTATCTAGCAGACACATATAACTGACTTCAGAAGTATATCCTTGTTGAGAACAAGCGTTTCAGTCAGTGAAAAGATATCGTATACTTCATTGAAGCGTGATTGGGTGAGGCTGACGTTTTTAGCTCGATTACGCAATTCAGTCATTGATACATCCCTACGTAAAGCATCTTTTTTATCCTCTAATGTTCGATAAACTCATTTTATTGGTCGCCTACATTTTAATGATAAAACATTGAATCAGTAGTTTTGGTGTATATTGTTTCGTATTAGTGTGATGTCGTCGCATATTCAAGATATTTGGTTGAGGTGATATAATTAACAAATATATCTTGAGTAAGTCTACTCATATCATATTCCCCTTGAATTTAGCTTATAAGTTTATGAGTACTTGTTAATCACGCATTGTGGACACTAAGCTAAGTGATGCAACATAATGTTGGATGTAATGAGTGCATCGGCAAGAATCCCTATTCCATCTACGTTTCATCCTTATCGGCTCTCATCAACATGGTGTAGCTATAGCCATAAACAAACTGAGGTTTTCAACTCATTCCTATTATGTTCCATTTTATAAGAAAAGACACCAACAAAAATGATGTCCTTTTAATTTACACAATTGTCGAAACAACTTATTGCAATCGATTAGTTATAGACAAGAAAGGGACAAAGCGAATTGTTTACTATAGCAACATGAATAAAATAAAATGAGAGTTCTACTCATCATTGGCTAAATCGATGATTATGTAATACAAGAAGTACATATAAGTAAGATCTTGATGAAACTATGGCGACAAGAATGTCGATAAATGAGAAATTACTCACTTGAACATTGAAATTTATCCATGGAACAAGTTAGTAACTGACTAAATAAACTGAAAAATAAAGACGGAGAATAAAATTGATTCCAACTGGTCTTGACACTTATTGATACCTGTACTCATCCGTTTCTATACCGGGTCGAACTGTTATGCAGATGCCTCGATACTTTCGAATATTCATGATGTTATCACTAGCAATGGAATATGGGAAGCGTGTTTCGTCCTGTTTCGGATTTGTCAGCTTGACATAACTGCTCCTCAGTGAGTGATAGAGCTCCCACTGTAACTCGAACCCCGTGCCCATTACATCAAACGCCAAAATGTTATTCACTAGGCCGGTGAGTAGCTGTCTTGTCCCAGTGGGTTAATAGATAAATATTTGGCGTCCGAAGTGATAGACATGGGTAACTGAGTCTCAGCAAAAACACTATCACACACTTAGGTTCAGATGAATACAGGTGTTGATTCTCAAATAGAATGAAATGTGCGTCCCTGCATTCCTCTGCTAGCCACCAAGTAGGCTATAATGTAAGTTTTTAAAAAAAATATTTACTGAAAAATTAAGAGAAATATATTTGGTCTATGGCAAAAAGGTATTTTATGTGGCATTTCCCAACCCCCCCCCCTACTATTTGTGTTACTTGTCATCAAATCAGAATGGACGATGATTCGGTCTATGTGATTGGCAGAACGAAATTTGGCAGTCATATAAAATGGAACACAGTGGTGAAGGGATACTTTATTTCCACAATGAGTGACAACACCGTCCGAAGAGTTATAACCTAAAATGAAACCGTATTTAACGAGCCGTTTTATCGCACTATGTTTCCATCTACGGAATCTTCGATGGATGCCTTGAAAGAGTATGCGAAGCAGATGTACACTTACTACGTGGTGTGAGTTTGACATCTATAAGGTCAACGAAGATCTTACATCAAGGTTGTATGTTAGAAAGTTAGTGGGCACCGACCAGTAGATGGTGTGTGTGGCAAATATCAATCTGTAAAACTGTGCCTATCACAAATAGCCCCACCAATAACCAGTTTCACACTTTCTTTCTCTAATTCAGGTCGATTTGGATTGGAACGAAACAACCACGTTGGATAGTTACGTTTCACAGATTCACCTGGCAGCTAGATAAAAGCTGAAGTGAATGAAGTAAAATTAAAGTCTTTCCAGTAGCTGGGTTTTGTATCTCAATGAGTAAAACATCAGACCGGTAACCCAGAGGCTGCTAGATTAAAGCCTTCCATGACCCACTTTTTCATTTCATTGTCAATTCTCACCTTGTATCATAAATGTCTAGTTTGTCGAGTTCCAGCAATCTCAGATAGTTTGATCAACAATTCATAAATTTGATCAGGAGTAAAATAACGTTGAACAGGCTGTTTCCTTTCAAGCAGCAGATGTCGGCAAACTTAGTATTAATAATGATAATAATAACAGTAATAATAACAATAATGATAATAATAACAACAGTATTGAAGTTATAAGTGTGAAATGGGTGGTTAGTATTACGTTACTATCTGTCCTGGATTCGGAAATCCACGCAAAATTGAGTGTAATTTTGATGGTAGCAGTTCAGTCAGCCAGCACAGAAATTCATAATCCCATAGAGATAACCTAGAAATAGTAATGTGATGGGTTTTTGAGCATTTATAAATCCATTTCCAACCGGTGGGACATTTTTTCCTAGCTTGAAAAATGAAAGTTGGAAAACATTTTAAAAACGTAAGAATGTACATGATGAGTTCAGAAGACATTTAAAAGATTAAAACAAACTGAAAGGTAAGAATTTGATGGAATATAATCCGATGTAAAGTTTCTTGGTAGCCCAAGATTTAAGTAGGTCACCACCGGGGTTGTCAAGTAATCTGTCTTGTTTTTTCTGATGATTACCTGTTTGGTTAAAGAGCACTCTGATGACCCAGAACTTTTTTTGTATTGTATAACTGGATATTTTAATCTTCAATAACCTCAGAACAAACGTAACAATGCCAACTTTCTACAAATTTCTACACATTGATCCTCAAGATTCAAATCATTTTCAATAAGTGAGATCCATGCCAAGAAATTGCACGTTGTCGTGAACATTCAGCAGTAGGATGAAAATAATTCCTGAAGAGCAGAATGCATGAGAACACAACTAGAAAGTTATTCTGTTTCTTTTATAAAAAGCATGAACCTGAGGAGGAAGTAGTTAGATGTAAAGAGTCTTGTTAAGCTATTTACAAAGCTTTAACCCGTAATTAGTAGAAGCCAACAAATTTTATCGAATGCTTCTGAAATAATCGAGATTTCTTGGATTTGGAGGCGTACAGGAATTTGTTGATTTAAAGTTAGTATTCACGCATGACCCAGCGCCCCCAACGATCGAACCCAAGAGCTTCAGGTTCCATGGCCAGCATGTTACCATTGAACCACTGAGTCGGAATCCAATGGTACATGATTGCATATAACTGAGGAGTCCCATACTAGGACAAAATAGCTGTCCAGTACTCCCAAGTTTCCAGTGTTCCTTCAACTGATGTCAGTCCGTGATGAATACCAGTTATCGAGATTTGTTTCTACAAGCTTCAACAAGAAATATGCATGAAATTGGCTTAGATCCAAAGTGATTAAATCTCTTAAACTGTAGAAGAAGACAGTGGACTGAGAGATTTTGGCAGGTAATGGGGATCTTATTTATTTCAAGATAGTACACACCACGAACTGACATCAGTCAGAGAACTATTGAAAACCTTAGATCAATTGACAGCTATTTCTTCCTGGCAGGGAATCCTTAGCAGCACCTGGCCATGACCTCAACAGTTGTCGAACTTAGGATATTCAGATCTCGTGGAAGACGCGTTAGCCATCTAGCCACTAGGTCGGAGTTTAATGGTCTACAGTTTCCTACTTTTGACAATTGACCTTATAGCGTGACTATCATCCAAAGTCTTCAGTTACCATCCAGCTTTACTTTCAACTGGTTGGTCCGACATGTCACAGCTTCTCACTTGAACTTCGGAATATTAAACTGGAGGCATGTCACTGATGACTCCTATACAGCAAGTTAGTTTGATGTAGTAGTCGTCACCAGACCTAAAGCTTCTGGGTTCAGTTTTTGGCAGGTGTCTGCGTGTGTACTGGTGAGAAGTTCCATACTAGGGCGAAACAGCCATCCAGTGTCCCCAGGATTTTAATAGTTCTCCAACTGACGACAGTCCTTTGTGAATTAAAATAAATTTTAAAAGGATGAAGAGAACACATTATTGACGGGTTCAACAAGTAACCCACGGGCTTTTATTTTTCGTTTCTCCAGTAATTTCATGAATACTACATCGAAAACTGCTTACAACTTACCACTGTAGCTTAGGAAATGAAAAATGTGCTGATCAGAAAAGCCAGTTAAATTCAGTGTTGATTGATTCAATGCTGATGGTTAAACTTACCAGAATTATAATTTCGGTGTATAAATAAACGCATAATTTCTTAACGGTGGTCTCAGTTTTGTTCTCCTCCATGACTTTCTTATAACATCATCCTGATAAATGCCACAACTTAAACTGATGTAATGATATAGATGATTCTTGTAGCACTGGACAACATCTATATCCTCGTTAAGGCTTACCAGCGGTGTGCACCCATGACCTTGTGAGTGCCCAAATCCAGCACTGTCAGGGTGCATGGTGAATGCATTACCATTCAGTGATCCACTTCTCACCACTTCTGACAATTTGAAACATAACTTGGCTATCAATAAATGTCATCAGTGACTATCTACCTCACTCTCACCTTGATTCACCCCACAGGTTATAACTTTTTATTTGAATTTCAAGAAAGTAAGTCACTGATGAACACCGGATGATTATTCTATTACTATGAATCATTTAATATCATATAGTGAGACTTATCCTGTGAGTATGTTAAATGTAGACGCAATAATAGTGCTAGATTACCAATGGCAATAACCTAGTGTGATGTGACGCTCGAGAAACATCAAAATTCCAATGTCTAAACTCATGAGATTTATTGACTAAGCGATGCATAGGAGTTATTCACACTTCTGATACAATGAAGCAGAAAGTGTAATTAAAACTAACTACCAACAAGAAATCAAATGATACAATAAAGTTGAGAAAATCTCACTTTACTAACGAATAAATTGAGCCGTGTGATAGGAACTAATCACAACGATAGCCAATCAGAAAAAGACAAAATGTATCAAGGAATGAAATAAAATGAAATATTGATGACTCAAAAACAAGTACAAACTAAAACAACAACTGAATAGGAGTGAGTGGTTGGGCAACATGATTCCATTAGGAATACTTGTCAGGGAGTGATAATTGACGCAAGCAGGAAGACAAACATAATGTGGTCAGTGTACAAACAGCGAGGACTGACTTTAAAAGCCCCCCTAACAAATGAAACCACCCTATGATTTCGGGTGTCTTTAAAGGCCACACTATCAACCATCGAAATGACCAATTAGGTATCTCCATTTCCGCTAGAAAGGCAGATTCTTATGAAATGATGAAGACTAATTTGTTATTTCACTTATTGCTAGGGTGTCCTTCAAAGGTAACCATGATTTCTAGTAGTACTCCAAAAGCAACCTTGGCAACCCCTGAAATAACCAATAAAAACTCTTGAATTTGGTTTGAAGGGCAGATTTTTCAAAAGGTAAACATACGTTATTGGATTAGTCCAGTGGCCAGCTTAACAACAATTGCAATTTATACTGAGTGATGATTGAAGGTGAGATGAAAATCTGGACCGCATCGGATTCTCATCTCACCTTCAATCATCACCCAGTATAAATACTAGTCTGCCAAACTTTGGCTATCTCAGATAGTCAAATGATAAACAAATGAAATTACCAATTAAATTCTTGAGTTGATGTGCCAACTAACTTTCGAGATGAACTTTTTGAAGTGAGTTTAGAGTCCACCGGGTGACTTTTAAGGCCACCCTAGCAACTGCCGAGGTAACCAGTCACGTTCCACGATTCTATGTAAAACTATCTATCTAAACGAAATTCTGACATTTGATTGGTAGTTGATATGGCCTTTAAAGTAAGCCGAGGCCACCCTGGTAACTGCTATATTAACCAATCAAGTGTCATAATTCCAACTAGGGCGGATAGTTTGTCAAAGAATCAAGGAACGTAGTGAGTGGTTTTAAAGTCCACTCTAGCAACTTCTGAAATGGCCAATCAGGCTTCTATATTTCGCCTATGAAAGTAATTTTTTGTGAAATTAAGGAATGTAATTGGCTATCTCATCGGTTGCTACAGTGGCCTTTAAAGTCACCTCAGAAAGATAACAGACTACAATTTCGGACATAACAATTACTTACGGGTTATTTTAATATTCATCATGCTGACTATTTACTCAAGTTGCATCCAGTTGACAAAAATCCTACGAAATGAAATCACGTCATCTTGTTCTGTAATAGTCTCTTCATTGCATTACTCTCGTTGACATAGAAGTATTGTTGACCAATAAAATATGCTACTAAACGAGCTACTTCTGTATATCTACAGATTCGTGAATAATTTACGAACTGATCATCTGTGGTACCATAAACCAACCCATCCAAGACAGTAGTTGGATCAACCTGATATGAGTATTTCAGGTTATTGACCTGAATATTCTGTGAACACGGAAAAAGTGGCTGATTCAAACGAGATAACTGTCGGTCCAGTATTAACGTTATCGTGATCTTCTTAGCTTAATCTTATACCTGTTTCTCGTCATCATTACACAGTCAATAATATTAATCTGACTTAACGTTATGTTTGGGGCAAAAATAAGTGAGGTTCCAACCAGAAGATCTGTGGCGATTCGACTGATTTCAAGTAGGTTTTCATTATGGAGTGACATCAATTGGAGAGCCGCTGAAGATCAGGGAGCATTGGGTAGCTATTTCGTCTTGGTGTGGGACTTCAACAGTGGAAACCCATGATCCTGCCAGGAATTCGACCCAATGCCTCAGTGGTGACGACTTGCCTTGAAACCTAAAGGTCTTGTGTTCGATCCCCGGTATTTTCATGGGCAGTACTACTGAGGAGCCTCAAACCAAGATGAAACAGCTGCCTAGTGCTTCCAGGTTTCCCACAGTCCTCCAACTAATGTCGGATTGTGATGAATACTAACTTGAGAACAATTAGGGGTTCGGGAACACAAATCATTCACCAGGAGAGTTCATACCTTGGTTGATCGGAAACTATTTCTGGTTTCAATGAGAATAACTAAGTGAGAAGAAGACTAATATTGCAAGTATCTCTTACACTAGGTACAATGATATGCAAATTCTTAAGAACAAATTACTTTATCAGACGCTGTCATGAATTCGGTCTCATCACTTTCCTTCTGACAGGTTTACTGTATTTCATCAAGTCAATGCTGATGACATCACCTGGCCTGAGAATGCAAACGTTTATAATGAAAAATTCCAAGTAGTATACTTGACATATAACAACTTTGGATTCATCCTCCTGGTATCTACATTCTACTTTCAACACAAATTGCTCTTCATCCTCTATTTCTCCTTCACTACTTATGTTGGTTTCACTTTATGTGTGTTATATACCAGAACGTGTATCGGTTGAATATCAACTCGTATTACATTTCTTAGTGACGTCGTACTACATACTACATAAACGGACTCTTATTAGTAGCACAACCTCGCCTGTTTAACTAGTTCACTAGCTACTAGCCGGTCCTAAGCACAGATAAAGAGGGAAGGTTGGGAATAGGGCTAGCAACTATACCCCGGAAAAACAATCCAATAGCTACAAAAACTTCAAAGCAAAAACAAAATATACAAATAAAAACAAACTTATTCCTCACTGGAATCCGAGACGCGAAATGACGCCAGTTGTTAAAAGACTTCGGGAAGCCAGTCCGCCAATGTGTCTTCTCCCCATCAATGGAAGCGAAAGTAAACGTGGGGATATGGAATGTCCGCACTATGTTTGAACCTAGCAAGCCTGCCCAGATTGCAAAAGAGATGACGAAGTATGGCATGGAAGTGTTAGGAATCGACGAAAGAAGATGGAATGGAAGTGGACTCTCCAAACTCCCAACTGGAGACGAGTCAATAATCTACTCCGATATTGTCACTCAGACGACAACCATGAGCACACTGAGTTATGGAGTGGCTATCATGATGTCCCCAAGAACATCAAAGACTGTGGTGTAGTGGGAACCAATCTCCTCCTGCAGGATCAGCATCATGACAGCAAGATTCAACTCAGAAGGAAGGAAAGTCACAATCATACAATGCTAAACTACGCTACGCTTCGCACATACAATCAATGCAGATGAGGAGAAGAAGGAGGAATTCTACAGACAACTGTGATCAGTAATGGACAAGACCCCACTCCAGTTGGCGACATCGAGATTCTGATGGGTGGAGTGACATGAATGTCGAACTGGGAGAAGACATCACAGGCAGAGAACTAACCATAGGTCGAGAAGCGCCAGATGAAATGAACGAGAATGGAGAGCTGTTTGCAGACTTCTACACATTTGATGACTTGGTGATTGGAGGCAGTGTGTCCAAACACGAGGATATTCACGAGGCGATATGGTTTTCACAAGATAGACACACTAAAAATCAGATCGCCTCGAAGATATACAGGCGAAAACTAACAAGATGACAGGAGAGATGAGGTGAGGGAGCGAAGACGGGACTTTCTTCAAGTGGACGTTGAGAAGACAGAGTTAATGAAGATACACAACAAACAACAGCATCGAAAACAAGTACCAAACACCATTAACAGAAGAAATCTAAAACAAATCATCTCTTTCACCTACATAGGCAAGGCAGCATCATTTCAACTACAGGCAGTGGCACAGGCACAGATGAGGATGTCAAAGCCAGGATCGGAATGACAGCAAGACAGACCTTCCTGCATTTATCTGAAATCAGTGTGGAGATCTACTGCACTGCAGTGTACGGTACTGCACTCAGCATAAAGTGTGAACAAGATCTTCATTTTCAACACTAATTTCAGTCAATTAAGTTAGTGCTTCTATGTGATGTTTGAGAGACTTGGCGCGTTACGAAAAGCATTTCTTTATGTTCCACTAGAAACCCAAAGGACAAATAATAATAAAAATATCAGTAACACAGATTATAGTATAAGAAAACTATCTTATTCAGAAATGATTACTACCGATATATTGTTTTCGCGCAGTATATGTTTGAAAATATAAAAGTTAAGAAATGTGGAAATTTTACTGCATGATATTCGTGCATATACCAGAGGGTTTGTTGCGAAAATGTTTATTTTGTTCACGATAGGGAACAAGCTTATTGATTACATGAAAATTCTGGTGTGTGTGTGTGTGTGTGTGTTTTAGAGGAAGAGCAAGAACTTAACAGAAAGTGTTCTGAAGAAAATGCAAACGCATAACTGAACTCCACTCATTTAACAGGATATCATTAATTGAAGAGTCCTGAATAGGATGACATACTTATTTTGGATGAACAGAAGCGATCATATTATCACCTTTTCTTTGGACTATGATCATTATTCTACCTAGAAAACGAAGATAAGCTATAGCTTTCCCAAAAGTCATTGATATGCTGACGCCAGAGAATAAAGCTGAATTTTAATGGCTCAAACGATGAACAAAAGAAGCGTATAAACTACTTCAGCCAGTAGCAATCAGCACAGAAAAGTAAATAATGAGTGTATCAAGAATTTTATTTAAATTTCTCTAAAATAAATTGGCTTAATTATCTTCTCTATACATAGATATCAACACGTGTTTATATGATCTTCAAACCCATTTTAATTTCATAGGCAAGTGACTGCAAGGATGTTAGTCTAAGTACCTGATTAGGAACTACATTGGTAAAGGAATAACTTAATGCTTGAAGTAGTTCGAAACGACTAGAACTTTAGCATATATTCATCAATGTTTCAACAACCTGTTAGGTAACTTTATAAGTACCTCAATTGAAACAGGGTAGAAAGACACATATATTTTGCTATGATGGAGAATGTTTGCAGCTCTGAAGGAGAATTTCAGTGGTGTTGTGATCTCTGTTGTCGTTGTCTCAACATGTATTTCTATTTGCTCTCCACGGAGACGTGACATAAGGACTTATGAGCGAAGCAGTAATAATACTAATGGTGATTTCAGCATACATAAGAGGGGATTTAAATCCTTTGTAGTGTTGTCTGATAAAGAAGGCATGTGGGAAATTCTATGTAGAATTTTCAATGATGCTAGGATTAGGGTGGCATTTAAACCCACAAACTTGTTCAGCAAGAAACGTTGTAGGCTAAAAGATCCAACAGAACCAATCAACAAAAATGACCTAATCTATCGAATACCATGTAATACCATGAATGTGAGGCCAAACATGTAGGTCAAAGCAACCTGTCAGGGTGAGTCAGAACAGCGAAGCACAAACATATAACGAAACATACAACAGTAGACCTTGCTAAATAAGGTAATTTAGAGAAGAATTCGGCGATTGCTGTGCATGCACTGACCCATTATCACACTATGTGACAAGTTGGATAGGATAACAATTCTCAAATCCTCTAGGTGGAGCGAGAGATTGATCCCAGAATCTTTGTTCATTGAATCCATACCCAATACATGTAATAGGAATAACTCACCATATATTACAGATATCTGGAAAATTTTACTACCATTAAAATAAAAGAATAACGAACTGTTGGACTATATAAAGGAAGACTGAATATCGTATGATTTCTTTAATACAAATATGCGTGACAAAATTTGCTCTAAACGTCATCAAGTAAATTATACTGTGTCACTGTGTGGAATATCAACCAAATAAAAAATATAATATGGAATTGTGGTCTACCAGAGTCCCCATGTTTTTCCCCCACGTTACCATTGAGCTACTAGATCGGAGATCAGTAGTCCACATTTTCATACCTCTGATAATCAGCGATTTACTATGACCTTCAACTACCGCCATGACTGAGTATTTGTCCTCAGGTGCAACTTGCTTCGCCCTAACAGTCATTAATTCTCTTATCTCGAAGCGAGTCACTAATGAACACTGTGGGGTAATTCAATTTAGATGTTTCTGAGGATTTATTCATTTCAAGTTCAGCATGGAATAACATTGGATGGCATTAGATGAATATCGTTCCATATCGCAAAATGAGAAAATTAGGAAAATGTGAACAATTGGGTTCCAGTCGACTGGCTCATTGGCAGCGTGGTGGCCGCAGAACCTAAAAATCCTGGGTTCAGTCCTTGGTGGGGCCATGTGTGAGTACTAAAAAGGCACTCTATACTACGAAGTAATAGTTGTTCAGTGCTCCTAATTTTTAATGGCTTCCCAACGGAGATCACTTGATGATGAATGGCCCGCTTGACTTTTAATCGATTTAACCAGCTAAATCGATAAGGGTTTTGTGTTAATCATCGCGAGATTTCATCTGAAAACAAGATATTGACCTCAGTGACACTCATAAATCGATGTGAACGATATTCTTTAATTTGAAGTGCTCTGATTCAAAGATTGAAAATGTCACTGGATCGTTGGTGTTGGATGCCACTCTACCTATAAAAGTTTGGACAAACAACATGTATAATTAGGCTGTTGAATACTACCTTATTTTCACTGATGACGGAGCTGAAGTGAATTTTTAGCGAAAACTACCTTCGAAACAATCAATTCCCCATGAATTCCTTAAATAAATCATCTCTGAATGTTTTAATTTAGGTAGATAGGGAAAATAAACAACAAAAAAAGGAAGCAGTGCACATTTATGTTTGAAGTCAATTCATATGATAGTCGACATTCTACCAGACATCATGATCTGTAGGTCTTCTTATATGGACATATTTTGCAGTACAGAAAAGATAATACAGTAGTCCAATCCTCCAATACTTGTCATAAAATGATTCTAGTAGACAGATGAAAATGATTTTTCAACTCAACAAAGGAATTGTGGTTGACTTTTTATTGTTTCACCGTGTTCCATAAACTAGAAATAGTGGTGAAAACTGAGAAGAAGGCATCGTGATACCATGTGAACAAAATGTGAAACTCTGATAACTATCATTCGTCTTATTTATTATTTTGTTTATTTCCAAAGTTATTTTACTAATGGCCTGATTGGCTACAATGTTGTATAGTTCAAATCAGGAGATTTAGATTGACTCCTCACCTGTTTTTGTATAACTTATATTTATGAAATAACTGTATGTTGAGTAAAAATCTTGGTTATACATTATATCATATTTTCTGCTTAAAATCGAATGCTTCATTTTTACAAATTACAGTCCGTTTTACTCAAGTGTAATTTACTCGTATACATAGATGAACGAGACCACCTGAGATAGACAGAAAATAAGCACCCAATTTTGTGTTCTACCGTAAGTGATTAGGAGGGCAGAATTGTTCGACTCCATCATGCTGGTCAATTGACCAGTGTAAAAGAGACTGTGACAGCAAATTTCAGACCAATCACTTCCAATGTTAGCGTTACTACTGAATAAGCTGGATCACGTGCTTCAGTTAACTGAAGCCTGACAAAGTTATCGTAAATTGGTGATTGAGTTAGTGCAGGAATATGACACCATGAACATATAGCGCAGTGCAGAACAAAAGTCATATTTTTCCTTATCTTCAAATGAACGAATGAATGAGTGAATCGGATATGGAAATATACAATATTAGAACAACCTTGAGTGGATTCTGTTAATAATGTGCAGAAACGTTACGAATTTAATGGTAAAAGAAATTTTTATTTGCTCTCGCTTCACCATTTCCTGTCTAAAATATTATCGTTGTTATTTCTTCTTTGGGTTCCCAGTGGAACATAGGGCTTCAGTAGCACGTCTCCATTCCACTCTCTTCTCTTCAGTCTTGAATACCTGGCACCACAACTACCTACAAGCTCTCATTTCTTCCTCACATCATCTCTTCCATATCACCCACGCCTCAGACGCCTACTCGTCATTTCTCCTTCGGGTTCCACTCAACGGCCTGGCCCATGATGGTCCCCAATCGGTCTCCTCAGTGTATCCCCAAACCCAATCCATCTCCACTTTCTTCTGCACATTTGTTGGGTAATAGGTTCTTGGTTAGTTCGATGCCAGACAGCCAGCGAGCCAGAGTTTCTGCTTGCTTATTCCTATTATTCTGGCCATCTGATCTCATCTTCAGTATCGAGTAAGCCAGCGTAGGTGGCAGCTGTTGATGAATGTCTTCAGTTTGTTGGAAATGCTATTCGTAACGCGCCAAGTCTCTCAACCATCACATAGAAGCACTGACTTAATTGACTGAAATTAGTGTTGAAAATGAAGATCTTGTTCACACTTTATGCTGAGTGCAGTGCACTGCACTGCAGTGCAGTAGATCTCCACACTGATTTCAGATAAATGCAGGAAGGTCTGTCTTGCTGTCATTCCGATCCTGGCTTTGACATCCTCATCTATGCCTGTGCCACTGCCTGTAGTTGAAATGATGCTGCCTTGCCTATGTAGGTGAAAGAGATGATTTGTTTTAGATTTCTTCTGTTAATGGTGATTGATACTTGTTGTCGATGTTGTTTTTGGTTGTGTATCTTCATTAACTCTATCTTCTCTACATTCACCTGAAGGAAGTTTCGTCTTCGCTGCCTCGCCTTACCTCTTCTGCCAACTTGTTGGTTTTTGCCTGTATATCTTCGAGGCGATCTGATTTTTGGTGTGTCTATCTTGTGAAAACCATATCGCCTCGTGAATATCCTCGTGTTTGGACACACTGCCTCCAATCACCAAGTCATCAAATGTGTAGAAGTCTGCAAACAGCTCTCCATTCTCGTTCATTTCATCTGGCGCTTCTCGACCTATGGTTAGTTCTCTGCCTGTGATGTCTTCTCCCAGTTCGACATTCATGTCACTCCACCCATCAGAATCTCGATGTCGCCAACTGGAGTGGGGTCTTGTCCATTACTGATCACAGTTGTCTGTAGAATTCCTCCTTCTTCTCCTCATCTGCATTGATTGTATGTGCGAAGCGTAGCGTAGTTTAGCATTGTATGATTGTGACTTTCCTTCCTTCTGAGTTGAATCTTGCTGTCATGATGCTGATCCTGCAGGAGGAGATTGGTTCCCACTACACCACAGTCTTTGATGTTCTTGGGGACATCATGATAGCCACTCCATAACTCAGTGTGCTCATGGTTGTCGTCTGAGTGACAATATCGGAGTAGATTATTGACTCGTCTCCAGTTGGGAGTTTGGAGAATCCATTTCCATTCCATCTTCTTTCGCCGATTCCCAACACTTCCATGCCATACTTCGTCATCTCTTTTGCAATCTGGGCAGGCTTGCTAGGTTCAAACATAGTGCGGACATTCCATATCCCCACGTTTACTTTCGCTTCCATTGATGGGGAGAAGACACATTGGCGGACTGGCTTCCCGAAGTCTTTTAACAACTGGCGTCATTTCGCGTCTCGGATTCCAGTGAGGAATAAGTTTGTTTTTATTTGTATATTTTGTTTTTGCTTTGAAGTTTTTGTAGCTATTGGATTGTTTTTCCGGGGTATAGTTGCTAGCCCTATTCCCAACCTTCCCTCTTTACCTGTGCTTAGGACCGGCTAGTAAACTAAACGAGATTCCTGTCTAAAGTAATCTAAGTATATTAAGACAACGAGTCAAGTTGAAATGTGGTGTGAATAATGGTCAAACCGAAATTTGAGGCCTCTGAGTTTCTCACTTCCTAAGCTACAAGACACAACCCCCAATCAAGTATATTTTTAACTTCAGTCAACTGATGTTCCATTGATCTACCAAGCAAGTTGGAGATAAATGTTTATTTACGTTACCCAGTCTCATAGGATTCCAATCACGACCCGAAAGGTTCAATGGTAACGTCTTTAACTGCATTACTAACCTCTCCCCAAACATAAGTTCTCTCGACGTTTCAGTTTCGCTCTATTGACGATCACCTCTAATCATTTAATCTCAAGCAAAGTGCATTGCGATGGTGAATCTGTTGGCCTGGTGGTCATAATCCAAACAGCCGGAAAGAATTCGGTCAGCAATTATGACTAGGGAACATGAAACTGGTTACTCTCTAGTAATCAGTCAAGATACATGGTACTTCATTCATCACGCTAACTTATCATGTACTTACTCTCAATCGAAATTGAAAAGAAGCCGACGGAAGTCTAATTATCAGGTAGGCTTCTCATATCTCAGTCGGTAAAACACCAAACCAGTAATCAACATTTTATTACTTCAGTTCTCAGTTTAGCAACATTATAGCTTGTCAAATCGAATTCACTGAACAGGTACAGCTAGTACGTTGCAGAAAGAGACAATATTATTAACGGAGATACTAACTGAAAACAACTACGGAACGTAGTTTATAAATCAGCATAAATTAAACAGAACATTGAGAACTGCTGTCTACTTTGTCCCTAAGAAAGATGTTTTCATCAAGCTACCATACACTAGTGATGCGAATAGCTTGACAGTCGAACAAACACGTAACCCCCCCCCCCGATCAATGAAACAAAATGTTGCTAAATTTCGGACAATTGAAGATTTGTAGCCCTGAAAACAGGTGAAAGATGAAATCACATCCAATTGTATTTATCAATTTAAATGTATGTTTGGTCCAATAAACATGGAGAGGACTCGTCGATCATTGAAAATGTGAAGGCTACAGAAGCAAATGGAGTCACTTGACTCAACTGTCTCTGCAAAATAACCGAGCTCCTCAATAGCTAAACATAATATTGAATCATGGCAAAAAATGCATGTATATATACGTTATTTAAGCCTATCCATGTGATCTATTTGGGACTTGTCTTAAAGTTTGTTGAGGCACTAACCATTAGGAGGTCTAAACCAAGTTTGTGTTCAAAAACAATTCTAAGGTAGTATTCATCACGGACTGACATCAGTTAGAGAACTATTGAAAGCCTGGGAGCACTGGATAGCAGTAAGATAGAGGAAGGAATAATAGGAAAATGCTGAATTCAGTGTAGCGATTAAGATAACCCATGGCTACATCTTCACGACTGACATCGATTTTGATCCATATCACCTAGAGTCAACAACCATTGGTTTCTCTTGTCAGGTGGATCCTAACCAGTTAGTCTTCATCGTTCTACATGGACCAGCCGAACAGTCAAAGACTTCATGCAATGATACCATGTTTTAGTCTGACCGTCCTGAGCCTTTCCTCAATCTGAACCTACTTTAGCTAACATTGTGCGATGAGATAGATGGTGACTAGGTAGGCGTAACACACGTTCCAGTCATCTCAGTCGACAAAGTTTCAAAGCCTCATCAACTGACTCTCAGGTCCTCCCTAAAACTCTACACCTGAATTCTGCGTTACTGACCTAGTGACAGCACAACATACGGCCTATGCTATGAAAGCACACTGGTCAAAAACCTGAAACCTTCTCATACCCCTACATTAAATCGACATGTTTCACTGCGATACAGTAGAACAGAGACAACCACAACATAGTGAGCTCTACACTTAATAGATAATCGGATACTGTAGTGGCACAATAAGTGGCATGAGGTGACAAAAACCAGGGGAGCCGTTTGTCTGTTTGCAGACTTTGTGCTGGCCACTGGTCAGAGCACAAGGATTGATCGGACTTCCCAGGTAAGTGAAGTGGTCAACCGACTTTGGCAGCTGGGTCACAATCTTAAATCTATCTTTTCTAATTTCAGTTGATAAGTTAATCAAAGTAGACATGATTCAGTGCCACATATGGACACTTTATCTCATCTACTAGGTGACTGATCTCATCGATAGCGCCTTTCAGGAATTTATTTCCATGCTTGCTAACAAATAAGTACTAACTTCTTTTTAATCTCTCACTTTCTAGTGAAATGATTGGTTGGAAGATGGTTTTCCTCATGAAGTAATATCAACTTGGATGCACTTACCAGAGAACAGCTGTTAATTTTCAGTCTAAGACTGATTAAGCGTGTGAACGGAAACTCCTAAGGTATGACTATAGTCAAAACGAAATAAATTCTGGATAAATCACTTTGGTATAAAGAGATTTTGGTCGTAGTCTGTTCGATGGTTAGCAGTAGAATGTAAAATATGTGTTTCATACTATTCAGGACTCGTCAGTCGGATGTACTTCCACCCCAGTGAATGATGTTGTTCCCACTTAGGCTCGAACCCAATAACCATCGTTTCGAACGCCAAAGCGTTATCCACTAGGCTACTGATGTATGGAAGCCAGGATTTGCTCAGTCGGTATCAGTTTTTGTCGAGTGATACTTGAAATCTCCTGATGGTTATGTGTGTGTGTGTCTGTGTGTGTGTATTCTTACCTTTTAACCGTTCGACGCATAAAACTGATCAATCTGCTAACACACATTATTGATATGGTTAAACAAAAAACCTTGATATTCGATCATTAACCTTATAAGGATATGGTAGAGTGTTGTGTCGGAACAGTGTTTCAACTTTTTGGCAACATATTTCAGTTTGCTATCGGGGTTATACATGTTTACACTAAATAACGTGTTGTATTGATAAAGTATACGGTGTTTTTTCAAATGTATCGTACGACCGCCTATTTCATTAGTTGAACAATCTGTCAAAGCCTTAACTTGTACATTAACCTTTTAATTGCGACTAATGGTGAGAGAAAATATCCTGAGTCTTGACAGGTCTGTAACCCAAAGTAGTTATCTAGTTACCGTCAGGACGATCTACTGACTGAATTGTGAAAGATAGATGCCAGTTGGGTTCCCATCAATCAATCGACTGCCTCAATCCCTTAGTTCCACTGAGTGCCAAGTGACACAAGAATACATGACTGTTTAGCTATTCTCGTAAACTTTAAAAATCTGCCAGTATCCCTCAGTTTATTTAACAACCAGGTATACAACTTGATACGTAAATTGAAATTTAGACTGAATTCAGTTTGCAGGTTTATAAAAGTTTATTTACTGCTTGTGGACCGATATCATCTGAAAAGCCATCGAGAAACTCGAAACAGTAGACAGATATTTCCTCCTAGTACGAGACTCCTCAACAGTGCTCACCAATGACCCCACCAAGTAGCGAACCCAACACTTTCAGGTTCTGTGGTTAGCATGTTACCATTGAGCCCCTTTGTCGGAATTCAGTGGTCCACATTTCTAACCTCTGTCAGTTCATGATACAGCACGACCTCCATCCAATGAGGTCGCTTAGAATTTGTCGTCACTTTCGACTTGGAATCTCATCTAGAAGCAAGTTTTCAATGAGCAGTAGAAAGTAAGTCAATCTGCAAGTTTGTGGGAATTCACTGATTTCAAGTTGGCTTTTAACACAGTGTGGCATCAGTTGGAGAACCATTGAAAACCTGGGATCACTGGGTACGTATATATATATATATATATATATATATATATATATATATATATATATATATATCTTGAATAGGAATTTCAAATTCCAACTTTTCCTAAATATACTAGTGATAACTTGAGTAGTTGGAAACCCCTCAGACTAATCTTTAGATTCTACCAACCAGATGATAACGATGATGTGTGGGTCGGTGGTAAAGAAGGGGCAGGGTGAATTTTAAACGTTCATATTCTCTTTCTTCTTCTTATTTTGAAACTTGTAATTCTCCGTTTGCAAACTGAATGGCGTTGATCGAATTTTATTGGCAGATCGGCTTCTATACAAAAGACTCGATATTGCCTGATTACTTGTTATTTTGAAAGTTACGTAGTGGTGGCTAACAGAGGAATCCAAGACGTGCTTTTCATCCCATTAGGAACTCAACAGCTGCACGTCCGGCAATCCAATGAGTGATGATGTTCTCGCTGAGACTCGAATCCCACACTCATCACAAGTAGGAAGAAACGCACTTCCTGGATTCTTTTGCTGGTGACTACCAAGCAAATTACAATACACTAAAAAACCAGGCAATATGGAGGCATCCGCATGGGAGTCCATATGCGAATAGAGGTCGATGAGTTCAATTCAGTATAGCAAAGGGGGAATTACGAGTACGCTAATAAATAATAGTAATGACTAGTAACCACTGCAAAAGAGAAAGTGCTCGTGCCTCAGTGGGGCAATGGGTAATACTTTGGTTTTCGAGACAATGAACTCAGTCCTCAGGTCAGAGAGGGGGAAACATCACTCACCGGGTTGCAGGTACCATCAGCTGACGAGTCGTAAATAAAACGAAATGCGTGTCCTGGATCCCCCTAATAACGGTCACCAAGTAAATTACAACATAAATCAGGATTTGTTCAATTTCCACTGAAGATGGATCTATTGTGAGAGATCCAAAGCCTGCTGTCTTTCCCTGACCTAGGCGGGTTTTTGCTCATCATGTCCACCTTTAATTAAATGGATAAACACCATCAACTACCAGATTGTAACCAATGTAGGTACCAAATTTCACTTGGTGATCGAAGCATTTAACAAATACAATAATCCAGATGAAGTTCATAACTGTGTAAGCTATTCAGAGCTAAAAATAATCAGTCACCCCCTGAAAAGCTTAGTGAAAAAATGTCTGACTTCTGCGCTGAGCAATACAGTTCTAACTTTCAACGGAACACGTATCTTTCCAGGGTTTTGGATACAACTTAGCTAACGCATATCGATAAGCATGAAAACTTGATCAAATATGGGTTCCTGTCAGAACTGATTTCTAACACCAAACATGAAATTATACAACAACGACCAATGAATTTTGTGCTCCTTCTGAGATGAGTTGCTACTTGACATGGTATTTTCATAGTTTCCGTCTTAAAGATTATAAGGAAGCAGACCGAGGAAACGATACAAACATACATGCACGCGAATACACTAATGGTTCTTATTTGGCTAGAAGCAGCCAGCAAAACCTCCTTGCCTTCAATTTTATACAAGTTGCATTTGCAACTTCAACAAAACTGACACTACCAAAAGATCTGAACTTATATCACAGAGTTAACCTTTTGGTTTCATGAGACAGACAGAAAATGACCACAAATACTATTATTACTAGAAACTGAGCATTCAAGAGTTGAAAGTAGCTTACGTATTCCTCTGTTCATAATGAATGCAAATGTACACATTGTTAGGCTAAAGTGTGATTCAACTTGCTTTGAGATAAACATTCTAGTTAATGTGTTATATTGTAAAGAATGAGAAGTAGGAGAATATGAACCACTGAATTCGAACAAAATGTCGGAACGGTAATATACTGCTCTGAGGGTTTTGGATTTGTTCTTATATAGGTTCGTAGGCGTCAACCATGGAGCAGCCGGAAAGTAGGACAAAGGAACGACTTTCTGGTTGTCGTCCATTCTTGAGAGAAACGCCTTTTGGAATCAGTTGAGTCTTTGCGAAATTGTGGTGTATACTCAGTACAGAGATTAACCTAAGAAATGATTTAGAAGGATGCATAGTGAAAGAATAATGAATGTAACATATCTATTTGAAACTAATTTGTTTCGCTGGTTCTCTTCAGCTGTCTGCAACCCTCAGACAGACATTTTAAACATGAAGAAATCAAGGAAAAAGAATAAATTCACATAGTGTTTATAAGACAATCGAAACTTTTTAACAGAAATTTGGGAAAACATAGTTTTATTTGGATATTGTAACTACTACTCGAATAACTGTCTATCTTTAAGTTTTTAAGAAGACTGTTCATGAAAGTAATGATTCTTTAGGAAATAAAGACAACAGTTTGCTTGAAATAGAAAACCATTAGCATCGATTACGTAATAGGTAGATGGATAGCATAAGTATAGCGACCAACATCACTTTGTAAACCTCGATGAAATGATTGAAAGATGTACTTAGTAGAAGGTACTGTGGAAAGGACTTTGTTTTTAATTTAAACACCCATTCTGTGATGATCTATACAGAACAGTTGGCTAGAATGCTAACCCGATATACACAGAAACCAGAGAGGAAACTTGGAAAAGAGTTGACTTCACTTACGAAGTATCTGAGGATGACGTCTATTATCTGTAACTCATTGATAATTAACACAAGAGAACGACTGCAAAAAGAGTAGAATCTAGTTTACTTGAGAAAATGCTTGTTCTTCTCTTACTTACCCGAAAGATTGATAGAACTTTTGTTTCAACTAGTTGAGATAGCTGTTGTTTGGCAGTATTTATACTAGGCGATGATTGAAGGTGAGATGAAAATTTGGACCGCAACCGGATTCGACCAGCGACCAGTGGGTCTCCGGCCCCATACTCTACCAACTGAGCTACCAGGTCTGATTGCTGACCAGTGATCAGTGAAATAAAAATATGGTCAGCAATCAGACCTGGTAGCTCAGTTGGTAGAGTATGGGGCCGGAGACCCACTGGTGGCTGGTTCGAATCCGGTTGCGGTCCAAATTTTCATCTCACCTTCAATCATCACCAAGTACTGATAGAACTACTGACACAACCAAGAATAGGTTGAACATGACACTTCAAAGGACCTAGTCTTTTACTTGACTGGTCTGTTTGTACAAGACAAACGATTCAGTGAAATAATTAAAGGTGAGCAATTTTCTAGTTAGTATGAATTCTAAACTATATCTTACGCAATAAAACATTTGTTTATCAGTTACTTGCTAGCAGGTATTACGTAAGCATTGCTCTTAGTAATCAACATACAAAAGATTTCTAATGCATTGTCTTTTCTTCATTGAAACTGTTACTTTTAGAAAGCTTGAAACTCTTCAGACCAGTGCTAAATTGGTGATTTCAAATTCAGTGAAGAGTATATTCCATAAGTCGTCATATCAAATCATCATTTCACGTTTTGTTTCGGTTTCTCATTACCCTTCTTTCTCTCTCTTTCTTTAAGTTACTCGTTTGAAATCGAACTGAAATCCACTCAGTAGCCTTGTACACAATAGGCTACACCTATTGTCTAAGAGTTAATTATACCTACCACTTGGCTGCCCAAACCTTGGTAGGTGGTACGGTGTTCGAAACCCCGACCGACTGGTTGAAAGTCAACATTATGAACCAACGAGCTACAACTCCACATCCACTCTTTATACTTGTTACTTCAACTCTCTTTACTCATCTTACTCTTCAAATCAGTGTCTAAAGTTGTGCAATCTATGTTAATAATTTTCTATTTCTTATGAATTAATATCTCCTCTCTATTCTAGAATAACTGCGAAGCGGAATAATGAACAAGTCATTCCATGATTGAATAATCTTCTCAGGAATTCCTGATGAAATACTCCTCTTAATTTTTTTTTCTTGTAATTTCCCGTTGAACTGCTCAACCTCTGCTGGCAGATGGACTCCTATACGGATGCCTAGATAGTGTTGGATATTTACGACGGTTTGTTCATCTTGGTGATTAGCAGTGGTATCCAGGACCCGTGTTTCGTCCTATTTCGTGCTCATCATCTGTATGTATCTGCACTTCAGTGAGTGGGATTATTCTGACTGAACAATAAGGAGGAATAGGTAAAATACAGGAGTTATTAAATTATGAAAGTAGTGGCTGAGTTATACCAGAGAGTTTCAGCTTCCTTATCTAAAACATTTAAAAAAAGATCATTTCGGAAGTTAACAAAATGTGAGATGACTAACAAAGGTGAGAAGAAAAGCTCAATCCAAGATAGATAACACTCGTTTTGTTCTCTACAGTGATGTCATCAGTATTTCAGTAGCGATGAAGTAGCTCACTGAAGTATCTCTTGTTCACACCCAAAACTATACTTAATAGTGTGATATTTATAAAGGTTAAACTTGAAACCATTTGAAATAGATCCTTAGCCATTTTTAGATAAGGAAACAATCCTTTGAGAACACTCTGACTGAGAGGTAATTGATCCTGAAACCATCAGGTCATCAACAGACTTCATAAAACGAGTTTTAGCAGAATAAGGAAAGTCATGCAAAGAAAAACAGAGAGAATACTGAGCCTTGAGGTCCACTAGCTTCGGTAAGCAATGAAGTGAACTTCTTCCTTTACTTTTTAGAAAAATAAGAATGCAGCCAGTTTGTAACTTATAGATCAACAAGACCAATGAGTAGCCTATTTCAACAAGAGTGATCTAGGAACATATTCAAAGGCTGAAATGTAATCTAAGAAGGCACAGTGGACATATGTAACACATTTATTTAATACAATAGCAGCATATACAGTACTTTGCCCGCGTTTTTGCAAGTTCAGCCAACTGCTTTCTAAACTATTTGAGTCCAGTAATCTAACATTTGTTCAACAGTAAGTAGCTTGACAAAGTAATTTAAACATGTTTTCGTGATGATTCTTATGTAAAATTGCAAATCAATAAAGTTAGCATCAGTATGAGTTGTACATATGCGTAGTAAAGTCATGTGATTGGTTACCTGAATTATTAGTAAAAAAAAAAGTATTGATTAGTTGTCTGTAACAGCAATTGATGAAGCGTTTAGAGTTAAAGTTCTCAATGTTGTAAAAACAGTTTAATCATTGTAACTTCGCCATCATGTTGATGAGATGTATCTTAAATGTAAAAGTTGATACAGCTGATTTTTCATCTAAAACATCATTCTTCTGAGTTACATTTACTAGAAAGAAAAAAAACTTTTGACTCACTAATTTCAAGTTGTTATTCATCGAAGACTGACATCAGTTGGAGGAAGAAAGGAAACCTGGGAGCACTGGACAGCTGTTTCGTCCGACTAGTGCGGGACTCCTCAGCAGTGCGCACCCACGACCCCACCAGCAGGGACCGAACCCGCGACCTTCAGGTTCCGCGACCAGCGCGTTACCATTGAGCCACTGGGTCAGAATCCAATGCTCCATATTTCCAACTTCTGTTAGCTCACGATATAGCGCAAACCGCCACCCAATGTCATCGTTGAGTATTTGTCCTCACGGCCATCAGGCTTTGACTCCACCGGTCACGACTTGTCATTGGAACTTCGTGAATACTTCTCGAAGCTAGTCACCAACGAGCACTAGTTCAATTAAATTTTGAGGGGGTTGTGGAGATTTGGAAATATTTCAAGTTGTTATTCATCGAAGACTGACATCAGTTGGAGGAACAAATTGTCACTAATTGTCTAATAAGAGCATGGTAACCAAACACAATGAGTTTATGATGAAATGAATCAGGAATAGGGAAATTCACCCTTCCAATAACACTATGAAGATAAAAGGAGTATTCAGTTAACAAATGGACGTGGCAGTGATGGTTTGTTGAAGAGTAAAGCTTCTACTTTTAATCCCATTTTTATTGATTTATTAGATTTATCACACAGTAAAGGAATAGTATTGTTAACTGGATTATGTTTCAGACATAAATTATTATCCATAGTCATATTAGGATAACTTATATATATATATATATATATATATATATATATATATATATATATATATATATATATATATATATATATATATATATATATAGGTCTCGAGTTCGAATCTCGGTGGGAAGAATATCAATTACTGGGAGACAGGTAAGTTCAGCTGACGAGTCCCAAATAGGATGAAATGCACATCCTCGATTTCACTGCTAGCCAGTATTCATTATTACCATCCTTAATATAGTCCGAATTTCTTCGCCCCCTTTGTGATGACATGGATAGTAAGATTTCACATATATCCACAACAGGTACCCAGTCATTCCTGTTTCTACATGTATTAGATGTTCATTCGATAAACAAAGACTCAGTTATCAATTTCTCCCTCCCTCAACCCTGTTATCTTAGTTTTAAGGATTTTCACCCTGTCACATCCTATTGTTTGGTTGTGTGTATTCTTATCCATAGCTATGGATGAGCTTTGTTCTAGATTCCTCACCTTTCTAAGATTTACCGATTTCTAGCTAACTAGATTTTTGTGCTTAGATAGCCTAATTGAAGCTGGTCGACTACTTTTATCTGAGTAGTATTCGACATGAAAATTGTTGTAAGGGATTTGGTAAACTAAGTTTTATTATTATTATTTATTATTAGTCCCCTGGGTTCCTAGTGGAACATAGGGCTTCAGTAGCACGTCTCCAATGACCTCTGTTCTCTGAGATCTTTTGAACCTGGTTCCACGACAGCCCAGAAGCTCTCATTTCCCCCTCGCACGACCTCCTCCATGTCACCCTCGGACGTCGAACTCGTCGCTTCCCCTTCGGATTCCACTCGAGGGCCTGACGCGTGATGTCCTCGGTCGGCCTTCTCAGTGTATGCCCAATCCATCTCCACTTCCTTCCATTGCATATTTGTTGCGTGATAGGTTCTTGGTTGGTTCGTTCCCAGAGCTCCTTGTTGCTTATTCTTTCTGGCCATCTGATCTTCAGTAACGAGTCAGCGTAAGCAGTTGTTGATGAATGTCTGTAGTTTATTGGAAATCCCTTTCATGACGCGCCAAGTTTCTGAGCCATACAGAAGCACTGACTTGACGTTGGTGTTGAAAATCCGTATCTTGTTCCACATGCTGAGTGTAGAGGATCTCCACACTGGTTTCAGGCTAATGAACACCTGTCTTGCTTTTCCGATTCTGACTTTGACATCCTCGTCCGTCCGGCCTGTAGTTGAGACAGTGCTTCCTAGATAAGTGAAGGAGGTTACTTCCTTCAAGTTTCTCCCGTTGACGGTGATTGGAGTTTGTTGTTGTTGTTGATGGTGGTGGTGCGGTATCTTCATCACCTCTGTCTTCTCTATATTCACCTGAAGTCCCGTCTTAGCTGCCTCTTCTGCCAACTTGTTAGTTTTCGCCAGTAGATCTTCAAGTTTATGTGACATCAGGCACAAGTCATCGGCGAAATCCAAGTCTTCTAGGTTCTTTTCCGTCGTCCAGCGTATCCCCCTCTTCTCACTCCCCACTGTTTGCTGCATGATGCAGTCCACCACAATCAGGAATATCATGGGGGATAGTAGGCAACCTTGTTTCACTCCTGTCTTCACTTCAAAAGCATCACTCAGCTTCCCATTGTGAATTACTTGGCATGTGGCAACTTCATATAGTTGTTGAATGAGGTTGATAAAGGTTTGCGGTACTCCGTAGTATTGAAGCAGTTTCCAAATTACTTCTCGGTCGACGCTGTCAAAGGCCTTCTCAAAGTCAATGAAGTTGAGGCAGAGAGCTGATTGCCATTCTATGCTCTGTTCTATGATGATGCGAAGCGTTGCAATTTGGTCTGCACATGATTTGTACTTCCTGAAGCCTGCCTGTTCCGGTCACAGTTTTGAATCCAGTGCATCTTTAAGCCTCTCTAGGATGATGCGGTTTAATATTTCACTTGCACTGGGTGGACAGGAGAGTGATTCCGCGCCAGTTCTTGCAAAGACTTAGGTCTCCCTTCTTCGGCAGTTTGACAAGGTAACCCTTCTTCCAATCAATGGGCAGGTACCTTCTCTTCCTTCCACAGGTAAACTAAGTTACTGTGCTTAATTGGATTGGTGGGATTTTTTAACCTGAAGAGCTTATTTCTGTGAGTTTGTAGGTGTAAATGTCACTGTAATTCCAGTCAGCCAGTCTTATTCATAGGTGCACACATAGGTGAATTACTCACAAATAGATGTACGTTGTTGTCTCTAACCATGTAGCTACCAGCTGAAAACATACCAGAGAATAATATGAATATTCTATTTGTTTAATTACTGAAAGCGAAATGAAGGTTGTGTTGGTACTTCTGGTCTCTTAGCTCACTTTACAAAACAAACTGCTGGTAACTTAATATAACTGATATTGAGCAGCTTGAGTAGTTAAAAATCACTTGGACTGATCAATAGATTTTGCCTGCCTGCCTGCCTGCCAGCCAGCCACCCAGATCGGAATGATGTAAGCACCAGACGGTCATTTTGGTAGTATGAGATCGAACTAATTGACTGTGTACCAGGAAAAACTTATCTTACAAAGAGCCAAATCATCTGAATCTGGCTAGGTAACTTGCATGAACCAGTATACTTAAAATAGGATGATCAATTTGTAAATGACCTACAAATTACATGCTACCTAGTGATATTTTTCACTTCTTAGTAGTTTTTCAACTGACAACTGTGATGTGAGCAGGATTTCAGTAGGAAATGACTCAGCCAACGAAAATTCTGTTAACATCCTTAGTTGAGCAGATGAAAAACGACTCAGTTGTGAGAACTTTACATTGTGGGAGCATGAAATTTACAAATCGTTGGAAAATTGATCATCTTATTCCAGTAACCTGGTAGCTTCTAGATAGGATTGCACTCTGACCAAAGTGTACCGTGAAATTTAGTCATTAACATAGAACTGTGACTTTACCCTTTCAGTTCAGAGGAATATTTAGTTGCAAAGAAATAAAATAAAACAAAGTAAGCAAGCACCTCATGAAACTTTTCAAGAAGCAATTGATTGATTCAGCAACCTATAGTGAACTTAAAATAGGAGGTTCATGACTACCCTTCATATACGGCCCTCTAACAAATCCATAAGTCTAGTGTTCCTTTGAGACTCATTTTGTCCATAATAAATTCACCTTGTCACAAATTGGCTGATTGATTAGCAAAGAAATTGGAACCCATCAGAAAAGTGCTCGTGAATCACAGCTTGAAGGATACATTCCAGTTCTCTGAAGAACTGGATAAATTAGATATCTCAGATAAACTGACGGTATCACTTAATGTTTCCTCATTGTTTACGAACGTACCAGTGGATGAAACGATAGACATAATGTCAACAGTCTGATTTACTACCATTGTCGAAAACAGAACTCAAACAATTACCGCTCCTCTGTACAGAAGGTGTTCAGTTACAGTTTAATAATCAACTATACTACCAAAATGATGGAGTAGTTATAGGTTCACCACTAGGACCTGTTCTGGCTGATATATTCATGGCTCATCTCGAACGAACAAGTCTGAACTCTGTGATCAAGGAGACGACATACTACTGCATGTATGTCGATGGCGCTTTCATTGTTTGTGATAATATGAATCATCCATCAGAGTTGTACCACATCTTCAATCAAGCTCATCCAAATTTTAATTTTACAATAGAATATCAAAATGAGGATAGATTCAATTTTTTGAATCTAAGTATAAAACGGAGATGTGATGGTACAATTGAGAAAACTATCCACAGGAAAGACACGTGGATTGGTCATTACCTTCCTTCACTACAACAGTTTCTGTTCTGTCAGCTATAAGCGTGGTTTAGTCAGAACGCTATTCAATAGAATAAAAACACTGTACTCTAAAGATAAACGAAAGAAGAATTCAGGATAATTGAGAAGGCTTGTATGGAGAATGGATATCTGAAGAAATTCATCATGAAGGATGCAAAAGAATTTATTGAGAGACCGAAACATCTAACTGTTGAGAAAAAGCCAGTTCTCCTTTGTCTAGCATTCAAAGGTGATGAGATATCTGAAAGAATAGGCAGAAGAATAAAAGCTGCACTTAGAAGGAGCTTCCATGACGCCAGACTGATCTTAGGTTACAATACATTATGTTTAGTAACACAGTAGAAAGTAGACCGATAGCCAGCTCGTGTCACCGGCAACTGTGTGTATCAACTCGCCTATGTTTGTAGAAGCAAGTACATAGGACTGACCGAAAGAAGGCTGTCTACTCAATTTTATGAGCATATTCCGAGAAATCTGTATCAGAAGGGTAGCAAGGTCTTTAAAAGAGCAATCTCCAGACACCTGATAGAAACAAGACATCAGATAGATGTTTCTCAATCCTTCAAGATAATCAACAAACAAAGAACGCCATGTTTATTAGGATTTGCAGAAGCCGTCGTCATCAAACATTTTAAACCTGACTTGTGTACCCAAAAAGAGACTGTTAATTAATCCTTCTTTACCTTGGTAGCTGTATATAATTTTTTTTTGCTTGTTTATGTGTATAGTCTTCCCTTTTCTGTTGACTGCTTCATCTCTTCACTAATTACTTACTGACTGTTAATCACTTAACGGTTTTCCAGTAGTTACGTAATCAACTAGCTTCTAAACAGTCCCTTCTTTCACACTGATGTTTGTTGCCCCCCTCCCCCACTCCACAGCCCCAGAATTTTCCATAGCATCAGATATAAGTTGGCATTGATGTTGACTCACACTTGTGATTAGTAATCCTGTGTTTCTTTGATTTTCCTTATTGTTAATCCTGGATTTCAATTCTCCATTTGTTTCTACATATTTAAAGTATATCATAGTATTATTACTACTAATACTTCATTTAAATTGTCGACTGTTTGCAGCTGATGAAAACCAGTGAAATAAAATGAGCTCATTTTACTCTACAAGTGTCTTTGTTCTTGTATTGTTCAAACGTAGGGAAATTCGATAGTCAAAACTTTTTATACAATTCTTTCCTTTGACGAGTTTGATGAGAGCATGAAGAACAACAGTAGCAGAATTAGCATAGACATTTCATGGATTCTCATCAGATGCCTTACAACCTATTGAATATAATGCTGGTGATGAAAGAAACACATGTTAAACAATGTTCTTCAATAAGTCGACAAGAATGTTTCTATTGACATGAACTTTAACAAAGATGTACGCTGACCGTAATTGATGAAATTTGGTGAAGTTGTTAAGATTACTCAAAGGTTAACTCTTGATTCAATGATAGAATGAACATTCTAGAGAAGAGGGAGAGAGTCGTACAGTACATTATCCTAGAATTGTGATCGAAATCACAACGTATAGGTCTTGCGGAGAACGAGTTTGCCATTCCCCTACTGGGTGGGAGTTCAATGGTTCACAGTTTCCTACTTCTATCAATTCGCAAAATAGCGCGATTACTCACCAACGTCTTCATCCGTGATCAGTTTCACTTCCAACTGGTTGACCATACAAATCATGTCTACTCAGTGAAACTTCGCGAAATCCATCTCGGAACACGTCATTAATGAGCACCATAAAGTAATGCACTTTGAGATTTATAGATATTTTATTATTACCGCGTTTGCCGTGTGACCTGACGTTCCTGGATCCGATCCCTGACAGGGTCTTGGGTGCTTACTGACAAGATTTCCCATGCTAGGATGAAACAGCTACCCAATCCTTCCAGGTTTTCAATATTTACCCAAATGATGTCAGTCCATGATGAATACCAACCTATAACTTTCCAGTGTAGTGCAATTTATTCTGATCCTAGAGTAAAGATTACTCTGGAATATTCTGTCCTTTCCAGTATCTATTCACGAATATACAGCTAAGAGAATGACTTAGTCTACAAGTAGACAACAATACGATAACGCATGATAAGATGACAAATTCAACAGTACCGATAGACTAAAATGTGTATCTTCTAGTTAACGGGACAAACTTATGGATCGAGTGTTGGATACCAATATTGGAAGTTTGTAGCTTCATAATATATGATGACTACAGAAAATAAGAGGAAGGCATGGATGGAAAAGATATTGAATCATACATAATGACTAACAATATGGTCCCACTGTTTCTACTAGACGACTACCCTACTGCATTGTGGATAGATTACAGTTTGGAAATACGAAGAAATGTTGGTGGTTCGGTGTTCTCTCAGGTTTGATATTTTGTCGTTAACGTTTTATCACTAGGCTTAATGACATCTTCGGCACTAACTTCGTCATGAAGTGAACTATAATCTGAATATTACACCAATTTTTGGATAGATTTTTCATTGACCTTGTGTGTTGTCCAGTTGTAAGTTGTGGAAGAAACTTTTTAACTCATCTTGACTTCCTTGGCGTTAAATTTCCTTCCATCATACCATTAGATATTCTTTGTTACAATGGAACTATGCTATTTTTTGTCGTAACACTGTGCATCATTATTGACTTGTTTAGTCAATTTACTCTTGGTTAATAGATGACCGTTTTTCCTAAGTAGATTGTAGATTTGATCTATATCAACATGTCTTCGGATCAACAATTCATTTGAATGCCATGCCTCTAGAAATTCTCTTGGAACTTTGGAACCTGCTTATTGAAGAATTTCTACATTCTCTCATTCAAATTTGTCATTGTGATTGTCTGTATGCATTGAAACCAAGGAGATCGCATCATTTTGCTTTGCTGCTAATTAGTGTTCATGGACTGTTAGAGTAATCTGACGGTTATACTCGCCAACATAGTACTATGAACAATATTTGCGATTGATTTTGTGGATCGTATTTGTTCTATCTTCTTTTGGCAGTGGATCATTTGGTTTACATAACATGCTGTGCAGTGATTTTGTTGGTCTGTTTACTACTGTGATTTCGAAAGGATGAAGCAATCGATTGATATAGAATAGTGTAATGTGCCTTTTGATTTGAGGCTCTTATCTTTTGTCCTGTTGATAAACACTTTTTGATAAAGTTAGGTCGATAATCGTTGGCTTGGACGTTTGGTACAGGCAGTTTTCGTCGACTTTCCACAGTGTTTCACTACTGCAATGTGTTTTGGCCATTGAGAATGTGTGTACACAATATTTTTTATGAACTGTAGGATGATTACTTTTGTAATTCAATATTTGATCGCTCTGTGTGTATGGTTTCTCTGTACACTTGAGTTTGCAAGTCCCGTCGTTTGTTGTTCTGATATGCACATCTAAGAATAGAATTTTTTCTGATTGAATTTCTCAGCCTTTGTGAAGTGAATTCTTTGAAATGTTCGACTGATTAGTTTGAACCTGTTTTCTATTTCATCTTCCTTGAGAATTAAGAATTTGTTGTCAACGTACCTGATCCAAATTTTTGGCTTGATAACACGGTTGACTATTGATTCTAGTCGAAGTCAAGTGATAAACTTCATTTCATATTGAGGTGAATGAAGATATGAATTTTGAGGTAGCATTCATCATGGACTGACATGACTTGGAGAACCATTGGAAACCTGAGAGCACTGAACAGCTATTTCATCCTGGTATGGGAATACTCAACAGTACTCACCCACGACCTGGCTCGAACTCAGAACCTTCGGGTTTCACGGCTAACGCGTTAAACACTCAGTCACTGGGTCGCAGTTCAATGCTTCACAGTTTCCTACTTCTGTTAATTTGCGACATAGAGTGACTGTCTGCTAAAGTCTTCAGATGGCATCCTCTTCGCTTCTGACTGGTTGACCTCACAGCTTATGGCTTCTCATTAGAACTTCGTGATATTCATCTGGAAGCATGTCACTAATCAGCAATATACTTCAATTCACTGAAACAAAACAGGATATCGGTCAGCGGTTAAAACGAACAGAAATAGTTGTAGAGTAGAGTAGTTAGAAGTCAGCCATAACGACAGATTCAAAGCAGTTTAATAAATGGTCACTATGTATACACAAATTAATGGAACTTTCTCGAATAAAATGACGAGTGAGTAGCAATCAAAGTATTGAGGGACTTCACGTCACAAAACTACGTAGGTAGGTCACATGATAAGTAAACAAAATATTGAGTTAAGCTCAGTTAGTTGAAAACACTGGGTATGAACAAACGATGATGCAACCGAACAAAAGTAAAAGGATAAACACTTAAAGTTGACAAAGGATGACGTAATCAAATAACAGTTATGAAGGGTTATCAAGGTAGACATACGTTGACCACGACTTCTTTACCAGCACATCGTTCAGGTTTTGAGGTGATAAACAGATATGTCTTCAGAAAATTTCAGAAGAATCAAGCTTATTCGTTCGTTTGTTAATACTCTTAAAGGAATTGAGTATGCCTACCTGATGTCGATTAATCAGACGCCAAGTTCTTGTTTTATCTACAGTGTTGCTTCTCCCCCTTCCTCAGTCGTAGACTCTTTGAAATGTCTTCAGAAGACTGAAGACATGGCCCTCTTTCTGTTCTTCCAATGTATCTGCTCCACCAGCTACATGTAAATTAATATACATAGTTAAAGGTAAAATAGGAAGGGTACCTGTCGACGTTTGACTGGACTAAAGAGCATATTAACTGGTACACGGGAATTGACCTGGCTGCAAGGAAAGTTCGAGCCAGTAGTGTCTTCAATCATCTGTTAATGGTTGCTGAAATGTCATGTCACCTTTGACATTGAGGTGAATGAATACAGGCTTATCTTTGATGTGATGTTGTCAGTGTAAAAACAGTCATCAAGATGTCGAGCGATTTGACTCTGTATAGTAAAAGGAAATTATGAGTATCAGTAGAATAACTGATACCCTTTGCACAAGTAGTGGTTATCGTGCCCCACCGACCTAGTGGATAACGCTTTATCGTTTGAATCGATCGGTTCCAGGTCTGAGCCTCAGTGGGGATAACATTGCTTAGTAGGGTGCAGGTAAGTCCAGCTTAAGAATCCCAAATGAAAAGAAGTAAGCGTACTGGATTCCACTGCTAACCACCAAGCTGAATATAACATCATGAATATCCGCAGTATCGAGGCATCCGCATAGGAGCCCATCTTTCGACAGATGTCGATGAGTTTGGCCCTGAAAATCACAACTATCAAAACAACAAGATGTAAAAACTTTGCATAAAAAGCTAATTTGCGAAAAGTTGGGAGGAGTTTAAAGAAAAGAAAGATCAGATGATAGTGACCTCTATCAGACCGATAAAGGTGGTAGTGCATTAGAGTACAGCTGACTAACCACAAGTATGCACGCGTGTAGCTTTAATGAAAAACAGTTACTCCTATGGAGTATTAACACTCGTCAATTGATTAATTTTTACACCATATGTTCTACAGCATCACATGTCCGCAGCACCAACCCCAATCGTAGATATTATGACCGTGGGGAGGTTCAACCAGCTGTTTGACTATTAAAGTTACTTTACAGGGACAGAGTTGTCACAAGAATTGAAATCCGATTGTCAAAACTCTAAGTTTACACTATTCTCGAAGTATGTGGTCAGTAGGTCAACAGATTAGTTGTGAGAAAACGTGACCATCTGTGAAAATCTGTCACACACATGGCTGCTGTCATTTGACAAGTATAGAGTGAGCAAGAAACACACACACCTCCTGAGTAGTTTCACAAATATTACTCAGTTAAACTGTCATGGAGGAATAGTCTAGTTACATTTACATACGACAGTATTCATTCAATTATTCAAGGTTGGTCTTGTTCATGACTTCCTAATTTAGTTGTGGTTTCTTATTTATTTGATTGTGGATGGCATCAAAATCTAGGATTCATACTGTGTCCTATTTGACGTTCATCAGCTGCCTGTATCCGGTTCATATTTAGTGATGCGATTTGAGACGTCATCAACTCTAGAGGTGGCTTTAGCTGAGATCCAGCTATCTGCTTCTTATAAACAAGAAACAAGCAATCAACATTCTCCAGAACTCACGAACGATCACGAAACCACTATGACCGATCTTATTCAAACATCTCAAGGTCAGCCAGATAGTTGGATATCAGTTAGAGCCACTCCACTCAGTGACTGAGTGGTATCGGACTGATGATGGTACCCAACAGTCCTGAAGTCATTCCCTCATGAAGTTGTGGTTCCTCAGTGTAAAGAAGTTCTGGAATATGACTGAAAAGGTGTTCAGTCCTCTCGAGTTTTCAGTAACACTTTGACTGATTTTGATCCAAAGTGAAAGAAGTGAAAAGTCGAATTTCACTAAGCGACCTTGTGTACATTCTTACAGCGGGCAACTGACTGTCATAATATCAATATTGGACGGTGGCTAACAGTGGAATCCAGCATATGCATCTCGTTCTACTTGGGACTCGTCTGCCGGATAGATCTGCCTTGTAATGAGTGATGCTCTTTACACCAAGACTCGAGGCAAAGACCATTTGCTTCAAACACCAGTCGTTATCAATGACCGGAAAATATAAGCCACGTTATTTAAACCATACTATACCTGTAATAGAAGGGGTGGCTATTGTGACTCAGCGGTCTAGTTTAAAACGGTTCAGCATTTCAGATGATTGGTCCTGTTCCAAGTCCTAGTGGGAACAACATAACTCACTGGGAAGTAGGTACATCCAGCTGACGAATCTCAAATAGGATGAAACGTACGTCCTTGATTCCACCACTAGCCATCATCGAAATGAAGATACCGGCAATATCGAGTCGTCCGTATAAGAGCCGACTGCCAATAATAAAACATCATTTTGGTCTGATTAAAGAAGAGAAATTACAGGTCATAATATCTTTAATTTGAATCGGTTGCTGATATGTGGCATTACTTCAGTCTCTGAAAAGATCGTTCTTTGACCTTTATCTAACAGTTATATCCTTCAGTAGACGGCCTTGTCAACAACGCTTAAAGATTAAAATATCACTTTTGGCGCCTACAGTCACATCTTTCAATGAGTTTTAAGGGTATCGTAGAGCATTGTTTAGCCTGAATGATTGAAATAGGGAAGGAGACAGTCAGCAGCTTCGACTTCGAACAGTATATCGCTTTTCAAGTCCAATGCACTATTTGAGTATTCATCCGAAGTGATCCCAACGTTTTCTGCTAATTTGAATGACTCACTTTCGGTCGACATTCCATGGCTAAACAATTGACAACTGACTAGGTAGTATTCAACACAGAATAACTGGAGAGCTGTTTGTACGACTATAGGAATCCTCAGCATTACTCACTCACGACCTCCCCAGTGATCGGACTCAGGACCTACAGGTCTTGTCGAAAACCTGTTGACCATTCAGTCACCGGGTTGGAGTTCAATAGTCCATAGTCTCCTACTTTTGTTACTTCATGATACACTGAGACTATCATCCACAATCTAGTGAGAAGCTGTGACCTGAGAATTTATCCAGTTGGAAGTGAATCAGATGCAAACTAAGGACCCTGACTGAAGGTATTGTGAGTTGATAGAAATAGAGAAATATGAACCACTAAATCCCGACCCAGTGACTGAATGATAACGTGCTTACCATGAAACCTGAATATGCTAGGCTCGACTCCTGACAGGGTCATTGGTACACACTATTGAGGAGTCACACACTAGGAAGAAACAACTGTCTAGTGTACCCAGGCTTTCATAGACTCTCTGGTTGATCTCAGTCTGTGATAAATACTACCTTTAAATACATAAAATCTCTATAAACTCCAGACAACTGATAAACTTGAACTTGATCTCTATCTAGGAAAACACTGCAGGCATATTCCAGTATCATCATGGTGGTAATAGTTTTCTTGGATGTAAAATCACTTTTTTATGAAGTAAACTGACTTTAATAATCAACCAATTTCAATCTTCTGCCGTTTTTCTATAAGGCAGCTATGATTGGTCTATCCTTGACCTTCCATAGGTCATTAAAAAAAGTTAATCTGGCAGATGTTGATTGCTCGTTCACTAGTGTGTCAGTTCGTAAGCATGTCGACCTACTGACTGAAAAAATAGAGAAGAATATTGAAGCTTGCAGAACTTCTAGTACTTATTAATATGAGTAAAACTTGTGCACTGTGGTAGAGTGCAATTTCATTTTTATTCATTTATTTGATTTACCACATAGTAAAGGAACAGTATCGTTAACTAGATAACGTTTCGGACACAACTTATTGTCCATAATAATATCAAGATAACTACACAACACTTTGACATATCGTTTATATGGTTCCAATTTCCTTGCCAGTTTTTTGATATGGGTAGTAAGATTTCACATATATTCACATCAGGTACCCAGTCATTCCTGTTTCTACATGTATTAGGTGTTGATTCGATAAACAAAGACTCAGTTATCAATCTCTCCCTCCCTCCATCCTGCTATCTTAGTTTTAAGGATTTTCACCCTGTCACATCTTATCCATAGCTATGGATGAGTTTTTTTCTAAATTCCTCACCTTACTAAGATCTACCGATTTCTAGCTAACTAGATTTTTGTGCTTGGATAGTCTAATTGAAGCTGGTCGACTACTTTTATCTGAGTAGTATTCGACATGAAAATTGTTGTAAGGGATTTGGTAAACTAAGTTACTGTGCTTAATTGGATTGGTGGGATTTTTTTAACCTGAAGAGCTTATTTCTGTGAGTTTGTAGGTGTAAATGTCACTGTAATCCCAGTCAGCCAGCCTCATTGAGAATCCTACGTAGTGTTTCTGAGTTGCCTTCATTGTGTGGTGATACTGTAGAGGTTTTGAATTCTCTGTTCACAGTATTGCCGTTGTTACTGTCGATGCCTGGATTACTAATATGTTTCTTACCATTACTAAGGAATTCATCGATTAATTTGGAGGGTAATTGTTGATAAGTACTATGTCTTCAATGTATATGGTTTCTTCTCTTAGATCTTCCGTTTTACTAGTAAGCTTTTTGGCTCTGTTACTTAGACGTTTTGCAAAGCTAAGTTTAACTGGCTTAGGGTGAGCGATTTGAAATCTAAGTAGTGATTTGTGTGTGAAGGTTTTCTAGACACTAGTGTCTAAACTCCCGTCTCATTTCCGTTGTATTCTGCAATCCAACATTGCTATTTTCCCTTCATTATTTTCTAATTCATAGATGAGTTTTATTGCGTTGACTACTGAATTTATATGTATGAAGAAATTGTGTATGTGTTCCGAATTTCAACAATGTCGTCTACATATCGAAATCACGCTTTTGGAGCCAGACTAAATGTTCCTACAGCCATTCTTTCCCAACTATCCATAAATATGTCAGCCAGTATAGGAGATATTGGTGATTTCCTGGCAATTCCTCCTGTTTATCTGTAGATTTTATTCTGAAACCTAGAGATTGTGGAAGTTAAACAGAGCTGTACTCCAAGGATGATATCATCTACTGATAAGTTAGTTCCTAGTGTAAGCTCATGGTCATTATTAAGCTCGTTTGTATCTGCTTCCAAAACAATGTCAATCGATATATTAGTATACAAACTAACTACGTGAAAACTAACCTTTTTTTCATCGTCATCTATTGTTTATCATTCATATGATTATACAGCTTCAAAAACGTTAACGTCGAAAGAAATTCATTTTTTTCTATTGCAAAATCTTTGTTGTATAACCTAGTATGGTTGTTTCTCAGCACACTCATGTCTCTAAGTATGTTTTTGATGCACCATACTGTCACCGTCATCGAAAATTACAGATTGTTTTGAGGTACTAAATATTACATTCATCACTTCAAAATGATGACTAAATTCACCATGACAACTATGGCAGAAAAAGAATGATAACCTTTTGAAGTGACGAATAAAATTTGTAGCTCAGGATGACAGTGAGGCAGGTTTGGTGTTCTCTGAGCTTTGGTATTTTGTCATGGGTCTCATCATCAGACTTGGTGATATCCTTGGGAATTTAGTGCTGAGGATCTCACGAAGTCTGATGATGAAATTCTCACAACAGAATACCAAAGCTCAGAGAACACTGAACTGCTAACTGATAACCTTCCTTTTCACTTGTCTCGCTAGTTACATGTAATAACAAGGTGAAACGTCCTCGCTATATCTCAGAACATTGACGATGAGTAGGGGCTAGCCATGGAATCCAAGATGCAAGTTTCATCGTATTTGTGACTCCTCAGTTGAACTTACCTGTATCCCAGTTAGCGATGTTGTTCCAACTAGGACTTGAACTCGGACCGATTGCTTCAAACGCCAGGGTGTCATCCAATACAGGTAACAACCTTGGGCTAGGAATTTTGAAAATGTTCTTGGGACATCAGAATTACAGTAGTGATCGACATATACTACTTATTCGGCAACTTGTCTATTATGCAAATTAATTATAAAGTCAGTACAGTCCCCTGGGGAAAGAGGACGAGGAAGAAGGTGAATAATTTGAGTAGATAAGATTCACAGGAATTGGGGAAATAACAGAAAAGAAATATACCTGTAAAATTTATGCTGGGTGATGATTGAAGTTGAAATGAAAATTTGGACCGCAGACGGATTAGAACTAGCCACCTCCGGGTTTCCAGCCTGATGCTCTACCAACTGAGCTAAAAGGTCCCACTGTTGACCAGATTTTTATTTCTCTCCAATTACCATGGGGTTTTATCAACTTTCTTGTGAATTCATGATACGTTACTACCACTCAATCGTATTCAAACTGGCTGCCTAATCAGGACTTCTCATCCGAATCCAAATCTAACTGAATTAGAGCGCAGAAGCATCATAATGATTATCATTTTGACTGTCTGAGATAGCCGTGATTTAGCAGTCTAGTACTGATGCTGGATTAAGCCGAAATGAAAATCTGAACTGCTGCCGGATTCGAGCCAGCGACCACTGGGTTTTCAGTCCAGTGCTATGCCAACGAACCTATTTGTAAAATCCCAAATTTCTTACGTTTCGTTATCTTCTGGAAGCTACTTCTTCAACTTATTCAATTCTGTTAGGTCAAAATTTGATCTTGAAGTCCATAAGCTCATTACTAACCGTATCGTGGTAAAAAAATATTGACAGATTGCATTTCATAGATGATTTAAAGCTATCAGAATTGAAGAGAATTCACTTAATTACTTTTCCTCTTGATAGTATATAATCAGTGCATATACGCAAATGCAGATGTGCTGAGTAGATCTGGTGAAGATTTCTATTCTTGTTTTCAGTCATCAGTCATGAACCTTTTAAGTTACTAGTCAGGAAATGAAGTGATCGACATCTTCACCATTTGATTGACGGTCAACTTCCAGTGATATGAGACTACTGAATGTTCATTAGAGTTGAATGTGATTTCATAATTTACACATATTGAAAGAATCTCATTTAAACATACGAAAACATACGACTGCAGCAAAGGGAAATCTTTATTTTCAACGAAATCATTCTCTTAGCTGTACATTCGTGAGTATATGTTAAAAATGACAAAACATTCCAGAGTATTTCTTAGTCAAAAGTCAATATAAATAGCGTCACAAAGGAAAGTTAATTGATGGAGAAATAAACGAAATGATTACAAAGTAAACATAAAAGTAGTTACGTCATAAGTGGATTATTTAGAATGATCGATAATTTACGATGACCATGTCAAAGAATATGGTTATACATACTTCTTTCGAACGCATAGTGATGGTTTGAATTTTTGAATCACTAATGATTCAGCTATGCCCAAATGTCTCAGCCTCCTTCCTTTCGAGTGGTTTGGTCGCACTTTGTACGGAATCTTGAAGGATTTATCAAAAAGGAACTAAATGTCCTGGATTTACTAAGTGTTCTGTTACAAAGCTGAGAATGCATTTCCGTTCTTCCTTTGTCAGCCAAGCTGGATAGTGTTCGGGAGCGTGTTGCGTAAGCTGGAGCATAGCATGGCCAATGTACCCGGCTTCACAAGAGTAAATAAACTGATATACACACACTGTTGTGGCTCAATGATCCGCCTTATCCTTTGCGCGCTAACAAATGAGTTTCTGACAAGAGAATGTGGTCATAGGATTGGTGGGAAAGAATGTTCTGTTCGCGGACCTTGATGATCTGTTTCTAAGTATATCTGCCGCATTGTTTCCCAGGAACTACTCTGAAATGTTCTATCCTTTTTACCACATATTCAAGAATTTACAGCTAAGAGAATGATTTCGTTGAAAATAAAGATTTTTCTTCACTGCAGTCGTGTGTTTTCCTGTATTTTACACACTTGTAATGAATTAGCAACTTGTTTCATGATGAGTTGTGACTATATCGAAAATGAGGATAAATACTCAATGGTGGCACTAAATGGAGCTCGTGCTATATAGTGAATCGACAGGAGCAGAGAAATGTTTACCACTGGGTTCTGACCTAGTGGTTCGCTGCGAATTGTGAATGCCCTGGGTTCGATTCCCGGTTTGGTTGTAGGTGCGCGCTGCCGAGGAGTTCCATACTAGGTCCAGACAGATGTCTAGTGCTTTCATGTTTTTAGAGGTTTTCGAAATAATCTCAGTTCATGATGAATACCAGCTTGAAATGATGATACTCACTAACCCTCATATTTCTTTGACATTTTATAATTCATAGAGGTTGAACTGTCAATTCAAATCTTCCAATCCAATCCCATTCAACTAAACTAGTCTTAGTCGCATAGATTACAACACTTTCGATTACTGGTTGAGTTGAAGCGGAAATAATGATTTCCTCATCAAGTTATTGTAATGTTTGATCCATTGAGTCGAAAAGTATCCTTCGACGTTACTATCTTATTGATATTTTGTTTGACTACATTGGCTCAATTCATCGTCTCGAAAAGTTTGGTTTTGTACCTAAGTGCTGATAATATATAGTAAATGTGCACCGGTGTTCACCACGAAAGACCGTCCAAGATGGGCTATCATGTCTTAGTTAAATGACACAATCTCCTTCAAATGGAGGCTTTAATACAAATATATGATTTTGGTTGTGTTGTGTTCTCTGAATTGCATTGTTAAGTCGTGAGGTAACCATTGCCATTTCAGGAAACATCATCAGTAAGACCTTCGAAGAGAATAGAGTTATTAAATTTTCTCCACAGGAAACTAAATAATACTCATGGAAGCCTCAACTACAATGGCAATAATCTAATAACACACAAAATCATTTACTTAAAAATACTATTAAAAAGACCGAAGACACACTGTAGTACATCAACCTTATGGAAGAACGAAGAAGAATATTTAATGAATATTTTTCAGAAGAATGGCTAGCCACATAAATGCATTCAAAGATATTGTTTGTCTAATTCGTTGTCAACCATAAAGTCAGCCTTCGTAACCAATCAACACAACGTCTTAGCTTACATAAAGAACATATCCGAAATCACGACCAGATTATTCAAGCCACTTCGAATCACTGTAGCTCACAAACTGACACAATCTCCTCACTCTTTGTTACACAGACCAAAACATATAATAGCAAAGGAAGATAAGCCAAATGTTAACCACAAAATAAACTGCACAAACTGCGAAAACACCACATCGGATAGAGAGGGTATCCCACTACCGTCCGTCAACAAGTGGTGAAATGTCATAAATATGTTTGCAACAATCGAGGATATTGAAAGTCCCATTGCTACTCGTTCTGTTTATTGATATATTTTGTCTTGGGATTAGGAAACTGTGGAAGTTAAACACAATCTTATCCTTAGTATAATTCCTGCAATAGAAACTTTAGTTCTCTTACTGAGTTCATGATCATTTGTGAGTTCATTTCCGTCTGCTTCAAGTCCCATATGAATTGGTACATTTGTATAGAGGCTCGAAACTGACCATCTTTTCTCCCTCCTGTAATTGTATAATATTTAATCTGCTTTTTAATTCCGTTGAATTGATGAGCCCAGATTTTAACCGGTTTTTAATACTTCATAGTAATATAGCTAAATATTTAGATAACTCATATGTTGGTGTGTTTCTAAAGAGTCAACTATTGGTCAAATAGGATTAACAGTTTTATGAACCTTAATAGTACAATACATTTTAATCGGATTATTAAGACTCACTTACAGATGGTTTCATTCAGTGTATTAGATCAGTTGTGGACATTTTAGTCTTATTCATAACTATCTCTCTAGGTTTTTTTGATTTCTTCACATGGTCCTTTTATGATATGCTCACTGGCTTTTTTAAGGTAATCCGCCTTATCCATAAACACTGTCAAATTGCTTTCGTTAGATTCGGCAATTACTGTACTATCGTCATTTTTTTAAAATTTGATAGCGCCAATATTTCTGTTCTCCTTAAGTACTTCCTTCCTTTCTCTTAGTGTTTTAGTGTCAGTGCATATTGTACACGTACTTGATAAACAGTTGTCTTATCTATTGAGTTTAATGCTACTTCTATGCTGGGTATAACATTTTCAGGTTTGAGTTGAGCTACTGCTATGTTCAAGTTTAGTCCTTTCCTGAGAACTTTTACTTTATTCGAGGTTAATTCTTTAGTTGAGAGATTCATCACCTACTTTGTTCGCTTGATGGTTGGTGGTGTCTCATTTGTAACTTCATTCTTATTTTGTAGGAAATTTATCTCCCATTAGTTTGTTGAACTTTTGAATCCGAGTCTTTCTGGATTTGTTCAAAGCAGCTCCTTTAGCTTTGTTATCTGTTTCAACCAGCAGTTGATAGTTTTTTTTTGGCTTACTATCTTCATCAGTCTGTATTTCAGTTGTTCGGTTTCACTGTGGATTCTGGTTAATTCCTTGATAATCCTATGGAGTTCTTTCCTTAGACACAGTTCGCTGACTTGTTAAATTGCTCTTCTTATTCTGTCTGATAGAATCGAAGTCCTCAGATGAAGATATTCAGGAATAATTTGGTTTTCTATTCATCGAATGTTAAAAATACGACAGTTTGTGTATCGTGCTTCAGTTTGTGAAAGTGGTGTGAGTTTATTGGCTAGTCGACGGTAACTTACTGACTACAAAATCTGAAAGTGCTAGGTTTTATTCCCAGTGGGGTCCCACACTAGGACGAAACACCTGTCCAGTACTCCTAGGCTCTCAATGGTTCTTCAGGTAATGTCATTCCATGATGAATGCCAACTTGGAATGAATCAAATCCTCACAAACCTCCCTAATCAGTTTCATGTCATCAGGTACACTGACTTATGACTTTTTAACTTTTTGCCTTTTTAAAAGAAGGTTGTACAACAATTTTATGATTCACCAAGCAGATTGAATTCACTAATAGTTCACTTTATCATATTTTACACTACCGTAACCAATTATTTAGTTAATAAAATTAATAATTGTTGGTTGGATCACTTCTGAAGTTTTTGGTCAATTATAGGTTTGAACTTCTAATCTACGGAAAAGGGGATAGGAGGTGAGGTAATGTCAACCATAGAAACAGATAAAATACAAGGAACCCACCTCGAGTACAATGTTTTCACTTACTTAATATGACTTTCATTGTTATTATTATTATTGTTATGACTGATTTCAGTTCTTATGCGGTTAATGGCTAATCATTTAGACAAGGGGCGTTGTACTAACTGCATACTTTAAAGATTATCAACTTGTTTAAAAAGTATCATATACCCCAAAATTTCAACACAGTTGCAATGTTTTCTTGTGGTTTGTTTGTCTCAATGGCTTAAATTACTAATATTAGTCCAAAAACTGGGTTGAACGAGAACAAAGTCTGGAATTAGGAAATTATTTTTCAATTTTAGCAAGAATGTTTATAGGCTATTGGTTCATTGAATAAAAATACGCCAAGATATGATCATTTATAGACATAGTTAACAAAAACCATATTTAATCAACCGTAAAAGAGCTTATCATTCCTATGAATGATCTATCATTTTATCATTACTACCATTGGTTGATGAAAAGTTTGTTGTGTCCTTGAGGTAGCCAATCAGAAGTAGAGAAGTGGTAAATTTTTGATTTTCTGCAGAAAATCACTTTTTATCTCTAATACATAGTTATTAGTAATAATACTACAATTTTGATGAGAAATTAATTGTAACAGATGAAAACTTTAAAATGTCTCATACAATGATCACACAGAAAGCAAGGAATGAGGAAAGGAGACAGGTTGTCTTCTGATTTTACGGCTTTACGGAAAGTAAGCCTGAAAGAATGTCTAAAATCATTCTCCGAATGATGATGCTGACTCTGTTTTGTTACAGTGATCTCCCAAGGAAGGAAGATAGAAATAAAATAAGAAACTGAAAATCCACAGAAGCTTACAAAAGACATCTAAGTCATGAAGATAAGTCTCTGTATTCCTTCATGATATAATGTAAGGTAGGATTTGATCACTAATGTGATGTCTGTGAATGATATCAAACAAATGTTCAATGATTTCAGTCCATCACTAGTTTTATTTGTGATAGCTATTATGGAAATATTTCTTTTTGTTCCTTTTTTTTAATTGTTTTCTCATCTTTATCGCCTGTTATTTCGGTATCTTCTTTGCACATTACCGTGGGTAAATTTAGTGTACTGTTGACTGCAAAAGAAATATCCAGATCAAATGTTAAATAGTGCTTGTTCTACTTCTTTGATGTTTTTCTATTCATCATCAAAAATATCATGAGATAGAAAAAACTCAGCTAAAACATGTGAGAAAAATATTTTGCTTACTATTCCAATCCATAAGCTTATTCCTGTGAATTGTATTATGTACTAAAAGAAAGTCATAAATATCCATATACTTTCTTTAATTCCATTGTAATCAGCTAGTTAATTGATAAGTTGAAGGGTTACTGTTCAACGAGCACTTTGTGCGCTACTTCAAATTCCTTAAATGACAAGGTAGAACCATAAATGAAGTCTTAGAGACTGTTTAACTTCAGTTACTAAATCAATAGTTTGACAAAACATGATTAGATTGTGAAATCAGAGATATGATTGAATAGGAAGCCGTTAACAAACTGGAAATCATTGGTTTTTATCAGCTAATCGACTAAGGAAAGTAGAGATGTATGAGAGAAGCGTAAATTGACTTATCAGAAGATTAAAATATATACCATTAGATTAATTTACTGTATGCTTATGCTTGAAATTAAAATTAAACTATTGCTAGCCTCTAATCATCATTATTATCTGGACTGAAAATCCTAGTTATATCGAGGCATCTACATAGAAGACCATCTACCAATAGTGGTAGATCGTTTCGGTCCACTCAACAACGGCGTAATACAAGCAACAATATCAAAACTATACGCGTTGTACAAGAAGTGGCTATCGTGACTCCGTGATGTGTTGGATAACGCTGAGTCATTTGAAGCGATCGGTGCCGAGTTCTAGTAGTCTTGGGAATAACACCACTCACTGGGAGGTAGGTACATCCAATTGATGAGTCCCAAATAGGACGAAATATGCTTCCTAGACTCTGGTGTTAGCAACTATCCATCATGAATATCTAGAACTAATCAAGTTTATGTAATTATTAATTTTACACGCTTCTGAGCACGTTTCGGAGAACCAGGTATGCTGACAGACATTTTGGTTGGTCACTTATAATTACTTCAATAATAATAAACATGTGATTCGAGGCAATTAGAAAGTTTCATGAGATTCCAGTGACCGATAACTAGTAATCAAGGTTTGTGAACTAGAAAAAATATGTGGATTTTTCGCATCAACCAACCATGATGGTTGATTTTCCCAAGTAAGTAAAACAAATATTACTATTATTAATATTTTTCCCTTGGGTTCCTAGGGAAACATAAAGCTTCAGTAGCACGTCACCGTTTCACTCTCTTCTCCACAATCTTCAATACCTGGCTCCACGGGTGCCCAGAAGCTCTTGTTTCTTCCTCACACAACCTCCTCCATATCACCTTCAGACGACTAACTCGTCGTTTCCCATTTAGGCTCCACTCGAGGGCTGGCCTGGCGCATGATGTCTCCAATCGGTCTCCTCAGTGTATGCCCGACCTAATCCATCTCCACTTTCTTCTTCTGCATATTTGTTGGGTGATATGTTCTTGGTTGGTTCTTTGTCAGCCAGTCAGAGTTCCTTCTTGCTCATTCTTTCTGGCCATCTGATCTCATCTTCAGTATCGAGTGAGTGAGCGTAGGTGGCAGCTGTTGGTGAATGTCTGTAGTTTGTTGGAAATGCTTTTCTTAACGCACCAAGTTTCTGAAGCATATAAAAAGCACTGACTTAGTTGACTGACATTGCAGTTGAAAATCCGGATCTTGTTCAAAGTTTATGCTGAGTGCAGTGCACTGCAGTAGATCCCTACACTGATATCAAATAAATGAAGGTCTGTCTTGCCGTCTTCCCGACCGTGGTTTTGACGTCCTCATCTGTGGCTGTGCCGCCTGTAGTTGAAACGATGCTGCTTAAATAGGTAGGTAGGTAGGTAGGTAGGCAGGTGGGTGGGTGAAAGACTACTTCGTTTAGGTTCCTCCCTTTCATGGTGATTGGTGCTTGTTGTTGTTGGTGGTGATGGTTGTGTATCTTCGTCACCTCTGTCTTCTCTGCGTTCGCCTGAAGGAAGTCCCGTCTTCTCTGTCTCGCCTCACCTCACCTCACCTCACCTCTTCTGTCAACTTGTTAGTTCTCGCCTGTAGATATTCGAGTTTGTACGACAAGACATTAGACATAAGTCATCATCGTTGGCGAAATCTAAATCTTCTTCTTAGGACTTATCATCAGTCAAATATCTTATGGCCATCTTCTCACATCTCCTCACAGCTGCCTGTTGCATGATCCAATCCATTTCAGTCTAATCCAGTCCATCTTAGTCGACCACAACCAGGAAGATCATTGGTGATAGTAAGTGGCAACCTTGTCTTGTCTCACTCCTGCCTTCACTTCAAAGGCATCACTATCACTGAGCTTTCCATTGTGAACTACTTGACATGCAGCATCGTCAGTTGTCTGTTTAATGAGGTTGATAAATGTTTTTAGTACTCCCTAGTGTTGAAGCAATAATCAGTTTCTAGGTGACTATGATTAACTTTACGTTTGTTTTTTCCAGAACTGTTATCGTATGGTGATGCGTGAGTTCAGATGCACTTTGAGTTGAATCCACTGATGAACTGCGGGACGGGTGAAGTTAAGCAATTGGTTTCTAATCAATGACTGTTAAGCAGTAATGATGAGTTCTTAAGATCGTTCTGATTGGAAAATAGAAAATAAGTAAGAGAAAAGGAATATAACTTCTGATGGTCTGCAGATTTATAATGTTCCTTTGTAATCCAGTTCCGGGTTTTATGCACGTTGGTGACTAGCAGTGGAATCCTAGACGCGTGTTTCGTCCTATTTGGGACTCATCAATTGGATGTACCTACCTCCCAGTGAGTGGTGTTATTCCCAAGACTACTCGAAATCGGCACCGACCGCTTCAAACGACTCAGCGTTATCCAACGCATCACGGAGTCACGATAGCCACTTCTTGTACAACGCGTATAGTTTTGATATTGTTGCTTGTATTACGCCGTTGTTGAGTGGACGGAAATGATCTACCACTATTGGTAGATGGTCTTCTATGTAGATGCCGTGATATTGCGTGTGTTAATGATGGATAGTGGGTAGCAGTGAAATCCAGGACGTTCATTTTACCTTACTCGAGACTCGTTCGCTCTCATACCCCTTGTGCTCCACTGGCCTAATGGATAATATTTTGGCATTTGAAGTGACAGGTTTTGATTTTAGGTCATGGTAGGAGCAACATTACTCGTTTGCATATACGTACATCCAGTTGGCAGCATGAACACAACATCATGAATATCCGAAGGTCTCGAGAAACTCGTATAGGAGCCCATCTGCCAACAGAGGTGGAGGAATTCAACTCTATATACCAAGGGGAAATTACAAGTATCACACAGTGGTTTCAGGTATTCATTTTTGAAGTGTTATGAATGTGAACACTAATTTTCATTATCTCAGATGTTTAACTAGTTAAACTTCTATCTCTGTCCTATATTTTGACCTGATTGTCTGAATAACTAATCACCGATAATGTAATATGATGATGAGAAAGTGAGAAAAGGTAAATCATATTCTAGTTAACGGACTGTTATCTGATTCCATTCTACTTGTGTACGTGAATGCATATATATATATATATATATATATATATATATATATATATATATATATATATATATATATATATATATATTCGAATTTATGCATCAAAGTTTATGACTTGACTTCGACTTGATAAAATATATCCATCAAAAGTAACTGTATATTCATGTTATTTTTCTTCGTGTATTTTAAATACCTTGTACTTCTAGACAGAATGACTTTAAAGGACACCCTAGCAACAATTTAAATAACCAATTAGACCCTAGTATTTTATAAAAGTCTGTCTTTCCAGACAAAATTAAGAAATCTGATTGGTTATTTTAGTTGTTGCTAGGGTGACCTTTAAGGTCGCCCTAGAAATACTGTAAATTTCAAACAAAAGTATGGTATATTCTATCCGAAGGTTTGTTGAGATTTATCAATTGATTTTAGGTTGGAATACATCATGAACAGTTACTCAACGACGACATTGGATGTAGGTCATGCTATGTCGTGAACTGACAAAAGTAGGAAATGTGAACCATAGGATTTCGCCTCAGTAGCTCAATGGTAACGTGCTGGCCATTAAACCTGAAGGTCCTGGGTTCTATCCCTGGTGAGGCGGGATCATGGGTGCTCACTCGTCAGGTTTCGCATACTATGACGAAACAGCTGTCCAGTGATTCTAGGTTTCTAATGTTTCTCCAACTGATTTCAGTTCATGATGAATTTCAGACTCAAAAATATGGTATATGTCACTGGCAAGAATACGTTCAAGTCGAATACGTAACAGTGGTGTCTACAGTGAAAGTAAAAACCACGTAATCAGTTGATGGTGATAGGTTGTAAGAAGCCAGATTAGGATGTAGCTAGAATGATCTTTGAGAAAGGCAGTCTTTTTATGATATGTTTTTCCAAGATGCTATTTAGTTTCAATGTTTTCATGGGTGTCGTTCTCATCAGTTGGTTTCAGTAGTTCCTTACAAGGTGAAGACAATGTGATCTGCAACATATGAAGAGAGAGAGAGAGAGAGAGAGAGAGAGAGAGAGGGAGAGAGAGAGAATCATGTTTTATTTGGGTATTTGAGGCTGTAGGGAAGTTGGAGGTTGTGCTAAACTCTTGGGCAAATGATGGTTCTAGGGATGATGTTGCAAGGTCAGTTGAAAATGACAAATGCAAATGTGGTGCGTTTGAACAGCAAAGGTGTCAGTGACACCTTGCTGGCAGAGTATTGGAAGGCTAGGAAGTAGACAACAGATAATGCAATAGCTACAGAGTATGAAGTTGGGACCAGATGTATATCTGTTGGTATTTGAAGAAGATCAATGAAGACATTGGTGACTACACTAGAATATCTGTAATCAGTATTTGCAGCCTAACATCATTTATACCAAGATTATTCGTACTTTTCTTCTAGCTGAATTCTAATTTAGTTTGTTTTTATCGATGATGTTTGTCTGTCTAAAAACTTCATTAGCCGATCGTCCACTTTTTCAACTTTCAATGAAGATGTCTTATTTATACTACTTAAATGCATTCTTGTTAGTATCATCCATCTCACATTTTAATTAATTCACCAATAAATGGTCACAGATTTAAATCAAGGCTCTTCGAATAAACACGTCACAATTTTATAAATACTAAATAGAAATAAAGAAAGTGATTTGGACCATGTTATTCAGTAATTGGGGGTAAGCAATTCGAAGGCAACCATTAATGCTATGACCCGTATTACAACCTAACACTCTAAAAACGATATGAACCTAGCAGACTACAAGCGATATGAACTTAATGCGCATCGAATCGACTCTAACGCAAATCAGAACGTCAACCACCACAACAACAATACTACTGACATACGAAGGCAAGAAAAGAAGATAGACCGTTGGCAGAGAGCTTTTACTGTCTCAACAACAGTCGATACAGTCGACAGTGATGCTGAATAAATACAGTTCCAAATGACTTTGAGAGACAGTAAATCCACTTATAAATAAAAACAGTTAATAGCCAATGAGAGTTCAGACTTTAGAGGAGAGGGAAGAAAAACTAGTAACGGTGTGAAAACATCAATGTAGGTTATTTTAAAGTCATGGACAAAATAGCAGGTAAAGGTATGCAAAATTAGGGGTATGTAGCAATTAACATCTCTAGTTTACCAATACTCCTCTAAAAGGTATATCACCCATAACCTCCAGGATACTCAACCTACTCTAGAGAATTGTAAAAGATTTCTCCATACAGTTATTCGAAAAGTTATCACTAACCTGACACTGATGGACCTATGCATCCGATTTTGAACGTTGTCGTTAAACTTCTTAAAGGTGTTGATTGTGTTTCATTTAAGTGACTTGCAAACAAGGGTGATCTTGTCTCGAATGACTCTAATTAGACAACAAAAGATACAGTTTGTGAATAAAATAGTCTTTAAACTGGTTGAGAATTTAAATTTCCAGGTTTCTTTTTCATTCACCAATAAACGATCCAACATCATGTCTTTTATTTATCAAACTATCAAGTGTTCTTCAATATATGATAAAATTTTGTTACGTACAAGAGGACAAGATCACCTAGAGAGCTGGCACTTAAAGATAACAAAATATACTACTCAATACTATGAGTAGTTTGAAGTGAACATGATCAGTAGTGTATCCAAATAAAAGTTCACTTATCACTGATAACTATAGACACACAACAAAACGTTAGTGTTTGTAGCCTTCTTAAAAGGTAGTTAAAAAAACAACCAATGTTAAAAACACAGTAAATACTATAAAAAAACAGGTTCTAAGGAAACCATATGGTTTTCAACAAAGAGCTTATTGATTTTCATGGTTGAAGAGTAGAGAAACTATTCAGCTGTGAGCGAAAAAAAGATGTGTCAACGAATAACAAATAGTCAATTCTCAACTTCCTCTTCCCTTTTTTCGTGAGCCAGATTTTTCTTTCAATCCAAATAAATATTTAAGAACAAGATATTCAGCGAAAAGTCTCTTTCCAACGAATTTATTTTCAAGCTGTACAATTGTGTATATATGATATTTGGAAAAAATAATATCCCGTGAGGAAAACTTAACACTATATGGTGATGACAATAATAATAGAGCAGATGATGACATAGGCATTTATGATTATAATAACAATTGAAGTGCGAATGATAACAAATAGATTATGTAATACACGGAATGGTACATGGAGAGTATATAACTCAGAAGGGGGTGAAAAAATTATTGAAAATGGTAAATCAATTAAGTATTATGTAATGGCATTAGACAAATTGGACAAGATGAAGTCAATGTTTTCTAAAAGGATTAAGACAATTAAGTGAAACAACACCGAAAACTAGTTGAAGTGAAGGCGATCATAATATAATAATAATAATAATATATAATAATATGAATATGGACAATAGATTATAATAACAATAATAGTGATAAAGGAAGGATAGAAAGGTTAAATTAACAAAGTGGGAGGGGGAGCTAATGGGGTGGGAAAATGTTATGGCCATGATAAAGACAGTGACTGCACATACTTCTTTTGTACATACAGATCAGGTTTTAGTTCATGAATAGCTAAAGCCTCCGCTGTTTTAAGGAGTTGAAAAAGAAGAGAAGGTGGGAGGTTTGGGCGAATTTGATAAATAATTTCAAAGTTATCGTCTGGATTTATTGTGTGATGGAAGTCAATCAAAAAAGAGTCTTTTCGCTGAATATCTTGTTCTTGATGTTACAATGGGAATTATTAAATTAAATAAATATTTCTTCGCTGGTTTATTCACCCCAACTATCAACCATGGATTCATTCGCTGGTAAACAAACTATTCACAAAAACATTCATATGCTACTTTCAGTCACAGTCAGCACCTTACAAGAGAAAAAAATATGGTTTCTTGAATTTTTCGTAGCCAAATATTTAACAATCAAGATGCTTTGCTTTCATATTCATGACTGTAAGTATGAAGTGGCTTACTCGATGATTAAATCATCACATACATGAAGACGCGTATTCCTTGCCAATCAGATAGAAGTCAAAATATTTAGAAGTTCCATCCTGAGCACAAACAATAAAATGATTGTTTAGCCAAAAGGATTTTATCAGTCAAAGACAATATTATCGCTGATTATTCATCCACTATAACGAACATTCTCAACAGTCAAATTGTGGTTCATTGGTTTAGGCACTTCACGTCCAACCAATGACTGCTAGGTTCGAATCCCACTACACCCACCGAGGTTTAGGCAGCCCTTATACAATAGGTGTGGTCATTTCCTGATACACGAATATGTACAGGATTTCTAAGCACAACTGGAATATTTTTAACATTTTTGGCAGAATATCATCTTTAGCAAAACACAGTGAATATGAATAAAACAGATTAGACTATTAGATTTGTTTATCTGATATAAAGCGCACAGTGATACAGTATTATTTACTTGATTACGTTTTGAGCATAAATTATTGCTCATAATCATATCAATTATATCAAATAAACAAATCTAATATGGAATTACATTCTACCACAGTGCCCAAGCTTTTCACTTAGATTACACTATTGTTTTTCTGTAACTTTATCCATAAACTCTTTGAAGAGAAATCGATTTATACTACTGCTGAACAACATGAGTAGTTGAAAACTCAAGTACATCTGCAGATTTTGCTGGTCAGACAGATTACAGTGATATAAACACCGGATGACCATTTCGCTCGTTTGGGGCCGAGGAAATTCAGCCGATGCAGCCAAATTAGTTCAGACTATCTGAATCTCTGACTAGCTAACTTGCTTGAACAGGTACACCTAGTTAACGAAATCTACAGATCAGCCTAACCGGTCCTAACTACTCAAGTTATTCAATAGTATATTTCGTCAGTTCATTACACTTTTGTGTTAGAAATTACACTTTGTGATCTTGGGTATGTGATGGTTTCCAACGAAAACCATTTTGAGACCTTAGTTGGGAAGGGAACTGAAAAACTACTCAGATGTGAGAAATATCGACGTGTACCCGTAAATTTGTTAATCATGAGCAAAAAGAAACTGATTTCCTTGAAAAGTGAATACTTTTCATTGACTCTTTTATACAGGCACTGGAATACATCATACTTCCTTTTAATACCTCTATCTTTTCAGTTGTGTTATAACTAAACCATCTCAGTTTTTGTTCATCACATAACAGGATGATTATTGAAAGAAATCATTAGTCAAGAGTGGGTTCGAACTAAGTGGTCGTCACTTTGAATTCCGCTATACAGTCATCCATACATTATACTCATGAAGTAGTTGAATATTTTTATGTGAAAACAAATGAACCATCTCATAAATCATTCATAAGAAATATTCATTCATTTCTTTCTTGACAAAACTATACCAAGACGTAATTTATATGAGTCGGTTCAGATAAACGAGACTCAAAGTTTCTAGGTTCTGAAAAAAAACTCTGTGTTTATATTTACCATGTTTCTGATTGATTACATGTCTACATTCTTATCATTCTTATGGTGTCAGTTATTTTGAAATGAATAATCTAACCGTTGATCATTGAACATCTTATCTTAAACAAATAACGACCAAACGATTACCAACAGAAAGCGCTCAAGAATTCTGCAGGGAACCATCCTTCAAAAAGCAATGGTATATTTAACTGTATAATGTTTTACAGGCATTGATAATATTATGCATAGGAAAACAAATCAGAGGTGTTGACTGACATACATTTTATTTGTAAGTTGAGATGGCTATCCTGCAGTTCTAATGAGAAACTATGACTTGTGTCAACCAAGTTGGGAGTGATGCGGGTGCCAATAGAAGACCTTGGTGAATGAATGGTGGTGCTATATCGCGAGCTGACAGAAGTAGGAAACTGTGGATCATTGGATTTGAACCCAGTGACTTGGTGATGACATCCTCGTAATGAGAACTGAAGGCTTTGAGTTCGGTCTCTGATGGGGTAGTGGGTGCACACTTGTGAGGAATCACATACTAGCTATTGTCTATAGAGTAGCGCGATGATCGATTGCAAAAGGAAACTTGAATGGTGAAAGGGCCAAGAGGATACCGATTCAAGTCATATCATATTCAGCTATACTTTCGATTTGACTAGTTTCCAAATAAAATGTGGCTTGATACAAGACTCATACTGCCCGAAAGACCTGTGGTTTGTAAAAATACTGATTTTCTATGCAAAGTATTAATTTCTATGAAGGTTTACGACAGACAGTAGGCGATATATAAAAGATGATAGCAATATGTTGCGATCTGTAAGTGCCAAGCTCTATGATGGACAGTATTCATCATAGACTGATATCATTTGGAGAACCGCTGAGAATCTTGGGGCACTGGACAGCTGCTTCGTCCTAGCATGCGACTGCTCACTAGTATGCACCAGTCACCCCGTTAAGAATAGAACTACAGACCTTTTGGTTTCGTGGCCAGCACGCTATCATTGAGCCAAAACGTCAGAATCTAATGGTTTACAGTTTTTTACTTCTATCAGTTCATGATATGGTGCCACCTTCATTCAGCGCCATCGCTAGGTAACTGTCGTCCCGTCGGATTCGGTTTGCTTCACTGGTCATGGCCTCTCATCAGAGATTCAAGGAATTTCACCTAGAAACAAATCATTGGACCACTGGATTTTAAACCAATAGCTGAATAGGAACGTGGTGACGGACAGACCTGAGGGTCCTGTGGTCGACCCCTGAAGAGGGGGAGGAGATCATTGATGTTCACTGCTGAGGAATTCCATACTAGGAGGAGGGAGATATCCAGTGCTCTTAGGTCTTCAGTGGTTCTTCAAATTATTTCTATCCGTGATGAATACTTAGTTGAACTCCATAAGGGAATCTCCACAAACCTCCAGATGGAATTATTATAAAGTAATTGATTAGCGTATTTAATATCACTGTACGAATGGTCAATTTTGAACCAGGTATCATCTTCCGCTGGAGATAATACTGGCTGGTATGCATCAGAATCTCTGATAGGAATTTCTTTTTCCCTGAAGTTACTGAGATAGCTGGATGCTTGCTGATAATATTCATTCCACCTCCAGGGATCTAAAGTTTTCTAGAATTAATCTCCAAGCAGTGAATATCGAATGGTACTCATAAAAGAAAACAGTGTATCATCAAATATTTTAGGTCATATGAAAACTATATTCATGTTATGACCACAGGCTGGTAAAGTTCTGACTCGCTAAGAACGCTGACGACCCAAACGACCAATTTCACACATAACTAACGTCTTGTACGCCCAACTCATCCACGAAGTATTCAAACGTTTTCTCCCTTCGCCAACTAGCCCACAATAGAATATACACTAATGCCTCTTGTTCTTGCATATTTGTCATCTAAACAGCAATTAAAAATTACATCATACTTGAGCAGTTAGAATTTACATGATGTATATTTTTCAGAGCGCCATTTCAGAAGGTGAGGAGGTGAGGAAAATAGATTGATTCAGTTAATTAGTTTCTCTTTCCAAATTGCAAATATAGCATTTATGCTTGATATCGCTTATGAGATTGCTAACTGTGGTTGACACAGAACATTCGTATATTCTAGTTTTCCAAGAGTTGATTTGTATATCTAAATATCAGCTTTATTGAGGTAGCTGTGATTTGCTAGACTTGTACTGATGTTGGGTGATGTTTGAAGGTGAAATAAAAATTTGGATTGTAGCAGGATTTGAACCAGAAACCTGGAGGCTGCCCATGTGCATATGTGATTGAGTGTGGATGTGTAAAAAGAATACGATAGATGACGAATTCGGCTTGCTTGTGTGTATATACTCTTGTTATAATTATTTTGTGTAATGTGTTATCTTTGGATATACTGTCCAAGCTGGTTAGATAGTTAGGCCTTCCTTTCTATCGAGTGCATTAGAATTCAACATAATGTGAAATGTCTGAGTCATCCGCGATTTCTGGTAGTTTGAGAAACCTTCTTGAATAATTTAGATATTTTTACTACCAGCTTTGTGACTGTAATACACGGGATGAACAGAGATTACCGACTTGATTTTTAAATTCGTTAATTCTATGGGATTATTTGGCGGTCGTTCCGAGTAACTTGCACGTTCTTTAGCACAAATGAAGATCTCACGAGATGATTCCTTAATATAATAAGCAGTACAGTCGACACAGCCTAGTTTGTAGACACAAGTCTTTGTGAAGTTAAAAGGAATTTTATCTTTTAAGTGGACTAGAGAATTCCTGAGAATGTTGGTTGTCTTATAAAGGGCTCTAATCCGATGCTTCCCTAAGATTCTTTGTAGCTGTTCAGTTGTACCTCAGTGGAATGGTAGAACTACTATGCTGATTCAAGTATCATGATTTAAATTTCCTCTTAAATCCCTCTTCTTAAGTTTCTCAGCCTTCTGAATGGAATTCCTAGGGTAGCTATTCGAATGTAACACATCTACTATGTTCCTTACTTCCATTCGTCTATCTTCTTCATTCGAGACGAGCTTTGTGGGTCTCCTGAATAAGCGTTTGAACCCTTGACCCACTGGATGAAAGTCAACTGTCTAAACCGATAAATCACAGCCCCACAAAAAAAACTCAGTGACAGGAGGATATTAGTTTCAGTGTTAAAGTACATTATTTCCCTCTAAGATATTTTAGTGTCCGCTTCTACAAAGTCAAAACTGCACAATCGATCATGAAACTCAGATTCGTAGAACTTGTCATTTTGAGGACAAAGATAAAGTTCTGTCTGTTAGGTTTCAACCGTATTTTTACGTCTATGTAAGATAGTGGGGACTGACTCCTAATCTGAAGAATTTACAGAAGTGAGCGAATGCTAGACAGATGTTTATTCTTCTTCTCATTATTATTGTTATCTATCCACCAATGAATACGAATATCTAGGTATAAGATTTATGACATTTGCAACACGTATTGGGTGAATAAACCTCTTCACCTTAAACTGGATCCTATTGTCTAGTTTCTTCACCGACAGTCAGTCAGCGGTATAATTCATAGGCAAAGTAACATGACATGGTTCAGAAATGAGCGGTTAATAGTAATTCATAACCTGATATCCACTATTCCTGACGATTCTCTTACTCAAAGAGGAGGAAAGTGTAAAGTGCTTAGTGGTCATCCTAATAATGAAGATCCGTAGTAAAACTTATGCGTAATACAAGGTTTTCCAATAGTTACGTTGTAGATATACCGATGAGCGTGGATTTGTTCAGACAAATGTAAAATTTTCACATGAGGTTTGATAGATGAAGTTTATGCTATTTTAGTATATCAATCAACAAGCCGCTGGAGGTAGTCAGAAATCAACTACATACACACTCATAACTTACTCATGCAACTAAGATATAGGCTGATGAAATCATATTAGGCGTACAGTTGAGCCTGACCTCTACACTCTCCAAGTTTCAGGACAAAATATATTGACAAACAGAAGAAGTAGCAATGCATTCACCAATATCCTCAATCGTAAAAGACACACTTATGGATAGTTGAGTAAATATGGCTTCAAGAAAGCTTCATCCGACACCCAAGATATGGTGGCGATGTGTGGTTGACACATTTACAGTGTTGAAATCTAAACATATCGACGGTTTCTTTATGCATATAAACTTAGTAACAGGTGCAATCCAGTTCACTTAAGAGGCTGACAATGAACAAGCAGAATTAGAAGTTTTTGACCACAGTGTACAAAGAAGAACAAATGGTGGTTTGAATATTACCATCTACAGGAAAGCGACACATTCTAACAGATACCAAGATTCCAGGTCATCTCATCCAATATCAGTTAAGGCGGGATTAGTCAAATATATAAATGATAGAGTTAGAAAACTCATTAGTCCATGCGAGAATCTAAATAAGGAAGTGAAACACATTAAAAAGGCGTTAATAATTAGTAATTATCCTCTATAGTTTATAAAGGAATTCCTACGAACACATAAGGAACGAAATAGTAACAGTGACTAAGAATAAAAGCGACTATATGAAGACGCCACATGCCAAGTAATTCAAAATAGGAAGCTCGGTGATGCTTTTGAAATGAAGACAGGAATAACAGAAGGCTGTCTACTATCATCCATGATACTACAGATTTTAACGGACAGGAATGGATCATGCAACAAATAGTGAGGAGAGAGAAGAGAGAGAGAGACCCTGGCTAAACCCCAGGAAAAAAAACCTAGAAAATTTGGATTTCACCGATGACTTGTGCTTAATATCACAAACTTGAAGATCTACAGGTGAAAAATAACATGTTGACAGAAGAGTCAGGGCAGCGAAGATGGGACTTCCTTCAGGTGAACGTAGAGAAGACAGAAGTGATACAGATACCCAAACAACACCTCCACCACCAACAACAACAACAAGAAGCTCCAATAACCATCAACGGGAGAAACTTAAAGAAAGTAGTCTCATTCATCTACCAACTAGGCAGCATCTTTCCAGTTACAGACGGCACAGGCACAGACGAGGACGTCAAAGCCAGCCAGGATTGGAAAGGCGGGATTGGCCTTCATTAACCTGAAACCAGTGTGGAGATCTACTGCACTCAGCATGTGGAACAACATGCGGATTTTCAACACCAATGTCAAGTCAGTGCTTCTATACAATGGTTCACAGACTTGGAGCGTTACGAAAAACACTTCCAACAAACTACAGACATTGATCAACAGCTCCCACCTACTCTCTCACTCAATACTGAAGATCGGATCAGATGGCCAGAATAATAATAAGAATAAGCAACAAGGAACTGTGGGGACGAATCAACAGAGAACCTATCACCCAACAAATATGCAGAGGGAAGTGGAGATGGGTTGGATAGGGGATACACTGAGAAGGCTGACTGAGGACATCACGTGTCAGGTCAGGCACTTGAGTGTAACCCAGAAGGGGAACGATGAGTTGGGCATTCGAGGCGAGTGTGACATGGAGGAGATGGTGTGAGGAAGAAATGAGAGCTTGTGGGTATTTGTGGTGTGAGGTATTGAATACTGGAGAGAGGAGAGTGTGATGGAGGTGTGCTACTGAAGCCGTATATTCTACTAGAACCCCAACGGGATAAATAATAATAGTAAGAAGAAAAAAGAAACTCGGAAAATGGAATGGCATCATTTTATTTTATGATTACTCCTCAGTTTCTGGTATCTAGTCTGAAAGTGCATTGAATACTAATGTAAGAATTGACAAGACTGAGATACAGGACAGAATGTTTATTATGGCATCGTGTGCAGTACTGATGAAATACTGTACACTTAGAATAGTCATTTGCACAATGTGCTTCACTTCTTCTTCTTCTGCTTCTACCTCGACGTGCTCCTAATACGCTCAGATTGTCTCTTGAGTTCCTCTGGGCAGAATCTTTACTTATTGCTGGTAATCGCCTATGATATCTGCGAACCTCCCAATATATACTAGTTATATAGTAGTGATGGATAGTGACTAGCAGTGGAATCCAAGATACGTGTTCCGTCCTATTTTAGATTCGTCAGCTGGATGTGCTTACCTCCCGTTGGGTGAGGTTGTTCCCATCGGAATTCGAACTCGGGACCGACCGCTTCAAACGCTAGAGCACTATCCACTAGACCACCGAGTCATGGTAGCTACTTCTTGTGTGACGGGTATAGTTTTAGTGTCATTTGTACTATACTAACAACAACACTAATATACTACTTATATCCGTTCTTATCAGTAGCACCCACTGAACTAGGACATAAGACATTTCAAAATCACAAAATCAATCATCTAAAGTTATTCAACAAAACCATTCATAATCCGCATAAAATTTAAGGGTATTAGTTGTACAGTGGGGCAAGAAATGTAAGAAACGAAAAATAATGATCAATAAAGACTTGTGAAAGTATAACTGGATGCAACAATAGTCACCAGAAGAGTGAGAGGTTGACCACACTATCCTTTTGTAATGCAAAGGTCAGACTGAAAGCATTTCATAGCAATTGCTTCCACGAAGTCTTGTAATCCAGGCATTTTCTCGATATCCGTTATTTTAAAAGCACTCGAGGTTTCAACCTGATGTCTTTTGTCTACAAGGTATCTACCAGGTACACTGATTAGAATCTTCCTTTCTTCCAGTCACAAATTCTTCGGGATATACCTAAAGAACCAAATGGATTCCCTCCACTCAGTCCTTCCAATGTACTTGCTACCATGACTGCATTTAAACTCATAAATCCTGTTGGAGGTGGCATGAGCAAGATATTTATCCTATTTGGACTGGTTCAGTGAGCATATAGTATATTATACGAAGACAAGTTCAGCAGTAGGATATAACCAGCACGCAGTGATACAGTATTATTTACTTGATGACGTTTCGAGCATAAATTATCGCTCAGAATTGTTGCCCATATCACTGTAATCACATCACTTTGAACATCCAATCCTTATAGTTTTATTAGCTCAAATTCTTTTTTTAGTAGTAATAAAATTTCCTTTATCTCTGATAAACATTTTACGTTATTCCTATTACATATGTTGGGTGTTAATTCGATGGACAAAGATTTCGTAATCTCTCTCTCTCTCACTACCTTATTTCACTGAACTTAAGTACAATGGTTTTATCCCACCCTATTGTGTGGTTGTGTGATTATATGTGAATTGCAGTAGCCAAGGTTTTTTTCGATTATTGATACTATTTGGATTCATCATTCTACATTTGAACCTCGCCTGGTTAACTAGCTTACTAGTTACTAGCCGGTCCTAAGCCCGGGTAAAGAGGGAAGGTTGGGCATAGGGCTAGCAACCCTACCCCGTAAAACAAATCTAACCGTTAAACAAACTTCAAAGCACAAACAAAATATAAAAAATGAAAACAAACTTATTCCCCGCTGGAATCGGAGAGGCGAAATGACGCCAGTTGGTGGAAGCCTACCTTCGGGAAGCCAATTGGCCGATGTGTCTTCTCTCCCTCGATGAAAGCGAAAGTAAACGTGGGGACATGGAATGTCCGCACGATGTTTGAACCCAGTAAGGCAGCCCAGATTGCAAAGGAGATGAGAAGGTATAACATCGAAGTGCTTGGGATTTGCGAAAGCAGATGGAATGGGAGTGGACTCTCCAAACTGTCAACTGGAGAATCAATAATCTACTCCGATGTTGTCACCCAGACGCCAACCACGAGCACACTGAGTTATGGAGTGGCTATCATGATGTCCTCAAGAGCATCGAAGGCTCTCATGCAGTGGGAACCAATCTCCTCCAGGATCATGACAGCAAGATTCAACTCAAAAGGAAGAAAGGTCACAATCATACAATGTTATGCACCTACAAATAATGCAGAGCAAGAGAAAAAGGAGGATTTCTACAGACAACTTCAATCAACACTGGACAAGACACCACGTCAGTTGGCGATATCAAAATTCTAATGGGCGACATGAATGCCAAACTGGGAGGGGACAACACGGGAAGAGAACTAACCATGGGTCGAGAGGCGCTAGGTGAAATGAATGAGAATGGAGAATTGTTTGCAGAATTCTGTGCATTCAACGATTTGGTGATTGGAGGCAGTGTGTTCAGGCACAAAGATATCCACAAAGCGACATGGATTTCACCAGATGGACACACTAAAAATCAAATCGAATTTATCTCAATCTCAAGAAAATGGAGACACAGTCTACTTAACACAAGGTCAAGAAGAGGAGCAGATGTAGGTTCAGACCACTACCTAGTGCAAGGAACCTTCCAAATCAAGTTAAAAGCCTTCAAGGAAGCTGGTGATAGACCTCAACTCAAGTACAACACTCGGAAACTGAAGGATGAAACTACAAAGGAGATCTTCAAGGCAGCCATCAAGACAAAATGGGAGACATCGAGCAACATCCCTGAAGAAACCTGTGTGGAAGAACACTGGAAGTCTTTGAAAGCTATGTGGAAAGAAACCTGTACAGTCGTATTAGGAAGGAAGAAGAAAGAAGATAAGGAATGGATCTCGACGGATACCTGGAAGCTGATAGAGGAGAGGAGGATGGTGAAGCAGAAGATAAACCAGTGCAAGGATGCTCAACGACAAGAGGAACTGAGCACGATGTATAAAACACTGGACAAAGAAGTGAAGAAGAGTGCACGCAAAGACAAAAGACACTTCTACGAAACACTGGCAAGTGAAGCAGAACAGGCTGCAGGTAAGAGAGACCTGACGACATTGTATCAAATAACCAGGTTGCTATCAGGGAATAGACCAACACAGATGAAACCAATAAAAGATGAAGAAGGAAATTTAATTACAAAAGAAGAGAAACAGAGGAAACGATTGGCCGACCACTTCAAGAAGCTCTTGAATCGACCACCACCTGCACTTCGTCCAGAAATACCACCTGCAGCCGCTGAATTACAAGTGAACATTAATCCCCCAACGAAAATGGAAGTCCTGAACGCCATAAAGCTACTGAAATGCGGGAAAGCAGCAGGACCAGATGGAATACCGCCAGAAGCACTGAGAACAGATGCAGAGACAACAGCGGACATGCTCACACCACACCACTATTGCAGAAGGTGTGGAAGGAAGAGAAGGTACCTGCCTATTGACTGGAAGAAGGGTTACCTTGTCAAACTGCCGAAGAAGGGAGACCTCAGTGCTTGCAAGAACTGGCGCGGAATCACTCTCCTGTCCACCCAGTGCAAGTGAAATATTAAGCCGCATCATCCTAGAGAGGCTTAAAGACGCACTGGATTCAAAACTACGACTGGAACAGGCTGGCTGGATTCAGCAAGTGCAAATCATGTGCAGACCAAATTGCAACACTACACTACGCATCATCATAGAACAGAGCATAGAATGGCAATCACCTCTCCACCTCAACTTCATCGACTTTGAGAAGGCCTTTGACAGCGTCGACCGAGAAGTAATTTGGAAACTGCTTCAATACTACGGAGTACCGCAAACCTTTATCCGCCTCATTCAACAACTATATGAAGATGCCACATGCCGGCCAAGTAATCCACAATGGGAAGCTCAGTGATGCCTTTGAAGTGAAGACAGGAGTGAAACAAGGTTGCCTACTATCCCCCATGATATTCTTCATTGTGGTGGACTGGATCATGCAGCAAACAGTAGGCAGCGAGAAGAGGCGGATACACTGGACGACGGAAAAGAACCTAGAAGACTTGGATTTCGCCGATGACTTATGCCTAATGTCACACAAACTTGAAGATCTACAGGCGAAAACTAACAACTTGACCGAAGAGGCAGGTCAGCGAAGACGGGACTTCAGGTGAATATAGAGAAGACAGAAGTGATGAAGATACCGCACAAACAACTCCAACAACAACAACAACAACAAACTCCAATCACCGTCAACGGGAGAAACTTGAAGGAAGTAACCTCCTTCACTTATCTAGGAAGCACCGTTTCAACTACAGGCGGCACGGACGAGGATGTCAAAGTCAGAATCGGAAAAGCAAGACAGGTATTCATGAGCCTGAAACCAGTTTGGAGATCTTCTGCACTCAGCATGCGGAACAAGATACGGATTTTCAACACCAACGTCAAGTCAGTGCTCTTGTATGGCTCAGAGACTTGGCGCGTCACGAAGGGTATTTCCAATAAACTACAGACATTCATCAATAACTGCTTACGCTCGCTGCTGAAGATCAGATGGCCACACAGAATAAGCAACAAGGAACTCTGGGAACGAACCAACCAAGAACCTATCACGCAACAAATATGCACTGGAAGGAAGTGGGGATGGATTGGCCATGCACTGAGAAGGCCGACGGAGGACATCACGCGTCAGGCCAGTTGCTCGAGTGGAATCCCCATGGGAAGCGACGAGTTGGACGTCCGAGGGTGACATGGAGGAGGTCGTGCGAGCAGGAAATGAGAGCTTCTGGGCTGTCGTGGGACCAGGTTCAAAAGATCTCAGAGAACAGAGGTCACTGGAGGCGTGCAACTGAAGCCCTATGTTCCACTAGGAACCCAAGGGACTAATAATAATAATAATAATAATAATAATAATAATAATAATAATAATAATAATAATAATTCTACATTTGGCTAAATTCCTATGTTCCGATAATCTGACTGGTCCGACCAGTTAGCTTGACTCATGTACTTGACCTCATAGTCAATGTATGGAAATTGGTAGGTTAGATTATTATGCTTAGATGGATATTTCGCATCCTTAAGTGGAAAAAGCTTATCTCGGATTGACTTTATAAGTTTAAATGCCACCCTAATTTTAACCCTGTAAGTAATTCTGCGTAAATTTCCTAATGTTTCTACTCTGTATGTTAATACAAAAAAGGCTTTCAACTTATTTCTCCTCATGTTGTCGCTTTTATTCATTTTTATAATTATTTTAAAGTTTGTCCCTTGGGTTCCTAATGGAACATACGGCTTCAGTAGCACACCTCCATCACACTCTCCTCTCTCCAGTATTCAATACCTCACACCACAAATACCCACAAGCTCTCATTTCTTCCTCACACCATCTCCTCCATGTCACACTCGCCTCGAATGCCCAACTCATCGTTCCCCTTCTGGGTTACACTCAAGTGCCTGACCTGACACGTGATGTCCTCAGTCAGCCTTCTCAGTGTATCCCCTATCCAATCCATCTCCACTTCCTTCTGCATACTTGTTGGGTGATAGGTTCTCTGTCGATTCGTCCCCACAGTTCCTTGTTGCTTATTCTTATTATTATTCTGGCCATCTGATCCGATCTTCAGTATTGAGTGAGAGAGTAGGTGGGAGCTGTTGATCAATGTCTGTAGTTTGTTGGAAGTGTTTTTCGTAACGCTCCAAGTCTGTGAACCATTGTATAGAAGCACTGACTTGACATTGGTGTTGAAAATCCGCATGTTGTTCCACATGCTGAGTGCAGTAGATCTCCACACTGGTTTCAGGTTAATGAAGGCCAATCCCGCCTTTCCAATCCTGGCTGGCTTTGACGTCCTCGTCTGTGCCTGTGCCGTCTGTAACTGGAAAGATGCTGCCTAGTTGGTAGATGAATGAGACTACTTTCTTTAAGTTTCTCCCGTTGATGGTTATTGGAGCTTCTTGTTGTTGTTGTTGGTGGTGGAGGTGTTGTTTGGGTATCTGTATCACTTCTGTCTTCTCTACGTTCACCTGAAGGAAGTCCCATCTTCGCTGCCCTGACTCTTCTGTCAACATGTTATTTTTCACCTGTAGATCTTCAAGTTTGTGATATTAAGCACAAGTCATCGGTGAAATCCAAATTTTCTAGGTTTTTTTCCTGGGGTTTATCCAGGATGTCTCTCTCTTCTCTCTCCTCACTATTTGTTGCATGATACAGTCCACTACTTTATTTATATTCAAGTTTTGTCAATGATTTTTGTTTGCTTAATTTTTAGTATGACAATGAAATCGACTTGTATAATCTTTTTTTTAAAAACAAACTGCGCATGGAATCAACTTACAGCTCAAAACATATCCTAACCAATTTAAATATAAACTTTTATGCGTAGTAATTAGAAAGCAAACTTTGAAAAGATTGATGAAAAGTTGTTAACAAGAATTTGTTTTTTCTTTTTTAATACAAAACTTATGAGAAATTTAAATCTCTACGGTATAAAAAATATAGAAGATAATATTTTCAATGTTTAGAAAAGAAATTAAGAAGAGTTTAACTAACATTATATTGGCTTAGTATACTGATTTACTACTTATTATAAATGACTTACTAGATATCATATGATTCAAGGTAATCAGTAAAAAATCTTCAGACTAAGTTTCATGCTTGTTGAAGAGTACAATTTCAACTCTAAAGAAGCCACTGTTTGTTCAATAATTTTGAGCCAGTGTCATTAAACTCTACAGTCAAATCCATAACTAGTCTGCTATCCAAGGTGTACTCGAAAGGGATTCTCAACAGATGTCGATATCACCTGATGTATTGTTGAAAAATATGTCAACCACCACCACCACCTCCACGTCAAAGCCAGCCAGGATTGGAAAGGCGGGATTGGCCTTCATTAACCTGAAACCAGTGTGGAGATCTACTACACTCAGCATGTGCAACAACATGCGGATTTTCAACACCAATGTCAAGTCAGTGCTTCTATATAATGGTTCACAGACTTGGAGCGTTACGAAAAACACTTCCAACAAACTACAGACATTGATCAACAGCTCCCACCTACTCTCTCACTCAATACTGAAGATCGGATCAGATGGCCAGAATAATAATAAGAATAAGCAACAAGGAACTGTGGGGACGAATCAACAGAGAACCTATCACCCAACAAATATGCAGAGGGAAGTGGAGATGGGTTGGATAGGGGATACACTGAGAAGGCTGACTGAGGACATCACGTGTCAGGTCAGGCACTTGAGTGTAACCCAGAAGGGGAACGATGAGTTGGGCATTCGAGGCGAGTGTGACATGGAGGAGATGGTGTGAGGAAGAAATGAGAGCTTGTGGGTATTTGTGGTGTGAGGTATTGAATACTGGAGAGAGGAGAGTGTGATGGAGGTGTGCTACTGAAGCCGTGTATTCTACTAGAAACCCAAGGGGAAAATAATAATAATAGTCGAAAAATAAGGGACAATAGAAAAGTGAATGCTTGTTTACTTAAGATCAGTATAACCTAGAAGATAGAAAGGAATCAAAGTTACCACTTGTGATGCAAAAATCGGACAACTGCTTCGCTGAGTTCATCAAAGGTGAGCTGAGTTTGTGCAGAAACACTAGTAATCTGCTCCGCTTCAAATGGGAGAAGTTACCATGCAGTGTCTTCGTCATTCTGATCTAATTGCTGGGTGAAATCTACAGATCAGCCTGCATGGTTTTTAACTACTTAAGTTGTTTGCTAGTTGTATATTTCGCTCGCTTAGCTATTACATTGTATTAGAGATCACACTTTGTGTCTCGGATGCAGCGCAGATTCTAGTAGAAACTCTGCTGGATAGTTGAAAAAAGCTACTCAGCTGCGGGAAGTGTCAGTGTGATGCATGCTATTTGTAAATCTTTTACTCTAACATTTTAAAGAGCTTTTGAAGTAGAAAATCAAAGAATAACTCAAAGTATAATGAACTCACACCAAAAGACTCATACTTCCAGTTCATGTATAGTTTATCCGAAACCTATATATTGATCGGTCACTGGACGGTAACCAACTACATGTTACCTAGTCCTAAGTGCTGATCAAATTGTATCGATCATTTTGCAACGTGTCCACCAGACTAGGCAGCTAACTCAGCATCCCGATGCACTTTGACAGATGTAAGTTGGATAGAGTCAATCGGTAGGACCTTGACCTAGACCTTGAACTCATGTTTGTTGGGATTCGTCAGCAAGGTGAATCTCCAAACTCAATGGAACTGATGTTTCACTTGAGATACGAACTCGTGTCACCCAGTGTTGTAGACTGAGACGTTACTAGTGAGCTATTCGGATTGCGATTGACCTCCTGTAGGATTGGATTGGATACATTGATTGGTCGCTACAGGGTAAACAACTTTATACAGTCTAGTCCAATGCACTGCTCGCATTTTATCGATCATAGCTCAGGAGTAATGTCGCTGACTAAAACACTGGGTGGCATGGGTTCGGATCTCAGGCGGGACATCAGTTTCATCGAAGTTGCAGATGCACCTTGGTAATGAGTATCAACAAGAACGAAATTTAGGTCTAAGGCTTTTGGCCGATTGCCTCCATCCAATTAACATTTGAATTTGAGGGTTTGTGGGGATTAAGAGATTTTTCAAGTTGGTATTCATCATGGATTGACATCAGCTGGAGGAACGTGAAGAACTTGGGAGCACTAGACAGTTGTGTCATCCTGGTATGGGAATCTTCGGCAGTGCGCACCCACGACTCTGTCAGAGGTCAACCTGCGACCTTCAGGTTCCGTGGCCAGCACGTCACCATTGAACCACTGGGTCGGAATCTAATGGTCCATATTTCCAACTTCTAAGAGTTCACGACATAGCGTGACCGCCAACCAGTGTCAAAATCTCTAAATCCCCACAAACCCCCAAATTCAACTGAACCAGTGTTCATTGGTGGCTAGCCTAGAGAGGGGATTCCTGAAGTTGCAATCAAAAGTTGTGACCAGTGGAGCAAACCTGGTGGGTGTGAGGACAAATACTCAACGATGACATCAGCGCTACATGGCTGAATAACCGAAGTAGGAGGACATGAGCCATCGGACTCCGACTGAATGGTTCAATGATAGAGGGTTCGCTGCGGAACTTAGAGATTGTGGCCTAGATCCTCAGAGAGGATGTTAGTGTGCCCTACTGAGGAGTACCTTGCTTGAATGAAGCAGTTGGTTTTAATCAGCGATATATAATACCTCGAGATTAAATAAATTCCAACTAATGTTAAAATTTAATTCTTAGCGTCTTCTGGTAATCTTTGTTTCTTCAGTCCCAGAGATGTACATATTCAAAACCAAGTTTATTTCCACTGGAATTTATAAAAGGGGTGAAGCGTCATGACGTTCAATTACCAAGTGATGCATATTTAAACCGAGGTAACGACCATGACCACTTTGTTCAATATATAATTTATCCTACTTAGTAGATTCAATTTTGAGAATAATGTCTGATTTGTCTTCTTTAGTTATTCCGTTTTTTGGTCAGAATGATGAAGTGCAAATGGACTTTGTCGATTACTGGGCTACATTGATTACAAACGGCCTTAGTGATCTAGTGTTCTCTATACGTAGTAGGATGAACTGTTGACATTAAGTTCCCACCTTCAAAACAAACGTTTCCGATGGTGGTGATGATTTGGCATGTTTCATAATTGAAGCGTTCTTAACATGAAGGATGCAAGATACACAAAACTATAGTCCTCTTTGCATTCAGTATTTGACTTAGCTACTTCTATCAGGAAACTGGGTTTTGGAGAGGCGATTCAATTGATCAGCGAAAGCAAATTGATAAAAGAAATTCCACAGTATAGATTATTCGATTCGTGTATGATCAAACACTGCAGCGTATAAGATGATCCATCCTTGTTTATTGATAATTGCAACTTCCCATTTTTATACTGTGTTGAACTGTTGGCAGATGAGCTTCAATGAAGACACCTCGATACTACTCGAATATTCATCATACTATGGATAGCAGTTCGATTCAGAATGGCAACGGAGAGTTACAAGCACAGATAAACAACATTTGATACCTGTTGTACAAGATGTGGTTCTAGGGCCTCAGGAGCCTAATAGATGTCGTTTTGGTGTTTCAAGCGATCAGTGTGGGCTTCGAATATTAGTAGAAAAGTCATCACTCGTAGGAGTTTAAGTACATGCAGCTGACAAGTCCTAAATAAGACAACAAGCACGTTCTGGATTCCACTGGTAATTAAAAGTAAACTGCAGCCTATTATTATTATTATTATTAGTCCCTTGGGTTCCTAGTGGAACATAGGGCTTCACTAGCACGCCTCCAGTGACCTCTGTTCTCTGAGATCTTTTGAACCTGGTCCCACGACAGCCCAGAAGCTCTCATTTCCTGCTCGCACGACCTCCTCCATGTCACCCTCACCTCGGACGTCCAACTCGTCGCTTCCCATGGGGATTCCACTCGACGGCCTGACTCGTGATGTCCCCAGTCGGCCTTCTCAGTGTATGCCCAATCCATCTCCACTTCCTCCCAGTGCATATTTGTTGCGTGACAGGTTCTTGGTTGGTTCGTTCCCAGAGTTCCTTGTTGCTTACCCTTTCTGGCATTCCATCTGCTCTTCAGTAGCGAGTCAGCGTAAGCAGTTGTTGATGAATGTCTGTAGTTTATTGGAAGTGCCTTTCGTGACGCGCCAAGTCTCTGAACCATACAGAAGCACTGACTTGACTTTGGTGTTGAAAATCCAGATCTTGTTCTACATGCTGACTGTAGAAGATCTCCACACTGGTTTCAGGCTCATGAACACCTGTCTTGCTTTTCCGATTCTGACTTTGACATCCTCGTCCGTGCCGCCTGTAGTTGAAACAGTGCTTCCTAGATAGGTGAACGAGGTTACTTCCTTTAGGTTTCTCCCATTGATGGTGACTGGAGTTTGTTGTTGTTGTTGTTGTTGGAGTTGTTTGTGCGGTATCTTCATCACTTCTGTCTTCTCTATATTCACCTGAAGTCCCGTCTTCGCTGACCTGCCTCTTCGGTCAAGTTGTTAGTTTTCGCCTGTAGATCTTCAAGTTTGTGTGACATTAGGCATAAGTCATCGGCGAAATCCAAGTCTTCTAGGTTCTTTTCCGCAGTCCAGCGTATCCCTTCAAACTGCCTTCAAACTGCAGCCTAACCTCTTGTTACTAAGCCACGTGACTGTGACAAAAATTTCAAACAAAAGCAGATTATCATAGAAATCATGAAATCATACCATCTTAACTGATTATCATACCTCTTTCGAGAATATACATCAAGTGAAATCTATCTAAAAAGTTGTAATTGACTGACAGTCGAGATATACGACAAAAGAATGGGGAAATCAACATTCATCTTTTCAAAGTCAATTCATCAAGAAACTTCAAAATTAGCTGAACCTGAAAAAAGTTCAACGAAGTTCAAATAAAGTACAACACACAAAGCTTATCAATGTACATACAAAAGTCAACGTCTTTAAATTCATAATACTTTAATAAGGATGATGGTTTCTAATATCAGTGTAAACTATTTTTGAGAAAATTTCCTATTCCTAATGGTGATTAGATATTCTCTGAGCTTTAGTATTTTATCGTGATTCGTCAGTGTAGCGATTATCGTGTCTACCTAACATGCAAAGGGTTCACGGTATAGAACCTTGACTGACAAAACTCAGAAAACATCAAAACTGCCATCATCTTTTTCTTTATCAGAACTTCTCTTTGAGTTAGAGTTGATTTCTGTTCGCCCACAAATCAACTAAACCATGTGATACATGTTTGCATGTGTGTGTGTGTAAAACAGAACAAGCTGTTGAAATGACATTAAATGCCTATTGAGATAATTATGCCATCTGATAAAAATGACAATTAAAGGGTAATATGAGTAGACAATGTTAGCGGTACGACAAGTAATCTGAGTGTACATGTGTATGTGAGCATGTTAATTGCTCTTTTGTTTTTGACAAGACTATTATGATTGCTAGTTGTACGCTTAATATCCTTATTATTGTTACTACTAGAAACTTTATTTATTCGGTAGTTTTGTCACTTTGTCACTTAAAACATGCATTGTTTAAAGTAGTACTGTATTTAGTATTGTTATTCACGTCAATTTACACGCTGTATTTTGTAATTCAAATCTATGGAACTGACACTGTTATTGATGTCAATGAAGTCAATATAAATAGCGAAAAAAGGAAGCAATTCTGTATTCACCCTTTAGAACTAACGATTATGAATGTACAGAAGAGAGGAATACAATTGTACTTGAACGGTTTTCTTTGTACTGAGAAATTTTTTTAGCGATTGGATTAGTTTTATGGGGTAGGATTGCTAGCCCTACGCCCAACCTTCCCTCTTTACCCGGGCTTAGGACAGGCTAGTAACTAGTGAACTAGTTAACCAGGCGATACTGAAGATCATATGGCTGAAAAGAATAAGCAACAAGGAACTCTGACTAGCTGGCAACGAACCAACCAAGAACCTATCACACAACAAATATGCAGAGGGAAGTGGAGATGGATTGGATAGGGGATACACTGAGAAGGCTGACTGAGGACATCACGTGTCAGGTCAGGCACTCGAGTGGAACCCAGAAGGGGAACGATGAGTTGGGCATTCGATGCGAGTGTGACATGGAGGAGATGGTGTGAGGAAGAAATGAGAGTTTGTGGGTATTTGTGGTGCGAGGTATTGAATACTGGAGAGAGGGGAGTGTGATGGAGGTGTGCTACTGAAGCCGTATGTTCCACTAGGAACCCAAGAGAAAAAATTAATGGACGGTTTTCCCTACACATACACGTTCATTCAACTTGTAATAATAATAATAATAATAATAATAATAATAATAATAATAATAATAATGGCTTTATCAGTGACTTTAATTCAGTTTTATCATTGAAGTAAATCAACAAGAATATGGGTGGAAAATGATAGGACAGTTGTTTCAGAATAGTTTAGAACCTCTCAGTGGAGCATATTCATTCTGTCACATTCGTTTGGTACCAGGGTGGTCAATTTTTGTATGATGTATGCAATGCATCAAGTCACTGGGATATCTGACAGCTATGCATCGTTTCAAGATTGTGGTATAGCTTTGTCTGGTCATATGTCGTAATTATGTGGTTCTACTGACTCACTCCTAATACTGACCTTGTATTTGATTGGTCTCTAGTACACTTGCCCAGTCTCCTATACTACTCAGTTCACTCTCTCACGATGAGTCTGGTATTCATTGTCGACATCTTTCGAGTGGTCTGATTCATGTGTGTGTTGAACTGAATCACCTGAGGACAACACTCCATAATTTAAAACGATGAAATAACCGATTTCAAGCACGATAGGTGAGATAATGCAGCCGCTCTATCCCACCCTACTGTGTGATTGTGTGTAACTGCGTGCATAGCTGTAGCTGAACATTTTTCTAAATCTCTTATCTTATTAGGATCTACTAATTTTGATTTAGTCAAGATTTTGTGGTGTGTTATTCTAATTGACCCTGGTTGACTACTTTAACCTATGCATTTGACTTCGTAATCAGTATAAGGGATTTGGTAAACCAAATTATTTTGCTTAATTGCATCAGTTTGCTAATCGATATGGCTCTGGAGCCAGTTGGAATTGAACTTAAGGATGACAATAAGCTTACGTATCGAACCAAGGTGCCGATCGAAGAAATCATCCTAAGAGTACGATTGTGCCTAACAACTACAGTTTTTAAGTTTCAAAATAAATTATATGCAAACAAACTGAAGCGGTTGGCATGGGATCAGCAATATCTCCCATAGTCGCAGGCATATTTATGGACAGTTGAGAACGGAAATCTATTCAAACTTTTACTGTTACTTCAAAGATGTGGTTCATATATGTAGATGATAAGTTTACAGTAATAAAATCGGAACACATCAACAGGTTCTTGGCACATATAAATTCAGTAGTAAATGCAATTCAACTTGTCTATGACTAGGAAGGTGAAGAAGGTGAGCTGGTAGTGTTGGATTGCAAGACTAAACGAACACAAAACGGAAGCTGAGAGACTAGTGTCTATGGGAAACTTTTCCATTAGAATCGCCACTTAGACTTCAAATCCTCTCACCCGATCTCAGCTAAATGCTTAAGTGACAGGGTGGTAAGGCTCACTAGTAGGCCAGAAAATCTACGACAAGAAATGAGACACATCAGGAATACCTTGCATCTCAATACTTACCCACCCAGATTTATAAATACATTCGCAACAACTAGAAAGAAAAATGTCAACAGTAATAGTAGTGTGAGTAGTAGTAGTACAGATGTTGACAATAGTATTTCTGCGATTAGTGGATATGGATATGGACAATAAATTGTGTCCGAAAAGTTATCCAGTAGATGATACTGTTTCATTATGTGACATTTCTAACAAACAGATTAAAATCAATGGATCCTATCATTCGACACGACTTCCTTTTTTTAGAGTGAATAAAAGAGTTTCTTTTAAATGATTTTACCAAATAATGTATGTGAATACGGACTTTAGGATAAAATTTGACCTGATTGAGTTGAATAATGTAAGAGTAAAACTTGGTCATTGTTGTAGAGAGACAGTATTATCTACTGGATGACGTTTCATTGTATGCTATATTAAATGAATAATCTAGTATGGAAGAGTTCAATAAGTTGAGCATTGGATGAATAGATTATAGAGGAAATATATTTGTTGAATCCCGATGTAGTAGAAAAATAAATTCCAGATGTTTCACGACTTCAAGAAAGTCGTTTCTTTAGAGAATAAGGTCTGTATAAGTTATCATATGTTTCAATAGTCCAGTGTTATTTCGTTACTATTATTGCATAATGTTTTGATGTTTATTGTTGACAGAGTTTTAATTATTTCAGCTGCTCACAATAAGATTGACAAGTGACCTTCTAAAAAGTAGCTGTGTTCGAAAGTGAAGTTGAGTAACTCTAGAGATAAGTTCAGTATAATGGATTGATTGTCCAAACTACATATATAGGTTGTCTCATTATCTTGGGATAGCCTTGATATCTCCTCTGTTGATTGGTCTAAACTGAACTCTTTATGGAATCTCTGAAAGACTCAACTGAGAATATATTCTATCAAGAGATCATCAAAATCATTTTCAAAAAAGTATGCAAAATTTAGGACTTAGTTATTCATCTATTTAACAGTTATACTAACAAACTACTAGTGAATAATTTTGACTATATAAATGAGATTTCATGTATTATGTTCAGCAAAAACGGATTGTATATTCTTATGACTCAGAAGGAGTCTAGTGAACAGGAGGAGTTGGAGATTTTAAGTTGTTTGATAAATTAAGTGATATATCAGTAGTTAATAGTGATCTCTATGAGAATAAACGCCTACTTGATGGTAATATCTATGTAGCTTAAAGTTCTGTAGAAAGAAGAATATCTGATAATTTTCTGATGTTCTCTAAGCTTTGAGGTTTGTTCTTGTACGTTTCATCACCAGGCTAAATGACTTCATCAGGATTTACCTCGTATAGAAGTGAAACGTTTTAAGTTACATGAATGTCAACCTTGAGCCTTATTGACTTATGGGTGATGGGTGACCTGACTTTCTCATCAGAAGATAATTTTAATACTTTTTATTATCATCTGACCTATGCTGTTGACCTAATGTTTGACTGCCAGTTGCCTGACCCCACCTTAATAACCAGCATATTGTGTCAGTGTCCACGTATCTGCTTGGCATTTAAGGTGATAGGTACCAGGTTCTTGTTTCATTAGGAACACCACCAATTACAGTAGTGTAGGCATACCCAGCAGATGAATACCAAAGAGTACAGAACACGCATCTTAGATTCCATAGCCAGCCGCCGACAAGTAGGTTTTCGCATAACGAAATCGTATTTGCAGAATAATCTGTAGAGGTGGTAGATATCCTAAAGAATCGGCATCTGAGGTATAGTCTTTATAAAATATTCGAATAAATTAAGAATATCAGTCTACTGAATAGAAAATTACATGGTTTGATCATTATTTGTATCCAAGAAGAGACACACACATACAAAATCAACCTAGAACCTTACAATGAAAGGCATCGGTTCAAGTTGGCACACGTCATACCAACGTTCAGAGAAGAAGTGGACAGGAAAAGATTTATATCAAAGTATACAAAGGTGTTTAACAGGAGAAACAATTTGAACATACAGGGTAGTGCAAATATTCAAGCTTTGAAAGACCTCAAAGGGTGTGTGCATTTATGCCATTGTTACCGGTTATGCGGGATGTCACTAAAAGTCTGCAATCACTGGTTCCTGTTGTCTCGGGGCATCCCAGCCAGTTAGTCTACACCACTCACACTATCAGTCATGAACACTATGGATCTTAATCTGTCACCATGAGGCCTCCCCCAATGTAATCCAACTTCTTCTGGCATGTCACACCGAGGTAAGCTGTGTCTGAGCATGAGCAGCACATATCCAAGCCATCTCAGTCAATGAAGGTTCATAGCTTAATCAGTTGACTTGCCTATTTGCCTAGTACCTTTCACTTGATCTCGACATTGCTCAGATGATGATTCTACCATATGTGAGCAATGCTGCAAAAGAAATTTACTGTTAAAAACCTGTAATCACTTCAGATCTTCTACTTTTAGAGGTCACATCTCACAACTGTTTAACAAGATAGAACGGACTGCAGCATAGTAAATTAGTCCTTTAACAAGTACTTGACAATCATTTATTATTTCCTGATAACTTTCAGAACTTACTAACTAGTCGAAAAAACTATCAGTTACTTTTTAGACATCATTTTCAAATTTATTAAAGTAATCTATCTACAAATAAATGCTTTAACGGGTGTTTCTTTATCAACTCACCCAACAGAATGGTTTATATTGGTGTGAAATTTGGATTTTATTTCCAATAATCAATCAAATTTCCCCTTAAAAAGATAATTAGATCAATGTGAAAAGTTTTCTAAAGTTTAACGGCAATAAATATTCCTTGAGTAAGTTGAACATTTGATACCTTTGAAATTTATCCTCAAAATGAGATTGATAATCATTTCACACAGATTCTATCCAGAATATATAACTAACACTAGCCTAAGAAGGATAAGAAATCTGATTGAATAATTATTTTTCAATTTTCAATCAGATATACAAAGATGTTACTGTCTTGTACAGAATACTTCTACTTCTAAAAGGAAAGACGGTGTAGAACGTCTCTGATTTACCTAGAAGTTAATTTATTTCAGTGAATCATGAAATATGAAATCGTGCAACCGATATCTTCTTAAGCGGGAACTTTTACACTCAAGTTTATCCCATAAATCATGAAATCCTAGTAACTTGGTACACGAAAGTACAGGTATATCCCCTGCAAGCTTATTATCTCACTTATGTAGAAGTAATGATCATTAGCTGATTTTAGTGATGGGAAGTAAAAAACTGACCTATATAAAAAGGTGCAATACAAAACAAAAGTTTTGAAAGATTACTATTATTTATTGATATACTTGGAATTCTCCGTTGTTTTATTGGATCGAATTATTCGACCTCTATTGGCATATGAGCTCCTATGTGGATGCCTCAATATTGCCTGGATGTTAACTAAGGTAATTTGTATGGTTGTGGCTAGTTTCGAGAGATTCTTCAAGAAAAGACAAAAAAAGGTGGAAGCGAGGAAAAGAGTTTTTTCCCGACGAACTTATTTACTAAGCTGTTCGTTCTTCAATATATATATATATATATATATATATATATATATATATATATATATATATATATATATATATATTACAAAGGGTAGGAAATTTCACAGATATTTCCGGTCACGGGTCAAAATATGTTGAATAGCGAAAGGAAATTATCTAATATAAATAGGGGTTCAGATTAGGAAGATAAACAAGAAGATAAGAAAACAAATAATATAATTACGTAATACTGAACTTATCTAAGACGGTCAAGGCCTTATGATGACCATAGCAAAAACAAAGTTGAACGTACTTTTTTTGGACACCTAGCGCCAGTCTGAACTTCTAGATGGTTAGTAATTCATCTATACCCTTTGAGTGACTTAACTGAATTTTGTAGACGGATTTGAAAGGGTTCTAAAATAGACCTGAATGGTCTGAGTTCACAGGGTGTTCTGTTATCGAGCTGACGATGAATTCCTGTCCTGTCCGGGCTGGATGGTGTTCTCGAGCACCGCTTACTTGCGGGTGTAGCGGCCAATGTAACCGGCTCCACAGGAGCAATCGAACTAGCAAACACAAGAACACCTAGCCAGTTTACGCAATTCACCTTTTAGTCTCTGTCACCACTGTAAGTATACAGAAAGTGATCTGTAATTTATCAGCCTTAAAAGTTCTCTGAATTGATCTGTGTAGTTTGTGAATCAATATCTCTGTGAGCATGTCACCTCCAAATTGTACCTAAATGAGTGTAGAGGTTTCCGGCTAGCTGTTGGAACATCCTTTCTCGCCATTTTTGTAATCTCGTATTTCTTAGTGAATTTATCAGGATAGACATTTTCAACTAGTGAATTGTATAAAGTCGTCAGTTTCTTCTAAGTTGTATCTTTTGAACATGTAGCCTTTATTATGTAACTTAGAGTTTTGCTAAATTTCTTCTATACTGAAGGGAGGGGTGAGGCGGAGGGGGGGGGGTAACTGGGAAAATGTATTTATCTAAAACAAATTCCTCTTCATCCACCGATCTGTTCGTCTTGACAGAAGAACATCAAGAAAAGCTATTTTGCTTCCTCACTCCTCATATGTAAATTTTATTGTTGGATGTACTGTGTTGAATCTGATGAGTATCTTTGACCTATCGATTTCGTTTTCTTACAGGATGATGATATCCATTCATATATCGGCAGTAAAATGAAAATTTTCTGATGAATCGTTCAAGAACACTATTGTCTAATTTCAACAGAAAAAGATCAACTAAAATACACTACACATTAATTAGTGGATGTCTTCTAATAGACAGATAGCTAATTACCTTCATTTTACTTTCAACTTGTGCCTTACTCGTACCTACTTTTTTTCAGTAGTGTGTATTGTGATCAGAATAACATGAAGTGTATGTCAATAGATTTTAATTTGATTTACATTTGTAACATTTTTTATAAAACATGCCATTCAGTCAATCTAGTGGAGAGATCTATGCAAAAACACCGATAACATACATTAATTTTACTTTGAAGGGTACTGGGCATGGAAGCTAAAGGTCTCGGACTTGACTCTTGAAAAGTACTTAGGTACACAATACCAAAGAGTCGTATACTTGGTTGTCTTGTGTTCTCTGAGCTGGGTTGTTTAATCATGAGGCTTTCATCGTCTTTCTAGACAATATCATCAGCACTAACTTCAGTATGAAGTGAGATGTCAATATCTCTCCGTGAGTCAGCAGCTTACTCTGACCAACTGGTTTGTAACTGGTTGCTTCTTTTGATTGTTGTGTCATTGACAGACTGTACAGATTTTCCTGTTGGCTGTTACTCTGCTAGACCTCTCACCCTTCTATCGTTTATCATTGGTTGACAGATTGGGTCTAAGTCTATACATGAACTCATTGCTGACTGACTGACCCGAATGCCAAGCTTCTAGGATTTCTCTGATATTCTTTGTGTTTCCTCTCTCTATCCAAGATTGCTACATTGTCAAGATTGAATTCATCTCCATAGTTGTTATCCACGTGGGTTGATCGACGAGTTATGAAATGTCGTGTGTGATGTTTAATAGCCAATTGGTGTTCATATAAGACGAAGGTGAAGAGGGTGACCACTTTGTCCAGTGTAGTGTTGACTATAGTTATTGCAGTTGACTTAGTAAGTGATATGTGGTTTGTCTTCTCTGGTTGTTGGGTGGTTTGGTGTGGATAGTAGGGTTTGTAGGTAATTTATTGGTTTATGAGTGATCACACCAATTCGAGGTGGTCTCAGTAATGTTGTTGTGATTTCTGATATATTCTCTATGTACAGTAGGATGATGTGTTCATTGATTTGTGTCGATGAGTCTGTCGTTGATGATGTACAGGCCAGTCATCTTGTGATAGAGTTTAGTGGGTAGCCGTTCATTTTCAGGATGGACATGAAGTAATTTTTTTGGTTTCCCCGTGAAGTTGTTGTCCTGCAGTGGGTCGTCGCTCTTGTGGAGAGAGTCTGTAGGCAAGTAATTTTGTGCGTTGTTGGGTTGTTGCTACTGTAGTTGAGTATTTGATGAGTCAGTGTGTGTTGGTTTCCTGTACACTTGGGTTTCCAGGTTCGCCGTATTCGTTCTATTGACCAGAACATCTAGGAATGGTAGTTGGTTGTTCGACTGGTTGTCGATTGTGAATTTGATGTCATTGAAAACGTTGTTGATCTATGTGTGAGTGTTTTGCATATCATCGTTTTTAATGATGACAAAAGTGTCGTCTAGATAGCGAACCCAAATTTGTGATTTAATCACAGATAGATGATGTCTTCGAGTGTGTGGATGACTGCTTCTGCAATTAGTCTGGATATTGGTGACCGCATTGGAGTTGCTTGCTTTCATGTGTTTGTATATGTTGCTATTGAATTGGAAGTATGTTGTGAGAGGAAGGTGGATGAGTTCCATGAGAGTTGAAGATTCAAGCTTTGTGTGTTCTGTAAGATTTGTGTTTTCAGTGAGTAGGAGTGACTTGATTTGCTTGGTGGATTTGAGTTCGATGGAAGTGTGACTGCTGTGCTGTGACATCGAAGGATAGCATTAATTCGTCGTTTTGTGTGTTAATGCTTTTGATGTTTTCTAAGAATTCTGTTGATGATTTGATGAGTTGTCTGCATGATTGAAGGTGGTGTTTGAGTTTTGTGGGAAGTTCTCCTTGATATGTTGTATGTTGGTGTTCCCGGAAGTGAGAGTATTGTTTGGTTGTAGAGGGATGTTTAGTTTGTGTAGTTTTTGTGTGGCGTAGAAGTGCGGAGGGACATGTTCATTCGATTTCATCCTCCATTTGTCTTGCTTTGTTATTTCTTCTGCTTTGAAGAGTCTGTTTAAGGTTTATTTATCTGGATAGGGTTTGATGTTCATTTTTGTCTTTGAGTAAATCCTCTGCCTTGTTGATGTAGTCTTCTTTGTCGATGATTAGCGTAGTGTGTCCTTTGTCTGCTGGAAGTATAACGATATCTTTCCTATTTTTCAGTTTTTTAAATGCTTTCTGCTCTTAAGTGTTCATTTGAACATGATGTCTCATATAGTAGGATCGAACAGCTGTCCAGTGCTCTCAGGTTATCCAATAGTTCTCCGTTTAATGTTAGTTCATGATGAATACCACTATGAAATTTCACTTTCAATGTTTTTCAGAGAAATCGATGTGTGCTCGGTATATGCCTCTTTCCAATATCAGTCTCTATTGAACTCAAGCAACTCCTCAGCATAACCCCATAAATAGGTATCCGTAATCGATTAGGTTTGTAGTCGAAATCCAGTTGAAATCGAAATGTACTCAGTAACCATATGGATTTTGATGTATCAAGGAGTATCACACCTATTATGTAAGAGTTAATGATACTATCTGACTTTCCACAACCCCGTAAGTGGAACGGGGATTGAACTCATAACACAGTGGTTGGCAGTCAATTACCTACACGAGTGGTCCACAGCTCCTAAGCCTGTAGTAGACTATTTCTGGCAACGAAGTAAATATCTATACATATCAGTAGCTGTTTAGTAGGTATGTATAAGTTTATTTGCTTAGAATTGAAGCGCATCTGTTACTTGAAAGCGACCTTGACTAAATAACTGTCAAGATCTTCGTAGGTAGAGTAGTAGTTGGACTTATTACCTACCAATCGAAAGCCAAGAGGTTTAACCATTCAGAAATAATGACAAGTGGATCCAACACATTAGTATGGAAATGGACCAAATGGGCCAAAATGTATTTTGTGTTAATTACATCTACAGTTAGAATGGTAGTTGATTAGTCAATCAACATTATTATTTTTAAACTCCGGACTATGTATATGCTTAGATATATTTTATTTTTATTGACTACTTCGGGTTTTCGATCTGAATACATGTTCCTACATGTTTCACTGTCATCTCCACTAATGAGTCAGCTCGGGAATCAACTCGGAAGTTGTAGAACGTTGGTGGCTAACGGCAGATATCCATGTATCGTTAGCGATTATGGTAGTTTAAAACCACAATAGATAGCCACCAATATATATATATATATAAATGGAGAATCTGCACCTTAGTATTTCGATACAGTTGCTCAACTATAACCTGTTAGCCATAGAACATGAATGTTTCGGGTTTGATCCCTAGCGCTGTCGTGTGAACTCTGCTGATGAGCCTCATACTAGGGTGAAACGCTTAGCCAATACTCCCAGTTTTTTAATGTTCTGCAATTGGTATCGGCCTGTGGTTTATTAGTTCACAGAGATTAATTGATTCGAAAGTGGTTCTCAACACGAATCAAAATGTGTTGGAAAACCATTATTATGCCTTTACTCACTGGAGAGATGTTTCACCCTTGTTCAGGACTCTTCAGTATCATGTACCCACGTCACCGTGGGAAATCGAACCGAAGGCTATCCGGTCTCTCAGCTAAGGGATCACTATATAATCATTAGGGTGGATAATTTCAGTTTTTCGTTTACCATTTACTGTCGTGAACATGAAATATGATGATTTTTATTTACCCTAATTCATCATAATTCGACCTCATCTACTGGTTATTGATTTAGAAAAAAAAAACATTAACAAGAAACTTTGTTTCTTATTTACTTTTCCTCTCATAATAAAAATGTTTACACAATACATCAGAACAATTACAGGATTAATTTAGTTGTTAACTGCGTTGTGATTCTATACCACTTTGGCGATTCATTATTCCGAGGAAATTAGTGTACATTGAGTCATCTTCCAGTTTAATACTAAAATAGAAAGCCAGTAAAGTAATTAATCATATTTTCTTGCAAGAAAAAAAAAACCAATTACAAGGTAGACAACTCATTTCTGAATAAGACTAATTTGAGCAAACAATTGTTTTCATTATTAGTGATGGATAATAGCTAGCAGTGGAATCTACGAAGAGCTTTTCGACCTATTTGAGACTCATCAGTTGAATGTATCTGCCTGTTTTCAATAACTTCCTCTTCTTCAGGTTATACAATTATAAATCCATGAGAATAAGTGAAATACAATAGCACAAAATAAGTTCCATATTAGATTTGTTTATTTGATATAAAGCGCACAGTGATACAGTATTATTTACTTGATTACGTTTCGAGCATAAATTATTACTGCTCATAATCATATCAATGTAATCACACTTCTTTCGACATCTGATTTTATAGTCCTGTCACCTGATCTCCCTTTGTTTTTTTGTTTTTTGATTGGTAGTAAAGTTTTCCATATCTCTGGTATAGGTGTTGCGTCATTCCTATTCCACATGTGTTGGGTGTGAATTCGATGAACAAAGATTCAGTAATTAATCTCTCTCTCCACCTAGCTATATTAGACTTAAGTACAGTGGTTTTGTCCCATCCTATTGTGTGGTTGTGTGTTAATGAATGTAATGCAATGGCTGAGTGTTTTTCTAGATTATTGATCTTATTGGGGTCTGCCGTTCTGTTTAGCTAAATTCCTATGTTCTGCTAATCTAACTGACCCCGACCGGCTAGTTTGACTTATGTATTTGATCTCACAGTCATTACATGTAATTCGGTAGATCGTATTATTTTGCTTAATTGGTTCTATCGGATCTTTTAGCCGACAAAGCTTACCTCCAAGTGAGTTTGTGGGTTTAAATGCCACCCCAATTCCAACCTTGTTGAGAATCAATCCTACGTATGGTTTCTGATGTTCCTTCCTTGTATGGTATCACAATAGAGGTGTTGATTTCCTTTCTACTTATGTTGTCACTATTATTTGTATTTGTATTAGTGTTATTATTTTGCTTCTTATGTGTCCGTGTGAATTTCTTAATAAAATGATGGGATAATTATTAATTATTAACATTTCTTTTATGTGTTTCAATTCCTTATTTAAGTCCTTACAATGACTAGTGAGTTTATTAGCTCTGGTATTTAGACATTTGACTAAACCCGCTTTAACTGACACTGGATGAGATGACTTGAAGTCTAGATATCTGTAAGAATGTGTTGGTTTTCTGTAGATGGTAGTATCTAAACCACCATCTATCCTTCGTTTTATTCTGCAATCCAACAAGCACAAAATAAGGTATGATGTACAGTTTTTCCTTACTATATTGAAATAGTTTGTGTTATAAGTGAGTGACGATCAAGTCGAATGGAATAGTGGAATTGTTATCATTCTAGTGTGTTAGTTGTACAATCAAATCAATATTGACTGAACAGTTACGAAATGAGGAGTTAAAATCTACAGATAATGATTCATCATTTATATACTTAGAAGATAGAGTTTAAAGCGAATACATATTTTCAGTAAATTCTCGTCAGGTTTTACATTTACATTTACAAATTATTCACCATAGTCATTTGATATCAACATGGTTAAATTAATTCGGGTATATGAATTAGAAAGTAACAGTGAAGGTGACTATAGCAAAACAAAGTCTAGGAGAGTTTATATATTCTCAGTTGTCAATCTTTGTTGGTGTGTCAGTGAATTTTGTGTGTGTAGAGATAGAGGGAATTAAAATTATCAGTGTTACTGCTTGTATTACACCGTCGTTGATTGGATCGAACTGGTCAGTCTCTGTTGGCATATGGGCTCCTGTGTGGATGTCTTAATATTGCCTGTGTTTTAATTATGTATAGTAATGATGGGCACCAGAAGTGGCTATTGTGGCTCGGTGGTGTAGTGGATAACGCTCTCGCCTTCGAAGCGATCGCTCCCGAGTCGGAGACCCTGTGGGGACAACACTCATTGGGAGGCAGGTACATTCAGCTGACGTGTCCCAAATAGGACGAAATTTGCATCTTGGATTTCATTGCTAGCCACTGCTCATCATTACTAGACATAAATAAAATTATTGTCACATAGCGATTAGATAATAAAAATGTTAAAATTACTAATCAATTATGAAACTAAGGGTGAAAAATAAAATGATAAGAGTACAAACAAAGATAATATTTACATTTACAATTATCCGGGTGACCGAGAAGGAAGTTATTGTAATTGTATCTGGGTTGAAGTTGAAGGCCATGGGAGAGAGATGGAATGAACAAACGTCTTCTGAATACATAAATTAGGTTCAGAAATTTTAATTGCTATGGCTTCTCTTATGCTTAGCAATCAGAAGCATACAAACTTGGAGTACTGTGATGCGACTTTGTAAATAACAGTAAATGCTGAAGTTTTGTCAATCTTATGCTCAGTATCTTCTAGATGGGCGAATATTAAGCTATTGATGGATTTCATTGTTCCTTTACCTAACCACTCTGGACAATGCTCAATAAAGCGATGATGAGCTTGCGAAGTCGTTCTGCCTGTGTAACTATCTCTACAGAAGCAGTTAAATTTATAAATGTACATAGATGTGGCAAGATTCGAAAGCATATCCTTCAACTGCATTGACATCATATAGCAAGTAGTAAATTTCAAACATAGTGTGACGGCAAAGAAGGTTTTTTGCATCAGATTTTGGAGTTTCAGTGTCATTGTTTCTGCAGCTGTATCTCCTTTGAACCCTAAGGTTAGATACAATCATTTCATCGGTACCATTTGAAGGCGCTTTTCTCCAGCTGTTTTCATTGTTACAGTCTTTACGAACTTTTCAGGATAGCCGTTCTCATATAAGGAGTTCTCTATTATTCTTAATTCATCGTGTAAAGTATCAACCGTGCAAATCCTACTGGCTCGAAATCTCAGTGTATGGATTAAATTCCTTTTGTACGTAAGAGGGAAAAATGATCGGAAATGCGTATACTGACCAACCCACGATTTCTTACAATAAATACTGCATCTGATACTGCCATCCATTCTTCTTGATAGCAAAATATCTAGAAATGGCAGTCATCCGTCATTCTCTGTTTTACGTGTGAACTCGATTTCTGGATGAGCACTATTGAATGTACCGAGAAGAATGTCAGGATTGACATCATTTTCGTACAGAATGAAATTGTCCTCCATATATCTACAATAGAAATATACTTTATCAATCGTGTTACTCAGTGGTCTACTTTCCAGTTTCGCCATAAAACATGTTGGCTAGAAGAGGACCTAATGGTGAACCTACTACCACACCTATCTGCTGGTAGACTTCTTTGTTAAACTGTAACTGTACATTCATTGTACAATGAAAGAGCAGCTCTTGTAGGGTTGCAAGTGGTATACCTACCTCCGTCTTGTTATCTAGCAGTGAACTACAAATGAATTCAATTTTTTCTAGAAAAGGAACATCGGTGAACAGGGAAGTAACATCCATAGAAATCATCGTTTCCTTACTGATGTTCTTGTCTTCAACTTTTGAAATAAGTTCGAAATTTGTAGCAGTTTCAGTATGTGTGCTAGCCATCTTGCTATTTCATGATATGGTGAATGAACGTATCTAAGATAGGGCGTACTGGTACGTTAGGTTTATGGATTTCAGGCAATCCATACATTCTCGGTATGTTAGTACCTACTGGCTTCAATTCTTTCGAAAGTGTCTGGTAAGATTATGCCACTGGTTAATAATGTCTTCAATGTTTTTAAAAACCCCTTTTCTATTTTCCTAGTTTCGTCTTACCCGTTCACCAGTTTCTGAAACTTGTATGATCATTTTATAATCATACTCGCCTGTATTCAAGAGTACGACTCCAATTCCTTTTTCTGGTCTCGTTATAAGTAAATTCTGATTAGACCGCATTTTCCTCAGTGCTTCTCAATGAGACTTACTAAGTATACTCCTGTCGTTGGATTTTATTGACTGATACTGGTAACAGCTCTCCACTGGGAAGGATTTCAACCCTTTCACATTTACAGGGGATGATGGTACTAAATCATTGGTTTGACTGAAGAGATTTTCGAACCGTAGTTCATTTTCGATTCTTATGGGACGATCGCCCACATCACAAAATTTTGGTCCCAGTGATAAAACCTCTAGGTCTAATGAAGTGAGGGTAATAGTAGAAAAATTGTGGACGTACCTCTCTGGATTGGTTAAAAAGAGATATTGTGGTGTCTGCTTATCCAACCTATTCATTTAACGAATATTTTATTTTCTACACGTTTATCAATAATCTCCCTCATATAATTTTTGAATATGAAGCGTAAATCATCTGGTAGGTTATCCAATGAATTCTGACGTTGGGAAGCAATTCTTTCCAGCTCAGAACATTTGGATCCAGTAAAGTTAATTTGATTCAGGGTAAAATGTTTCAGTGTTCTGATATTACGTCTGATTTTCGATTTACGTAGCAATTCCCAAGAAGTTCTAGGATAACGATTGTGTTCTACGCAGGATTTGTAAAAGTCTACCGATGCATTTGCTTCAGCGAGCCTAACATTGAACTTCAAGAACTCATTGAGTTCTTTCAACGCTAAGGCCTGAAGAGAATTTACCGAAAATACATATTCGCCCCAAACTCTGTCTTCTAACTATTATTTCTATACATTTATTGGGTCATGAATAAGTATGTGTGTATTTGTTTACTAAGGGTCAATTAATAATTATGTAATGATGAACTGTACTCAGGTAGAGTGGAAATCATGTGAATACTATAACGAAACAGAGAATAACAAATAGGAAGTATTACGTCACGGTTGAAAATGACTACAGGTTGTGGTGTAAATAAAGAAGGCTGTAAACTAATAACATGAAATGAAAATGAATGTTTCTCAATGTTATGACGATAAAGAAGGAAGGGATGGGAGGCTGAAGTGTGCAACTTGTGTTAGAAAAGTTCATAAGGAACGTATCGACTCTGTTGTGGACCTAATTAAACAAAATAGATGTATCTATTTGTTTTGAAAACATAGATCAGGTTTTCTTGAGTTGATTCCTAAGGCTTCGGCTATGGATAAGATGTGAAGTCGTGCACCAACTCATTTTCATAAGTAGTAGTAGTAGTAATGAAGAATTATGTGCTAACTGTCATCTTCTTCATTTGAAGAAAAAACTAAGAAACCAGGTAGATTTTTCCTTTCTTGTTTGTCACTTTTAATGTTAAGAAATAGTGGCTTTCAGCAGAGTGCAAGTATAAATGTTTAAGTAATATAAGAGTAAAACTTGGGCACCAAGGTAGATTGTAATTCCATTTTAGTCTGTTTACTAGATGTCTCTCACAGCGAAGCGTTATCCAACAAATAATCTGTATCACTGTGTGGAAATCAGTTGAGAATCTCTTCTAAGCGCTACAACAATGTCACCAAAAAAACTCAAGTTATATATATTGTACAATTATTGGTAGGAAAATATAACCCCAGTAAAATAATCTATGTAGTGTTTGTATATGGTAGAACATAGACAAATAAGTAAAAATATCACTTCCTTAAATTACAGTGACTTAAAGTATTCAAACACCTAGCAGAAAACCACGATACGCATTCACGTACAATTTCAAGGTGACATGCTCAACGAGATATTGATTCACAAACTACACAGATCAATTCAGAGAACTTTCAATGCTGATAAATCACAATATTCATTCTCTATGCGCCCAATGGTGACATCGAGACTGAACGATGAATTGTGTAGACTGACCAGCTGCTCTTGTGTTTATTAGTTCGATTGGTCCTGTGGAACCAGTTACGTCGGCCAGCGCTCTAGGAATTTAATTTTCCTCGCTAGCAAAAACTTCCCATCATTGATTAAGTAAAGGTGTGGTAAACAACATTACCAGCCCCATATTAGCACACTTGTTTGAAACGAAGCATGAGGTGGATATAAATGAATCATTTTCTATTCTGTATCGGGTTCCCACCAACTTACGAAAAGGTACTCGGGTCAGGATCCTTTATACTGGAGAAGCAGTCATAGTCTGAGTTGTGTGTTCAAAATAAGTGAGTGTTGCCGTTACACCTACCATGGCTCGATTGGAGATGCACAAATTCATTAGCATCCTATCCCAGATAATCTGGTCCCATACTGTAGATATCCCTTCATCTCTATAATTTGAAATAATTTTATCACATTATCGTGACGTGTTTTGTTACCTAGTATGAGTAACATTCTGTCAAGCTATTTATTATTCTTCAAATTACTTTTCTTGGTTTATTTCATCTAGCTCTCACAACCACCTTCTTATTGTTCTATTAATCTATGACCTTATAGTGATAGTTCTTTGAGCTCAGAGAACACAATACAACCAAGACCATCCACATGAGCTGCAAATATTTTTCACTATTTCATAAGACGCAAGAGTTTATTCATCGAAGACTGATATCATTCAAAGAAGTATTGAAAACCCAGGAGCTTTGAATAGCCATTTTGTCTTAGTATGGAACTCCTGAATGGTGCGCACTGATGACCCGGTCAGAAGTAGAATCAGAGTTTCGTGGCGAGCACGTTACCATTGAACCAGGGGGTCAAAATCCAGTGGTCCACACTTCTGTCAATTAGCAGTATACAGCGATCTTCATTGAATAATGTCGTCGAGTACCCTTCGCCACTTTCGACTTGATTTGCTCCACCGGTCAGAACTTGTCAGCAGAACTTCAGGAACCTCATATGGAAGCGAGTCAAAAATGAGCACTCGAAGAGTCTCATACTAGGACGAAACATCTGTGCAATGTGTTCGCAAGTTTTTAATAGTTCTCCAACTTATGTCAGTCCGCAATGTATACCAACTTAAAAACATTTCTTCTTTTCATCGAAATACCTTATTGAAAATTCCCTACATCACCACAGAACTTGGTGCGTCCTTGTGGAAATGTCATTTATTGTAGCGATTGTTTATACCTCCGAGTATAAGTGTTCAGTGATGGCAACATCTAGCGTGAGACTGAAGCGTTTGCCAACGAAAATCTTAGCTCAGAAAACAACTAACTCCTATAGTCATGAGAACATTTTGCTAGGGAACGCCGAACATAATAAACTTAGGTGAAAACAGCCGTCAACTGATTACTTGAAACCATTGAGCAGTTAATCTCTCAAGAGTATTTTCAGTTGGTAGCAGACAATAAATTAGGTCAGACTGATATTTATTCGCATACTGTTACATTTATCAGACGTAGTATTCCGAGCTTATTCAATTATAGAACTGAGGAGATCTAAAGTTAGTAAACAATCTTATAACGTCTTATTTACTACCAACTCGCATCCAATCGATTCGACCTACTCAATTTGCCTTTTTGATGATGACTTTCACCCTTTATTTATTGGTTTTATTCAAGAAATAAATAAATAAATAAAAGTCATTCTCATATGTTTATTTTTACCCTTTTTAAGACACGCAATCACGTATTTTCTTTAGAAATCTTCCAAAAGATTAGGATTGTAAACTATGGACATGGATCACACCTTGTATAAGAGAGAAATTCAATTGTGTTCTATGCTTTATTGATTTCATTTGATGCATTCAAACATGAATAGGGCGGTAAATTTATTCGAATTACAGTTTCCCTTTTAAATAAATAAATGACAGTTGATTAGATTTTTCCAAATGATAATGACGATGAAGAACTTGCCTTATTGTAAGACACTGATGATTGAAGTCGGAAGAAAGTTTGAGTCAGGTAGGTGCAACATTCTATGATTGAAATGAAACTACGAACAAGTTTTTGTTGGGAACTCAAAAGTTGCTGATGCAAACAGTTCTGTCAGTCAGAAACCTTTTCAACTTCAGCCATTGACTCGGTACATTAGAAATATACAATCATTTTGTAACTCAAGCGACCGCGTGGAATCAGACTCTGAACTCAATAAGACTGACCTTTGCCTACAGGGGCGAATATATCTGATATATATATATATATATATATATATATATATATATATATATATATATATATATATATATATATATATACAGATATATCAGATATATACCAGGTTGTTATTCATCGTAGACTGACATCAGTTGGAGAGGAACAAAGGAAACCTGAGAGCACTGGATAGCCGTTTCGTCACAGTATAGGACTCGTCAGAAGTAAATACCCACGAACCCGTGACCTTCAGGTCCCGGGGCCAGCACGATACCATTGAGCTAGCCACTGGGTCAGAATCCAATGCTCCATATTTCCACCTTTTGTCATCTCACGATATAGCGTAACCACAACACATTCCACACGAAGAAAGTATCAATAGAACACAATAAGCCTATAACCTATACAGTATAAGTGTAAAACTTGAGCACTGTGGTGTAATGTAATTCTATATTAGATTTGTTTATTTGATATAGCCAGTACACTGAGTGATATTGTATTACTTACTTGATGACATTTCGAACATGAATTACTCTTGATCATATCATATCAATGTACTTACACAGCTAGTATTCTTTGATTCTAGTAGTAGTAGATGCTGCACCATTCGTATTACGTGTTGGATGGGTGTTGATTTAATGAACAAAGATTTTGTAGTCAATCTCTCTCTCTCTCTCTCTCTATGATTATTTGTACTTACGTACATTTTATGAATCATGGCAGTTGTTATTGTTCATCACCTTGCTCCGTCTCTCATCTGTATTTGATTTCACCAAATCAGTTTTCAACGTGAAAAGTATGCCCAACTATGTAAAGTGATGTTTTGTTTCAACACGCTTCAAGATAGATACCCCGAAATTCTAGTGAAAAGCCATGAGCTGTGATGTCAACCAAGTTGGAAGTGAAGCAGATGACAACTGATCCCTTTTGATGACAATCATGCTGTTGAAGCATTGGACTCCAACACAGTGGCTAACTCGTTAACACGCTTAGTACGAAGGCTGAAGGTTCTGGATTTGAGCTGTGGGTCGTGAATGATCACTGCTGAGGAGTCCCATACTAGGACGAAACAGCTGTTAACAAACCCGAAGTTTTCAGTATTGCTCCAAATGATTTCAGTTCTTGATGAATACCATCGTGAAATACCATCCACCAATTCAGTTCGACTAACCTAGCTTGGTTAATTAGCTCACTAGTTACTAGACGGTCCTAAGCCCGGATATAGGGGAAGGTTGGGCATAGGGCTAGCAACTAAACCCCGGAAAAACAATCCAATCGCTACAAAAACTTCAAAGCAAAAACAAAATATAAAAAATAAAAACAAACTTATTCCTCGCTAGAATCCGAGAGGCGAAATGACGCTGGTTGGTGAAAGACTTCGGGAAGCCAATTGGCCGATGTGTCTTAACCCCATCAATGAAAGCGGAAGTAAACGTGGGGACATGGAATGTTCGCACTATGTTTAAACCTAGCAAGGCTGTCCAGATTGCAAAAGAGATGAAGAAGTATGACATGGAAGTGCTGGAAATCGGCGAAAGTAGATGGAATGGAAGTGGACTCTCCAAACTGTCAACTGGAGACAAGTTAATAATCTACTCCGATATTGTCACTCAGATGACAACTATGAGCACACTAAGTTATGGAGTGGCTATCATGGTGTCCCCAAGAACACGAAAGGCTGTGATGCAGTGGGAACCAGTCTCCTCCTGCAGGATCACGACAGCAAGATGGATTCGAATCAAAAGGAGGGAAAGTCACAATCATACAGTGCTACATTATGCACCTTCAAATAATGCATATGAAGGGAAAAAGGAGGAATTCTACAGACAACTTCAATCAACACTGGACAAGACCCCGTCTCAGTTGGCGACATCAAAATTCTAATAGATGGGGTGAGATGAATGCCAAACTGGGAGGGGACAACACAGGAAGAGAACTAACCATGGGTCGAGAAGCGCTAGGTGAAATGAATGAGAATGGAGAATTGTTTGCAGAATTCTGTGCATTCAACGATTTGGTGGTTGGAGTCAGGCAGTGTGTTCAAGCACAAGGATATCCACAAAGCGACATGGATTACACCAGATGGACACACTAAAAATCAAATCGACTTTATCTCAATCTCAAGAAAGTGGAGACGCAGTCTACTTGATACAAGGTCAAGAAGAGGAGCAGATGTAGGCTCAGATGACTATCTAGTGCAAGGAACCTTCGAAATCAAGTTGAAAGCCTTCAAGGAAGTTGGTGATAGACCACAGTCCAAGTTCAACATCCGGAAACTGAAGGACGAAACTACAAAGGAGATCTTCAAGGCAGCCATCAAGACAAAATGGGAGATATCCAGCAACATCCCTGAAGAAACCGATGTGGAAGAACACTGGAAGTCTTTGAAAGCTATGTGGAAAGAAACCTACACAACCGTATTAGGAAGGAAGAAGAAAGAAGATAAGGAATGAATCTCGATGGACACATGGAAGCTGATAGAGGAGAGGAGGATGGTGAAGCGGAAGATAAACCAGTGCAAGGATGCTCAACGACAAGAGGAACTGAGCACGATGTATAGAACACTGGACAAAGAAGTGAAGAAGGGTGCACGCAAAGACAAAAAACACTTCCACGACACACTGGCAAGTGAAGCAGAACAGGCTGCAGGCTGGTAGGAGAGACCTAACCACATTGTATCAAATAACCAGGTTGCTATCTGGTAGGGAAGAGATCATCACAGCACAGATGAAACCAATAAAAGATGATGAAGGAAATTTAATTGCGAAAGAAGAGAAACAGAGGAAACAATGGGCCGACCACTTCAAGAAGCTCTTGAATCGACCACCGCCACCACCTGCACTTCGTCCAGAAATACCACCCACACCCTCTGAACTACAAGTGAACATAAATCCTCCGACAAAAATGGAAGTCCTGAACGCCATAAAGTTACTGAAATGTGGGAAAGCAGCAGGACCAGATGGAATCCCGTCAGAAACACTGAGAACGGATGCAGGGACAACAGCGGTCATGCTCACACCACTATTGCAGAAGGTGTGGAAGGAAGTGAAGGTACCTGCCCATTGATTGGAAGAAGGGTTACCTTGTCAAACTGCCGAAGAAGGGAGACCTCAGTGTTTGCAAGAACTGGTGCGGAACCACGCTTCTGTCCACCCCAAGTAAAATATTAAGCCGCATCATCCTGGAGAGACTAAACGACGCACGGGATTCAAAACTACGACTGGAACAGGCTGGCTGGCTGGATTCAGCAAGTACAAATCATATGCGGACCAAATTGCAACGCTACGCTACACATCATCATAGAACAGAGCATAGAATGGTAGTCAACTGGGTCTTTACCTTAACTTCATCCACTTTGAAAATGCCTTCAGCAGCGTCGACCGACAAGTAATTTGGCAGTTGCTTCAACACTACGTAATACCATAAACCTTTACCAGTCTCACTCAACAACTATATGAAGACGCCACATGCCAAGTGATCCACAATGGAAAGCTCAGCTCAGTGATGCCTTTGAAGTGAAGTGAAGACAGGAGTAAGACAAGACTGTCTACTATCACCCATGATATTCCTGATTGTAATGGACTGGATCATGCAACAAACAGTGAGGAGCGAGAAGAGGGGGATACACTGGCTGGACCGCGGAAAAGAACCTAGAAGACTTGGATTTCGCTGATGACTTGTATCTGGTGTCGCACAAACTTGGAGATCTACAGGCGAAAACTAACAACTTGACCGAAGAGGCAGAGCAGCGAAGACGGGACTTCCTTCAGGTGAACATAGAGAAGACAGAGGTGATGAAGATCCTCAACCAACACCACCACCAACAACAACAAGCTCAAATCACCATCAACAGAAGAAACTTAAAGGAAGTAGCCTCTTTCACCTATCTAGGCAGCACCATTTCAACTACACGCGGCACAGGCACAGACGAGGACGTCAAAGTAGTAGCCAGCATCGGAAAAGCCAGCAAGACAGGCTTTCATTAACCTGAGGCCAGTGTAGAGATCTACTGCACTGCACTCAGTATGTGGAACAAGATGCGGATTTTCAACACCAAAGTCAAGTCAGTGCTTCTATGAGATGGTTGAGAGACTTGGCGCGTCACGAAAGGGATTTCCAACAATCTACAGATATTCATCAACAACTGCCTACGCTCGTTACTGAAGCTCAGATGGCCAGAACAATAAGAATTTACAACAAGGAACTCTGGCTGGTAACGAACCAACGAAGCAAGACCTTATCATCCAACAGATATGCAGGAGAAAGTAGGGATGGATTGGGTCGGGCATACACTGAGAAGGCCGACTGGGGACATCACGCTCTAGACCAGGCACTCGAGTGGAACCCAGATGGGAAGCGACGAGTTGGGCGTCCTAGGTGAGGGTGACATGGAGGAGGTCGTGTGAGGAGGAAATGAGAGCTTTTGGGCTGTCATGGAGCCAAGTTCAAAAGATTGCAGAGAACAGAGTGCAATAGAGACGTGCTACTGAAGTCGTATGTTCCATTAGGAACCCAAGGGACCAATATTAATAATAATAATAATAATAATAATAATCATATAATTCAGTTTGACTAGAAAAACATACACACCGTAGAAGTATTGATTATTGAAAGACCTGTAAATTTGTTTCCGTTAATCCCTACCTCCTTGATTATTTCAAATTTATAATCAGAGATGTAGGAGTACTGCTAACTTTTAGTGTTTAATCCTCATGACAGTAGATAATAAATTCTTTTTGGTATATCATTGATGGATTTCGCTCTTACTGTCAAAGGGACTGTAATTCAACTAGATAATTCTTACTAAAGGGAATCTTTAAAAATCTACTAGAGTCACACATCTGTTTATCCTATTTTTGTAGCTTACTTCAGTGAACATTCATAATTTCAAACAGAAATCAACTCGAGACATTCACGTCGTGTAGTTATCATATCGCAGTTCAGCTGATGGATATGAGGTCTAGTAATCCAAATTTCTTAACTTCATTCATCTCAGAATGCAAAGTGATCATCTATCAATGTTACCAGTGGATATCTGTGCTCTATGTTGACTTACGTGACCCTACAGGTTACTTTTTTCCTGTCACAACTTAGAGAAAACCATCACCAGTAAATATTTGATTACTACTCACCTATCGGACTTTCAGCGAGCTGTTAAGAGTTAAAGTGTTGATCTAAATCCCGGTTGGTAAGCTGTTCACTGTGAGATTTGCACGTTCTAGATTTGACTTTTTTGCGGCAGTAGACACGTACTGTTCAGAAGTCCTAAACTAGAGTTACCATAGGTATCTATAGTGCTTCAGTTTGTGATATTTATGTAGTTCATTGAACCTATCGGTAGTTTGAAATACGATAGTTTCTAGTTTTATACGAGTGAAGTATGCATATAAAACGGAAATAGATACTCAACTCATCTTACAAAAATAAACCAGAGACGGAACAATATATAAAGTTAAATCCATCTCCCTAGCTTATAACGTACAAAGGAAAAAGTCCAGAGAAGAAACGTTGGCAAATAAAATCAATAATTTTGAGATAATGGAGAATATTTGTAGCTAAGGTGGATGGTCTTGGTTATATTGTGTTCTCTGAACTGGGTTGTTTAATCGTGAAGCTTTCATCGTCTTGTTAGACGACATCATCAGCACTAACTTCATACTGAAGTTACTGAAAATCAATAATACTTAGAACTGAATAATAATAGAAAAGTACAGGGGAATAATTAGTATCTTTCTTAAAATCCATTCATTCTAGAAGACTACTTCTTTGTGTTCACAACCCACTATTTTACTCAGAGTCATCTGGATAAACACTGTAGATATTTTTTATTATCTGAATCGAATGATAAATGATATTACAAATTGCATGTCATCTCATGAATTGCCTATTTTATACTGTTAAGTTCAGAGGAATTCAGGAAGTGTTTCTTTTTATTTGGGACTCATCAGCTGGATGTACCTGGATTCGAGTGAGTGATATTGTCCCCACTAAGACTTGAACCCAGTACCTTTCACCTCAAACGTCAAAGAGTTATCCCCTAGGCCAGTAAGGCATGATAACCACTACTTGTGCAAAGGATATTAGTTATTGTAATTTCTCGTTGCTATCTAGGGCCGAATCGCTTGACTTCTTGTCGACTGTTTCTACACTGACAACATCACATCAGCCTGTATTCACTCACCTCAATGTCAAAGATGACATGACACTGCAGAAATTATTAACAGATGATTGAAGACACTAGTGGCTCGAACTTTCCCTGCAGTCAGATCAATGTACTCTTTAGTCAAGTCAAAAGTCGACAGATACCCTTCCTATTTCTACCTCCAACTGTGTATATTAATTTACACGTAGCTGCTGGAGCATATACACTGGAAGAACAGAAAGAAGGCCATGTCTTCAGTCTTCTGAACACATTCCGAAGAGCCTACGACTTGAGAAGGTGGGAGCAACACTGGAGATAGCTCAATAACTCAGCAACTGACCAATACTGGATATCAGGTAGGCATCTTCAACATAATGAACAAACAAACAAATAGGCTGGATTCCTCTGAAATTTTCTGCAAGAATATCCATTTACCACCTTAAGCCTGAACGATGTGTTCGAAAAGAATTTATGGTCAACATCTGTCTACCTTGGTAACCCCTCATGACTGTTGTTTGATTAAGTCATCTTTTATCAACTTTAGGTGTTTATTCGTTTACTTTTATTTAGTTGCATCATCTTTGGTTCATATCCAGTGTTTTCAACTAAATGAGCTTGACTCACAATATACGCCTTTCATAAACATATTAAACCTCAAGGCGGGAAGTCAGTTCCGTTGAGGTTTCAAATACGCCTTGCTGACGAGTGCCAACAAGCGTGAAACCTAGATCCAAGGCTTCCTGCCGATTGCCTCCAACTACCTAATACCTACTAATGTACACCGCGATGCTGTACCTCCTAGCTTAGTGGCCACATTGCAAATATGATCGATAGGATTCTGTTTGCACTCCAGACTAGATAACATGATATCCAAAACTTCTACCTTAGCAGCTGATGCTTTAAAATGTTAATTTCTATTCAGGCCGCTTTTTATTAATTTGATTATAGCTATTCAAAAGGCACCATCTATGGTATTCACTGGGGACTTTCTGAACTGCAAAACATGGCTACAATGCCAGAAAGATTCTTATTTGAAAACGAACAAAGCAGTACTTGAGTCGGTAAACAAAAGTTTGAGAGAAAACTGAACATAAAAGTGGACAGTTACAGTTGACATAAAAACACGATATGAATGATGATTATGTGAAAACTTTGCTGTCTATTGCATATGCAGATCACTACGTAATACTTTTCAATCGATGCATAAACATTAAAGAAATTAAAATGAATCTAATTCGTTTTGAATGTCGTCTTGTAATTTGTGTTTTCCATAATAGAGTTAATCAAATTTTCTTCCGAAATAAATGTAATTTAGTGTCTACTGAATTTTATTTGAGTAGTCACTTCATAATTGCCAAACACCAATCCACAATCACTAGTCGGTTCATAAAAGTTTTATCATTAAATAAGAAGAGAAGAATGTACTGTTTCACCAGTAGAGATTAATCAATGTTATGTGATCTGGCTCCAGTTTCTGACCTAGTCTCATCGATCAAGCTACCAGTGTGACCATTAAACTAGGAGATTCGCCATCTTGATACACATCGTCTACTCTTAGATGACAACAGACAATAGGTTAGCAGTTCTTCACCTTAATTCCTTTCTTGCTGACTATCTTTAGTCAGGTGTATTCTCAACTTCAAGGAACTGACGACCCTTCGAAAGTTTCATTGAAGGTCAATCTGCTTTGCTGTCAATGTCTCTTTGTGGCCTGAATAAATGAGTAGCGCCAAGAAGCCGAAGCGAAATTTAGTTATAAGGGTTTCCGTAGAAAACCTCCCACCACCTTTCATTATACACAAAAACATACTAGGATGTTAGGATAAGTACTAGTAAAGTTTGGCCAGTTTTCTGTAAATAATATATTGCTGAAGTTTTCAATTGAACCCCAGTTGCCGAATTTTATTAACAGAATGACACATCTGATAGTTATCTAGCCTTTTTCCACTAGTGGTTTCCGTGGTGGTTTTGAATTTCGATCCTGACGCAACTACTTGCTGGAATTCAGGTATGCTCAGTCTGAGACTAGATGAAGTTCGAGTGCTGTACTCCACTGCTAGCTTTCACCATCCAAAAAACACCTATAACTTGAGTCAAGTGTTATATTTTTTGTTGGTAAACGTATTCTGATTTTCTGAGACTAGTCATATAAGTGATTGTCCGACCTAACTACGCTCAGTTAGGAATACACGGTTAACAGAACAAACTGGTCGATTTAAAACCATGTAGAAAGTACTTTTAAGGCCAACAATTTCAAATGTGATTTTGACGTAGCCATAAATTTTTAGTCGGTTACTGATGCTACTTAAATAACTAATGAGTAGACAACTAAATTATGCAAAAAACGATTTTGTAGAAAGAAACTTGACAGTAAAAATCCCTGCCTCTTTTAAAAACCACTAGTGTTCGAGAAAGTAAACAGAGCTGTAAGAACCAGAGAACCTTGCCATTCTTAGGTGACTACCATTTGGTCTTGAACACATCAACAAAGAGACAGTTTTTGATGTAGAAATGAGGTATAGTAACTTATCTAAGTTTTCGACTGAGTTTTTCTGCCTAGAGTGAAAGTATGTACAACAGAAATATTCATCCATGTGACTCCAAAACACTATACTACTGGATCCTTATTTCCTCTTTATTATTGTCACCAACGTCTGTGAACTTATTTAAGAATTAGAGTTTGAGAATTTGGAAAGATATAAGGTTCATGTCACCGGACGTTAATTAAGGAATAACAGATTTAGAGCGTAAAGCTTAAGTCATGAAGGAGCAAACAGACAGCGAGTAGGTCCTCTTCTCATTACCAGAGCTTTATAACTTAATGGATAATGTGAACTTACTTGAAATTAAACACTAGGCAATTTGGAGTTTAAATAAAGTTTACATAAGACTTTAAGGTGTACAATCTAGTATTGAATTGTACTTCTAGTGTAAACTTATTCTTTTTTCCTTAGTGAGAAATGTTGACACGTTAAAAAACACTCAGAATTAGCAAACAGTGTGAGGTGATAATATGAGAGATAGTTCCTTTCAGTTCAGGAGAATTTATCACCATCAAAATTGTGAATTACAATCACCGATATCCTTCCAATAATTTTATGCTATCCAAAATGAATGTACTGTCATCACCTTCAACTTGATTAGCCACTTTTGACCTTCATTCAAGGACGGTGAAATTCTCCGGTTCTACCAAGAAGTTTGAAGTCCAGAATAGACTTCAAAGTTCTACCACTATGAAACTGAAATACGCTGGTGTAAAATGAGAAATATTTGATACTTACTCTTTACATATCTAAAACTGGTATAAGTTGTATATACAAAGCATACAAGTATGTATCTTCGAACTAAATGCTTACACATCTAACTATGAAGTTCCACCATATATGAAAAAGTCTTCGGGGACACCTAAGATCCAAAACTTAAGGTCTGTTCATATCTTCCAAGTTCAGCAGATAGCTCACATAGCCATATAATGTGACAGTGGGGACTGCTATGAAGTATACGCATGTTCCGGTAGATATTTAAACATCTTGCCAGAGATATCAGTCTGCTCCCAGTGGCATCTAATATATTGACTGTTACCGTAGTTCGTAGTCTGCGCCACGCAAAACGTGTGAGAAAATGGACCATAATGAGTAGGCTTTGTTTCATCCAGGTCGTGTACGCACTCATCACATGTTCATTCTCCACTAGATTTTCGAACATCTTGACAGACCCATACTTCAATAAGGAGTAAAGTCCAAGCACATAACCACCTCTCCCCATTGTTCCAAATGATTAGTGTTGTTAGGCTGGAACGTTCGGTTTCACCGAACATTCTTTACTTTGCTGTGGATGATATTCTAGAGAAAATGCTGAAGGTGTGTTTGTGAAGACCTTTTACCAAACGAAAGGTTTTTTGACCCCAAGTATGCAGATGACATCATTATTTGTGTGAAAACCTACTCAAATCACACTTAAGCAGTTAGCGATCAATATCTGTCGAAGCACTATTGAGGCGTCAAATTGCTTCGACAACATTGGTAGAATTCTATGCCTGAACTTTCCCTTGATGGCGAATAATTGAAAGTTGTCAAAACATATATGTACTTGAGTTGTGGTGACTGATGAGATTTCTAACCATATATCTGAAACCAGAGTGGCATATGTCAAACTTGGGCACCTTGGAAGCATTCGTGATGTTAGACTTGCAGTAGAAGTTTGAGTATACAATGTGTTGGCGTGGGCAGTACTTCTCTAGTCTTGTGAAACCGGGTCTTTTCTAGCTGAAAATATCCAAAGACCCTGCAGTTTTACTCGCTGTTTTATTAGTAGGATTGACCGTACCCAGTGAAAACAACAAGTAGATCATTCTGAGGTGACGTGGTGTGGGTTTGGGTAAGATGGAAGCTGTCACTCATTGAATATGGTCATCTTGAAACACACAGTTGCGGCGGCTTGGAAATGTGTTACGAATGTTGTCCCAGTGGCTCCTACTGTTTGCTTGCTCTAGGACTGGATGGAGGAGATGGAGAGGCGACCGGCGTATGGTGTTGCGCCAGAGAATGAAGAATAGCTTTGTTGGACTAGGATCTGTGGGTGCCTCACAACTACTTGGATGGGGTTCAAGATGATAGCAAATATGAGTGAGAATTAAAACCAATGGCGATCATGTCGCAGCTGTTTGGTTTCTTCTTTTACTGAAAAGCAAAACGAAAGTAGTTAGTGCTTCTTCAGATGTATCTTTGAAAATCCTAGTTTAATATCCCACTCTTCGCTTTTTTTCTATTCTCCTTATCGTTAACAGTGGCTTTATTAGTTGGCATAGCTCATCTCCTGGTGCCCATGGAGTCCTTAAGACATTCAGATTCCACGGCCAGCACATAACCTTTGAGCCATGAGGTGTAAATCTATTGATCTATATTTCCTACTTCTATCAGTTCACTATATAGCGCGACCTCCTTGATGATGAGTTCGATCCCTGGTAAGGTCACAGGTGAGCACTACTGAGGAGTTCCGTGCTAGGACAAACCAGCTGTCCAATACTCCCAGGTTTCCACTGTTTCTCTAACTGATGTCAGTCCACAATGAATACCAACCCGAAATCAACAAATAAATCCCAACAATCCTACAAATTGAAATATGCTTTTCGCTGACACGTTATTGATCCTGCCTTACGGCTGCACTCTCACCATATTTTCTACTTTAAGTTTACACTACTTTTCTATTAGATAGTAGTGTCTTTATACGTCACCTGCTTTTCTCTCTTTACCTACAGTTGGGTGTTGTTGATTGTCTTGGTGTTTCAGCACTAAGAAAATTAACTTCAACCGTCTCTAACATCTTCCACGCTTACTCATGAGTTAGACTAATATATTATACTGACTATCGGCTCAGTTAACCGTTGTCAACTAGAGAACAAAACAATTCCTATGAAATATGAAAGTTAATCAATTACAGACAAGTGGATGGAAAAATAGAGGAAGAACTTGGCCAGAAAATAAACAGCCTAGAAATACTTGGTAACTTTGATGTCAAGCAATTGTGTGAATATAGACTAAAAATTCCCAACAAAATTCAAAAGCCATTTGAATGAGTAAAGAATATTCGCTTCGATAACTTCATCAGGTTCTACAGTTAAATGTACATAATGAAGAATTACATATCAGTAATATTGAGATTTCGCTTATCAGTTTGCTAGTAATATATAATATTATATACTTGAGAAAGTTAAAAGAGAAAAGTCGTGTGTAAACGTTTATAATTAGAATCAATTATCACTGGGATTAAATACAAGATAATTGGTTATTTAAAAGATTATATAAGGTGATAGTTTAATAAAACAATAAGGTGTTTTATAAGAGCTAGATGAAAATATACTAAGAAAGACAATTTGAGAAATAATAAATAGCTTGATAGAATGTTACGCATGCTATGGAGGAAAGCATATTACGAAAATGTCGTAAAATTATAGGTGATAAGAAGTGGTCAAAAATGGAAACCATCAATCAAGGTCATTCACCGTTGGGGTAGAAATATTTTCGTTTCAGACCTTGACCTACGTCCATCTGATTGGTGTTCTAGCGGCTTCATTTTCTGAGTAGCAGCTGTATATAAAATTCTATATGTTTTTTTATCAAATAAAACCGTCTTCCTTAATTCACTCACAGGCCCATCTTTTGTCTTCTTATTTTCGCTGCTCAATGAAGTACCAGATGTGGGGGAGAACAGTCGCATTACTCGTATCCAGTTCAAGTATCTCGTTACGTTATTATTTATTCGTTTATTATTAGAACCCACGTCCTACTCCGACTTAGTCAAACCAATAGCGATGAAGGGATATCTACAGTATGGGACCAGATTATCTGGGATAGGATGCTAATGAATTTGTGCATCTCCAATCGAGCCATGGTAGGTGTAACGGCAACACTCACTTATTTTGAACACACAACTCAGACTATGACTGCTTCTCCAGTATAAAGGATCCTGACCCGAGTACCTTTTCGTAAGTTGGTGGGAACCCGATACAGAATAGAAAATGATTCATTTATATCCACCTCATGCTTCGTTTCAAACAAGTGTGCTAATATGGGGCTGGTAATGCTGTTTACTTAATCATGATGGGAAGTGTTTGCTAGCGAGGAAAATTAAATTCCTAGAGCGCTGGCCGACGTAACTGGTTCCACAGGACCAATCGAACTAATAAACACAAGAGCAGCTGGTCAGTCTACACAATTCATCGTTCAGTCTCGGTGTCACCATTGGGCGTATAGAGAATGAATATTGTGATTTATCAGCATTGAAAGTTCTCTGAATTGATCTGTGTAGTTTGTGAATCGATATCTCGTTGAGCATGTCACCTTGAAATTGTACGTGAATGCGTATCGTGGTTTTCTGCTAGGTGTTAGAACATTCTTTCTTACCATTTTTGTAATCATCTGTTTCTTCATAAATTAATCAGGATAGACATTTTCGTTTAGTGAGTTGTATAAAATTGTCAGTTCTTCGTCAATTGTATCTTCTGTAACTTGGGGTATACCAAATTTCTTTTGCACTGAGGGGATATTTATTGCCGCGTTTACGTATATGAACCTTCAAGAATGAGTAATTATTTATTCCCTTCCTAAAATTTCATTAGTTGTTCATTCATATTGTGTACTGAGACAGAACAAGGTAGTGTTTGTGATTAGATTCTGTTTACGTTTAACAGAAAACAACATTACCTGGTTTTATACCTTTTAAAAGTGTTTCAAACGGGGATTTCCCCGAATGAGAAACGACTAATTTATGTCCACTTTACGGTTCGTTTCAAACAAGTGTGCTTATATAGAGCTGGTAATCGGGTTTATCACGTATTTACTTAACCACCATGCGAAGTGTCCACAAGCACAGAAAATTAAATCCCGAGGGTGGCGGCCGACTGTATAATATTATAACCTAGTAAAATATTATCAACAAACTGATAAGCGGAATCTCTATACTAATGACGTTTAATTTCTCAAGATGTACACATATCGAAAAGAATGATCTTCGTTCACTCAAATGACTTTTGAATATACACCAACAGTGGTTTATTTGAAGATAGAAACTATGAATATCTAATACATGCTAGTGTCTTTTACCAGAGGCTTGCTAAAATTAAAGACAAGATTAAGACTGAATTGTATGTGATATACAGAAAAAGTTGTTTTGTTAACTGCCCTTAAAATGTCTCTTCTTTCACTTATATGTTGCATGTACATACAGATAACTGAATGACCTGAAGACAAATACGACCATAATAAACTTCATCAATCTGAAATCAGTGTGGAGGTCTACTGCACTTAGCATAAAGCATGAACAGGATCCGGATTTTCAACACCAAGTCACTTAAGTCAGTGCTTCTATATGATAGTTGAGAGACTTGGCGCGTCACGAAAGCATTTCCAAGAAACTACAGATATGCATCAACAGCCGCCTACGCTGGCTTGATACTGAAGATCAGAATAATAAGAATAAGCAAGGAGGAACTCTGGCTGGCAACGAACCAACCAAGAACCTATCACCCAACAAATATGCAGAAGAAAGTGGAGACGGATTAGACATTCACTGAGAAGACCGTTTGAAGATATCACGCGCCAGGCCCTCGAGTGAAATCGAAAGGGGAAACGACGAGTTGGGCGTCCGAGGGTGACATATAGGAGATCGTGTGAGGAAGAAATGAGAGTTTATGGGGAGTCGTGGAGTCAGGTTCAAAAAACTACAGAGAAGAGAGTGAAATGGCGACGTGCTACTGAAGCATTATGTTTCACTAGGAACCTCAAAGACAAATAATAATAATGATGATAGTAAGCTTTCTAATAATAGGCAAAAATATTGCGTAGGGATTTAAAACGCACGTCATAACTGCTTGGGCTTTTCAACAACGTGCATGAAAACATTAACTTCACAAATCAACACGATGATAGTGGTAAATTGAAGTGTCTGGACGTCAGTATTCAACTTAAAACAAATGGCACTCTTCCGAGAACTTTGAACAGTTTCTGTTCAATTTGGGGTTTATGAGGATTTGTTGGTTTCAGATTAGAATTTATCATGTATTGAACTCAATTGGAGAACCATTGTAAACCTGGGAGCACTGAATAGCAGTTTCGTCCTGGTATGGGACTCCTCAGCAATGCACACCCATGACGTCGCACTACCAGAGATTGAACCCAGGTCCCGCGACCACCACATTACCATTGAGCCACTGGGTCAGAATCCAATGGTCCATATTTCCAACTTCTGTCAGTTCACGACCATCTCATTGGAGCTTCAGGAATCATCTCTCGAAGCTGTTCAGTGCTTCCAGGTTTCCAATGTTCCTACAACTGGTGTCAGTTTATGATGAATACCAACATGAAATCAATAAATCCCCAAATACAGTTGGTCTAATGCGCATTGGTAACTAGCTTCGGGCTGAGACTCTAACAAGCAGATATTGCAAACTTGGTTTTTTAATACAGAAAACTGTGACTATTCTTTCTTCTTGCATACACCCCTCTTATCGATTGATTTCTATTCGTAGTTATTTTGAAGGTCTTTAATTTTTATTCATGTATCTGAATAATGCCTTGATCTCAGGTTGATATTTATCACGGACACCAGTTGGAGAATCACTGGGAGCATTGCATAGCTGTTTCACCCTAGTGTGGGACTCCCCAGGAATGTGCACCACCAAGTTGAATTACTCTACTCCTCATAAGTGACTTGTTTCGAGATGAGATACCCAACGTTCTAAAGACAACATGTGACCGGTGAGGCCAACCAAGTCAGACTAGAAGATAGTTATAACGACAGTATTGAATGAAGGTCGCACTATATCGTGAACTGAGATATGGGGAATTTGGATCACTGGACCCCAACCCAGTGGATCAATAGTAACATGCAGAAGCGGAAGATAGTGGGTTCGAACCCTGGCGGGGTCACCGTTGAGGAGTCCCATACTAGGGCGAAACATAACTGATGTCCCCAGGTTTCCAGTGTTTCTTCAACTGATGTCAATCTATGTTGAGTTTTTTTCTTTTACACTGTAAAAGACTTGTTCTTTATTGATTTGACCAAAGTTGTCAGTGAAACGATATAGGTGAAGAATGCTTACCCCCATCCATGAGTTCATAAATAATCATTAAAATACAGTAACAGCAACAACTCCAAAATGCAAATACACCCAGTACAATATTTTCTACTATTGTTATTTTGTTTTACTAGTGTACCTTCATAATGATCACCTAAATATTTATCTAACGCATTAAAATAAAAACGCTTTACTTAAGCTTTCTTCACACCATACATTTTGATAACGTAAACAATACACATCTGGAGGTAATCAACAGAAAGTTCCACCATACCCAGGTTTCGTGCTGGTTGGCGCTCGTCAGTAAGGCGTAAGTACAACCTGGACGAAGCTGAAGTCTTGTCAGGAATTCAAACCTGTATCATCCCATGTTAGACAGTCAGCAACATTACCACTCAGTTATTTGACCTGCCATTGACTGACTGGATTACATATACTGATTTGTCATTGGAATGCTGACAGGATTGTATCGATCATTTCATAATGTACCCATCAAGCTAGAAAGCTCAGCATAGATAGAATTCGGTCATTACTCAGAACTAGACAACATGAAATTGGCTGTCCTCCGACTACCAATCAATGTGCAGTACCGACTTATCAGTTTGGAGAAATAATAAGCACATAACACGCACACATAGACCATGATACACAATCATAATTATACACAAACAATCATTAGATAATACAACAATAGGAGTGATAATTTTACTCAATAAATAAACAGTACAGTAATTATGAAATTACCAACAAACAATAATGAAATATGCAGAGATAAAACACAGACATAATACACTATCAGTTATTTCAGTAGTACATTTTACAGGTGAAACAAATTAACTATTGGTCAAAGAAAACAGAGTAAATATAAGAAAATATGTACACATAGCAGTTAGCGAGTGGAAAAAAAACTTAACAAATTCTGAAAATGAGATAGTTTATTGGCACTGAGAAAATCTATAAATAAATAAATAAATAACCTCCAGTACTGAACAGATTTCTATGATTGATAGGTTAAAATGTTTTACACTTAAATTATGTTGCAGAGAGAAAGAATCTTGAGTATTGTAAAAGGTGAAAAAACAAAAACAACTCTCTGTATCTCTCTCTCGCTCTCTCTTTACATCCACAGCTACCGCAGGAACAATAGAAACTATCAATTATCTAATCATCTTTAGGCACATTCATGAAAAGGTAAGACATTGATTCATCATTATAAATACGTCGAATAGCTTCAGCTAATAATGGACTTATGTCAACTGTACGAATTTTATGACATTGCATTTTTTGCAATTCATGCGGTACTGTATTAGTTACAACCACTTCATCTATATGACTCTCTTCAAGTAGACGTGGTGCATCTAGACTAAGCAAACCATGAGTTGCAATAACAAATATCTAAAAAGGAAAATAATGTATAAAAAGAAAAACACAATGAAGGTGTTATGCTTAAACCTTATAAATTTATTTTATGGAAAATTTAAATTGTCTTTTTCGCGCCTTTTACCGCCTTTGAAAAAAGCGCTTTTTTCCTATTGGTTAATCTCCGACTTTTAATATGACATTTCGTCTATTCACCTAAAGGACGTCTGGATTGTATATAAACGCAAGAGTTGTGTCCCTAGATTGCACCCCTGATACTTTGATTGAAGTAAATTCGCTATAGCTCAACAATATCTTTTCCTTGTGTTAGCTGAGCTATCTGTCAAAATTACGCATCCCCAAATAGTCGTTTACGAGAATCTCAAACAGTATGATTTAAACAAGACAGTGGAAACACAAGCTTTGGTTATGATGTAAGTATATCTAGCTGACAAGTCCCAAATAGGTCTAAACGCTCATCCTAGACTACTAGACTACACTGCTAACTATTATGTATGCTTAATATTATCGCAATGAAAAGACCGGTTATACTTTGTATCATGCCGCATACATTGCACAGTGAGTCACTATATTAAGTTATTAGAGTGGTGAACAACCCTCCGGCGTGTGATGTAATGGATGTTGGACTCGAACCTTAGTAGCAACATAACAACCATTCACTGGGATACAGGTGCATTCAGCTGAAGAGTTCCAAACAGAAAGAAATGCATGTCCTTGATTACGCTGCTAACCACCATCCATCCTTTGTATCAATAAGACGCACAATGTTGATTCAAATCAACGGATTCTTACTTCGAAAATAACCTCGTAACCAATAATTAAAATCGTTAAAAAATTGTGAATTTTGAACACTCATCAAATACAATTTAAGCTAATCGAGTTAACCCGTTGGATAATAAGTGTAAAAATACCATATACGCAGTAACGTAAATGTTATTATGGACAAACAAGGCTTATTTCTACACGCCTACCAATCAAAGTATACTAAAAACGAAATCACTGGGGTAAACACAAAATTTTAGTTATATCACAGGGTAAGTTTATACAACCGTTTGAAAAAAATGAAATCAAGCTCAAATAAATGTACGACTACATACATCGTAATAGTTGAAACTATCTCATAATTACTATCAGTTATGTTCTACATCCCTGAAAAGTCTAACATGTGGAAAAAACGGGGAGGTATTTTAAAGTATCCTTATCAATATTTCATCATCATCATCATCACCAATATCAACATAGGACCAGGCATTACTGCCTCACGGTCCCACTTGCCACACCTCATATCAGCACATCAAGTAAAAAGGTAGTGAGGTGAAGGATGAAGATAAGTGAATGCAGTCAAAAGAAATATAAAGTACGAGAAGAAAGGAAAGAGGAGTGACAAAATGGTGAGATTCGGTATAGCGTTGTTAAGATGAGGATAATGTGTGTATACATCTACGTCACTGACTTCGGTTCTGAGCCATATCACCTAGGGTCTCCAACCACTGGTTCCTCTTGTCCTGTGGACCCCAACCACCTAGTCTGCATCGCCCCTCTACATGGCTTAAACCAACAGTCAGACACTTCATGCATTGGTGCCATGTTCTAGTCCGGCCACCTTGGGCCTTTTTCCAGCCTGGAAAAATATTTCCCAACGACTCAATATACAGGGGGACTGTGGTCACAGGTAATATTGTAATACTTTTTATGACTTGAGTAGAATCAATAAGAGACATCGTCACAATATCAAGGAAAACAAGGTGTATTCATATAACACGGTTTATTACAACGAATAAACAAAGCTATAATTTGATCAGACCCTTCTTGTTCACTATAACCAGACAATCAAAGCAAGTCAAATAACAAATGTTTCCACTGGACTGAAGTGTGTTAAGAGTTATGAAGCACGATGTATGTGTAGATGTAAGTAGCTGTTGAAGGCTGTCAAGTAAGTTCATAAATAAGTAGGGCTCTCATGAAAAAATTATTTTGTTGGTTAGCTCGACATAGCAACACTCAACGGAAATATCAGTAAGTCCAGTGTTAATTGCATACGCCTCACTCATTGCTCCAGTACATTGTGATTCACAGTCACTGTCTTGATGGATTAGTGACACATGCTGATTGCGTTATCTCTAGACCTTTGTAGATTTAATCCCGCTTTAAATCGATATAAGAGTTTTAAAAATTCCCATCATGTAAGTTAGAACAAGATATATAAACGAATGCATATTGTTCCCAATTAGATCCTCTTCAGGCTTGACTCTAATACACATAACTAAATATACATACGAAAATTTCTACATCCTCAAAGAGTTGTTTCTTAGATGAACTATGAATGTAAATTTTGTCTTCAATAACTCATAGTATAGATAGATTGATAGGACAGCTATGGGTTCCCGACTTCACTCTGTTTTAGTTGATATATTTCTTGCCAAACTGCAGAACGGAGTACTGAAAGATGTCACTGAGATGAATATGTATCACCGTTATGTTAACGACACATTCATAATCCTGCATCAGAATGTGGATACAAACGAGGTGTTAAGAAAATGTAATGAGGTGCACCCTTCACTCACTTTCGGTTATAAGGATGAAAAGCGAGTAAACTACACTTCCTGGATGTCTTGCTAGGCAGAAGAGATGGTTCACTCAACAGATGTGTTTGCAGGAGGACTACATAAATAAGTCAGTACATACATTTTCTTAGCCACGTACCCATTTGGTACAAAGCAAACCTAGTTAAATGTCTCACCAACAGAGCGAGAAGAATATGTCCAGATGATTTAATACATGAGTTAAAATATATCAGTAACTCATTGAACGAAATGTGCTACCCTAAAAGTTTCATAAAAATACATATGGACCAAGTGAGGTGAAACAAACCTGAAATTCTTACCGTACAAAAGAAACCATTGTTCATGAAATTGCAATTTAATGGAGATGTAGCCAGAGAAGTTTTATGTCAGAGACTCTCTAAAATCATTAAGAGGACATTCTACGCCTCATAACTCTGTCTCTATCACTTTCCAGTTGACCAACTGTTGTTGCTCAGACAAAGGATGTTATTCAATTTTGCTATTTCTATATGTATTTACAAGTTTAGCTGCTCCTATGGAGAAAGCTATGTAGAGCGTACTACTAGACAACTTAATAGATGTGTTGCTCAGCATTTACCTTCATGGTAGGGAAAGGGATATATAAAAGTCAACAGCAGTTCTGTTTTATTGCTTCTTGTTGATAGTAGTCACTTGGTAGGAAAGAACAATGCTTTCACGATTACTCACCTCATACCACCTAACCATTCGAAAAGTATTCAAGCTCATCTTTTACATATAGCAGAAACTATAGGAATTCGAGCTACGAATACCAGTCTTTGTATCCAAAAGAAGTTTGCATGTCACCTATCTCTCCCTCGGTCATAGAATACTCAATAAACAACTGTATCATTGAAATGTTTCCTATCCCTTTCTTATTCTTCACTCCTTTTATATACTTGCTACATTTGTTTAAACTTTGATCACCGACTTACTTCGTCCCTCAATATTACGTAACTTTCACTTTTCTCTCACTTTATCGGAGTGTCTATGTTTTCATGCTGCTTTCTTGGTTCTTATCATCTATATTGGATGTGCTTCAGTCAACGTTATTATTACTATTATTACCAACGTTATTTCAAAACATTTATAACTGGCGGACAAATCTACATAGTTGGTTTAACCTTTATATATATTTAGGTATGCATATTCGAGTAAAGCCTGAAGAGGATCTAACTGAGGACACTATTACTCGCTTATATGTCTTGTTTTGAACCGACATCACACATCGGAAAAGTCAGTGATCTTGCATGCATAACATGTGTCCCAGTAGTAAGTTGGTCCAGGCTGAAGATATCGTTCGGGTAGTGTGACAGTTACCATTCATTCTTTTATTCACTCACGGTGCCATAAGTCTTTAAAAATAGACTGAAACCCTTCAAACATTCACATTTGAAAGAGTAGCACGCTCAAAATTTAGTGTACATATTCAAATATCATTGTTCTTTTCCGAGTAAACCGTCTGGGTATTTCAAGACTCTTGAAATGAAGCGTAACGATGCCTTAAAACACATCACAACAATTTCATTCATGTTTTTTCGATTCCTTTATCACACATAACTACTTTAAGCAAAACATGTGCGATAGCATTTTGGAAAATAGTATACATACATCCAGTCAACTTTTATTATCTACTTCTGTGTATGACGAACCTAAATTCCATTTCTGTTTTAAGGCGTCTAGGTGAAAAGGGTTGCTAACAGAAATCGGTGAAAGCTGGTCATATGTGGTGATGAAATAAAGTTCTATTCACTTTCAAATTCATGTGATATTTCTATCTGTAGTTTCGTTGGGTATACACCCTTCTTAGTATTTGTAAAATTTATTGGTTCAAGTAAAATTTAGTGACGAGTGACCAGTCAGTTACGTTGAGCATAACAAAGTTAAAGTCATTCATTACGTCTAGTATGGGTTTTTCTCCTACCAGGTTGTTTACAAAAAGCACTTCATTAGTCGTATAACTGGAGTCATCTCAAAGGGTTTCTAAGACTCTTAACAGGATCATGAAGTGATGTTATGGTCTCATATACATAAGTGGCAATATAGACACTGGTATGGTTTCAAAGATCATAAACCTATTGAAGATCTACATATTTTCATTTCTTATATCAAACAGATCTATACATTGTAAATAAAGTACCGTTTTCCCTAATAACTACTCTGTCCCCTTATATCCTTGATTGTGATTGGTCAGCGCATACTTGAACGTGATTCGCGGTCACTAGAGTTTACTTGAACCAAATTACACAATGGTCGTGGCTAAAACGATGGGAAAGCACCAGCGATTAGCAGCTGAAGACAGTTATTTAGATTCACCGACTAATTTGTAATGAAAAAGCTGATGGTTAGTTAGAATGGAGGTGAGAAGAATGGGTCGAATGATTTGTTCGCAGGGACGACGACTGGAACGATTGGAGCCTTTCGGTGATATGGCTTAGAATCAACGTCAGTGGCGCAAATGCATCCCACACATAGTCTTCATATTAATCGTTATTTGCTTTACCTACGCTAATCTTCTAATAACTTTTGATGACGTTTCTCACTATTCTTTGCCTTCCACCTTGTTTATTTGTATCTTTTAGTACTGACAAGTGGTGACTTAGACGGTTACGCAGCAATTGCGGATCTTATTTTGATACTGATACATTTCACGTCTTAGTACTAACAGATTGCAGATATGAGAATGACAGATAGACTAAATCAAGATCATAAGTGCATCACTTTAAGTTGACTCCACCTTACAGTAGCATGCAAAGAACAAGTGGATTGAAAGAGACCGTAATCAAAGTAGACAATAGTGTATGGGAGGTGAAGGAATCTGATCATGAATTTTAGTGAAAAGGTGTCAAAGATTGAATACAACTGCGATATTTTGGCAGATTTCCAGCCATTTCACCAACAATCTTGAATTACTGATCCCTATGATCTCTTGGATGCCAGTCTACACCTACTTACATGGTGATATTAGAATTAGAATTTTAAAACGAATGTGGGGTCAAAGATGAAGGACTTTTCATATGTTTGCCGATATAGTCTTAATACGCAAACGCATTTTCATTCCTTTACTTTATTCGTTTTCTAATTTGCAATGGTAGCAAATGAATTGTCACATGATTGAGTGAACTTTGCACAAATTTTGTAAGCAATACTTGATGTGGATACACGACCTGTTGAATACAAAGTAAGCTGAAAAGTGTCTAACGTGTTACAGTCACCATATTGTTACATTGACAAGCATCAGTAGCGTAGTTGCATACGGCAGATATAGATTATAACTAAGTATGGAGTCGTCGATGTTTAAGTTCAGTACTAGACGCTTTCAGCAACAAAGTGTGCATCAATGCGCTAAGCAATGAGCCACACTCATTGTGTGAGGCCTATTGATACTGTCTGGCTGTCCAACCCTCGGTAGGTGGAGTGGGGTCGAAATCTGTGGGCCATTGGTTGAAAGTCAACTTCCTAGACCAATGAACCACAGCTCCACCCCTTCCATCTAGTCAATTTTTGTTTACAAATTTATGCGAAAAACCACTTAGTTGTGTCAGTTACTGGATTATGTTTGTGTATTTTTCTCAAAAATTAGTTTTAACCATTACAAAGTTGCGTTATCGTAGTCGAAACATGAATTCCAAACATCTGATTTTATTAATCATTATTGCGTACCACAATACTACCACAAAGTGATAAGTTATTAATTGCTAGTAAAAACAATAAGAAACTTCGCTGTATTAAACATGAAATAAACGTTAATAGTCAGTACACAACAGATACGGTTCACACACTATACAATCAATGAGTAACACTTTCATTTTCAAGTAATTACAGTTTCATTTCAAATATGCTGAAACCCGCTACTGAGTCTCAAATAAGTTTAGATTCCAGTCAACTTATATGGTTGGCTGCTGATATAAATTCATACAGCTGATCATATGAAAACTGCATTTCAACCAGTTCAGCTGGCTCTTTTTATTGGAAAATAAGATGCAAAACTACGAGGAAATGATTCAATTTACGGCTTTTTAGAGTTCAAATTTTATACATCACTAATAAACTCACTGATGTCATAATTTGGTCGTTTTTGGAGATTAAAACTACAGTTTCTTGATGAAATGTGGAGAGTTGTGGTTCATTGACTTAGGGACTCGACTTCCAAACAATGGGTCACTGGTTCAGACCCCGCTTCACCTACCGAGGTCTGAGTAGCCAGGTAGTATTATTAGCCCTCAAACACAATAGATATGGCTCATAGCCTGCTGTAAGAACGTGCACGTCATTGCTGAATGCATTCCCACTTTCTTCGCTAACGAATTTGTTACAGATAGTGGCTGAGGTCATCGAACAACCAGTTGAATTTAGTTATTTCAAATTCCGATATTTAGGTTAACCGGTTTATGTATTCTGTATGAGGTTTCGGTGACGTAGCAGAAGTTCAGTAGACACTTACTGAAAATATCCATTAAGCTTGATCGTAGTAAACTATCGTTCTACCGGGCAGAGTATTGTGGCCAAATTACTGAATGATATTTCTAATTTCGCAAGAAGACTCTTTCCAGAGTATGACGAACGAGGTTTTCAGAAACTAAAAGCAATCCACTTAGGTGACGTTTTCTAACTGGAGGGAAATTATAAATTATGGTAACCAAGGGAGCATATACGATATCTTTGAAAAAGTGCCTTTATAGGGAATTCATTAAACTCCTAGTTTGTCTGATATATTGTGAAACAGCAGGATTTCATTTTACAAACTATATTTATCCCGAGCTCTTTTAAACGCATCAGAAACTGGTTTTTATCAGCCTGAGCTTCTGGTCGAAGAATCAGAATGCGATTAGCAACCAGATGCTTGTTCTTGCAGTAGGCAATAAGTCATGTCCTTTATGTGGGACTAATGATACCATATGGCTACCCAGATCATGGTAGGTGAAGCGGCGTTCAGGCCCGTGGCCCGCTGGTTGGAAGTCAAGTGCTTACTTCAGTAAACCAAAGCTCTACAGCAGTCAGCATTTCTCATTTCATCTGGGCTTATATTTCTTTATGAAATCAAAAACAATCTGGTTTTTGCATGTATTCTGTGAAAGCTATTTTCAATGGTGTCGTTCGACAGATTAAGGGGACTGAATGACATACATTTAGTGGAGTAAACAAGTCCACGCAGAGCAAGTATGTTCACTGGTCGTCTAGATATACACCTATCAGGCTTACCACTGAAGATTGAGTGATGGGATACAAAAATAGCCTGGATCCTTTTCAAACGAAGGATATCTCATAACACTTGGTGGTTCAATTCGTGTTTCAACATACATTATTTTTTAAAAAAACATATACTGTAATAAGCCTTTTTCGTTTTACATCATTTAAGGGAATTAAGGCAATCACATACCTTGTATGCACCTCGTTCATGAAGCAATTCAGCTGCAGTAACAAATTTCGATACATCATCTATAATATCATCAATAATGATTGCGATTCTTGAATTCACATCTCCAACTAAGGTTAAAGGTGGTTTGGCTTTAGGTATCATCATTGGCAATAGTTCAAGGCCAATTTGTGTAGGTCTAAAATATTCAAGGATAAAAAAAGTAACAAGTATTGACACATTTCTAAGGTCAAATAAAATTTAAAAATCAGTTACCATATGCGTTCTACTCATTGCGCTCTAGGCTAGTTATACTTTTCAACTTTTGACCAGTGATAATGACGCCACTCAAAAATACCATACGGGTGTACATGGTTATAATTCGTACTACGTAGGTGTATGTATTTTTTTTAAAGCACACGCCTGGTACAACACGGACATCACGAAATAAGCCATAATTAACTAATTTAACACATTCTCGACCTACAGCTGCTACGCTATGATGGAAGTTCAAAGGCGAATTCGTACCGCTGGCTGGATTGGATGTGACAACATTAAGGTGTCTGTCTTAGATAACCAATAGTCCCACGCTCATACTGCCTTCCCTATTGGAAGGAGAAGTGGTTAGAAAAGGTACACCCCAAAAATATCCCACTCCTCCCTGCCCTGCGGTCGACTAGGTCCATGCAGTATGGGTCTTATCTATCCGGTGTTATAACAACCAAATCGCAAATTAACAATCCTCAAGAGGCTGTGTGAAAGACTTCAAGCATATGTCCTATAGGCTCTACACTCACACAAATCTCTTTCAGGTACCCTCCAAGAACAACTTCCACAGTGTAGGCAGCCGGGAATTGTCAACTGCCCGCATGCTTCCAGTAATATACAAGATCCAAGTGAACATAACGTATAATCTCTATCTATGCTTCCTCCTCTGCCTTTACCTCCAGATACCAATATTTAGTCTCTGACAAATTCATCAGCCTCTTGCTCTGTGACCACCGTTAGCTATAAAAGTCCATGAAATCTCACTCCTAGTCTCTTAAGATCCCTCTTTCGATTCCATATTGCAGCTTTCAACGTCCAAACCCTGTTAAATCGGACATTAGGCAATGCTTACCAGAACTCTTGAACCTGGAACGAAGCAAAGCAGCAAGACTTGACGGTTTATCATCTGACGTCTTAAGAAGGGAGGTAGAAAATACTAAAAAGGCGGAGGTATAACGTAGTGTAGACAGATAGACAGACAATCAACGTAGAACCTCGCACACAAGTGCATCTGTTTACAAGTTGCAACACTTCACAGCAGTAAACAAGGAACAAGTGGACAGGAAAGATTGATATCAAAGTAGAAAAAGGTATATGATGGGAGGAATTTAAAAAAGTTAAACCAAAACATCCAGGCTTTAGAAGACTGTGTGGGAAACGGAGGTAGTGCTATCAGAGTGGTCTACTTTACTGTTCGTTCCAGTATAAAAGAAAGTAGAGGTGCTTTTGTGACAAAAAGTATGGGGATTATCTTGACTAGTAGTTTCCAAGATTATTGGGTGCATACTTGTCCGACGCCTAACTGCAATTCGAGAACAACAAACTCGAGAACACCAGACATGTTTCAGACCTGTAAAAAAATATATCGATCAGATTTTAACCTTTGACAGATTCTGAAACATATGCACACATACCGGAAGCCGGCATTCGCCATATTTCTTGACCTGAAGGTGGAATTTAACTCTGTCAACCATGAGGTGTTAAGTCGGTCTCTAAATGTGAAAGGGATTTGAAGCAACTATGCAACGCTAGTCGAAGCTCTCAAATTTCAGTGGCCGTGCAAGGGCTTATGGAGAAGTGTCATCTGGATTGACAACTACTGGTGTCCACCAGGGATGTATACTGTCATCATTGCTTTTCAACTTCGTTATAGATATACTAATGGGCATACCCTTAGATACCCGACTTCATATGGATTGACCTACTCTCTGGAGAGCACTTGGTTGATTTGGAGTATGCAGATGACATCACCCTGTAAAATGAAGACGCTGACGCAATGCGGGGTCTTCCGCAAACGTTGAACAGAAGTCTGTGTTTGGCATGCATCTTACATCTATCAAATGTAAGGTGCTCCAGGACTGGTTTGCAACTACCCCCAGTCTAAGGATAGGGTAGGAAGTGGTAGGAAGCGCTGTCCACTTCAATTACTTGGGAAGTTGCATCTGCCCAAACAGGTTGGTTGCTGACGAAATCTCAGCTCGGATACAGAAGGTCTCCTTGGCATCCGCCAACTTGCATCATGTGGTGCTGACTGGCGAGATATTTGGCTATCTATACTGCGCTGCTGTCTGTCTTGTCATACGGCTGAAAAATGGTCATTAAAAGTATATATGAAGCGGTTGAAGACCTTTGACCATAGGCGTCCTCGCAGCAGTGTCGGCGAATGTTGGGATCACTGTATGAACAATGTTAAGGTTAAGAGAAGGGTACTATGCAAGGAAGGAAAGGAGGTGGATGAGATTATGAACCTTCATTGACTGAGGTGGCTTGAACATGTACCTACTTCAACGTAAAATGATAGAAGTTGGGTTAGATTGAAAGAAGGCTAAGGGTGGACAGATCAAGACTTGGGACAAGTTCAAGACTGTCGGTGTGAATCATATGGGGAGGTTTAGACTATTTGATTGGGGTCTTCGGGACCATAGGAATCAGTGGTTGAGGACTCTCCGTGAAACGGCTGGAAATCGGTAACAATGGTGCAGATGTATTTACTCTGACGTCTTGTAAAGCCTAAATGCTTTGACTAACCTTTATTTTTAAATTCCTTCTCCTCCCAAGCATTTTTGCTTACCTTGATATAATTCTTTTTCTATCCAGTTGTTCTTCGTATGCTGCTGTGAAGTGTGGAAGCTTGGACCGATGGACTTCTGTGTTAGGTTGCACGCTGACTTTTTCTGTCCATTTAACTTGTCCACCCGGTACGCTTACATGCCAAACTTTCAGTCATACAATTTGTGACATGATACAATCCTACACGGATGCTCAGGCTGAAGTAGGTGGACAGGGAACATATATATATCACGTTTATACAACAAAGGCTAAAATTTGATTGAAACAAAAACTAACACACACCTTTTCTCAGTAACAATTTGATCCAATGGTGGGGAATTACGACCGTCAGTGTTATCGCTTTCATCTCGCTCTTCTCCATGAATAACGACTAGTGGCAAACGCAGACGTTCTGCATAACTAGTAGCTCGCGGTACAACCCCAGGATTCCGAGCAACAATGACAGCATTTCGATAATCAGCAATGTATGTCTCAATATACTTTGTCAGAAATGGTGAGGCGCGAAGATTATCAACAGGAACGTCGAAAAAACCCTGCATATGTAAACCACAGTATGAAATAAATCGTTATGGATATTTAGTTTTTATTCGTATCGTATAAAGTTGGCTTCAGAAAATAGTTGAGTAATAACTGGAGGCCAGTGTTGAGCTTTTAAAAAGCGTTTTAGTAGACTGGTGTCAATCACAAACACATCATGCAGGTACTGCTTACAAACTGCCAAAACAGAAGTTGATTTATCGACCTTGCAAAACACGGTACCTTCACTTAATAAAAGATGAATTCACTAATTCACTACTCCACTCTGATTTATGGCTAGTTATGAGCTGAATATGATTTCAATTATCTAAACATGTAACCCTCACTTCAAACGTCTAGAAAAGTTTTCAGTGACTTTATTACCAGATATGTTTTACTTTTGGGTGGGAATGTGAATTATGAGAATTAATAATACTAACATTAATAAAGGTAATAATAACAATAATACAGTTCAACTCAATACGTGTTTACGTAGTAGGGTATGATCCATGAGTTGACAGCAATAAGCAAGACGAGTTTCGAGAGTTTAGGCTAGTGAGTAACATCTGGGCGATGAACACATGTGCTTAAAGACGTGAATAATGGTCGTCTGATACAGGTATATATATATATATATATATATATATATATATATATATATATATATATATATATATATATATATAATTCCTTGGACAGTACTTAATGACGGCTGTCACTAGGACGTCTTTTGTTGGATCTTTTCAAGACTGGACATCTTGATAAGTATCTAATACTAATGCTTAGTGTTACGATATGACCACACTCCCTTTATTAACTATGTCCCAAACCACAAAAACTATAGCCAAACAAATGGCAAAAGTAACTTTGCTGATTTTGGAAATGCCCTCCGATAAGATAAGAAAACTGTATTATGTAACCACTTGTTCGAAAAGTTCTTAGCTGAGTGGTCTCAAGTTTAAACCAACACAATTTCACTAAGGGTTGTCTAAAGGAACAGCTTTACTCCACATAGTGAAAACACTTCATGGCAAATTACACAAACCCAGTTATTAATGAGTCACACTTTCTTCTTTAACACAGATTAGTATCACTACGGCCTTTGTAATTGAGATAACTTATGTATAGGTTGTAAATCCATGATTACTGGACAACCTGCATATTATCTCTGCTATTTCTTAAGGTCAGCAACAACCAGTGATATTAATTTCCTGATTATTGCTATCAAGTTTAGTTTGTTAACTGCCTACCATATGAAAAGGCAAAGGATGGGTAATTGTAACACAGCGTACGGTTTAGATTCATTTTGATCTGACGTTCGCCAGGAAAGAACTTGTAAAGGATGTAGGAATAATTAGACTCACTTTAAATTTAGGAGTGGGGACGCCAGTATAATCAGGTTAATCTGGAACCAATGATTCCTTATTATTACTGCACACTTCATATCTCAAGAAACTTGGAACCTGGCGCTCTTTGGCTACATACCGAGACAGAAACTATTACCAAGAATGCTGTCTTAAATCAAATTACTAGTTTATAACAGGTTAATTCAAATGGTTCTAGATGGAATATATAACGTCGATTCACAGGAATTTCCTTATTTTATTACAACATAGGGTGAAACTAAAGGCCACTTAGGTACTGTACGCGTTTTGCCGCACATGCTTGATGACTAATGGATCACCTGGAAATGTCACATCCGGCGAATGAAAACTCAGATTTATTGTAAATCTTACCTGAATCTCCTTAGAATGCAGGTCAAGAGTGATCAAGTGGTTGATTCCTGATGAACAAAGCATTTTGGCCACAAGTTTGCTGGTGATAGGACCCCGTTTTCTTCTTTTACTCTGTGTTGAATATGGCAAGTATGGCACCACTGCAATAACTTTACGAGCGCAAGCTGATCTGCATGCATAAGCAATAATCAAGAGCTCCATGATATCGTTATTGACGTCTTTAGTACCTGATTGAATTATATAGACATCCCGACCTAAACAAAAATAAACAAAGCAATTTAGTATTTACCTCTAACAGTCTCTCGTATTTCCACCTCTGTCTCACGACTTGACCGAAAAAACACTGAACAGTTCCCAGGCCGAGCATTGAGATGTTGACATACAGCTTTCACTAGCTCTGGATGGGAGTTACCAGCCAGGATAACCATTCCTCGTGACCTTAACAATCCCATACCTACTACACCAACACCTCTATGGGCAACCGACCTAGCCGAACGCATACGACACAGCATCTACCGCAGTGACCTTCAACTGGCGAAAATAACAAAACAGAGCTCTTCGCTCAACTATCCAATATCCAATATCTTTTAACGAGCTGGAGTAAACCAATAGATTTCTTCGCGCTCGCTTCTAGGTCTCGCGGAACGGTTTCAGGTCTTTGGTGGATTCCCATGCAGTAGGTCTACCCACTCGACTGCTGTAGCTCTGGTTAGCCCGACGGGAGGTTGGGTGTTGGTTAAATTTGTAGAGAGTGTGGTTTTTTCAAGGACTGAAGTGCAGATGGATTCCTCATGTGTCGTGCCAACAGACAGCTGGTCGATCTGGTTTAAAAAAAGATGTTTTTGATCTCTCGCGTCTAGTTCTTACGTATTGGTTCGAGTTGTTCGGTTCATTTCTGCAGTGGGCGAGGAAATCTCCTCTGCTTTCTTGCTTTTAGCTTCGGCTAGGCGGATGTTTTTGGGTCAGTAAGTTGCAATTTGTAGAGTGATTGGGGAGCTACGGGTTGCTGAAACGGTTAGACGACTGTCGTGACTCCTGCCCTTGTAGATAACTGAGAGACAATAGTACGGTAGTGATAAAGAATAAAAAGAGTGAAGCGAACGAAGGAAAAGAAAGAAGGAGGGGTAAGGAAGAGAAATAAAAGAGTGAGAAAGGTATGTAGGAGTTGCCCGAAAGGTAAAAATAGACAGCGTAGGCCTATTTCCTAGAAGGGAATTAGTAGGTAATGTGGGTTTATTAGGGAAAGCGATGGTGATTGTTAGGTGGGAGGGAGGTGAAGTGAGGGTGGGCTGGTGAGGTCGGTGACTCCTTGAGTACGTCCATGGAAGACCATGTGAGGTGAAATAACTGTCTAAACGTCTCCTGGATAAGTCGACTGAGGGGGCTATGATGGTATGCCGCAGTAGGGTGTTTGATAAAACTTATACTTCCAGGGAGAAAAGATCGGACCTGAGTATGGTATTGGCTCTCTGATGTGCAATTTTCATGTGGTTTCCTTTGGAAGACCACTGTGTTGCAGGCGAGGTTGATTCACTTGCGTTGTTTGCTTGGTGGCTGATCCTGTGGGCCGTAACAAGGTCATCCCTCTTCCTGTGATAGCCCAAGATGAATAGGTTTAGATGTTTAAGTCTTTCAGGACATGTCTTCCCCTTAGCCCCACAACTGATTTTGTTGCAATTCTTTGTATTTTTTAAGGAGATTGGAGTCTATCTTGAGTGTTGGGGGGGGGCACCGCATTGAAGAACTCTGGATGCGGTGGCACGTAGGATTTGGAAACGGTGAGGGGGCCAAGCTGGCTAGGCGGAAAGTGCGAAATGGCGTTCGGTCTGGTCACCATTTCTTATAAATAAATAAATAAATGTTTCATTCTCACATTAAAAAGTTTAGCATGAGAGAAGCCAGTTTACAGGCTTCATCACGTTGATACATCTCAAAATATCTACAAGACTACGAGTCCTGAGTGGTACAGACGGAATGTCGTTAAGCTCAGTTAAAAACAGCCGGAGATCCTGCTAGTTATGAAACCAACAAGGAAATATTACCTTACAGCGTATACAGAGTGTTTAAGTTTGGATAATAGTAAATATTATCCTCACATAAAGGGTTTAACATGAGGGATACCAGTTTACTAGCACTGTCAAATTCATAATTTTCGAAAGTTTACAAAATGGTATTTAGTATTAAATAATTCACATATAAAGTCATTAGTGTGCATAATCTTATTAAAATTTACTGAAATTCGTGAGATGGGCATAGATTTTCATTTCCCATCACACAGACAGGTTCCACGATCAATATCAAAAGCGCGTGGTGTTCGTATTTTGTGTTATAACCAACCAACGTTGTTAGTCCATCCGCATAGTTTGCTAATTGGCAATATAACAGTTTGTTCCGTGGAATGATCTTCAGTCTTTAGCTATTCTAACTACAAAGGACTCATTTATACAATCTGGAGTACCAATGAAGTATCCAGTTATTTAACCAAGGTCTATGTCTATACTAAAGCATTTCCGGGTCACCGTGTTACGTTCAAAGGTAATGTAAACCAATTCCACCCAGAATATTTGTTGTATTGGATTGATTTAGACGTTGAAATCATCAATAGTCCAAATGGCAGTATTTCCACATAGACTCCGGATGCATTAGTATTAGCGTAAGGAGCACCATTCAAGAGATGCATTTGTTGTATATTAACTTTAATATGAAAAGGTCACTTGACACAGAGTACCAGAAAATATGTAGTATGAAGCTACTGCAGGTAAGTCGCGTTCCGAGCCAATAGGCAAATTGGTCGCTGGTTTAACCATCTGTTCAGAATGTCTCTGCTACTAATACCATTGGGAAAGTCTAATCAGTTCGTCGCAGACAAAAAATCGTGACCAATGGGTTGGGTAATCAGGAAGATGGTTTAGAATTCGCGAAAGAGTGGGAGCAGTTCAATAGTTATTGGCGTCAATGAGCAGGTAATAGTTCCACAAAGCAATTGTGTTCAGACTAAATTTGAGCATCAAATGTTGACATGGAGTCGTTTCTGCAAATGGAAAAGGCAAGAAGAAGCACAGGCAAATATGGAAAAAGAAATTTCTACGTTATCAAATTTGGAGAAGAGAAAAGTCCCTATTCTTTTTGACTTATTCGGACTTTAAGTACGTTTTCATGTATATATGTGAAGTTAACCACATAGTTTTCCCATCATAAGGTTTTTAAAATTTTCTATATTTGGGGTGTACCGTAGTGGGCTTGACAGGAAAACAGTATTCATTAAGTTCATTATGCTGAGAGGAGCTAGTACTCACACCCTTACATGCAATCGTGAAGCCATCTGCATTGAAGGAACTGGAGACTTTAATAACTCTGATTAATACACTTGAAGGTGTGAGTACGTTCACAGCAGACGCAATGGCTTGAACATTGTTATGCGCTGATTGCTCCATTATGCTTCATAATTGTGGATATAGCATGAATGTCAAGAAATTTATGGATATCCGTGAAAAGAAGCAATTCGTTGATTAGACGTTGAAACTGAAACGGGGACGCGCAAGAGCGAATGAAATGTGGAAGCTTATTCCATAACTTGCTGTACTGTATCATAAAGGATCGTGACCTAAGTTTAGGGCGGTTATTTTCGACACGTACGGCACACTCACGATTGTGCAGACTGTATGAGAACATAGGCTTAAAAGTAGGAGCGCAACAGGCATGAGTAATGCCACGTAAAAGGCGGAAAAATAGGCTAGGGTTGAGCTGAAGACGTCTCAGCCAAAGTGGGTCAATTTTCAGTTTCTTACACCTTCCCTCATAATCAAGTTCTTCGTGACGGCCCAGTATATAGCAGGTAAACTTTCTTTGAATTTTCTCAATGTATATCCTGTCCAAAGCATACATATTGCTGAAGATGATTGTGCCATATCCAAGTACAGAGTGGACCATTACTTTGAACAAAAGCAGTCTAGCCTCAGTGATATATACGTGTTTGAGCAAAAGGCTAACTGAGCGTCTACACTTAGAGGACATACTGTGTAAACGTTAGGTTCCGAGAATACCTAATACCTAAATCATATACTGAGTTATAAGACTGAAGCACAGAATCGCCAAGGTGTAAACTGACGTTTGGGTAGGAATTATCGAAACAGAACTCCGCATTTACTAGAGCTAAGTGGAATTTGCCATGTTTCACTCCAAGCGAACAAATACGTCAGGTCTTCCTGGATTTTATTAAAACCCTCACTTAGTGATGAATGGGGGAAGCTATGCACAATTTCTAAGTTGTCAGCAAACAGGTAGGGTTTGCCATATCTTATCACGTTAGAAATATCATTTATGTAAAGGAGGAAGAGTAAGGGCCCCAGCACGCTACCTTGAACGACACTACTCAAAACAGGCTGTGGGGAGGGATAGGTGTGACTCAACTTTACTATTTGAGTACGCTGTCTAAGGAATGAGTTTATCCACGATAAAAGAGGGTCACTAATTCTAAATGATTGAAGCTTCAGAATTAACGGATTATGAGGCCTTTTACCAAATGCTTTTTGAGGTCAAAAAGTAGGGTAGTTACGAAGAGACCTTCATCTAGTCTGCAGGTGACCTCAAAATAATCCAGTAAGCACGTGCTGCATGAACAACCTTTTAAGAAACCATGCTGCACAGGGGAAAGTAGCCGATGCGCAGCCACTTAATCAGTAATTTCTTGCACAACCACATCCTATTTGATACGAGAGACTACAGATGTAATACATTTGAGACCATAATTTTGAATTTCTGACGTCGGCCAGAATTTTTATGTGGCAGATATGTACGACAGCCTCCAGCAGTCAGGGTACCATGCCTCAGTAAGGGATAACGAGAATAGCTTCATGAGGATCAAAGGTATGTCTGCACCGCCCCTCTTCAGGGGAACAGAGAGGATCCCATGGGGTCCACAGAATGCGAGTCCCTTAGTGAAGCAACCGCCCCGACTATTTTTCTCTGTGTAAAGGAAACATTACTTAGCGAACAGTGTGGTGGCATGGGCATTTGTACGTTTAGTAGGCTATCTTCATGCATGAAGCAGCTTGCATCATGTCTACTAAACAGCCCATAGATCTTACCTTGGTCATCATAAAGAATGTCTCCATCAATGATCAGACCACTGGGAATAACTCCAGACAACTTTGCACGGGATTTTAGGATTCTCACTAATGATTGAACATTGCGTGTTTGCGCATTGCAACTGGTTTCTTGCTTGATCGCTTTCAGTAACTTATTTGGTTTGAAGTTCTCATGAGCAATTTTCAATGAAACAAGGGATGAAAAGTCATCAGATTGATAGAAATTTCTGGCATATCTGCGCATGCTGATAAGTACATTTTCTGGGATGAAGTTCAATTTTGGCTTCCTAATTACTACTGATACCTCCGGAGCAATATGATCGTGAACTGCATTCGCGGAACTGTAGAAGATATCACTCAGTTCATGGTTTGAGCTACTGGTGGAATAAGAACCCCAGTCCAAGCATCGCAACATGTGTTGCATCTCTTCCCAGATAGTATTTTTATATAGTCCAACTGTGGTTGTGTTTAATCTGAGAGCTAACGTAGTAGTAGGAGATAGTCGGAAGTTACCAAACACTATTCTGTGTTGGTTCCCCTGGGATTCTGGGTCTACTTGAAGAGTGGAAGGCAATAACCCATTGGTGAAAACGAGGTCAAGTATGCTATTATGTCTAGTTCGTTGCATTACATGTTGGCGCCATCCTCCAGAATCCAACACATTAATAAAAATTATCAAACGGCCTGGGGGAGGTGAGTGACTGCCACTTGATGTCAGGCATATTAAAGTTTCCGCATACAGGTTTCATGGGGTAGGGTAGTGTTGTTACATGAGTGAACACTTCTGCAAGCCTGTCATCACAATCTGCAGTAGAGCAGGGGGAAGGCATATACACCCTGAGAGAATGGTTATAGCATTTGGAAACTTCGCCACAGCCCAAGCGGAGTCACCGAGCAAGCTGAGTTCTGAAGTTGTACAATTTACCCCGGCAATGTCGGACCTAATATAAGTGACGCAACTACCTCTACCATTATATCTATCTCCCCTAAACAGAGTATAATTGTCGACGGTGACATCGCTGCCAGGAGTGTCTGAAGTACACCAAACTTCAGTGATAAATATTAGGCAGGGGTTAGACACAATCGACAACATAGTGATCTCGCTTATTTTGTTGCGTATGGAATGGGCGCTAATCATACAGAAAGTCAAAGAATTGAATAAGCAGTATTACTTAAACCTGTTTTCGGAAAGCCTGTTCTCATAGGTTGGGTTGGACTTTAGTGGTGGGAAACATAGGGTAGGGCTCAATTTCGGGGACATAATAGGGGAATGAGATTTCGCTGAATTGCTGCTAATGTTATCCCTTATTGTGTTAGATGTTGACCCACTGTATATGAGCCAGGTTGGCGTAACGTCTTCCCTGCCACTGTAGCGGTTGTGAGTTAAGGTCGAAAGTAGCTGACTCGACAGCATCGTCACCTGAACAGCAAAAGGCGCCAGTAATTTTTGAAGTCCGCAAAAATTCTTGTTTTCAGTATGAGCCCTGGGTATGGATGTCTGCGAAAATGAGCCAAGTAAATCCGTGGTTTCACTTCTGCATGGGGAAGGGTAGGGTGCACTATGTTGGGGAGCCCGTATCACAGGCTGCATCTGAACAGCAGGCTTCCAATTAGGAGGTGATATCGTTGTACTGGTGCGAGCATATATTGTAGTCGAATGCTGTGTAGATGGTTGTGAGGAGAAAAACCTGTTGTTTTTCCTGTAGCCCTTGGTTTCTTGACTGTGACAGGCACTTTTGTTTTGAACATTCTTAAGCATGTACTCTTTCTTTTTACAACCCTGGTGTATGCATCCTAACTTTCTGTTGGTTAGTGAAGGGGCCGTAGTACTTGGTGTCATACCGGTGGACCTCGTGAATGCGTTTATTTAAGGAAACGAGGCCACTCTTTGGATGGTGTTATAACCACTAGGTTTAAGAGACTGAATATAATTATTTCGGGGATGGCTATGACGTTTCTGTGCCATTGGCTTTGGCGGTATACACGAACCAAGACTTTTAGGGTTAGATTTTTGAAACATGGCACTTTGTGACTGTGCATTGTCAGTACACCTAGAGGTCAATATCGTGTTTGAGGGCGGTAGGAGCTTATCAGGTTAACTGCACCTGGTGGATGCAGGTTTCGCCGGTAAACTCAGGGGGATCAGGTGCATTTCGGACGCGTCATTACCACTGCCGCCCATATCAACATCATCTGAGTGCAAATCTGCATAACTTGCGGAGATTTGATGTTATATAGTAAAAGCACTCTGTAGAACTAATTATTGACTGGGACGTTAAATTATTGGGGCCGTCAACATATCTCTCTGATAATGGCTAGGCTAGGGACTGTGAGCTAGTTTCCACCGACAAGAACAAGAAAGGTGTCAGAAAAGTTGAGCCCCAAATCTTTCTCCATGGACACTCTGGTGATAGCACGGTTGCTCAACATATGCTAGAAGTCTATCGTGCTTGCTTCATATTTACTGATGCGCATTACTTTGCACTTTTCCAGGTTGAAGCTCAATGTCATTTTCTGACGACCAGAGCTCGGGTTGCTGCAAGTCCTTTTGTAGCGCTGTACAATCAGCTTCTTCTTTTACCACCCTCCAAATTTTCATGTCGTCAGCGAACAGGAGGATGGGTGAGAATATTTTATCTGGCAGATCGTTGACAAACAGGAGGAACATAAGTGGTCCTAGGATTGCTCCTCGGGATACTCCTGACGCCGAGGGCCTCCACTCCGACCTTACTCTGTTCACTTTAGTACAGAACTGCCTCCCTTCCAGGTAGTCCTTGAACCAAGAGAGTAGGGGTTCACTTATACCAGCTGACATGATCTTGCGAAGCAGGGCTGTGGGTGGAACACCGTCAAACGTTTTGGTAAGGTCGAGAGAAACAATATGTTATCCCAGCTTAGTGTCCAGTCGTCCCGGGCGGTTAGTAAGTTGGTGGCAAATGAGTGACCACTCCGAAATCCATGATTAGCAGTATGCCCAGGGTTATCCCTATTGGGGGATTCCCAGATAGTGTCAGCTACCAGGCTTTCCAACAATTTCGACAGTATAGGGAATAGGGCAATTAGCCAGTAGCTGCCAGACCTTTTCTCGTCCCCTCCCCTGAAGATGGGTGACAAGGTAGCGCACCTCCATTCTTTAGGGAGTTTGCACGACTCTATTGAGTGCCTGAAGAAGTCAGAGATTGGTCTTGCAAGCACCTCGGCGCAGTTATTTAGAACCACTGGTTTCAGGTCATCGCAGCCAGGGGACTTGCTTAGACGCAGCCTAGATAGTTTCTTGAACACTTTTTTCTCTGCAATAGAGACGTGATGGAGGTATTCGTTATTTACGACCTGGTCGGTGTCGTAGCGAGTCGGTGTGGATCTTGTGTCAGTGCTAAGTTGGGCTTGGAAGTGTGAGCTCAAAAGCTCGGCAATCTCTAGACTGCCTAGTATGCTCCCGTCATGGCCTGTGACAAGATTCACCCCTTACTGGTCGACTTCCTTTTCGACATGAAGCGGTATAAGTTTTTGGGATTGCTTTGTAACCTCGCTGCCAAGTTTGTTTGGTAGGAAAATCTGTTGCTACGCACTCTAATGTTACAGAGGTTGCGAATCCTTTTGTAGTTCAAGAAGTCAGACTCCCTGCGTGATGTACCCACTTGAACCAAGCCTGCTTCTTGCTCCGGATAAGCCTCTCTGTCCCACGCTTTAACCATGAGGTTCTCATTGATTGTCTGTGTGTTACTTCTGGTACACTGTGACTGATGGCCCCAGTGATTATTTTCTTCACCTCCAACCAGTGTTCATCTATTGTGAGATGAGTCCAGTCCACTGGCCATGATGCATTCATGAGGTAGTCCCTCATGGTCTCATAGTTGGCCTTGCTGTAGCAAGGGAAGGTGTTGGGCGTCTCCAGTTGCAGAGCCTCCCTAGTTATCATGGAGAAGGTGATTACAGCGTGGTCACTGAGGCCAAGGGGAGGTTGGATGCAAACATCCTCAATGAGAAGTTCATCGTTCGTCAGAACGTAGTCAAGGCGCGATGCGTTTCCGTTAGGTCCCCAGCGTGTAGCATCACCCACTTTCTCTGAGAGGCCAGCAGTCTTAATTGCATCCTTCAGCTTCTGATTGAAGGATCTGATGCGTCTCCCTTCCGTCTCGAAGAGGATGGACGGGGTGTTGAAGTCGCCGGCAATGACTACGGAATCGTAATTTGCAGAGGAAGTCGTTAAGATAGCCTTGATGATCATTTCCTTATGTGTAGGGGAGCTGGTGGGGGACCGATATATGACTCCGAGCAGGTATTTGGTACTGTGGAGAGTGAAGTAGCACCATAGAGACTCGAGAGCTGGGTTAAGGCCGTATCGCTAACCATCCTTGCCTTTAAACAGGAGTTTACGTAGATAGCCACTCCCCTCCTGCTCTATGTTCCCTGTCCCTGCGGAAGAGTTCCATGCCAGTAACATGCATCTCTTCGTCGGAGATGTCCGGCGAGAGCCAGGATTCGGTGATGAATATGATGTCGGAGTGCTGATGTGCACGCAGCGTCCTCATTTCTGCTACCTTCCCCCTTAGCCCCCTAACGTTGCTGTACATACATGTTAGAGTGTGCCTGGTGAGAGGGGAGGTCTGGTTGTGTATTTTCGCGGGATGAGCGCTTACGTGGTTGGGTCTAGCGTCGCCAGTCCTCATAGGACTGGCATTGTTCCGTTTTTTGTATTTTGTTTTAACTTGGGTGGGGGCTGTGGCAGTGGTGGCTTCTTTACTTGATGTATCTAACTCACTGGTCAGCGCCTGTGTGACGACCACTGACTCCAGAGGTCTTGGTGGTTGCCGTCTCTCCTCTTGCCTTGTGGGTCTAGGCTTACTTTCACACATACGTATTGAGCCACCCATGCGATCTTTCGCATTATACCATGCGTGTAGAACGTCTGTGAGGGAGGCATGTGAGTCGAACTGGACGGCGAGTAGTCTGGGATTGGGTATGGTCTTCAGGTGCGCTGGCCTTGGCAGTCTACTGACGCTGTTGGCCGGTATACTGTTGAGACCAACTTTGGTTGAGAGCCATTGCCATTGTTGGACGTCGTGAAAGTACCGATCTTTGACCGAGCGGTCACTTGGCAATTCTGGAATCCCATGTACAACTATAGTGTTGTTTCTGTTGGGATTTCCAACCGCTGACTTTCTCTCCTCTCTTGCTGACCATGGCTTGTCAGGCCTGGCCCGAATTTTACAGGCATTAACAACGTCCGGTTGTCGCGAGAAAGGAGGTTGTCTTCAGCCTCTTTGGCAGTATTTAGGGACACACGTAAAGGGGGTGGCTTATCTCGGGGTGCCCGGCTTCCTCGAGAAAGGCGACAAAGTTGCAGGGGGGGGAGGGAGTCCCAGCATCTGACAGTAGTCGGTCCACATTCGGCTGTCAAACCGTTCCCTCTCGACCAACATGAGTCTGTCGATACATCGACGTTGAACAAAATGATCGAGTTGGTCCTCCTGTGACCTGGGTTCGTTGTGGGTGGCACGCCCGACTTCCCAATGGGTTTGAGTAATTCCACTGGTTGTTTCTCAGTCACGGTATGTGGGTGTTTGGAATGGGTTTCGTAGAGGCTCCAGCGGTCGATGTCTTTGGCCATGCGCTTGACGTCCCTGGGGCCGGGTAGGAGGTATGGAGACTTGACCTAATATGGTCCCCACGTGAGGTGGTGTGCCCACAGCTTTCCAGGTCTCTCTGTGTTATCCTTTGGTGTTAACCCTACTTTATTCGAGGATGCTGGTAGCTTTTGCGTGGCGGAGAGCATCTCCTTCAGGCTTTCTGTGGAGTGCGGGCATTTTCCTGCACTCTGGACAGATGTACCAGAACCACTTGCATGGTTGTCTCTTCATCAGCTTATAGTATTGTCGGGGGACTTTGGTGTCGCAGTGGCAATGCGCCCATCGTTGACATAGGTTGCATGCAAATGCCTCATCGACTACCGAAACAACTTTGGTGCAAACACTGCAGCCATCGGGTGTCGTAATACAGCCTTCCTTCCATGATTAAGGTGCTACGGATTGTGGCGAACTGCTTGTGGCTGCCTTGTTCTGAAGCCTTTTACGTCGTCTTCTATTTCAGGCATGGTATGATCCTTGCTCAAGATAGGACTAGTTTGTGACGGGCTAGTGCTACTCTGTGTCACCTGTCTGATGCCGACTGGAATTCTAGAAACATGGGTTGGCCACTTCTTTAGAAGTTCGGTGTTCTTCCCTACCTCTGTTTGTTTACTAGTATGGACTAGTGTGTTTTTTCGGGTGTTATTGTCCCTTTTTGTGCACGACCACATTATCCGTGTCAAAGCTTCGGATCTAGCGTTTTGGCCAGACATGTCGCTATGACATAAACTTCTTGGGAAAACAAATACTTAACAACAATAAGAGGGTTGAAGACTGAATGCAGTAAAAGAACAGAATAGATAAGGGAAGACGATTTATGTTGGCTCACCTTCAGACACTTGTCACTTGATCCTCTACTCTTGACCAACGAGTTTAACCGTAAGCTCCAGATGTGTATGTATAACCAGGAAAGATATTTCCTGGGGAATGACCTCTGAAGAGAACCGAGGGCCAAGACAGTTTGGCAGTTGAGATGGCCAAGAACCACTGACAGGAGGTAGACCGGTTGGTTCAAAGGAATAATGATGCCAATTTTCGACTGTTGAGAAGTGGGCTGACGAATACGCAGCGGTGAGATGTGTGCAGGAACAGAAGTGCTGCGAACGTTAGATCTTTTTAGATTGAGTATTGCAAGTGAGGGTTTTTCAATGTGGAAAAATCCAAAAGCTGAGAGACTAGCGAAAACACGTCACTATTCAAGGAGCGCGCGCGACGGTCCTGAGTTAAAGCTACCGTCAAATTAAGAGACAACACAGAACCCAATGTCCTGAAACAAACCCAAAAATCACCCAAAATATGAAAGTATATTACACAAGCATAAAACCGCTATTTGATACCGCCTCGGAAAACTGACCAAAAGACAACTAAGGCAACACTGAACGCTTGAAACTGAATTACACCCCGGCCTATGGTAGGTGGTTGTGTTGCTATTGCCCAACATGTGAAAAGCTCTTCACAAATTGATGTGCGGTAGCTTTAAGCCTATCACTATCCCACCTACGTATACTAACTGGTAGTAGAAGACAAAAAGAAAACTTGCTAGACGATGAAAAGCCTGTAAAAAGCAGTGCCCACAGTAAAAAAGCCGTTATCGGGTTGGCGTCTTCTAAGTGAACCAAAACTACCAAGACTGGGGGCATCCGTTGGCTCGTGAGCAGACCACCAGGCTTATAATACGAGTCCCAGAGCATTTTTAAACCTTATAGTACTTAAGTGCCAGGAATGCGTGCTACGCATCTACCAAACAGTTGTTCAGTGGAGGGTGGAGATAATTAGGTGTGAGGTATGTGTCCCGCTGACTAAGTGTTACAAAACCCCTGGAACGGAAAGAAAACATATTTGCCGAATCGCCCTGATTGTGGGTTTTTCTCCGATGTATAAAAGCAGCGGGGAACACGCTTCTAATCAAGCAGCACAGGCGACGTCTATAAAACAAAAAGAACTGTAAAAACAAAAAGATCTGTCAGACGATAACCAGATTGCGCTCACGACCTTCTATACTTAAAATCTGAATCCAAACTAAAAACACTAAAATCACTGGAGCCCTTGGGATGTCTCTAAAAGCCTTCAATACTGGCGTCTTTTGACTTGTTTGCAACATCTTCAAAATTAATCACATGTGAGTCTTCCCGGTCGGATACTTCCTCTACGAAAGTAACAGTTTTACTGGGAAAAACAATTTTCTACGGAACGTACATTCCTCAGTCGGCCAGTACCATCACTCCCCTAACCCTAACCCTGTGGTAGGTATAACTGTCCCAACCAACTGCCATGCCCCAGGTTGTTGCGTCTGAATCGCTACCTATCTCACTCGATCATACATCTCGGACTTGTGGGAAGCTTTTGGCATTCTTCCATGTCGTGCAACTGGGTAATCCTAGGTAGGGTTGACAACCTGCTCTAGCCATCATTAGTTTTCCACGTTTTACTTGAGCCAGCCATCTGAATCTCACCCATTTATATTTTTCCCCTAATCACCTATGAAAATTAGTAACAACAGAGTTCTAGCCAAACCGGGTCTCAGGAACACCTTAAGCAAAGCCTCACCTCAGCTACTGACCTCCCCATCCTTGGTGGTAACTAGGGTAAGAGTTAAGAGGCTCAAGGCCGCCAAAAAGATAACCGGCCGACCTCCGGAAGACAATTACAACCACCGATTCCTGGGAGAAGTCGAATTCCTGGCCATCTGAACTCTCATGCTTTAGTTCATTGAAGAGCATGTCTTTCTGGTACGCCCATCCCAAACACTAGTCTACCTGTGAAGGCTACCGCTGAGAAACTGAAGGCAAAGAAAAGGAAGTCTTCGACTAAACTTTCTGGTCAGACTGACAGCTGTCATATGTGTGGTCTCACAGTGGCCGAAATAGACGCTCCCATTGAGAGTGGCACCTGCAACAAGCAGGTAGCAGTCAGTGTGATGAGGACATACAGGACAAATATTACGTCTTCATGGTGCGCTACCCATGCGCGTGGTCCCGCTGCATCTGCTCTTTTCTACAGGCTTGCTTAGGGAGTTCGTAAAAGATGCCGCAGAGGCCACTGTGATGCCGGTGCCCGCACCGATCGCCACCCTGGGTCCATAAGACAAGAGTTTCAGCACCGTTCTCCGAACAGTCACGCCTGCTAATAGTCCAAAAGGGTCCAAACGACGACCAGGCATGTGATCAACTGCGTTAGTCACCTTATCAGCTAATCAACCGTACAGCAGGAAAAAGTGGGCCACGGCGAAAAAGAAGGCGCACCCCCCCCCATAAAAGCCTACCCACAGTGCACGACAACAGGGACGTTGATGACAGATCGAATTCTATCAGCATATTAACGCCCTTGTCTGTCATGATAGCCTGCATGAAAATAGACAGTCTTTTGACGAAAGACAACGGGAAGCGGTGTGAGCCATACTAGGAGTGGGCAGCCTGGAAGCAAGGTTGTGCCGGCTGTACAGTGGCAACTACCCGCCTCAAGGGAAGCACCGCCAATAAGCGTGGCCCTGAGCCCCGCTAAGGAGGCAGAAAGGTCCCTGTTGCCGCCACACGCACTGGTCATTATCCGGTCGTCCAGCACCGAGGCCAGGCCGGAGCGGCCGTGGTCATCGAGGAAAGTAGCCTGGGAGGAACCCCACAGGCTGAAATAAACAACCATGCTTATTCACGGTGTACTGGAACCAACAACCAGCGCATCAGTAGAGGAGTATGCTCGTGAAGCTCAACAATGGCAGTGGTTATCAGCGAGAATAGGGCCAAATGGGATAGCGGCGGTGGAGATCTGCAGACTGCCGCGTCCATCACATTTGGCGACGATGACGTCACTCGTGCTGATGTGTATTAACTCCAGGTGTCAAGAACTTCTACGTAAGGTACCGCAGACTTGGTATAAAGTAAAAGACAACATTAGCGGGGACGTTTGCTGCAGAGAAAGCAGGTCCAGGACACTGTGGTAACAGCAAATGGCGGTCCCACCTGGTGCTGAAGTCACCACCACTGTCAACAGACAAGATATCTAAGCCGACCTAGACTCCACAAAATCCCCAGAAACCACTTTGGCAGACAAAACGTGATTGGACCGGTTCCGCTGGGGCTGGCCGCCTCGTGACAAACTCCACAATTACGCACGACTCCCTACAGTCTGCCAGAAATAAGACACCCCACAGTTAGAAACGCCTTCAAGCGTCTTTGCAGCGGTGCGAGTGGACTTAGATGCAAGATGGGGGAGCTACGGCCTCTCTGCCCTTACCTCGCTCCGAAGATCATAATCGTAACAGGAACTTGGCTACAACCGAACAACGGTAGCATCGAAACTAGCGTGGGCGGTATACGTCGGTTCAGGAGAAACGGGGGGGATACCGGGGGTCGTTCTCGACGAGCCTTGGCCAGAAGCCCGAGGCGAGCCCAAAAAGCCTATACCGCTTCATGACAGACAGGAAATCCGCTAGCCAAGGGATTTGAGTCCTGAAAGCCCCGAACAGAGAGAACCTCTGAGCTGGAAGTCGCTAAAATCCTTAGGGCCGCCTTCGACATACAACTAAACACGTTGCCATCTAACCAAAACCGCCATTCTCCCGACCGGCATATAGCACTACTAAATGCGGTAGAGTTGCCTGGAGCAAAGGTATCTCCTGCTATGGTCCTCGAAAAGCTGTCAAAGCTCCACATGGGGATATCATCCGGGTGCGATAGCATCCAGCTGTGTTGTAATAATGCGCAAGGGCCCCATGCAGTTCGCCCCGCGGTCCGTTTCAACACCCCTTAAACAGTCGCATACTCCCACGAGAGCGGAAACGTGCTATTCTGTCCCACGCCTTCAAAGGAGGAGACAGGCAGAACCCAAAATGCTAACGACTCATAACCCTTCTGCCAGTGGTGTCAAAAGGAATGGAGAGCCTGGCGGATGGCCGTGTCAGGGAGTACTTGGAAAAGAGGGGAGAACAGGGTGATGCTCAACATGGTTTCAAGAAGGATGGGTCCTGCACCCCAAACCTTCTGCCGTACGGTGATGTGTGGACGGTATACAAGGACCTCCAAGTCCTTGTTCATGTTATTTTCCCGGATTTTGCCAAGGCCTCTGACAGTCCCGCACACTATTCTTATTCACAAAATATCAAGGTTGGGAATCAAGGGTCAAGTGCTCTCCTTGCTACAGAACTATTTGGACGGCAGACAATTCTGTACAAAAGTCAACAGAGTTTGCTCTACTTGGAGGGCATCATCATCTGGTGTATCACAGGGAGCGATTCTGGGTCCGCTGCCATTCCTTCTTTCTGTGAGCGACCTTCCATTGAGTCTCGGATCCCCAATTCTATTGTGTATTGATGATGTTAAGTTATCGAGGAATGTGATGCGCTGTAGTGATCTCAGACTGCTTTCAGAGTGGGCGGATATAACGGACTAGCATTTGATCTGAATAAGTGCAGAACCATGTTTCTGCGCACCCTTGCCCCTCATAAAGTACCCTACTCCTCCTGTGGAGCATAGCTTTCTCATACCACCACAGGCAAAGATCCGGGACTGATACTCACTAGCAAGTTAGGAGCTAGCCCCAGTTACCCAGGAGATGCCTCCAGAGCCTGCGCAGTACTGCACTTCATACGTAGGCAACTCGGCACCCACACCGTGGAACTCTTCCTGGAGCTGTACAGAACCTACATACGACCTCACCTGGAGGTCTACAGTGTCATTGCACCACCATGCCCGAGAGCAGATGTGAACCTCCTAGAGAAGGTCCAAAGGCGAGTAACAAAGGGTGTCGTAGGATTGGGGCGAAAACCCTATGGGGAGAGGCTGAAAGACATAGGACTCTACCCTCTCGGCTACTGTAGACTACTTGGTGACTTGGCTATGGCTCATAGAGTATTAGGCAATCCAAGTCATTTGACACAGTGAAGCACCACCAAACGGCCACTGCGGCGATCCTCGTGGTAACCCAAGGAGAATTGCCCTCCAACGAGCGAAAAACTGCGTGCGTCCGCTCTCTCCCCTTGTGGGTTTGCAGCCACTGGAAAGCAGTGCCTGTCGAAACTGCTACTGCTCCGCCTGCTGACAGTTTCAAGGAGTGGCTGGAAAGTTACGCAGCGACGCGCGGTTTGCGCTCATCTAGCAGTGATACGGACCAGGTTGATACGACCTACTGACTCCGCACAACTCAGCACGGCCAACCTATCACCGAGTCCTTTGTAACGCCGCTGTCATAGCTAACCTGGTTCAACATTTACTTCCTTGTAGGCATCTCCTCCAGTTAATACTTCCTACTAATGGTGTTACTATCCCTATTCTTATATGACGTCCTACAATGTTATCCGCCCCCTCTTTTCCCGCTGACTTAATGTTCTCACGCTATATTATAGAAGCTCTCCTTATCAACCCTCTTCCATGAATCTATTGAGGTTCCTGTGACAAAAAATGATCTGAAAGCCCCTCCTGATCACCCTGTTAGATAGCACTGACATTTATTTGAATATTTTCACCCCGTCATGGATGGTGTGCCTTTGGCCCTAGCCAGTGTAATGTTATTCAGTTGTTTGACTGCCTTCTTTGGCTTTGCGCTCAGTATTCGCCTTTGCACGACTGAGACTTATCATGAGTGCTTCACTTTCCTATTATGTGATGCTGGGCCGTTGACAAGGTGACGTTGTCTTGTTGCGGCCGACGTTTTATCTTGGTTCGACTTATGGTTGCACTGTGATTTGACTGTCCACTGGAAAAGTTTATTTGTTGATTTGATTCTGGTGGATAGAGTTTTGATCCATTTTGTCGAGAATATTCTTACTGGCTGTCAGGTACTTAACAGTTGTACTTGTTTAACCACTTTTTACTGTATAGTAAGTATTTGCACCCGAGAACGTTTGGACTGCACAGTTACCTAGCGGCACTGTTGAGGTATTTTTGTAATTTTGAAATAACTTATTGTTGCTTTGATGGTACCACAGATTTTGTTACGAGTCCACCGCGGAATTGCTAAAAACCGTGTTTTGATATTTTGATCCAACCTTAATCTGTGCGTCACTTGTGGAAGTTCGGAAGCTATACAGTAGAACGCGGGAACTAGGCAGATTCACGTCGGTTGGCACCGCCTAGCTATTTCCAGCGTTCAGGCCGAGATTACTGCATTTTGGCTGCTACAGTTTCTTCTTCTGTTCCGTTTCCTTTCAGTCTTTCTTTTTTCTTCTTCTCCGCACAACCATGTTGAATGGTGATGCGAATCGCTCGCCTCTCAGCTTTTGGACTTTTCCACATTGGAAAACTCCCACCTAAAATACTCAGTCTATAAAAACCGAACCTCTGCAGCACTCCTATTCTAACACGCACTTCACCGCTGCGTATTCGTCAGCTCGCTCCTTGACAGTTGAAAATTTGCATTATTATTTCTTTGAACCAACTGGTCTGCCTCCTGTCAGTTGTTTTTGGGTATTTCAACTGCCAAAATGCCTCAGCTCTCGGTTCTCTTCCCAGATCATTTCCGGAAAACTTCTTTTCTGGTTCTGCATACACATCTGGAGCTTACGGTTAAACTCTTCGGTCAAGGGCAGAGGGGAGAGTGACAAATGTCTGAAGGTAAGTCAACAAAATCGTCTTTCTTTACATGTTCTGTCCTTTTACAGCATTCAGTCTTCAACCTCTCACTGGCGTTAAATGTTTTTTTCCCAAGGAGTTTATATAATGGTGACATATCTGCCCGAAATGTTCGACCCGAAGCTTTGACACGGATAACGCTGTCGTACACAAAAAGGACAACACCCGAAGCAACACTCTGGCTTGTACCCACAGATAAACAGAGTAGGGCAGGACACCGAACTTCTAAAGAAGTGGCCAACTCATGTCCCTAGAATCTCAGTCGCCATCAGACAGGTGTCGCGGAGTAGCACTAGCACGTCAGAAACTGGTCCTACCTTGGGCAAGGATCAGATCATACCTGAGAAGGCGAAACAGAGTGAAAGGCTTGAAAATAAAGCAGCCACAAGCAGTTCACCACAATCCGTAGCACCTTCCCGAGGAAAGGGGGCCGCATCACGATGCCCAATGACTGCAGTGTTTGCACTAAAGATGTTTCGGTAGTCGATGAGGCATTTGCATGCAAACTGTGTCGCCGATGGACCCATTGCCACTGCAACGTCAAAGTCTCACGTCGATGCAGTAAGCTGATGAAGAGACAACCACCCAAGTGGTTCTGGTACATCTGTCCAGAGTGCAGGAAAGTGCCCTCACTCCGCACAAAAAGCGTGAAGGAGGTGCTCTCGTTGATGAGAAAGCTGCCGACATCCCCTTATGAAGCAGGGTTAACATTATTAAAGGATAAGGCAGAGGGACCTGGAAACAAAGTTAGATCTCCGGCTATGCACACGTCACCACTCCCGGGGACCATATTAGGTCGGGTTTCCGTCCCCCTACCCAGCCTCAGAGAACGTTGAGCGAATGGCTACAGACACCGACCGCTAGACTTTCTACGAAACCCACCCCAAGCATCCCAGACACTGTGACTGAGAAACAACCAGTCGAAATACGCAGCAAACCCATCGAGAGGTCGGGCGCGCCGCCCACAACGAACGCAAGCCACAGGAGGGCTAACTCAATCGTCTTGTTCAACGTCGATGTACCGACAGAGACATTTTTGATCAAGAGAGAAAGGTTTGATAGCCTAATGGTGGCCGACTGCCGTCCTCTCCCTGCTTCACTGTGTCGCCTTTCTTGTGGGAGCCTGACACCCCGAGATAAGCCACCCCATGCTTGTGTCCTTGAACAATCCTAAATAGCCGAAGACACCCTCCTTTTCTCGCTACAAGACGTTGTTAATGCCCGCAAAATCCGGGCCAGGCCTGACAAGCCATGGTCAGCAAGAGAGGAGAGAAAGTCAGCGGTTGGAAATCCCAACAGAAACAACACTGTAGTTATACATGGGATTCTAGAATTGCCAAGTGACCGCTCGGTTAAAGACCGGTACTTTCACGGCGTCCAAAAATGGCAGTGGCTCCCAACCAAAGTTGGTCCCGACAGTATGCCGGCCAACAGCGTCAGTAGACTGCCAGGGCCAGCGCATCTGAAGACCATACCCAATCCCAGACTACTCGCCGTCCAGTTCGACTCACATGCCCCCCTCACAGACGTTCTACACGCTGGGTATAATGCGAAAGATCGCATGGGTGGCTCAATAAGTATGTGAAAGTAAGCCTAGACCCACAGGGCAAGGGGAGAGACGGCAACCACCAAGACCTCTGGAGTCAGTGGTCGTCACACGGGCGCTGACCAGTGAGTTAGATACATCAAGTAAAGAAGCCACCACTGCCACAGCCTCCACCCAAGTTAAAAACAAAATACAAAAGCGGAACAATGCCAGTTCTATGAGGACTGGCGACGCTAGACCCAACCACGTAAGCGCTCATCCCGCGAAAATACGCAACCAGACCTCCCCTCTCACCAGGCACACTCTAACATGTATGTACAGCAACGTTAGGGGGCTAAGGGGGAAGGTAGCAGAAATGAGGACGCTGCGTGCACATCAGCACTCCGACATCATATTCATCACCGAATCCTGGCTCTCGCCGGACATCTCCGACGAAGAGATGCATGTTACTGGCATGGAACTCTTCCGCAGGGACAGGGAACATAGAGCAGGAGGGGAGTGGCTCTCTACGTAAACTCCGTTTAAAGGCAAGGATGGTTAGCGATACGGCCTTAACCCAGCTCTCGAGTCCTATGGTGCTACTTCACTCTCCACAGTACCAAATGCCTGCTCGGAGTCATATATCGGTCCCCCACCAGCTCCCCTACACATAAGGAAATGATCATCAAGGCTATCTTAACGACTTCCTCTGCAAATTACGATTCCGTAGTCATTGCCGGCGACTTCAACACCCCGTCCATCCTCTTCGAGACGGAAGGGAGACGCATCAGATCCTTCAATCAGAAGCTGAAGGATGCAATTAAGACTGCTGGCCTCTCAGAGAAAGTGGGTGATGCTACACGCTGGGGACCTAACGGAAACGCATCGCGCCTTGACTACGTTCTGACGAACGATGAACTTCTCATTGAGGATGTTTGCATCCAACCTCCCCTTGGCCTCAGTGACCACGCTGTAATCACCTTCTCCATGATAACTAGGGAGGCTCTGCAACTGGAGACGCCCAACACCTTCCCTTGCTACAGCAAGGCCAACTATGAGACCATGAGGGACTACCTCATGAATGCATCATGGCCAGTGGACTGGACTCATCTCACAATAGATGAACACTGGTTGGAGGTGAAGAAAATAATCACTGGGGCCATCAGTCACAGTGTACCAGAAGTAACACACAGACAATCAGTGAGAACCTCATGGTTAAAGCGTGGGACAGAGAGGCTTATCCAGAGCAAGAAGCAGGCTTGGTTCAAGTGGGTACATCACGCAGGGAGTCTGACTTCTTGAACTACAAAAGGATTCGCAATCTCTGTAACATTAGAGTGCGTAGCGACAGATTTTCCTACCAAACAAACTTGGCAGCGAGGTTACAAAGCAACCCCAAAAACTTATACCGCTTCATGTCGAAAAGAAAGTCGACCAGTAAGGGAGTGAATCTTGTCACAGGCCATGACGGGAGCTACTAAGCAGTCTAGAGATTGCCGAGCTTTTGAGCTCACACTTCCAAGCCCAACTCAGCACTGACACAAGATCCACACCGACTCGCTACGACACCGACCAGGTCGCAAATAACGAATACCTCCATCACGTCTCTATTGCAGAGAAAAAAGTGTTCAAGAAACTATCTAGGCTGCGTCTAAGCAAGTCCCCTGGCTGCGATGACCTGAAACCAGTGGTTCTAAAAAACTGCGCCGAGGTGCTTGCAAGACCAATCTCTGACTTCTTCAGGCACTCAATAGAGTCGTGCAAACTCCCTAAAGAATGGAGGTGCGCTACCTTGTCACCCATCTTCAGGGGAGGGGACGAGAAAAGGTCTGGCAGCTACTGGCTAATTGCCCTATTCCCTATACTGTCGAAATTGTTGGAAAGCCTGGTAGCTGACACTATCTGGGAATCCCCCAATAGGGATAACCCTGGGCATACTGCTAATCATGGATTTCGGAGTGGTCACTCATTTGCCACCAACTTACTAACCGCCCGGGACGACTGGACACTAAGCTGGGATAACATATTGTTTCTCTCGACCTTACCAAAACGTTTGACGGTGTTCCACCCACAGCCCTGCTTCGCAAGATCATGTCAGCTGGTATAAGTGAACCCCTACTCTCTTGGTTCAAGGACTACCTGGAAGGGAGGCAGTTCTGTACTAAAGTGAACAGAGTAAGGTCGGAGTGGAGGCCCTCGGCGTCAGGAGTATCCCGAGGAGCAATCCTAGGACCGCTTCTGTTCCTCCTGTTTGTCAACGATCTGCCAGATAAAATATCCTCACCCATCCTCCTCTTCGCTGACGACATAAAAATTTGGAGGGTGGTAAACGAAGAAGCTGATTGTACAGCACTACAAAAGGACTTGCAGCAACTCGAGCTCTGGTCGTCGGAAAATGGCTTGAGCTTCAACCTGGAAAAGTGCAAAGTAATGCACATCAGTAAAATGAAGCAAGCACGATAGACTTCTAGCATATGTTGAGCAACCGTGCTATCACCAGAGTGTCCATGGAGAAAGATTTGGGGCTCAACTTCTCCGACACCTTGGACACCAGCTCCAACTACAAAGGTATGACAACCAGAGCGAACGCCATTCTACACTTTCTGCGTAGACAGCTTGGCGCCCTCACTCCCGAACTCTTCCTCACCATTTTCAAATCCTACGTGCGGCCGCATCTAGAGGTCTTCAATACGGTGGCTCCTCCAACACTCAAGAGAGACTCTAATCTCCTTGAAAGAATACAAAGAACTGCAACAAAATCTGTTGTGGGGCTAAGGGGAAAGACGTATCCTGAAAGACTTAAACACCTAAACCTATTTACCTTGGGTTATCGCAGGAAAAGGGGTGACCTCATTATGGCATACAAGATCGCCCATCAGGCAGACCATGCAAACAAATCAATTTTGCCTGCAACTCAACGATCTTCACGAGGAAACCCCATTAAGATAGCACACCAGAGAGCCAACACCACTCAGGTCCAAATTTTTCTCCCTATAGTATGTGCTTTATGGAATGCCTTACCGCAACATATCGTTATAGCTCCCTCAGTCGACTCATTCAAGAGGCGATTAGACAGTTATGTCACCTCGCATGGACTACCACGGACGTACTCAGGTAGTCACCAACCTCACTAGCCCCAACTCCCTCCTAACTACCACTCACTATCTCCCTCCTTAATACACCCACATTACCTACTAATTCTTCTGTAGGAACCAAACCTACGCCACCATTCGCACAATTCTTGTTCTTATCTCTCTTTTTCACCCTTCCTTTTCTTCTCCTTCCCTTTTCTCTTCCCTTATTATTATTTTTCTCCTTTCTTCTCTTCGTTTTTTATTCTCTCTTCATTCATTTACCACTACCTTACTATTCTCTTTCAGGTACCTACACAGACGGGAGTCATGGCAGTTCCCTAAACTTCCCAGTAACCCGTAGCTCCCCAATCACTCTACAAATTACAATTTACTAACCCACAAAACACCCACCTCACCGAAGCTGAAAGCAAGAAAGCAGAGGGGATTTCCTCGTCCACTGCGGGAGTGAGCTGAACAACTTGGACCAAGCCCTAAGAATTAGATGTGAGAGATCAAAAACTACCAGTTTTCTACTCTCGCACTATCAGTTTTGGGTATTAGATATTGGACTCTGCTTTAAGTGGCAGTCTCCTGGATACACAGCCGTGGTTTGCCTATACTGAAGCCCAGTTTGTCATAAGTCGAATAAACCTAGGGGAAAACAACTCTAGATTGGGCTTTGTCGGTGTTCCGTAGAGCATCAAATGATGGGGTTTCTGACGTATTTGGCAGCTCTAACTCGAACCTTGATGATGGCATTCAGAGGGTTTTCATTGAATGCTTCTCCACAAAAAACCAAAAGAGGGTGCAACAGCCGTTTCGGGAAGTTCAACTTACTGCTTATAGGCCTACACAAATGCCACATCAGATGAAGCAGCCCACTTCGGATCTCAAGATTGGCTGTCTTTCTCAGACATCCATGGCTTCGGCAAATCCCGTGGTCTATTTGAGAAATCTTTGCATCTTTTTCCCTGGTAACGACCAACAGAATTGGCCGAGGGTGCAGTTAAAGTAATTAAGGTAACGCTACCATAGTTCGGACTGGTGGAAGCCGTCGATAGACCGGCATTACCGGCTGTATGGTAGATGCTCCCAGTGTCACCAAAAATCTACATAACTGCCGATGTTAGGGCACTGGATAAAGAAATCTGTAGTATCCGAAAGACGATTCGGAAAGAAGGATTGCCATGCAAACAAATGCGCCACCCACGCTCCGCATCTGCTTGGGATACTTATTGCGACAGATCGAAATAGAAACATATGTAACCTAGATTTTCCTGCTACTATGGACGATGCGGTATCAGTGAGAAAAACTACACTAGGCCCTGCGCTTCCAGCTCCAAACGATCAGGAACGTATAAACCGGGATATGATGGCAACTAACGTTGGTGGCGAACCCCTTGCCAGTCAGCTCTCTGACATAAGGGATCTTAGCTGCCGGTTTCACTTCCTGGAAGATACTGAGAAAAATGTAGGAAGAATCCTATCAGCGACTGAAGAGCAGCTGAGGTCAACCTATCTGTGCGTGTTCGGCATAGGACAGCAGCAGAATTATTATTTGCCTACTAAATAGTACCATATCGCGGTTTGGTGTACCGAATATATCGATCTAATGTGGAGTTACATACTACCACAGTGCCGGAACTTTATCCTTTGTATTGGACCCAAAGAATGTCAAGTAAACCAAAATGACAAACTACGTACAATTTACAAGAAAAGTGGATTTTATGATACACATTTATGAAAAGTTATACGTTATAGCATAAATAGTATTGTCAATGTTATAGATAATCACTCTGGTTACTTGGAGGTTATTTCTTCGGTATCGTCCACCACAATTTTAGGATACTCCAGAGATCAGAAGGCGATATTTGTCGGGTCTCCGCTGTGGTCGTTGGTCGTCTTGATTGTCGTAATATTTGGAAGTAGGATGAGAAGTCCTGTAAATTTTCAAGACAATCATTTATTATGCACGACAGGCAATAGCCACGGAGGCAGAAGCCGGAATAGTTAGCGGCACATTATATTTCCACGATTAGCAGCAGCAAAAGATGCAATTACCGCCACAACCAAAAAAGGGTATATATAAACAACATTCGTTTTTACAAGTATTAGGAAGAATGTGCAGAATATGTAAAAGAAACGATGAAAAGGAAATATTGCTTATAGTTGAAGTGGCTTATACACAATTCTATGCAGTCTCCACACAACTCCCCCTCGCTTAAAAATCCGGAGGAACTGTCTGGTAGAAAGAGAAAAAAAATATGCACGCAGTGCCAAACCAAAATATATATATATAGGTAGATAAAAATTACGTATGCCTGAAGCTGTTGTTCAGACGTCTATTAGTGAGGTAACAAAATCAATATGTATATTTGTAAGTAATGCTTATAATTATTCGAAAATATATGTATTTCCTGAATGGCTTGTGAACAACAGTAAAATGTTATATATATTGGTATAAAAGAGATGAGAAGTGCTAGAAATATGCGTTGCATATAAAAAAAATAATAGTAATGATCGGCATGCGTATTTATGAGTAAATTTGACGGAAGATAATGAAATATTTCGAATTGGAAATGGGGAAAGTATCAGCCAATGAAATGTACGTAACGTTTGGGTTTGACTACTTGCCGGCCGCTGCGTGTGCTGCACGAAGGAATGAGGGAAGTCTGCTCACGGGGTGGGATCGGTGGCGGCGTGGTGGTAGATGAAGTTTTACTCTGAAGTGGTGGTTGTTTCACTTCGGCTTCATCAGCTACGAAAGCTGGCTTGAGTCGATAGAGGGCTACAGTCTCTTGTTTATCCTGTTTGTTTACGGTAAAGTATTTTTCAGCTCGACTAATCGCTGGGAAGGGTCCTTCATACGGAGGCTGCAAACCTTTTCTAACCCCGTCAATCCGAATGACAACAAACTTGCAGGACGTCAGCTGCTTATCCAGTTGTTCACGACGGTCGCTAGTGCGAGGTGGTGTGGGCTGTATAAGTGACATACGTTGAGCGAGGTTTTCAGCAAACGTAGAAATGATGGTTTCCGATAAATTCTGTGTGTTTACGAGCTGTCCTGGCAAGACCAAGTTCGTTCCGTAGACTAGCTGGGCTGGAGTGCGTCCTAAGTCTTCTTTCACAGTGGATCGGATTCTAAGTAGGATGACTGGAAGGAATTCACTCCACTTGGTACTGTCACACAGTGCCATCAGCGAGCTTTTTAGTTGACGGTGAAATCTCTCCACCAAACCATTCGCTGCTGGATGGTAAGCTGTGGTTCATATGTGATGTAGTCCGAGAAGTCGAGTGAACTCTTGAAATAAAGTCGACTGGAATTGTGAACCTCCGTCAGAAGTGAGTGTAGAAGGTACACCAAAGTTTGAAACCCAGCGGTCAAGGAAAACAGAGGCGATATTCTCAGCTGAAGTATCACTTATAGGGCAAGCGATTGTCCATCTGGTAAAACAGTCGACAGCTGTTAGTATGTGGGTGAATCCTCTGGATGCTGGAAGAGGTCCCACAAGGTCTATATGAACAGGCTAAAAACGTCGGTCAGGTAGTTGGAATTGTTGAGGTGTAGTAATCGTATGTCGGTGCACTTCTGAACGTTGACACTGTAAGCATTCCCGTGCCCATCTTTTGATATCCGTATTCATGTTAGGCCACACGAAACGTTGACTAATCAGTCGAACCGTGGCGCGCACCTGGATGTGATAGGGAGTGTAAGTGCTGAAACACAGACTTTTGACAGGCTAATGGAACAGGAGGACGGTGCACACCAGTAGATGTATCGCACACATTGGTAGCATCGGATAAGGGTATTGGAACATCTTTGAGAATAAGAGTTAAATTTGTTTGGTTAGCCAGGAGATCCGGGTCACTTTTGTGTGATGTTGCCATATTTTCCAGCTCGATGTCAGGTTGTCGTGTTAGAAGGTTCACGTCAATGCGAGACAAGGAATCGGCAACAACGTTAGCATTACCCTTGACGAACTGGATATCCGTACAAAACTGCGGGTTATAGTCCAGTTGTCTTGCTTCTCTTGGCGAATACCTATCCAGCGATGTTCGAAAGGCATAGCATAATGGTTTGTGGTTGGTAAGGATGGTGAAGTCATGACCTTGCAACAGATGATTAAAGTGTTTGACAGCTAGGTAGACGAATGCGAGTTCCCTTCCGGAGGTACTGTATCTTGTTTGGGATGGCTCTAGCTTCTTGGAAAAGAAAGCGAGCGGAAGTATCTTACCGTCAAGCTTTTGTTGTAGGACGGCTCCTACTGCAGATTGTGAATCATGTGTGCAGAGGGTCAAGCGGGCTTCTGGGTTAGGATTCAAATGTAAAAGCATGACTACCTGTGATAATGCTTTTCTGGCGTAATGGAAAGCTTGGCGTGCCTCGTCGGTGAAACGGGAATTCTTTTTTTGGTTGCCCTTAAGCAGATCCGTCAGAGGCTGGAGAATTGAGGCACGGTATGGGATGAAACGTCGGTAGAAGTTGAAAATGCCAATGAAACGTCGTAGTTTTTTGTTGAGTCTGGTTCGGTGTATCGCAAGAGGGCATCAGTTTTATTGCTAAGAGGTTTTATACCTTGGACGTCTATGTCATGTCCCAAAAACTCTAACGAAAGTACCCCAAAGATGCACTTGTTTGGATTGATAACTACCCCGTATTGCTGAAAACGTTCGAACAAAGTGGCAAGGTGTCGGAAGTGTTCTTCCTGGGAAGCACTTGCTATCAGGACGTCATCGATATAGACAAAAACGAAATCGAGACCTTGTGTAACCTCATCCATGAATCGCTGGAACGATTGTGCTGCGTTTTTGAGTCCGAATGGCATTCGGAAAAATTCAAACAGTCCGAAAGGAGTTATCATCGCCGTTTTTGAGATGTCTTCCGGTGCGACAGGTATTTGATGGTATGCGCGAACGAAGTCCACTTTTGAGAATATGGTCTTCTCATGCAAGGTAAGGGAGAAATCGTGTAGGTGGGGGATGGAGTAGTGATCAGGAACGGTCACGTTGTTCAAGGCACGATAGTCACCACACGGACGCCAGTCATGATCCTTCTTTGCCACCATGTGCAGTGGCGAAGCCCAAGCGCTGTTGGATGGCCGTATTATGCCCGGCTGCATCATTTGTTCGAACTCAGCTTTGGCGGCGGCCAACTTGTCGGGTGGTAGGCATCCGGGGTTGTGCACGGACGGGTTGGCCTTTGGTGACAGTCTTATGCACTGTTGTGTCGCGTACTTCCTCGATGTGATAGTCGGGTTTTACTATGCTGGGGAAGTTCTGGAGCAGATGTGCATATCTGTCATCCTCAGGTTTTGCAATGCAGACGCTATGGATAGAATAATCTGACACGATGCCTTGGACGTTTAGCTTTGTGCATGCATCAGTCAGCTTCTTCTTGCTGATATCAACTAACAGACTGAAAGCACTTAAGAAGTCGGCCCCTAATATAGGATGAAGTACATCGGCGACGATGAAAATCCAGGTGGATCGGCGGCGTAGACCAAGATCTAATACCAGTGACTGCTCATGGAACGTTGATGTGCAAGTTTTGTTCGCAGCTTGAAGAGACAACTTTCTAAAGGTTGTTGATGGTGGCTTTGAAAGCCACAGCGGAACAACGCTAACTTCGGCACCTGTGTCAACTAAAAACCGAGAGCCTGAAGTTTTATCCGTCACGTAGAAGAGGTAACTGGAATGGTTGCCAGTAACAGCTGTCGCCCTCACTGTTTGGCTGACCCGTTTCCCTGGTCTAACGATGATCTTTTATCAAATGTGCAGGGTCTAGTACACCGGTTGGCTCTGTGGCCAAACTTTCCTTGGTACCAGCAGATCTCTTGTGCGGCTTTGGGTGAGCGCGATCAATGCCCGTCGGTTGATCGTTTACTAGGTATGGACCTTGGAAGACGAACATCAATGTTCGACACCTTAGCTGTCAACGCTTCAAACTTGGACGTTAAGTCAGCTAACTGTGACTGAATACTAGAGGAGTGGGTAGGGGTTGATGGCAGGTTAAACTGGAGGCTATTGGTTGTGGTTGTCATCAAATGGCTATTAGAAAGGTTATCTGGGTAGACTTCCACTATTTTCTCAGCCATGTTAGCTAAGCTATCTAGTTCGGTAGTTGTTGCCGAGATACTGAGTATCTGCTGCACATTCAATGGAAATCACTGAAGCCATAGCTGCTTGAGAACAGCCTCATCGAATTGATATGAGCCGGCGAGCTGTTTCATGTACCGGAGCAGTTGTGAAGGCTTTCTATCCCCCAGTTCACAAGAGATAAGTAAGTGCTGCAGCCGTTCGTCGTCGGACACAGATGTCCGCTGGATAACTGCTGACTTAAGTTTGTCATGAGGTGCCTCTTCAGGAACATTATCCATCAAGTCTTCGACTTTGGTGGCGACCTCAGTGGGTAAGGCTCCTACCACGTAAGCATATTTAGATGCCTGGGAATGTATGTTGCGTGCCATTAAAAGAGCCTCAGTTTGAGCAAACCATGTACGGGGGTTGTTAAAACCATACGGGGGAAGTCGTATGTCCGATATGGCGTGTAATGAGCTCGTCTACACATCACCACTGCTCTGTCCATTTGTCAAGCTTGGTGAGGTAACTCGTGGGGAACTCGTGAGTGGCAGAAGAATAAACAAAATTACCGAAAAGTCTACAAAATCAAACTCTAAATATAGCTATGGAGCAAAGGAAGTTCGCTAAATCGGGCTCATCAATAATATGTATTGGACCCAAAGAATGTCAAGTAAACCAAAATGACAAACTACGTACAATTTACAAGAAAAGTGGATTTTATGATACACATTTATGAAAAGTTATACGTTATAGCATAAATAGTATTGTCAATGTTATAGATAATCACTCTGGTTACTTGGAGGTTATTTCTTCGGTATCGTCCACCACAATTTTAGGATACTCCAGAGATCAGAAGGCGATATTTGTCGGGTCTCCGCTGTGGTCGTTGGTCGTCTTGATTGTCGTAATATTTGGAAGTAGGATGAGAAGTCCTGTAAATTTTCAAGACAATCATTTATTATGCACGACAGGCAATAGCCACGGAGGCAGAAGCCGGAATAGTTAGCGGCACATTATATTTCCACGATTAGCAGCAGCAAAAGATGCAATTACCGCCACAACCAAAAAAGGGTATATATAAACAACATTCGTTTTTACAAGTATTAGGAAGAATGTGCAGAATATGTAAAAGAAACGATGAAAAGGAAATATTGCTTATAGTTGAAGTGGCTTATACACAATTCTATGCAATCTCCACACCTTTGGACATGACCACCGACGTTGTGGACTTGCTTCGCGAGCTCATAGCGCTACGAAAGGGGCCACAATTTTGGTTCATCAGGACGTAAACTTCCCTCTCAACAATAAATGCGAGGACAGTAGCTTTAGCAGAATAACATGAATCCATTTCATTTCATGGTATCTCATCAGCTGTTTACAATCCAAAACAATTTTAACATCAATTTATACAAAATATTTGCATACTCTAATCAGCTTGACAGAAAATTGTTGGCTTCAAGCGAAGATATCATCGATATAATGAAGTGATTGAAAACATACTAATTGAGTGAATCAATATGCGGAGGTACGTTTGTCAATATGTAGAAGGATTGGACGAATATTCCAGAGTGGAAATTGCAAAAGAGGTGGGAAGGAGGGCGGACAAGTGTATTCAGCGCATTAAGAAATGTTACACAAAATGTGTGAAAGAAGGTCATATGAGTAGGATTGAGATAATTAGGTCAAGGGCATGGAATGTAAGATAACAAGGAACAAAACAAAATACCAGCATGTATTAATTGACAATGATATGTAAAGAACGTAATGACTGTCAACAAGACAGAAATCTTCACCATGGTAGGTACAGACTAATAACTACTTCTTTCTGAACACACAAGTTTACCTTTAATCGTTTAATAGCCAAGGTTTCAGTGAATCACAGCTAATTTCATTCCATCTCTTTATTAATTATTTTGAACGATTTCTGAATATCAACTTCATGTCCACGGTAAATATCGCTGTTGAAGACTTTTCCACCTTATAGTCACAAATTCCTTCGCGTATGCTCAAATATGGTAGTGAACATACTCTTCACCCGGGTAAGACGTCTTCGTTTGGAAGAGACAGTGGAAGAGAAAATGAATATAGGGAAAAATTACCTCTATGATAACGGATATTCACATAAATTCATCAATAAGCACAAGAATATGCCGAATAAAACCGTAGGGTGTGATATAGTCGAGAAGAAGCTTGTTTTCCTAAATCTTGGTTTCAAAGGTGATGATGTTTTCGGTAGAATTAATTACAGAGTAAACGCTGCCTTAGAGAAAACTTATGCAGCTGTTGGATTAATCGCACTCCACCGAATGAATTGGTAACTGAGACAATCAAAGGTTGACAAGTCCCCTTCATGTTACCTCGAACTGCACCTACTAATCCACATGTACGAGCTCTGGCACCCACATTGGAAGAACAGAGAGAAAGGTTTGTGACGGCATGTTTAAGCATATTCCAAGGAATTTGTTACTATAAGGTGGAAAAGTCTTCAACAGCGATATTTACCGTGGACATGAAGTCGATATTTAGAAATCGTTCAAAATAATTCATAAACAGATGAATTGAAATTTGCTGTGATTCGCTGAAACGTTAACCACTAAACGATTAAAACCACACTTATGTGTTCAGAGGGAAACAGCTATCAGTCTGTGCCTATCATGGTGAAAACTTTAGTCTTGTTCACAGGAAACCATGAAATGAAATGTATCTATGCTATTCTGCTACAGCCATTGTTTTTACTCTATTTACATTTGTGAAAGGAAGGAATTGTATCAAATATATTATTATATTTATTATTTGTCCCTTGGGTTCATAATGGAACATAGGCCTTCAGTAGCACGTCTCCATTCCACTCTCTTCTTTGTAAACTTTTGAACCTTGTTCCACGACAGTCCAGAAGCTCTCATTTCTTCCTCACACAATCTCCTCAATGTCACCTTTCGGATGCCCAACTCGTTGTTTTCCATCTGGGTTCCACTCGAAGATCTAGTGCATATCAAATGCAAATGATCCGATAATGAATAAACTAGTTTGTTGTATTGTAAGTGCATTTGAATACAATTTTAACTAGTGAATATACTTTCTTGCAATAAAATACTACTAATTATCATTCAGTAGACATTTTAAAGGAATAAACATATTTCCCAAAACAATGATATACATCATTAAATATATCTATATAGATTGTGTTCATTTCTCCATGAAAACAAAACTTGGCGCCTAATTAATTTATCAAATCTACATTAATCTATCTCCATATTATACTTTATTAAACTTTCATCTTTGCATACTTTTCAAGTGATTGAATTCTTTGAAGTGGTTGACGGTCACATATATACTACGAAAAATGAATTATAATTTTCAAGGGATGAATAGAATTTTTTTTCTATTTACTTGAATCACATCAACTTTTACTTCCTTTATGATACCTGCGTCTATCTTATAACTAAGAAGTGATACCAGTCTATCAGTCTTCAAAGAAATTAAGTATATCCGAAGAAAATTATATTCTGTTTCACTGAAAATGATCGATAGTTGTATAAGAATGCCAATATCATGGGAGGTATTAGTAAACGATGTTTACACATTCAAGTCACATGTCATGATATACTCTAAAGCAAAATTCTAAACTGTTCTCCTTGAGTTAGTCTCTATTTCATAGATGTAGATGGCTTGGTACATTTACTTAGATCTATACTACAAACTCTAACCAGAAAAATTTATTTATTAAAAGCTGTGTAGTTATAAATATATTCGATGTTTACTCATTCCGTGTGTATTTGTCTTTGATGAGATGTAATGATATCGTATTCTGTCCGTCTGATATGTTTCACTATGAAGGATAAGTTTCTACGATTAACCAGTTCAGTGTGCGTTTATGAATTCATATACTTCTGTTGAGCTAAATATGTAAGTCGTAGTCACCAAGATCAATATAACATCATGAATATCCGAGACTATCGAGGCATCCGGATGGGAGCCCATATACCAACAGAGGTTGAGCAGTTAGGCCCTGTATAGTAACGGGAAATTACAAGTATCATTACAACAAGTGATACCCGTTGAACAAGATGTGGCTTGGTGAATAACACTCTGGTGTTTGAAGCGAAGAGTACTGGGTTCGAGCCTCAGCGGGGACAACATCGCTGCACACTAGGGTGAGGATACGTCCAACTGACGAGTCCCAAACAGGACAAGACGTGCACCATGGATTCCTCTGTTACTCGCTAAGATCAATATGAGTATGTGAGTCGTTCGTCTACGTCTATCCTTCGCCGTATTCAGCAATATCTCCCAGTATGACTAAGGCTTAAACCTATCTTATTAGTGTCTTCTTACTTATAGCTATCACGTTTCATAAGCTGAATGAATACCACTGGTTTTACAAATGCCTTCCATGTGTTCCCATTTATTTCTGTATGTTTGGTCAAATTCTGCCCTACTGAAAAACCATATATTGATTTTTAAACATAATTCACTAACCACCGATGCGATAATACAAGCAACAAGATAAACGCTCTACCCATCGTACAAGAAGTGGCTATCTTGCGTTGATGACCTAGTGAATAACCCTTTGATGTTTAAAACCAACAGTCCCGGATTTGAATCTTAGTGAGGACAACACCACCCATTTGTAGGCAGATAAATCCACCTGACGAGTCCCAAATAGTACAAGACGCGTGTCCTGTATTCCACTGCAAGCCACTATCCATCATTACAGCTCACTGTCACAGCATCTCGTCAAAAATAAACACACAGACGTACATACGATTGTACAGCTTTTGAGAGTGAATTCGTTGGGTAAGAATTTCTTTCGCTGAACTATTTGTCCCATGATTTGTTGGACATGTATATTAAAGTGACCGAGTGGAATAAAATGTAGGTAATAACAATACTGAACGCAGTGGTATAATAGAACTGAATGTCAACACAACTGTTCCCCCTCCTGTCAGCACCTTACTCTTCACTGAGTCATGTAACATATCAAAAGAAAAAGGTTGACCTGTGACTGCAAAGACGACAATGACTTTATTTGATAAACTGCAGCATTTATATACACTTCAAGGATAGAATGACACAATCTTACTAGCTACCGGATCGTTCAAAATCTGAGGCAAAATCACTTCTATTAATATAAGTATAGACCATGAGCATTGTGGAAGAATTTAATTCCACATGAGATTTCTTCACGTAATTTATAATACACAGTGATAAAGTATTAGTTACTTGACGTTTCAAGCATAAATTATCACTGCTCATAATCATATCCGTGTAATCACACAACTTTCGACATCTGATTTTCGTGGTTACGTCATCTCATATGATTTGTTTTTATTTGTAGTAAAATCTTCCATATCTCTGGTATAGGTGTGACGTCATCTCTATTACGTGTGTTGGGTGTCGATTCGATGAACAAAGATTTGGTAGAATTTTGAGGGAGTTGTGGGGATTTGAAAATATTTCAAGTTGTTATTCATCATAGAGTGACATCAGTTGGAGGGACAAAGGAAACCTGGGAGCACTGGACAGCTGTTTCGTCCTACTATGGGACTCCTCAGCAGTGCGCACCCAATTGAACTGGTGCTCATTGGTGACTAGCTTCGAGAGGTAGTCCCGAAGTTCCAATGAGAAGTCGTGACCGGTGAAGTCAAGCCTGATGGTTGTGAGGACAGTTAGTCAACTATGACATTGGGTGGCAGTTGCGCTATATCGTGAGCTAACAGAAATTGGAAATATGGGCCATTAGATTCCGATCCAGTGGCTCGGTGGTAACGTGCTGGCCACGGAACCTGAACGTCGCGGGTTCGATCCCTGGTGGTGGGGGGTCGTGGGTGCTCGCTGCTGTCCAGTGCTCCCAGGTTTCCTTTGTTCCTCCAACTGATGTCAGTCTACAATGAATAACAACTTAAAAGACTTAGTAACCAATCTCTCTCTCCACCTATTTATACTGGACTTAAATACAGTGGCTTTGTCCCACCCTATTCTATGGTTGTGTTTTAATGTATGCATTGCAACAGCCGAGTTTTTTCCAGATTATTGATCTTATTCGAGTCTGTTATTCAGTATTTACCTAAATTCCTGTTTAGCTATTCTAATTGACCCCGACGGGCTAGTTTGACCAATGTACTTGACCTCAGTCATTACGTGGAATTTGATAGATTAGATTATTTTGCTTAATCGGTTTTATTGGATCCTTAAACCATCCGACAAGGTTTATCTCTGAGTGAGTTTGTAGGTTTAAATGCCACCCTCATTCCAGCTTGGTCGAGAATCCTACGTAAAGTTTCTGATTTGCCTCCCTTGTAGAGTAACACAATGGAGGCGGTGAACTCCTTTCTGCTTGTGCTGTTATTATTATTCGTATTCTTATTACTCTTATTATTTTGTTTCTTATGTTTTCCTACGAACTTCTCTACAAACTGTAGAGGACAGTTATTCATTATTAACGCTTCTCTTACGTGTTTCGATTCCTTGTTTAAGTCCTTACAATGACTGATGAGTGTTTTAGCTCCGTCATTTAGACTTTCGACTAAACGCGCCTTAATTGCCGTTGGATGGAATGACCTGAAGTCTAGATACCTGTTAGAATATATCAGTTTTCTAAAGACGATAATATCCAAACCACCGTCTATCCTTCGTTTTATTCTGCAATCCAACATAGGTAATTCTCCTTGTTCATTTCCTAGCTCGTAAATGAGTTGGATTGAGCCTACTACTGAGTTTATATGTCTGAGGAAACTGTCGATATGTTGCAATTTCAACATAGTGAATGTGTTATCCATGTATTACCACTATATCTTAGGTGCAGGATTATACGTTCGTAAAGCCACGTGTCCCCAACTATCCTCCATGTACCGCTGCAGATCCCGTTCTCAATCGGTAGGTAAATCTCTTGGCTTGACAGCTGATTTTCATACTCATGCACTTGCTCACCAAAAGAATATCGAGAAGACTACTGATCCCCCCAGTAAACAAGGAGCAGCTCCCTCTGTATCGGTGAGATACGTACGGGAAAAGGACTGTGCGGTGCAGTCTGACCTCTAAATAACATTCTTTTGCATAGGAAGGTGATATGGGATAGAGAGAATATACTATTCTGGAGAGGAGCCAGTCAAAATCTATTCTACGTTATCAAGTCTACAGCTAGACATACATACAATGGATCAGTCCATCCATAAGATTATTTTAAACGGCAAACTATCTATATATTAGATAAATTTTACTTTGTTCTTGTCTTTGGCTTTTCGACCAGAATACGCGTTCTTACTTGTCCGTCTTGTCTTCTCTAATAATTAGTCGCGTGGGGAACCATCTAGGGATCTGCTGAGTGTTAACAGCTGACAGTCAATATCTGTGGATCATTAGCGGCCATAATAGTTTTAAAATCGTAACAAAAGCGACATACTCAAGAGTGTTGTGAATAGCCGTGCACATTTATTTTTATGATAAAGAAAAATTTTGGATGCATACAGTCCCTTAGATGACCAACTCTAAATGACGGTTGAAGTGTGTCTGAAGACTAAAAACTCTTCAGATAGCTTATATTCATCATAGTGTTGCAAATAATAAGAATTCAGAGACGTGATCACATTCATACAGTTCGATTGACAATAGCTATCGATATTCATGCTTACTCATCCCTGGGTACATTGTTTTATAGATAAAACATGTCGTTAGTACTTTTATTACTGTGTAAATCTGCTCCACTCACGGACAGTTGTTCCCTACATATATGTTTAAATTAACTATCAGCGGATGTAGATAGTTGACTAAGATGATTATGATGATGATTGGATCACAGTTTTCACAACTCTAGTAAAAAAATTTGTTCACCTTTTACTGACCTATTAACCAATGATACTATACTCGTCCCTTGGATTCTTATTGGAACATAAACCTCCAATTGCACGTCTCCATTTCATTTTGTTCTCTGCAGTCTTCCCAACCTAACTCCACGAATGCCCATAGCCTTTCATTTCTTCCTCACACGATCTCCTTCATTTTACTCTCAGATGCCCAACTCTTCGTTTCCCATGAGGGTTCCACTCGACGAACCGGCCTGGCCTGGCGCGTGATGTCCCCGAATGGTCTTCTCAGTGTATCCCCAGTCCAGTCCATCTCCATTTTCTTCTGCATATTTGTTGGGCGATAGGTTCTTGGTTGGTTCATTCACAGAGTTCCTTGTTACTTATTCTTTCTGGCCATCTGAGCTTAAGTATCGAGCAAGCGTAGACGGCAGCTGTTGATGAGTGTCCGTAGTTTATTGCAAATGCTTTTCGTAACGCGTCAGGTTTCTAAACCATGTAGAAGCACTGACTTGACTGAATTAGTGTTGAAAATCCGGATCATGTCCACGCTTTATCCTGAGTGCAGCAGATCTCCACACTGGCTTCAGATTGATGGAGTCCTGTCTTGCTGTCTTTCTGATGCTGGCTCTGATGTCCTCATCTGTGCCTGTGCCGCCTGTAGTTGAAGCGATGCTACCTAGGTAAGTGTAGGTGAAATGGACTACTTCCTTAAGGTTTCTCCCATTGATGGTGATTGATGCTTGTTGTTGGTTGGATATCTTCATCATCTCTGTCTTCTCTATATTCACCTGAAGGAAGTCCCATCTTCGCTGCGTCGTCTCTTCTACCAACTTGTTGGTTTTTGCCTGTAGATCTTCGAGTTTGCGTGACATAACACATTAGACATAAATCATCATCGTTGGTGAAATCCAGATCTTCTAGGGTCTTGTCATCGGTGAGACAGAGTATCCCCATCTTCTCGCTCCTCACAATTTCTTGCATGACCCAGTCGACCACAACCAGGAAGATTATAGGTGATAGTCGACGGCAGCCTTGTCTTACTCCTATCTTCACTTCAAATGCGTCACTGAACTTTCCATTGGGTTGTAAAATCCCTTAGCATGTAGCATCATAAAGCATATAGCTGTTGGATGGGGGTTGATAAAGGTTTGTGGTACTACATGGTATTGAAATAGTTGCTAAATTACTTCTTGGCCGATGCTATCGAAGGCCTTTTCGAAGTCGACGAAGTTGAGGTAGAGATCCAGTTGACTGCCATTCTATACTCTGTATTATGATGAGGCGTAGTGTAGCGTTGCAATTTGATCCGCATATGATTTGTTCTTCCTGAATCCAGCAAGCATGTTCCAGTCGTAGTTTGGAATCCAGCGCATCCTTTAGTCTCTCCAGGATCATGCGTCATAATATTCTGCTTTGTGTGGAGAGCAGCATGATTCCGCCACAGTTCTTGTGAAGACTTAGGCCTCTATTGTTTAGGAGTTTGACAAGATAGACCTTCTTCCAATCAATTGGCAGGTACCTTTCCTTCCTTCCAAACATTCTGAAGTAGTGGTGTGAGCATGTCCGCTGTTGTCTCTGAGTCTGTTTCCATCGCTTCTGATGGAATTCCATCTGGTCCTGCTGCTTTCCTGGATTTCAGCAGTTTTATGGCATTCAGGACTTCTGCTTTTGTCGAGGGGCTTGTGTTTACTGATGATAAGTTCTGTGGCTGGGCTGCTGGTGGTATTTCTGAAGGAGTTGCAGGTGGTGGTCGATTCAAGAGCTTTTTGAAGTGGTCAGCCCATTGTTTCCTTTGCTTCTCCTCTTTGGTAACTAGCTTTCCTTCACTATCTTTCATTGGTTTCGTCTGCATCTATTTCTTCCTTACTGCTGACTGAGTTCCCTCCACTATCTTTCACTCGTTTCATTCGTATTGATCTCTTCTCAGATAGTAACCTGGTTATTTGATATAGTGTTGTCGGGTCTCTCCTATCAACAGCCTGTTCTGATTTGTAGGTGCATAGTGTAGTGTTGTATGATTGTGACTTTCCTTCCTTTTGATGGACATATATTTTTGCAGTAATTATAAACACCAAAGTAAATTTTCTGAAAATGATTCTTGGGGAAGAAAATTTCCCCACTGAATTATCTTTTGTTAGTTTCTTTAACGACCATTTGGAACCTTTTTCCATGGTTGAAAGATGGTATGAAAGTCAGAAAGTTTACGTAGGATTCACAACAGGGCTGAGATTAGAGTATCTTTGAAACCTCCGGACTCACTAAGAACCAAGCTTTGCAGTCTATGAAGATCCCACAAGGTCAATTAGACAATATAATTTATTTTATCTAGTTCCATAAAACGATTTTGAGTTCAGATACGTAGGTGGAAGTAGTCGAATGAGGTCAGTTAGAATAACAAAGCAAAAGACCTGACCAAATCTAAAGTGACAGGCACATGATGAGGAACTTAAAGAAAATAAATCTCAGTCATTAGGATGCATACTATCACACATAATGGGATTGGACAAAGTAGTGATGCTAATGACTATAACGACACGATGGAGGGAGAGACTGATAACTGGAACTCTGTCCATCAAATCAACATTGAACACGTATGACAGAAATAACCCAACACCAATTCCATATATGTGAATAGTTCTACTCCCATGTGATAAATGAAGGTGGTGAAGAAATAAAACCATGGGAACATGGTTACGAATATGAACAATAAATTGTGTCCGAAATATTATACAGTAAATAACCCTTTTTTAAACAATACAAGAACAAAGACATTTGTAGGATAAAATGAGCTCATTTTATTGCCCCACCTTTCATCACCTGCAAACAGCTTACAGTTGAAATGAAGTATTAGCAGAAATAACAATACAACATATTTAAAATATGTAGAAATATATAGAGATTTGAAAACCAGGTTTAAAAATAAGGTTATGGGTCAAGGAGACATAGAATGAATAATTATAAAGCTTAATGAAAGCCAATGGAAGTTTATATCTGAGGTTATAGAAAGGGGGAAAGGATAACAAACAAACAACAGAAAAGGTTGTTAAGAAGCAAATGTTTAGTAGCGTATACTTTCGCAAATCATAATAAACATAGAGTTCTTTAGTAATGATGGGCAGTGGCTAGCAGTGGAATCCAAGATGCGCATTTCGTCCTATTTGGGACTCGTCAGCTGGATGTACCTGCTTCCCAGTGAGTGATGTTGTTCCCACTGGGACTCGGGAGCGATCGCTTCAAACGCCAGCGCGTTATCCACTACACCACCGAGCCACGATAGCCACTTCTTGTACGACGGGTATAGGTTTAATGTTATTGCTTGTATTACACCGTCGTTGATTGGACCGAATTGATCAGTCTCTGTTGGCATGTGGGCTCCTATGCGGATGCCTCGATATTGCCTGTCTTTTAACTATGTTTAGTAATGATGGGCAGTGGCTAGCAGTGGAATCCAGGATGTGCATTTTTTTGTTTGTTAATTACCCTGAAGGATCGAGAAACATCTATTTCTTTCTACATATTTAAAGTATGTTATGTCAGTATTACTACTAATTGTAGACTGTTTCCAACTGATAAAAGGCTATGAAATAGAATGAGCTCATTTTATTCTGTAAATGTCTTTGTTTTTGTATTGTTCAAATTTATCAAGGGAAACAAATGTATAATGCTGTTTTCCTGCATGAAATAGTAAGCAAACAATTTAAAAACGAAAACGTACACTATGATAGTAGTGAAGTTCTCTTTCAGATGAACCTCTTTTGAAGTTTTATTTGTTTTTCAAGAAGTTACTTTTTTCATATTAGAAGATACTTTATCTCATGTTCTATTTAAATAGTTGAGATTATCAATTATACATACTGTCAAAGTTTTGGTGAGTTTTATTCACCTGTACAAAAAAACAACGCCTATTGACCTAATTAGTAATCATCTTCGTTGTAGTAATTCTCATGCACTAAGATCAGTTGGAGAACAATTGAAATTTTGAAAACAATAGACAGTTTTTTCGTCCAGCATGAAACTTCTTCAGCTGACAACAGTTCATGATGTATACCACCTTAAAATAAATAAAATCTCCATAGACCTTAGATTAAATAAACTGTCTAATTCCGGTTAGTTGTCACATTATTTATCCATACTGGGGTATACAGTTCATGAGTTATCTTAGGTGAAATGGATTTCAATGGACTTAGCCGTTAATTTTAAATGTTTATTAATTGTAAAATGAGAATTCTTGACGGATAGGGCCAACCAAGTGAAACATAAGAACAACGTTGAATAGAGGTCGCGCTATATCGTGAACTGACAGAAATTGAAAATATGGACCATTGGATTCCAACCCAGTGGCTCAATGACAACGTACTGGCCGTAGGACCTGAAGGTCTTGAGTTCAACCATTGGAAGAGTAGTGGGTGCGCACTACTGAGAGTCCCATACTAAGATGAAACAGCTGCTCAATGAATCCAGGTTTCTAATGTTTCCCCAACTGATATCAGTTGATGATGAATACCAACCTGAAATCAATAAATAAATCCTCGCAAACCACCAAATTGAAATCAATAATAATATCTGTTCTGAGTGTTATAAGCCATAACTACGAAGGTCAACTCTCAAAGTATCTCAACAGCAATATACTACTAAATGTGTAAGTTAGTTGGAAGTAATGGTCATGGCGTTTCGTGCTTGTTGACACTCGTCAGCAAGGCGTATCTGCAACCCTCTCATGAGATTTGAATCCACTTTACCTTTTGTTGGTGTCAGGGAAATTATCATTGAGCAATTCAGATCTTGATTGACCTCCTGAATGTAAACGGTTATTGAAGAGCTATTGAAAACATGAAAAATCGGAATTTTCCAAAATACTATAGTTATGAATTGTATCTTCAGTCTATCAACAAGATTTATACACAGACATGTTGCAACCATAATGAATTAAAAAGGAGATACTTTGCTTTTTCTCTTGAACCTTCAATAAAATGCTTAGAATGATAACTTTTGTTACTTTGTGATAGTTCGTTTGTACTTTAGAGGCAGTTGATGGAAGGATTCTGACAACCAATCACATTCAGGTTCCACTACACTTATCGTCCTCATAAACTAACATCTATCTGTCAAGTAAGGCTATTTCTACTACTTTGATAAATAATTTTTTTATTGATCCGAGATTCTCATCTATTATTGTACAACATTGTGTGTTCACATTTAGGTATAGCATAGGCGAAGCTGATTGGTTAATTCCATATGCACACATATCTATCTCATTAATCATAACAAAAATAAAAATCAACTTGATGAATGGGAGGAAAACAAATTATTAAGCTTTTTATAACACCAATTAATTTCATCTGGTTAGTCGAATGGATGGATTTACGGAAGTCTACTTTATGATTGATAAACGAAGGAAAGGTAAGTTATGTGGACAATAGAGAAGTAAGCAAACTGACCGATCTTTATATTGATGCGTCTTTATAAAGACGAAAGCATCTCTTATGCATGGTTTTTAATTTATTCATGTAGCTGTGTGTATTTTATTATTATTATTTGTCCCTTGGGTTCCTAATGGAACATAGGTCTTCAGTAGCACGTCTCCATTCCATTCTGTTCTCTGAAATTTTTCGAACCTGGTTCTTCCTCGCACCATCTCCTCCATGTCACCCTCACCTAGGACGCCCAACTCGTCGCTTCCCACTTGGGTTCCACTCAAGGTCCTGACTAGTGTTGTCCCCAGTCGGCCTTCTCAGTGTATGGCCTACCCAATCCATCTCCACTTCCTTCCAGTGCATATTTGTTGAGCGATAGGTTGTTGGTTGGTTTGTTGTCAACCAGAGTTCCTTGCTGCTTATTATTTCTGGCCATCTGGGCTTCAGTAACGAGTCAGCGTAGGCAGTTGTTGATCAATGTCTGTAGTTTGTTGGAAATCCCTTTCGTAACACGCCAAGTCTATCAACCATACAGAAGCACTGACTTGACGTTGGTGTTGAAAATTCGGATCTCGTTCATGCTTTATGCTGAGTGCAGGAGATCTCCACACTGGTTTCAGGTAAATGAAGGCCTGTCTTGCTTTCCCGATCCTAGCTGGCTTTGACGTCCTCGTCTGTGCCTGTGCCGCCTGTAGTTGAAACAGTGCTGCCTAGGCGGGTGGGTGAAGGAGGTTACTTCCTTTAAGTTTCTCATGCTGATGGTGATTCGAGCTTGTTGTTGCTATTGTTTTTGGTGATATCGTTTGGGTATCTTCATCACCTCTGTCTTCTCTAGGTTCACCTGAAGGAAGTCCCATCTTCGCTGCCCTGCCTCTTCTGTCAACTTGTTAGTTTTCACCTGTAGATCTTCAAGTTTGTGAAGATTTGTGTATTAGTCGGTTTTAATTGATTTGTTGTTTAAACAGCTTCTTCAATAGTCTAAAAAATGGTAGTGCAATTGTGTTGTTCAAGAAATTCCTTTGATATCATCGTGAACTCTATTTGGTATGAGACAGTTGAAATTAGTCGATTAAAAGCTGTAAATAGAGGATTATTGGGGATTGAAATCATCAGTAAGGCATGTCTGGAACTTCAGCTGAACTCTTCTTTTTCATGATGTTTAAATCCACATATTTTTAGCTGTATACTTGAAGTCCTTATTGTTAAGTTATTTAAACTCTAACTATTCACATATAATTATGACTGACTAAATGTTTATTATTACTTGGTAGACGTAACTTGCTGTTACTATACTGGGTCGTATTGGTCTAGCTCTGTTGACCAATGAATTTCTATACGGATACCTCAATATTGCCTGAATATCTATTGTTGGAATTTACCTGGCGACAGCTAGCAGAGGACGTGAGTTTTGTCTTGTTTGAGACTGTTCAGCTGAATGTACCTCACCCCAGAGTGATGGTTTTCCCACTGAAGCTTCAGCCTCGTGCTCATTGCTTCAAACAACTCGTATCTTAGTAGTCAAGTGACTGGAACTTTGGCGTTTGAATTGACGGCTGCTGGGTTCAAGTTTCATTGAGAGTATCACATCTCACTCTGGTGAAGATGCATCCAGCTGACGAACCCCAAATAGAACGAAAAGCGCGTCGTGAATTTCACTGCTAGCCACCGGCAGGTAAACTAATGTTTGAAAAGTTCTAGTAGCATTTACAAGACGAACTTTGATATGAATATATTTCCTAAAGTCGGTATCAAATGACAGAATACTGGAGGCCAGAGAGTCTCTGATGATTATCCTCATGTTATATTGAGAACTTTATGGACTAGCCTATGATCTACTACTGTGTAGGCTACCATACTATAGTTCAGATGTTGCACTGGTATGAGCTGATAATAATTCTTGGTCGGTAGTATTGGTGAGCACGGATGTTTTCTCTGAGTTGGTTTATTCATAAATATCACCTTATTAGTTTAATCTAGGAAACTTGATCCTTCTGTGATATCCGCAAATAAAACTAGATAGGTGCATAGTGGAACCTTAGTTCTGAATGTTTTTTGTTAGTGATATAGGTTTGTGAAAGTCATACCACCTAAAACAAGTTGCTAAAGTCATAAGTTCGGTGAGAAATGACGTTAATTACGATTTGGTATTCATCTTTGATTGACCTGGTAGCCCTGAGGACAAATACTCGACGATGACATTGGGTGATGGTCGCGCTATATTGTGAACTGACAGAAGTTGGAAATATGGACCACTGAATTCCAACTCAGTTGCTCCATGGTGACGTGCTGATGACGGAACTTGAAGGTGCTGGGTTCAATCCCAGGTGGGGTGGGTTCATGAGTGGGCACTGCTGAGGAGTCCCATACTAGGACGAAGGAGTTTTCCAGTGCTCCTAGGTTTCCAACGTTCCTCCAACTGATGTCAGTTAGTGATCAGTGCCAGCTTGAAGAGTCCCTAAATCCCCACAAAGCCCCGAAGACGTTTTTTTATTTCCACGTTCAAGCAATTATGTAAGTCTGTTATGTATGACTGTTAATCTCATAATATCGCCACATTCGATCAAAAGCAACAGAGTTTATTTCTTGACGAGATGTTCAAATTCTTTTATTTCAAGTTAGTACTCACCACGGACTGAAATCTGTTAGAGAAGTGTTGGAGACTGTTACTCAGCTACGGTAGTGGATGAAGGCCACACGATATCGTGAACTGACAGAAGTATGACGGTGTAGACCATTGGCTCAGTAGCAAAGTTCTCACCACGAAACATAATGGTCCTGAGTTCGACGCCTAACAGTGTCATGGGTGCGCGCTGCTGAGGAGGAGACAAGATGAGACAGTTCTCTAAGGCTCTCAAGTTTTCAACAGTTCTCTTTTTTTCAAACGAATATATTTGCTAACTGTGTTGCCTTTGGAGGTTCATTTAGTGCCATAAAATATCACTGAATGGAAAGGCTATACTTGTACAGAGTAGTAATAAATCTCTTTGTCAAGTCTATCTTTCAGTTTTCGATCAAATCTAATTTTTTTCGAAAACTTCAGTATACTACTACTGAACAACTTGAGTAGTTAGAAAGCACTCATGCTGATGAGTTCAACTCTAAAGGAGCGAAACCATAGTCGTATCTTCTGATCATTTAGATTTGATTGGCTAGAGAAATTCACAGACCAGCCTGAGCGGTTAGTAACTACTCGTTTTGTTCACTAGTAGTATATTTCGCTACTGTACGACACTTTTATTTCAGTGATCATACATTGTGACTTTGGTTGACGGATAGTTCCCAACGGAAACCCTCTTGACTCCAAAGTTGAAAAACTACTCGGCTGTGAGAAATGCCAAAGTTTTTACATCATTTGTAAATTGATTATAGTATTTTACTGAGGGAACCTACAGCTTGCACAAAGGTTGTACTCAGGTTAGTCGAAATAAACGATACGGGAGTTTAGGAAATATTTCATGGCTTCAAGAAGCTCAGAGTAACCAGGCATCCTTTTAAAATAAGAAACAACCTGTTTATGATTTTAGTATACTGCGATTAATTCTATCCACAAGTAACCAGTAGAAGACAATGAAGCTAGATTGATAAGCGTTATTTTGACCGTCATATTTTGTGAAGAAATGGAATCTGACCTCTAGTTAGTTTTAAACTTTTCAGAAATCTCAAACTCATATCATTGCCACATTTATTAACAGTGGATACATACTGCTGAGATCTGTCACATTCTTCAGAAGACAATTCTAATAATGCGTTGGCTCTTTGAGATATCTTTCTTTCAGTTCCTGGTAAATGAGAAGGCATGGTATGTGACGTTTCACTCTCCAAGAATTCCGGTATGCATATGATCTTGACGGAAATTATTCTGATAACACTGTGGCTAGCAGAGGAATCTGGGACTTGCGTTTTCAATAAACCAACAAAGCATTATAAGTATATCAATAAATAGTAGTAAATACTATGCGTTGTACAAGGAGTGGCTAAAGTACGTGCATGGCATAGTGTATAGCGCCTTGGGGTTTGAAGCGATAGGTACGAGGTTCGAGTCCCAGCGGGAACAACACTACTCACTGCGGCACATGTATATCCATCTGACGAATCCCAAATAGGACGAAACGCGCCTCGTGTATTCCTCTGCTAGCCACAACCAACCAAATCACCATAATTAACATTCAGGCAATATTACACCATTGGCATATGAGCCCACATGCAAATAGAGGTCGAACAATTCGATACAATAAAACAACGGAGAATTACAAGTATTTTAATAAATAGTAACACTGAGGATACTCATATTCATTAATATAGGTACTTAGAAACTACAAATTTGTGCTAGACTGTGCAAGTTTGACAGAAAACTACGGAAATCTGTGTTTTTGTTTCATTATTACTGGCTTACTGGTATTCTTTAATCGGAGTAAAATCCTGATATCAAGTCATAGAATAAAATGGTAAGAGAAGCTTATTCAAAAGGGAATTTTCTCTCTGACCACGGTAAGGCTAATCAGTGTGTATTACGTTTTTGAAAGGAAAGATCAAGTTTAATATTATAAATTGTCGATGGTTTGACTATGTATAGGTGGTAATAGTAGAAATCCTTCGGAAGTGTAGAAAGACAATATATAGATGACTTTGAAAGAACTGCTGAAAAGGATCAAGTGTCCAAAGTTGACTAGGTGTTTGAGGATAAACCTGTTTGTATTTCTTCTCTCTCTCCACTGGATATTTAAGCTGATCTAGTGGTGTGTATCGTCAAAGTACATTGCTTCACAAGATCATATCACAAAATCTCAGGCATTATGTTCAAATAACCTTCTATGTCACTCCGTGATATGCATAATCCTATACATAGAAAATAAAGTTAAGAAGGTCAGCTGAGACTAAGAAATCCACTAAATTTTGTTTTCTTCTTACTTGTTACAAATGAGTGTTTAAAAAAAATATCACCCTCAGTACTCTGTACACTTTTCGTCAGGCTGTGCTAACACACGAAATTATCTTATTGGATAGGATAGATTGTGAACATTGAATCTTTACAGTAATATGTCATGGTAAGGTACCCAAGATGTTAAATAGTAAATTCATCCACAAACTTTTGTTTAAGACTAACATTAAAATTGGAAGGAAATCCACTTACCAACTTTGTTCACGTTCGTGGGTTAGACGATGAGCCACACTAGTTGTGTGAAGGCTAATCTCAGTAGGCGAAGCGGATGGAAATCAACTGTCTAGATCAGTGAACTACAGCTGTAATAAAGACGCACCTCAGCTATATACAATGTCACTTGTCATTAGAAGATCAGAGGCCACTAACAATGATCAATTATTGTCAACGAAAGGATGTGACGTTCAGCTGATAGAAACATTTGATTGATGGAAAGACTGGTCATAGGGTTTATTTGTTCAATGCAGTTGTTGTTTCAGGGGATAAAAAACGCCTAAAAACTACACACTCAAACTAGCTTGTAAAGTTTTACCATTTGTCTAGATTTTGACAGAAGGTAACAACCTTACTCATGAAAACCCAAGGTTATTCAGCAATAGGACTGTCAAAATCTTGTATTGGCCTCGCAAAGTCAGTTTTAAAGCAAACCAATTCTTCTCCTTGTTGTTGTTGTTGTTGTTGTTGACAGGAGAACTTTAATCCTTTAGTTTTCTGGCTTCAATAAATACCCGTGCTTTGGGCATGCAAAATATCATCCACTATGTTTTACTTATTCAGTATGCTTCAGTAAAATGAAGTTTGTTTAACTGTTCTATCGTGGAAATATGTTCGATTATGTAACTTAGCTCTATTCAGGAAATCACTCATTTGTATTAATGACGCATAGTGGATAGCAGTGAAGTCCAGGAGATGCGTTTCGTCCCATTTGGGAGTCATCAGTCGGATGTGACTGCCTCCCAGTGAGCGACGCTGATCCTACTTAAACACAAACTGGGTACCGATCGCTTCAAACGTCATAGCGTTATCCACCAAGCCACCGAGTTACCGGTAACATTAAATGAGATGAAGTTTTTTTTACTCTTCTACTACTGGAAGATGTTGGATTGATTATGCAACTTAGCACCATCCAGAAAATCATTCATTTGACTATGAATATTTCAAGTAGCTTACATAATGTCTTCAAACATCATTCACTCTGAAAATTTGTATGCATGCATACTTCAGATAGATTACTAAACCATTCAGTCAGTCAAACCTTTGTGTTGTTGGATTTACCATCCTTTTTTCGTGGATTTTTTGTTAGTATGTTGGCAGAAAATAACTAAATATCTTAAAAACGAGTCCAGTTCACTCATCCATTAATGAATGGAGTAAAAAAACACAGTAGAAGAGATACACATCCATGACTGTTGACTGTGAGATAACTTTTCCTCAAACAAGTTCAACCTAAATCATGAAATTCTATCCAAATCGGTGGTTGAATTTATAAGCCGCTAGTTAATTGTGTCTTAATAAACTCAGTGATAATTAGTGTTTTTTTCGGCTTGAATACATTCACATTCATGAATATACTTCACCTTGACGCTGCTGTTAATATCTAAAATGCGTCTGCAATTCCCCAGTTTTTATAGAAAATGAATTCTGAGTTGCACCATAGGATGAGATTGTATACCGTCCCAGTTTTAAAAAAGTCTAGATATGTATTCTATTCTCTCCTGAAAACCAATGTATAAATATCCGTTCAAATGTTGGATATGTGTCATACTGTGAATTCTAAGTTGATATTCATGATGAATTGATATCAATTGGATAACCACTAAAAATTTAGGAGGGCTAGAGAGCTTCTTCTTCTTCCTAGTATGGGACTCCTCAGCAGCGAGCACCCATGACTCTGTGAGGGGTCAAACCCAGGACCTTCAGGTTTATGGCCAGCACCTACCATTGAATCACTGGGTCTATTGTCGTCGTGTTTTTGTATTCCAGGCACTCCTATCCTAAATATAATTGTCATAATCTCAAGTCAGTCCCACCCGGTTGTAAACGAGTAGTTTGAAAGTATTCTTCAACTGCTGATAGTGGGAGTTACGCCTAGCCTACAGTGAGAGTCATTGTATGATTCCAAGAAAAGTATTCTTCTCAGATTTCACCATGTAGTCTAACTGCATAATTTCTAACTGAAGTGATCGACTCAAATAGATAGACTTTCCCCTTTAAATCTTAGATGTTCAACAGCGGATTACACATGAACATCAATGAATCCTTTATGTACTTTAACCAGTATATATTCATCTTAGTAAACCATTTCAAAATGTCACTCAGATTATTCAGCAACTATAAGGAAACCTTTAGATATTCAGTGGTATAGTGGCCTTATGATAAGTAAAGACCTGGTACCAAATAACCTTCTTTCTGACCCTATCTTCATTCAGTATGGTTTTCAAATTGTTACACAACTACTCAGCATGAATAATGATGTGAATTCTACGATAAGCACCTGGTACTTTTGGCTTTATGTCATTGTTAGCCATCTGAATGCGTTGCGTCAATACATTAAGGTCACTAGTTACTCTTTGATAGCAATTGAGGAAAACTGATGTATACATAAACCGGCTTTGAAACGAATACATAGATTGTTTGAATATTTACGTGTTCATGACAAAACCTGATGGTAGTCAGCTCTGATCCTGAAGAAAACTGCTGATAAATACAGTTGGAGAGAGTTATTGCTTTCTGATTTCCAGAGATCCTTTGTTTTACATAAATCCTTCATGTAGAGGGATACTTGAAACTGAAATTTATTTGGCAAATATCTGTCGAATTTCTACAGAAAACATACTAATAGAACTGTTCATATGTTTCATTTTCCTTTTTTAGGCTGGATTACTATGCCAGAGCTGCGTAAGTACGTAGAAGACAATGACGTAGAGGATACAATGCTTGATGTAAGTCACAATTCTCATTAATGTCTAAATCATTACCATTGATAGTGAATATGAATTAACCACCAGATTCCTCTAAAGAAAGCAAATACAGTTGGAAAGATAGTCATATTGTTATTGCACATTGATGAGTCACTAGAGGGTAATCAATTTCATGTTATCAAGTCTAAGTGCGGGGCATCATTTTCATAGAGGTTCCAAGTAAGTCTAGGTGACGAGTGCCAACAAGTACAAAACCTAGAAGCAAAGTTTTCTAAGTATTATCTCCATCCAATTAACGTCTGTCTCAGTTTATTGCGACTATTCACCTCATAGCCTGGTAGTTAAATTGAAAAAATGATCAACAGAATTTCATCATCACTCCAGAATAGACAACATTAAATTGTTCTCTAGTGACTAATCAATGAACCTAATTCAGTCTTTCGGGAGGCTAGTCACAGCTTGAATGGCTAAGTGGTAAGATTTCTGACTGTAGCAATGAGTGATGCGGGTGTGAATCTCAGGGGAGACATCAGCTCCTTCGACGTCGAGGACACTGTAATCCTGTAGAACATTAGATCGGGCATTACCTATTGATTTGTATTCTCTGCCCGTTAAATCTATACATTTGATGCCTTGTAAATATTACGTACTGTTGGTGTGGTTTCATCTTAACAATCGGTGGTTTCCTCAAATGGATAAATTATTGTATTACTTGTGATTGTTACAAACATAGTAACATTACTAAACTATTAAAGTAGACGTTAACACTGCCGTCTGTTAGATAAATGCCAATCACCCAATGCAATCTGATGACGGAATGCTTAAGAACAGTTAACAAAGCTTATACAATACAGAAAGGTATTAAATGATATGATTTATCCAAGCAACTGGTTCCTGTTTTAAGCTTTATAACCTTATAAATGTTTTACAACCGATAATTTAAACAAAATGAAAATATGATATCATACTCGACGTTGAATGTTTTTAGATAATCGACTGGAAGTCATATAGTTTTATCTTCGAAAGTGATTCCCATCATATATATGTTGTTATTCTTTGAAGAAGATAAAATCCTTCCTGTATAATGAAAACTATTAAAGTTCTTATTGACACTTGTGAATAGTACTAACTTGGTTCAGCGTTAACAATAACTAAGTGTGAAGTTTAGGACTACGCAAATGAATTACAGTGTTTGAAGTAACCTCAGCAACGAACTGACACCTTTTTCTCGACCTGTCGTTATCAATGATGCTTATTGATATTTCTGAAGGCCGATAGTTGACTAAGCAAACGTGCAGCTTCAAAACCAGCTTGCTTCACACCTATAATAACGAACAAAGGTAAACCTTATCTATAGGACATTTTATCCACTACTTTCAAATATACAAATTACTATCCTGTTTCTTCATCTGTTCTACCTTGTTTACTGATTCTGTGTGTTTGTATGTGTTTCTTTTAAAATTTATCACAGCGTTGGCAAACTTTATTCGATCCAGAATCTACAGGTCGTATAACACTGGAGAAATTCTGTGATGTATTAGGCTTACAAAAAGACGTTATGTAAGTCATTCAAGCCAATATTTACAGCTAACGAAATAATCTTCATTCACTTTCTACTAGAAATGATCGATACGCTATTAAAGGAGATGAGTTACACGATGTAGCCATCATTCAATCAGATATGCCGACTAAAATGAAACTGACAATATGCGGACTTGTCGATGAAGGGATATTAATTCATTCTGATGATAATGTAAGATATTTCATGTTATTGTGTTGATGAATCCTCTTTGGATTGATCATATATCTGTTCATTTGGTCAACCAAGATGTAAATGTTCACATTTTCACCCTCTTCTTTGATTATTTTTGCGTATCACTGGCATGATTCCGAACCCTCCTTAATTATAGTTAATGACCTTGTTCGTATTGATTTGGAATTCACCACGCGCGTTTCATCCAATTTGAGACTCTTCAGCTACATGTACCAGCATTCCAGTTATTGATGCTGCTCTTACTCAGACTCTAACCTAGTACCTATCACTTCGAACGTCTGAGCGTTATCCACTGAACCACTGAGGCATCAAAGACACCTCTTGTGAGACGAATATCATTGCTTCTTGATGGGTCCTTGTTTTGCGTCTCAATGAGGTCAATATAACTCACTGGGATGTATGCATATTCAGCTGATGAGTAGCAAACAGAATAAAATGCATGTTGTTGATTCCTACTGCAAGTCAGCATGCAAAAAACAACCATAATACGTGTGAAGCTTGTTCACTTATTTACGTGTAATCCTGTACATACTTAATGGGCGTCTGGTGTGTTTGTTTTTTTCTTGGCATGATCACAAAACTATTCATCTCTTTGCAAAATTCTATGAGATTGCGTTTTTGCAAAACATTGATACTGTTGATTTCTATGCAAAATACTTTAAAACAATTAAAAAAGTGGTTTCATTGAATGATGCTTCATTCCTTAAGTTATTTCACTTTGAATGAATAATAGTCATAATATTTTTAATAAGTGTTATACTACTCATACAGTCAGTAAGTAGAAAAATAAAGATGCCTATGGAGCAAGATTGTTTGCGAAAGTCAAAGTATGCATAATACTTGCCTAAAATAGCTTAAACGTATCAAGATTACATCTTATTGTCAGTATGACTAACAATTGCACAATACAGTACAGAAAGTCTTTAATGTTTTCTCAACTTTGAAAAGAAAATAAGATGTAAATGTCATGTGAATGGCTGTCAATTTTGAATTAATAAATACTTCATATTAAATGAAGTAAATATTTTATTTTACTGGTGTCATAGCTTGTAATTTCTCGTTGTTGATTGGACAGAATCGATCGATCGGTAACTGCTGACATATTGTCTCCACTGCTAGTCACTGTTCATCAATAACATCTCAACTGGAAATCCCGAAAATATGGAGGCATCCACTTGGAAGTCCATATGCCAGTAGTGGCCGATTAGTTCGGTTCACTCAACAACAAGAAGCAATAGGCTGTAACATTTTAACTTTGTGATAACCTTAGCACAAACAGTGCCTGTTATGATTCTGCTACCTAATAGATAATCCTATGGTATTTGAGGTGATTGGTCGGGAGTCGGAGTTCCAGTGAGATCACTACCACTCACTGTCTTGCTAATTCATCCAGCTGACGAGTCCCAAATAGGACGAAACGCGCGTCCTGGATTCCCATCTCGAGGTTCTTGTTGTGAGGTGACCGATACCCCTGCTGTGTGTAAGTGACGAATCCACACTCCATTTTAGGGTTTTTCGGCTTCATTTTCTGCATGCTTTTGAAGGGAGACTCTGGTGAATTATTATGACCTCAGGTGACAAAATGGTCAATGATATAGCTGTTGGTCATATTCAGTCAAGCTGTTGATGAAGAAAGCTAACATATCTCTTCAAAGATCAGTGTACAGGGAATCAACTCAGAAAAGAAACCCTGACTTTTTAAAGCACTGAGGTGAAAAGTGAACTTGTTTTATTCACTTATCATGAATATTAGAAGAATCTGTGTGAGTGGTACCTTGAATAAATGGTTGAAATCACTTCGAAACTCAATCCTCATAAACGGGTACCATAAAACGTCCATTGGAAAGAATATGCAGCTAAGGCAACATTAAAGGCAAGTTCTTATTTCTCCTAAGGAGATTATGTGCATAGAACTTGGATTGAAAAGAGATCATATTGAAGAACTGCTCATTATTTCATTGTCTAAAACAGTCAGAGGAGAAATCCTTCCTTTTGGAAAAAGTGATATATCTTTCTCATTCATTAATTGATTGGTGAAGGCATAAAGGACTATGTTATATTCATGTGTTAACCCAACCGCCAATTCATGTACATTTTTGTCTTGCTGTAATTGTTTTAAGCCTATGCTTCGACTTATTCAGTATTAATGGTGACCTTGAACGTGATTGGTCTTGAGCACACTTGCCCAGTCTTGTATACTCAATTCACCCAGACGATGAGTCACGCAATTCTGCCTTTCAAACTACTCACAACGGAGCATAAAGTCTGGTACTTATTGTCTGTATATCTGAGCGATATCATTCATCTATATATAAATATATAACTATATTACTTTACCACAACATACCATAATTTATGAAAACGAAACAATTGATTTGAGGCACAAAATTGGGGTAATACGTACAGGTGGGTTTCACTCAACATCCATTTACTTTCAAAATATAGGTCGTACATAAACAATCGAGAAGTCAATAGGAAGCTCTTGAAGCGAGCTATGTAGTTATGTTGCCAGTTAATCTGATATAACAGACTAACAATCACGTTAGGCCATATCACTCTGTGTCTAGTTGGTTACTAGCTATTATGGAACCGATTACTTCATCTTCAAAAAGTGCAATTTTTCCAGATGCATATTTGAGCACTACAACACTAACTCAAAGAAAAATGTAAGTCAATGAACAGCTCCATCATTGATCACTTTGTCACCTAGCGTCATACTAATTCACTAGGATCTTTTTTCGAAATCATATACAAAGTGAAATCAAACACAACCCTAAAAGGAGTGTAGGTTGGCCATTTATGTATGGCACGAGTGTTAGTAACCTCACAAGTAGAATCTCAGCCGTATGTTCAAAGGGGTGTAAACTCAATGTCATATTTTTTTGGTCATCATAATGTTTCCTTCAATTCTTCCTTTCCTCAATATTCTTATTCTTATTGTTATTATTACTAATTCGGGAACTATTTTCTCCCTTGAAGCGTGTGATAACTAGCTTCTTATGTAGATTATAGTAATTTAGGGTGGATGTTACAAATCTAGTGTTTCAACCAGAAATTCCAAAGTTATTCGAATAATTCATGACATCATTCTATTATTATTAGTACATGAACTGAAAGTTGGCTTTCAGAAGTTACTAATTGATAACTGAAGTGAACAAGTGGAATAAAATGTAGGTAATAACAATACTGAACGCAGTGGTATAATAGAACTGAATGCCAATATGACTATTCCCCCTCCTGTCAGCACCTTATTCTTCACTGAGTCATGTAACATATCAAAAGAAAAAGGTTGACCTGTGACTGCAAAGACGACAACGACTTTATTTGATAAACTGTAGCATATATATACACTTCAAGGATAGAATAGCATAATCTGATTGGCTACCGAATCGTCCAATAAAGTTGTTCTATCCATATATAGACATAAATGAAAATCTGAAACAAAGCACTTTTACCCCAATGTCTGGTGGCCTTGAACGCTGATTACCATATTTGGCCACTTCCTATCAATAACTCAAGCAGTCATGTGTTCTAGTAAGAAGATATAACATCATTTTCACTCCACTTCGGTAAGCTGTTGAATGTCTATGGTTGACTGAAGTTCAAAATAGCATTCTTTGGAAGTGGATCTAGCTATTCTTTGTAACTTTAACTTATGCGTTGACACAATCACTGTAGTGATTATCGGTAGCTTACTACACACTAAACTAGGCGGTTCGACGCAAAACCTGGTGTCATAATGTGACGTAATTGATTTTGTGTAATCGTATGATGACTGTTTCTGTGATCTAACGGAATAAAAATCAAAAGGCTGAATTTCTCCCCTTATAACAGTGTCACGACTTTAAAAGAAAACAGCGACGAATGTATGAAAGGTATAACTAAGATAAAACAATTATGAAATGAAATGAGAACCTAGATCACTGTAGGATTCTCATCGATGACCTCTGAGTAACCGCCCTAGTGCTCTACCAACTAAGCTAAGAGATCCAGCTGCTGACTAAATTTTAAGATCACTCAAATCTCCAAGGTTTTTTGACCTGCTGCTGTATGAATCCATAATCCGTAATTGTCCGTTTATCATTACCACAGTAGCTACCCAGACAGATTTTCTCGTCTCAGTTGAAATGAAAGTGGATTAGAGAGGCTTAACATCATATTGATTATCAAAAAAGGCTATTTGAGATAGCCGTAGTTTTGGTAAATGGTTTGAGTTATTGTTATATTTCCTCATGCTAATAGTTATATATTCCGAACGAATATAATACGCACGCTTAGTTGACAGCTGCTAACTTAGTACGCAGGAACCACCGACTGCAACCCCTGGGCGAATAGAGAGAAGACCGAAGCTGGCAGATGGGAGAGTTTATTATTCCAAAAATAAAATAAATCAATCCAAAACACGTGAATACGTATACACATGAAAAATGATCATCCTCAATTTGAGACATATGCATAGTATGAGAGTAAAAATTAACCAATCAGCGATTCGCATTACAACAATGGGGGCAGAACAGGTTCAAAAGATTTCAGAGAACAGAGTACACTGGAGACGTGCTACTGAAGCCCTATGTTCCATTAGGAACCCAAAGAACTAATAATAATAAATAATAATGGGGGCAGAATAACCTCGCCTGGTTAACTAGTTTACTAGTTACTAGCCGGTCCTAAGCCCGGGTAAAGAGGGAAGGTTGGGCATAGGGCTAGCAACCCTACCCCGTAAAACAAATCTAACCGCTAAACAAACTTCAAAGCACAAACAAAATATAAAAAATGAAAACAAACTTATTCCCCGCTGGAATCGGAGAGGCGAAATGACGCCAGTTGGTGAAAGCCTTCGGGAAGCCAATTGGCCGATGTGTCTTCTCTCGATGAAAGCGAAAGTAAACGTGGGGACATGGAATGTTCGCACGATGTTTGAACCCAGTAAGGCAGCCCAGATTGCAAAGGAGATGAGAAGGTATAACATCGAAGTGCTTGGGATTTGCGAAAGCAGATGGAATGGGAGTGGACTCTCCAAACTGTCAACTGGAGAATCAATAATCTACTCCGGTCACCCAGACGACAACCACGAGCACACTGAGTTATGGAGTGGCTATCATGATGTCCTCAAGAGCATCGAAGGCTCTCATGCAGTGGGAACCAATCTCCTCCCAGGATCATGACAGCAAGATTCAACTCAAAAGGAAGGAAGAAAGGTCACAATCATACAATGCTACGCTATGCACCTACAAATAATGCAGAGCAAGAGAAAAAGGAGGAATTATACAGACAACTTCAATCAACACTGGACAAGACGTCAGTTGGCGATATCAAAATTCTAATGGGCGACATGAATGCCAAACTGGGAGGGGACAACACGGGAAGAGAACTAACCATGGGTCGAGAGGCGCTAGGTGAAATGAATGAGAATGGAGAATTGTTTGCAGAATTCTGTGCATTCAACGATTTGGTGATTGGAGGCAGTGTGTTCAGGCACAAGGATATCCACAAAGCGACATGGACTTCACCAGATGGACACACTAAAAATCAAATCGACTTTATCTCAATCTCAAGAAAATGGAGACGCAGTCTACTTAACACAAGGTCAAGAAGAGGAGCAGATGTAGGTTCAGACCACTATCTAGTGCAAGGAACCTTCCAAATCAAGTTAAAAGCCTTCAAGGAAGCTGGTGATAGATCTCAATTCAAGTACAACACTCGGAAACTGAAGGATGAAACTACAAAGGAGATCTTCACGTCAGCAGCCATCAAGACAAAATGGGAGATATCGAGCAACATCCCTGAAGACACCTGTATGGAAGAACACTGGAAGTCTTTGAAAGCTATGTGGAAAGAAACCTGCACAACAGTATTAGGAAGGAAGAAGAAAGAAGACAAGGAATGGATCTCGACGGATACCTGGAAGCTGATAGAGGGAGAGGAGGATGGTGAAGCAGAAGATAAACCAGTGCAAGGATGCTCAACGACAAGAGGAACTGAGCACAATGTATAAAACACTGGATAAAGAAGTGAAGAAGAGTGCACGCAAAGACAAACGACACTTCTACGACACACTGGCAAGTGAAGCAGAACAGGCTGCAGGTAAGAGAGACCTGACGACATTGTATCAAATAACCAGGTTGCTATCAGGGAAGAGACCAACACAGATGAAACCAATAAAAGATGAAGAAGGAAATTTAATTACAAAAGAAGAGAAACAGAGGAAACGATGGGCCGACCACTTCAAGAAGCTCTTGAATCGACCACCACCTGCACTTCGTCCAGAAATACCACCTACACCCGCTGAATTACAAGTGAACATAAATCCCCCAACGAAAATGGAAGTCCTGAACGCCATAAAGCTACTGAAATGCGGGAAAGCAGCAGGACCAGATGGAATACCGCCAGAAGCACTGAGAACAGATGCAGAGACAACAGCGGACATGCTCACACCACTATTGCAGAAGGTGTGGAGGGAAGAGAAGGTACCTGACGATTGGAAGAAGGGTTACCTTGTCAAACTGCCGAAGAAGGGAGACCTCAGTGCTTGCAAGAACTGGCGCGGAATCACTCTCCTATCCACCCCAAGTAAAATATTAAGCCGCATCATCCTGGAGAGGCTTAAAGACGCACTGGATTCAAAACTACGACCGGAACAGGCAGGCTTCAGGAAGTACAAATCATGTGCTGACCAAATTGCAACGCTTCGTATCATCATAGAACAGAGCGTAGAATGGCAATCAGCTCTCTACCTCAACTTCATCGACTTTGAGAAGGCCTTTGACAGCGTCGACCGAGAAGTAATTTGGAAACTGCTTCAATACTACGGAGTACCGCAAACCTTTATCCGCCTCATTCAACAACTATATGAAGATGCCACATGCCAAGTAATCCACAATGGGAAGCTCAGTGATGCCTTTGAAGTGAAGACAGGAGTGAAACAAGGTTGCCTACTATCCCCCATGATATTCCTTATTGTGGTGGACTGGATCATGCAGCAAACAGTAGGCAGCGAGAAGAGGGGGATACACTGGACTGCGGAAAAGAACCTAGAAGACTTGGATTTCGCCGATGACTTATGCCTAATGTCACATAAACTTGAAGATCTGCAGGCAAAAACTAACAAGTTGACAGAAGAGGCAGCTAAGACGGGACTTCAGGTGAATATAGAGAAGACAGAAGTGATGAAGATACCGCACCACCACCATCAACAACAACAACAACAAACTCCAATCACCGTCAACGGGAGAAACTTGAAGGAAGTAACCTCCTTCACTTATCTAGGAAGCACTGTTTCAACTACAGGCGGGACGGACGAGGACGTCAAAGTCAGAATCGGAAAAGCAAGACAGGCGTTCATTAGCCTGAAACCAGTGTGGAGATCTTCTGCACTCAGCATGTGGAACAAGATACGGATTTTCAACACCAACTCAGTCAAGTCAGTGCTCTTGTATGGCTCAGAGACTTGGCGCGTCACGAAAGGGATTTCCAATAAACTACAGACATTCATCAACAACTGCTTACGCTCGCTACTGAAGACCAGATGAGATGGCCAGAAAGAATAAGCAACAAGGAACTCTGGGAACGAACCAACCAAGAACCTATCACGCAACAAATATGCAGGAAGAAGTGGAGATGGATTGGCCATGCACTGAGAAGGCCGACTGAGGACATCACGCGTCAGGCCAGTTGCTCGAGTGGAATCCCCATGGGAAGCGACGAGTTGGACGTCCGAGGGTGACATGGAGGAGGTCGTGCGAGCAGGAAATGAGAGCTTCTGGGCTGTCGTGGGACCAGGTTCAAAAGATCTCAGAGAACAGAGGTCACTGGAGGCGTGCTAGTGAAGCCCTATGTTCCACTAGGAACCCAAGGGACTAATAATAAAAATAATAATAATAATGGGGGCAGAAAATAGACTACTAGTCATACCGTAAAAGAAATGGTGTGGGAATGACACGTTAAAATGTTCAGATGAATAACAATGTTTTATACAAAACTGGGGCATCACAACAGTTATGCCATAACCCAAGTTCTTATTTCACTTTCAGTCATCACTCCGTATCAGTAATACCGGTCTGGCAAACGACGACTATCTCAGATAATCTTAGTGATAAAGTTTTACAGTTTAGTAGGATATAATAAAAATGCCACTCAGTGTTCTCTGACTTCCAGAAGTTACTCCTAGTTGTCATCAATATTTCATAAAAACAGTTCTCAAGTTTAACACAATTTCCTATTGCACTAAAACTATGTTATACTTTTTTTTTACTGTCTTTTTATTCCCTTTAGAAATTAGTTGAATACTTGAAAAAGCAATTGGATAGATATTATGGAAAACTATGGAATGTTGTTATAGTCTACGGTCGATATTATTCACACTATTGTCATGAAACTGGTTATAACTTTTGTTTCATTAAAGATGATCGCGTATTCCTGGTGTTCAGAATTCCAGAAGTGAATCAATAAACGAAGAATTATGACGAAATGCAACTGCCTCACGCACAAAATATTTCAGTAGTATTTATGCACACAAAATAATAAAATAAACGTTTACTTTTCTAATTTAGGATCTTTTTTCATTCTCTGACAAATGAAGTCATCCTACAAACATATTGATCATTGAATGATAGTCGAATTCGCGCTGTCTTTTGTTTTATCGATTGAAGTTTAGTAAAGAATTTGGCGATTATTCTAACAAGTTCAATTTAATAATTCGCTATATTTAATTATGAATGGGTTGAACCAAATGAAAAATCAGTCCACACTTGAGATTGCCACTTACTATTACTCATCATCAGTATTAGTCCAATACTTTGAAGAAGTTGAAATTCTCTTGCACGATCATCGGTGTACAACTTCGATAGTAATGTCTTGAACTACTTGGCGACAAGTTAAATCGTCGATTACAAGTGAGTTCTGCTCACAGTATGTGCAGTTTCAAAAGTTTGGCTTTAGTGATTTCGTACGGAAATAAAAACGTCTCACACTGCTTCGTCCTGTTGTGAATTACGGAATAGTCATTGTTTTTTTTAAGTGTCTAGCTTTATTCCCCTATTCCGAAGGTTTATTTGAGTATATGGAAAACATTTTCAACTTTTATGCATTGACGAAACATGTTATCAAGTATACAACAGTTTATGAAGTTTTGAAATGCAAATATGAGGCACTGAATCCTAGGTGTTTGACTAAGTTGCTTGCTCTTCTAACTTGAGTCTTCAGAAAGAAAATTATGAGTTTTACTGTAGAAATCACTTGCAGGTCAACTTTATTCCTAACTAATATTTGATTTCTCAATCTCTTGTGACAGTCTTGAACCGTGTAATGAAAACTTCTTATCTGGAAAATTTACTACTAAAATATGTCTAGTTTGTCAGGACATAATTTTATCCCTGAATTTACAGAGATGCTGAGATAAGAGCACCAATCGAAATAACATCAGACTTGTATAATCACTCAGTTTCTTCGAAATACGACTGAATATTACGATTTACAAAAAACATGTACAAGTGACTTTAAATTATCTCTCTCTGCCCAACAAAGTTTGGAAGACGTTTGCAATGTTCTTCTTTTGTTGCACAGAAGCGCTTGTCACGGATAACATATAGTAACAAATGGTTACCTCTTTGGACAAGTATACTTATATCGTGAGCTACATATGAACAGATTTCACTCAGTAACTCTTTTTCGAAATATGCCCGACCCCCACCAAAATACTGATGAGATTGAGAGAAAAAACTGTTCCATCTAAATAATGATGGTTGTCATTAAGAATAGAAACCAGGATTGAAAGAAAAGAATGCAAACAGCTGGCTACATGTGTATATGAATGTCCGTTAAGTGATTCACATCCCTAAATAAATTTACACTTTTGAAATACACACACGCGAAACTACTTACAAATTAGTAAGTAGACAAAGAATAGCTCATGAAAACTCGGAAGGGTAGTGTTACTTTCTCAGAATGCAGGTTTACATTTAATTGAACAAAGAAACCTGAGTGGAAGTATGCCGCCATAATACTAAGGTCTTCGACAAACTCATCATCAAGGCCGTCTTTGACTAATCATCTGTAATACATCATTTGCTGCAGATTCAGTAACAAGGTAATGCCTACAACATGTTCTCCAGTGGTTAAATTCAGCCTTCAAGTGAACAGAACTGGAATTCTTGAGGTAAATGTTCTTCATTTAAGATTATTCGACTGAAGTGAAGTGTTCCAAAGGGTAGGTGTAAGTGCTGAGCCGATCTTGGTTCAAATGGAGCGAACACTTTGTCACGCTGGGAAGTAAGTACCACCTTATTCCATAATTCTCATTGCTGATGGAGTTGTGTAGATAAGTTTTATTGTTTAGCAGCCGTAGATACCATATAGTAGTTTTATTTCAAATTCTGAAAAGCTGTTGGGAAGACTTCCTAGTCCAGAGTATTATGCTTATAAGCACCCCTCATTCCTTATCTTATTCTTAACTTAATCGGGATGGAATAGCTGCCTACATACAAGGCAGCAATGCATAATCAGTTAAGCATAAAAGGATCTATTTTAATCATTTTAGTGATACGCTAAATTTATGAGGTCTTTGCAAAGCTTTGAACCTATACAGTCCTCTATAATCGCTTGGATCTGTTGTCTTTCTCTTACTTTACATTTGTTAATGTTTATGTTGGATCTTAATGTGTGGGTGTATGTGACATTGGTTTTCAGTCCCCCAGAAAACCTAAAATATCGCTTATCATCTATGCATAAAGTAAATGAGAGCGGAATCCTTACTCAGTAACCTGTGATTATTCATAAATACATTTTTGCCAATTTGACTACATCTGTTCAGGTTTTAGTCGGTTGGTTAGTTACTATATAAAACGTAGGACATCCTGGTAAGTAAGAGGACGATGACTGGGGATTAAGCTTCTGAAACATAATGAAATGAATAAATTTAAAAGTAAGAGAATGTGCTTATAAATCAGTTGATATAAATGAATGTGCAAGTTTACTTTTATATCAATGATTTCAGTTGCGCTGTATTCTACTTTAGACGAAAACGCTGATCAAAGAAGTGATGAAGAAGACTGAGTGAATAATTCTCTGACATTAGTGTTGAATAATAATGATACTACTACTACTACTACTACTACTACTACTACTACTACTACTACTACTACTACTACTACTACTACTACTACTACTACTATTACTACTACTACTACCACTACTACTATTACTACTACTATTACTACTACTGCTACTATTAATAATAATGGCTTTATTCTGAAAGGTATTTCGGGAATACTCTACAGACTATTCAGGATATCATACAGCATCGATTGGACAGAAATAGTGTATATGTGTACATAGCGAAAAAAATAAGAATATTTACTCCATCTACAGCTTTCTTGAAAATGCACAGTTGACTTAGGTTTGCAGTCACATTAGCAATTAGATTCATAATATATAAATAGTAAAATGCTTATCATCAAGTAGGTTGCTTTGAAAAACAAAGTAATTTAGCGGAGAAAAATTTTTTTTAGACAAACCATTTTCAGCAGCTGTACAAACATATTTGTAGTAATAATAAACAAGTAGATTAGTCTATCATTAGACGGCCTTCTCTAGTCAACAGCTGATTCAGGGTAGTGCGAAGAATAGACTGCCACTTTAGGCCACATTCATATGTGTCGGTCAGTTTACTTACTCTTGTAGAGCTGGTTATGTGGGCTACACAAAGTGCAGCCTTTCGGAAAGCATCTCCAAACACTATTCTGCATAACCGTCCACAGGATAACACAAGTTGAACAACAGTTCCATATTGGATTGGTCATGTTGTTTCCCCCACAGTCTTCTTTTAAAATCCTATACAAAGTAAAGCCAAAACGGCTCGAAAGCAGTGAGGATTCGTTGGCAGGCTAACTATTAAAGCCTAAGCTCTGAGTACAAAAGTGGTACGCCCATCTCATTAGTTTGCCGTAGTCATAATTCTTCCTTGAGTTTCTTTACTGCCTTAATATTAACCTTACACTTACTAACTGATTATTATTACTTTTTGTTTTTAATTTGCAATCGACTTTCCCACATCTTAACATGTTAGCTCGAATCTTGCATTGAAATTCTCATAATCCTTTACTCCGATTATTGATTACAATTAGTATTATTAGTTTTGACTTGTTTATTATTTGGCCTAGTGGTCATCACGTTAGTCTACTGCGAATTTTCCTTAAACATACTGATTATGTAACCCCTTTCTAAATCAAGGAACGACCTGCTATTTTACCCTAGAATATTCCGTTTTGGTGACCTAATGTTGACTTATTAGCCAGTAAGAAACTAATCTGTTTGTTTATTAGTACTATCAATACAATTGTACAATTGGTGAAAAACGATTCTTCGAAAAGAAAACTGGCTTCTCTGGATTTCTTTGTGTTTTTCATGTCATATTTTGTACTAATCAGTTACTTGACAAAATACAATCTTGATATCTACTATGATAGTTGACTTGGTTTTGGCTAGTAGAGGAATCCGGTAGACGCATTTCATCCTATTTAGTACTCGTACCTGCACCCCAGTGAATGATGTTGTTCCCAGTGAAACTCGAACTTCGTACCCATCTGGATAGGAAGTCTTCTACCAACTGAGATCGAATAATTTGATCCAGTATAACAATGCAGAATTACAAGTGCATCAATAAATAGTAACTTGAAATTCACCGTTAGTTTCCCTTCTTCCATACTGTAGACATTCACTTATTATGTCTAATCACTAATCAGTTGACAATTAGAGTGTCCACTCAACTTATCACTCCAATTAGCGTACCTACAAATATGTTACACTGCCATCCACAAGATTAAGCAGTCGAATTATAATTATTGCTTGATATCCATTTGCCGTAAATTTGACGATTTCAAAATATATTAAATAATTTGATTTTATAACTGTAGAATGTGATGAGAAGTCATTGAAATGAGTAATCTTTGTCCATATTCGACTTCTAATATATCATGAATAATTAAGAATAGATATGAATAGTGATGTATACAAGCAGTATATGCAGAAGACTTTGAATCATGAAATAAAGACAAATACTAAGAATTAAGAATAATCATTCAGAGAGAAGTAAAGGGTAAACGGGAAGTAACCGAAACGTCTATGTTCAGATGACAAGTACAAACCCAATTTACTCTTAGAGAAACAAATGCTTTATCGTAGGGCAGGACAGGCTAAATTTGAAGCTAAAATTAAAGATCACTATCAGGTGACTAAACCTCACCAGGTTAACTAGTTCACTAGTTACTAGCCAGTTCTAAGCCCGAATATAGAGAGAAAGTTGGGCATAGGGCTAGCAGCCCTACTCCTTAAAACCAATCCAGTCGCTAAAGAAACTTCAGATAACAAACAAAATATAAAAAATAAAAACAAAGTTATTCCTCGCTTGAATCGTGGAGACGAAATGATGCCGGTTGGTGAAAAACTTCAGGAGGCCAGTCGTCTGATGTTTCTCCTCTCGATGGAAGTGTAAGGATAGGGACATAGAAAGGTCCACATCATGTAAGAACCTAACAAGGCTGTCCACATTGCAAAAGAGATGAGGAGGTAGGGCACAGAAGTGCTTGGAATCTGAGAAAGTAGATGGAATGGAAGTAGACTGTCCAAACTGTCAACTAGAGAGTCAATAATCTACTCCGATATTGTCAGCCAGACGGCTGCCACGAGCACACTGAGTTTTGGAGTGGCTATCATGATATCTCCAAGATCATCGAAGACTCTCATGCAGTGGGAACCAGTCTCCTCCTGCAGGATCACGACAGCAAGATGGATTTGAATCAAAAGGAAGGAAAGTCACAGCCATACAGTGCTACATTATGCACCTTCAAATAATGCAGATGAAGAGAAAAAGGAGGAATTCTACAGAGAACTGCAATCAGTAATAGACAAGACCCCACTCCAGTTGGCGACATCAACATTCTAATAGGTGGGGTGACATGAATGCCAAACTGGGAGTGGACAACACAGGAAGAGAACTGATCATGGGTCGAGAAGCACTCGGTGAATTGATGAATGAGAATGGAGAACTGTTTGCAGACTTCTGCGCATTTAATGACTTGGTGGTTGGAGGCAGTGTGTACAAACACAAGAATATTCACAAGGCGACATGGATTTCACCGTTCACCAGATGGACACGCTACACTGAAAATCAGATCGACTTCATCTCAATCTGGCAGCCAGCCTACTAAACAGAAGATCAGATGAAGAAGGGGAGCAGATGTAGGTTCACACTCTTCACTATCTAGTGCAGGGAACCTTCAAAATCATAGACGACCGCAGTTCAAGTTGAACACCCAGAGCAGAAAGTGAAAGATGAAACCACAGAGGATATCTTCACTGCAGCCATCAGAACAAAATTAGAAACCCTGAGTACCATCCCTGAAGGATTAGGCGTGGAAGAACACTGGAACCCTTTGAAAGCTTTGTGGGAAGAAGCCTGCATAACCGTATTAGGGAGGAAGAGGAAACAAGACAAGGAATGGATCTCAACGGACACATGGAAGCTGATAGAGGAGGGAGAGGAAGATGGTGAAGCAGAAGATGGGACAGAACAGTGCAGGGATGAACGATGAAAAAATGAACTGAGCACAACCTATAAAACACTACACTGGACAGAGAAGTGAAGAAAAGCACGCTTAAAGACAAAAGACACTTCTACGAAACATTGGCAAATGAAGCAAAACAGGCTGCTGGTAGGGGAGACCTGACAACACTGTATCAAATAACCAGGTTACTATCTCAGAAGAGATCAACGCAGACGAAACCAATGAAAGATAGTGAAGGAAAGCTAGTTACCAAAGAGGAGAAGCAAAGGAAACAGTGGGCTGACCACTTCAAAAAGCTCTTGAGTCGACCACCACCTGCAACTCCTTCAGAAATACCACCAGCAGCCCAGCCACAGAACTTATCATCAGTAAACACAAGCCCCTCGACAAAAGCAGAAGTCCTGAATGCCATAAAACTGCTGAAATCCAGGAAAGCAGCAGGACCAGATGGAATTCCATCAGAAGCAATGAAAACAGACTCAGAGACAACAGCGGACATGTTCACACCACTACTTCAGAATGTTTGGAAGGAAGGAAAGGTACCTGCCAATTGATTGGAAGAAGGTCTATCTTGTCAAAATCCTAAACAATAAAGGCCTAAGTCTTCACAAGAACTGTAACGGAATCATGCTGCTCTCCACACAAAGCAGAATATTATGCCGCATGATCCTGGAGAGACTAAAGGATGCGCTGGATTCCAAACTGCGACTGGAACAGGCTAGCTGGATTCAGGAAGAACAAATCATGTGCGGATCAAATTGCAACGCTACACTACGCCTCATCATAGAACAGAGTATAGAATGGCAGTCAACTGGATCTCTACCTCAACTTCATCGACTTTGAAAAGGCCTTCGACAACGTCGACCGAGAAGTGATTTGGCAGTTGCATCAACACTTCGGAGTGCCACAAATCTTTATCAACCTCATTCAACAACTATATGACGACGCCACATGCCAGGTGATTCACAAAGTGAAGCTCAGTGACGCCTTTGAAGTGAAGACAAGGGACAGAGTAAGACAAGGATGCCTACTATCACCGACGATCTCTTTGATTGCGGTCGACTGGATTGGATCATGCAGCAAACAGTGAAGAGCGAGAAGATGGGCATATGCTGTTCGACTGATGAAAAGACCTTAGAATTAGATTTCACGAACCATGATGATTTATGTTTAATGTGTTACGTCGCACAAACTCAAAGATCTACAGGCAAAAACCAACAAGTTGACAGGAAAGGCAAGGCAGCAAAAACGGGACTTCAAGTGAATGTAGAGAAGACAGAGGTGATGAAGATACCCAACCAACAACAGCATCAACAACAAGCACCAATCACCGTCAATGGGAGAAACCTAAAGAAAGTTGTCTCCTCTTTCACCTACATTCCTGCTTAGGCAGCATCGTTCCAACTTCAAACGGCACAGGCACAGATGAGGATGTCAAAACCACGACCAGAAAAGCAAGACAGTCTTTCATTAGTTTGAAATCAGTGTCGAGATCTATTTCAGTGCACTCAGTATAAAGAGCAGGATCCAGATTTCCAACACCAACTTCAAGTCAGTGCTGCTATATGGTTCAGAAACTTGGCACGTCACGAAAAGCACTTCCAACAAACTACAGACATTTATCAACAGCTGCCGCCTACTCTCACTCGATACTGAAGATCAGATCAGAAGGCCAGAAACAATAAGCAACAAGGTACTGTGGCTGACAACAAACCAACCAAGAACCTATCACCCAACAAATATGCAGAATAAAGTTGAGATGAGAGGGATTGGATTGGGCATACACTGATAAGGTCGACTGGGGACATCGCGGGCCATGCCAGGCCCTGGAGTGGGATCCAAATGTTAAACGGCGAGTTGGGCGTCCGAGGCGAGGGTGAGATAGAGGAGATTATGTGAATAAGAAATGGATGCTTCTGGGCAATCATGGAGAAAGGTTGAAAAGACTGTGGAGAAGAGAGTGCGATGGAGGAGTGCTACTGAAGCCCTGTGTTCCACTAGGAACCCAAGGGGAAATAATAAATGATAATAAAATCAGGTGAATAACCGTAGCGATTCATTCAGAGGAGTTGATGAGCAAGTGAGCCAAAAAAACACAGAAGATAAGAGAGTTGCAAAGTATAACATTTATGGATAGTGGCTAGCAGAGGAATCCAAGGCACTGGCTTTGTCCTTCTCGAAACTCATCAGCCGGATGTACTTACCTCCCAATGAGCAATGTTGTCCCCACCAGGACTCGAACGCGGGACCAATAGCCTCAAACACCTGAACGTTATTCAATAGGTCACTGGGTCACGATAACCATCGCTTGTGCCATCTACTCTACCCAACCACCGACGGAGATTCACAAGCCATATCATCATATCTGCTAGAAAGTATAGTTAAAATTTTGTATACATTTTTCTCTATATGTGACCAAATATTTACCTTTGCATATATTGAACGCCAAGTAAGAGACTGAAGTATTTAGGTTAAAGAAGATAATGTTGATGTGTTATTTATTTTATCATTCGTTATCGAATGAAACGCTGACCAACTGATGAATCAATGGAAAAAGGTCGAACTTGACTGTTAGATATCCTTAATTTTGCATAACTTTTGCCTAATATTTGCCTTTAATCTTAGCATAACTTTACTATTGCTGTTTTCGCGCCCTCTTAGCACAGTTACTGGATTTTGTTTTTCCTGCTGCTTCTAAAAGCTTCACTGTCATTGGTTGTTAACTCTTTCAACTTATCAGTGAATGTAGTGTTTATCAAGGTCGTTTAGAATGTGTATATTTAGCATTGCTTCCAACTGTTTTTGTCTGCTGTTGAGACAGTAAAAGCTCTGTATCAACGGTTCATCTTCTCTTCGTGTCTCCGAGTATCGATGATACTGTTGTTGTGGTGGTTGACGTTCTGATTAGCAAATACAGTAGATTTCTTTCTGCGTTAGGCTCATCTGTCGTAAACTGCTAGATCGCATTACCGATCAAAGCATAGACTTCCAAGTATTACATATATCAGGCAGACTTAAGTCGGAACTAGTGTAACTTATAAACGTGAAATTGTTACCCATTCATCATATATATATTGAAATGAGGTGTAAATTTACGGAGATATCAAATAATAGATGAGGACCACTTGGGTAAACAAGCGAACGAAAGCACAGTTATCTGCATGAATTGAAATGAGAGGAGATTAGAATAATCAAAATCGTTATCACCATCAGTAGTGTATATCTTCATAATTACAATGAAACCAAGTAACACTATTATTGAAATAGGTATAGAAAAATCAAGACAGTTTCCAAATCAGATAAAAGTTGCAAATCACACTAAGTTACCCCAAGTCTTTGGGAATATATAGAAAAATTGAAGTTGACGTCGTTAGCAAATTTAAAGTGGTATTCCTTTGTGAAAAGCTGAGAGACTAAAACATAGCGGATGTACTAATCAATGCAACTTTAGCGAAAATCAGTTAGTGCATATAGGCGACAGTGTAATACGTGCTGAATATCTGTCTCCTATGGTGTCATATGAGAGGATCAACTTCGACTGTCAATTGATCGACTGGCTTTCCGCTTGTCAACACAACTACTTGGAACGATAACCATCTCGACTGACGATCAGTATGTCTTTCACTGTGTCCACCCTCTACGAGACACCACACACACTTTGATAAAGTCTGTCGGCCATTTTCACCAGCTGGCCAAGTCTTCTAGTCAGCTTCTCCATCTAACTGTGTACACGCAGAACGTACAGCATCCTCTTAGATGGTGTGCTGGGTTGGCATGTAAGTGTCTTTCATGCGTTGTCTGGTCAATCACATGTTTTGTATTCATGTCTACGCCAGTGGAGTGCTTCAAAATTCAGTGGGTTGCATATGAACATTCATGTGTACATGTTTGTGAGCAGGAAAACACATTTGTAGAGAATGAGGATGTTATGGCACACCGAGTGTGTGTGTGTGTGTGTGTGTGTGTGTGCGTTTGTGACGATGCTGATGTGGAGGGTGACGTTGGCAAGGTTGTTGTTGTTTTTGGTGAAGGTGAAGTTGAAGGTGACGGAGAATGGTAGTAGAATTGGTGGAAGTATTTTGTGTGAGTGGTGTTGTGATGATGATAGGCGAAGTGATAGTGTGTCGAGTGTGTGTCGACTGTGTGTGTGCGTGTGTGTGTGTGTGTGTATGTGTGTGGTAGTGTTTGGTGGTGACCACGGCGTCCCGCGTGGTCTAGCGGTTAGGATTCCTGGCTCTCACCCAGGCGGCCCGGGTTCGACTCCCGGCGCGGGAGGGCTTTTCAAAACAAACCAGACAACAACAACAACACCAACTGCACCATACACCTTCGAAGGCATAGACGGCAACTCCACGGTCAACTGAAAAGTCGCCGGCGAACGGATCGCGGCCCACTACCACTCTCACTCTCACCGCAAACAAACACACGGTCACGCGTGCATTGACACACTCTCCAAAAACGTCACCCACTTCCTCCTCACCTACGAATCTCACTCCTACCACCCCACTCCACTCCACACACCGAGCAAGCCAATGTGGACGGCTTCAGCTCCACGTGCACGACAAGTGTGGCAGACATATCCCGGTCGTCACGGATGAGGACGTGGACGCGGACACAATTATAAACGCTTCTCATGTTCATTAACTTGATTTTAAGAAAATGCATATTATTATAATCCTCCTCAAATTTGAAATGATCTTTTATACTACTTGCTTCATACATAGTAGTAAAGAGATTATTTAAGAAATCTTATTCAATCAACCTCTGAACTTGTATTCTGAAAGTCGACTACTTTTACATGCAAAACTGAATAACTAAGTATTGAGTCATGTAACAGCAACTTTTCAAATCCTTGAGGAAGCATTTACGTATATAAAAGTGTAGCCATTATACAAGGAGATTCTTCAACTCATTGTGTTCATTCTTTTCTTGTTTGATTTTGTCATCTAAACCTAATTTTATTGATAAAAATGTTCCGGAATGCTGTAGAAATCCTTAGTTATCTGTCAACATAAAAAGGATTTGTAGCTTATAACACTTCCTTCTACCTCTTTAGAAGTTTGGGAATATCGGGATTTATCCCAAAAATATAGTGTTGAAGCCTTAGTATATATTCATAGACTTTTCACATATATATTCAGTTGTACCTGCAATACAGCTAATTTATCAATTAGGGAGTGATGAACCAGGACTAACTATGATGTACTGTGGAGTGAAAACGAGATAAGGTAGGTGTTTGTCATCGACTGACAACAGTTGGGGAGCCATTGAAAACTTGAATTCACTTGACAGCTCCTTCGTCTTAGTATTGAAATTCCCAGAACTCTAATCTTAACCCACTACAACGGATCAAAACCATAGCCTTTGGGTTACGTGGCAAGTGCGTTACCATTAGGTCATTGAATCAGAACCCATTCGTCCACATCTTACTTTTATCAGTTCGTGGTATAACTTGGTCTGCATCCATTGGCGTCGTAGAGTAACCGTCCTCAAGTCCGACTTGATTTGCCCCACCGTGAATGATTTCTCGTCAGAAATTCAGTGGATTTCATCTAGAAGCAAGTCACCACTGAGCAATGGACAGTACTTCAGTTTTGGATGTTTCTGGGGACCCATTAATTTCAAGTTGGTAACCACTACGGATTGAAATGTTCCATGGTTTCAGGTTTTCAGTGGTTCCGTAACTTATGTAAGTCAGTGGTGAATACCGAATTGAAGTCAATAAACTCTTGCAAACCTTCAAATTTGGAGAAGGAAATAAAATATTTCAGTTCGCTAAATTGTGTGCAACAATTTTAGGGTCAGATATATAGATCAAGGTAGTCAGTTGGAGTAAATTACTATAACAGAGCACAAGAATGGGATCAAATCTAAAATGAAGGAACCTGGTTTAATGAGAAATCTAGAAAAAAGGTCCACCATTGGGATACATATGATTGTACATAATTGAATAATGAGATGGCACAAAGTGAAAAGTCTGATGAGCATAACTTAACACAATGGAAGGAGAGACCGATAACTGAAAGTTTATCCATCGAATTAATATTGAATGCGTGCAGTACGGATGACTTAACATCTCTTTGGAGACTTCTATTACCTATAAGACAAATCAAGGAGGAGAAGAAACAGAACTACAAACAACAACATCTGTTAAGGAATGTTTAACAAACAAATTATTGTGAAACTAGTTACTATCACTGTTCAAGTCAAACCTTTCTTTCATATGAATCCGGTAGGCTACTCCAAGACACTTGGGTGACAAAACAAAGTTTTTCAAAAGAATAAATTACCAGAAATAAGGACTAGATTAAAATTTTATTTTATTTTACAATCAACAAAGAAAATGAGAATTTTTATTACTTTCTTTCAAGCAACTTAGCGTAAAAAAAAGAGGATTTTTACTGCTTTAATTGTTGATATGCCTTACAAGATGACAAGCTTGTATTTTCTATGTAGTTATGATTACCACAAGATGCTTTACTGTGAATCGCTTAGACTGTATGAAGACAGTGATTTTTACACTAAGCATTCATGCTTAATCAGCCTATCAAAACAGAAGAAATAACTATCTTATGCTTTCAATAGAATTCATTGATAGACTTCTATTCCTACCGACTAAAAATAACTGAAAGCATACATACATCAACCGTATGATGATATTCTTATTCAGATTGTACTGCACACACACACACACACACACACACACACACATACACCTTTACTATTATGCAAGTGATTTCCCTAGGGAGTCATAACTTCCCATATCCAGTAACCATGATAACACTTCTCTAAACAATACACTTGTTATATCTTGATGACAGTAACAAACTGTGAAAGAATTTTTTCATGTTTACGGGTAAAACTATAAGCAAAGATAAGATTATTGGATGTATCTTTTTTTTTCTCTACTAAACGTGTAAAAAATTTATATGTTCCCGGAAAAAGTATCAGTGAAGGCTATTCTAAGAAATTGTTACATCTCCTTTTCTTGTCTAAATTTAAAAACAGTTTTAACTTATGGATATTAATGGAGGTGATATAAATATTGTTTGAGCTGGCGTTGTTCTATGAAGCAGGTTTTATTATATTTGTCTGAAGTAAAAGTCTCCTTCACTCTCTCCCCTAGCTGTAACCCCATCAAGTAATGGTAGTTTAGAGGAGATTTTTTATCTGAATATATGAAATTACCAAGTTAAATTTATCCTGTAAAGTTTTAAAAACAGTTCTTAATAACCTCCTCAAAAACGTGTTGGTCAGTAAATGTACACTTAGCTTACACTGCTCACTATGACGTCTGTTAGATAAGCTTTTTAATATATGAAAGCTACCAGAGGATTTAATAATCTAATGCCTGCATTTTCAAGTACTTCATGTTCTACAATCTTTACTTGAAACATAATCATTTCTCAGTTATTCCTTGTTATTACAATCGATCAATATAAATTTGCAACAAAAATGTATGTTCATCAATAGTTAATGGGTGGAAATAATGTCATAAAAAGTTATCAGTAGAGTTACAAGGTCATTGTGGCTGAAGGTCAGCATAACGTCATCAATTACAATAAATAAATAACATGTCTTAGGCAGATTATGACTAAGGTAAAATGATAGATTGGATGTATCTCTCTTGAACGTAGAGAGGAGGCTTGAAATAATGAATTGCCAAGGCTTCTTTGTGTTCACTTGGCTAGTCCATATTCTCTTCAAAATGTTTAATTTGACTTTTATAAATGACTTTGAAAGAAGATTCTAGTGGGGCAGAATGGTAGGAGTTAACCAGATGCTTAAGAATCGAGCTGGTTATCTCTATGATCTCTCTTTTAGATAGTCATTCAGGATAGTGTACAGAAATGCTCGTGAATGGCACATGCTTTGCGCGGTCTATGTAAACAGCTTCACAAGAGCAGGTGAATTGTCAAACACAAGCGGACGTGAACCACAGCGGTAGTTTATCCTTTATACATCCTCTAATTCGTTGAAGTTTATTTGCCTGTTTGACCGGACCATATTACTTCAAAAGAAATATTTCCACAAGGTATCTCTAGTGATTCAGGTATTCCATAATTCTCATTGCTGATGGAGTTGTGTAGATAAGTTTTATTGTTTAGCAGCCGTAGATACCATATAGTAGTTTTATTTCAAATTCTGAAAAGCTGTTGGGAAGACTTCCTAGTCCAGAGTATTATGCTTATAAGCACCCCTCATTCCTTATCTTATTCTTAACTTAATCGGGATGGAATAGCTGCCTACATACAAGGCAGCAATGCATAATCAGTTAAGCATAAAAGGATCTATTTTAATCATTTTAGTGATACGCTAAATTTATGAGGTCTTTGCAAAGCTTTGAACCTATACAGTCCTCTATAATCGCTTGGATCTGTTGTCTTTCTCTTACTTTACATTTGTTAATGTTTATGTTGGATCTTAATGTGTGGGTGTATGTGACATTGGTTTTCAGTCCCCCAGAAAACCTAAAATATCGCTTATCATCTATGCATAAAGTAAATGAGAGCGGAATCCTTACTCAGTAACCTGTGATTATTCATAAATACATTTTTGCCAATTTGACTACATCTGTTCAGGTTTTAGTCGGTTGGTTAGTTACTATATAAAACGTAGGACATCCTGGTAAGTAAGAGGACGATGACTGGGGATTAAGCTTCTGAAACATAATGAAATGAATAAATTTAAAAGTAAGAGAATGTGCTTATAAATCAGTTGATATAAATGAATGTGCAAGTTTACTTTTATATCAATGATTTCAGTTGCGCTGTATTCTACTTTAGACGAAAACGCTGATCAAAGAAGTGATGAAGAAGACTGAGTGAATAATTCTCTGACATTAGTGTTGAATAATAATGATACTACTACTACTACTACTACTACTACTACTACTACTACTACTACTACTACTACTACTACTACTACTACTACTACTACTACTATTACTACTACTACTACCACTACTACTATTACTACTACTATTACTACTACTGCTACTATTAATAATAATGGCTTTATTCTGAAAGGTATTTCGGGAATACTCTACAGACTATTCAGGATATCATACAGCATCGATTGGACAGAAATAGTGTATATGTGTACATAGCGAAAAAAATAAGAATATTTACTCCATCTACAGCTTTCTTGAAAATGCACAGTTGACTTAGGTTTGCAGTCACATTAGCAATTAGATTCATAATATATAAATAGTAAAATGCTTATCATCAAGTAGGTTGCTTTGAAAAACAAAGTAATTTAGCGGAGAAAAATTTTTTTTAGACAAACCATTTTCAGCAGCTGTACAAACATATTTGTAGTAATAATAAACAAGTAGATTAGTCTATCATTAGACGGCCTTCTCTAGTCAACAGCTGATTCAGGGTAGTGCGAAGAATAGACTGCCACTTTAGGCCACATTCATATGTGTCGGTCAGTTTACTTACTCTTGTAGAGCTGGTTATGTGGGCTACACAAAGTGCAGCCTTTCGGAAAGCATCTCCAAACACTATTCTGCATAACCGTCCACAGGATAACACAAGTTGAACAACAGTTCCATATTGGATTGGTCATGTTGTTTCCCCCACAGTCTTCTTTTAAAATCCTATACAAAGTAAAGCCAAAACGGCTCGAAAGCAGTGAGGATTCGTTGGCAGGCTAACTATTAAAGCCTAAGCTCTGAGTACAAAAGTGGTACGCCCATCTCATTAGTTTGCCGTAGTCATAATTCTTCCTTGAGTTTCTTTACTGCCTTAATATTAACCTTACACTTACTAACTGATTATTATTACTTTTTGTTTTTAATTTGCAATCGACTTTCCCACATCTTAACATGTTAGCTCGAATCTTGCATTGAAATTCTCATAATCCTTTACTCCGATTATTGATTACAATTAGTATTATTAGTTTTGACTTGTTTATTATTTGGCCTAGTGGTCATCACGTTAGTCTACTGCGAATTTTCCTTAAACATACTGATTATGTAACCCCTTTCTAAATCAAGGAACGACCTGCTATTTTACCCTAGAATATTCCGTTTTGGTGACCTAATGTTGACTTATTAGCCAGTAAGAAACTAATCTGTTTGTTTATTAGTACTATCAATACAATTGTACAATTGGTGAAAAACGATTCTTCGAAAAGAAAACTGGCTTCTCTGGATTTCTTTGTGTTTTTCATGTCATATTTTGTACTAATCAGTTACTTGACAAAATACAATCTTGATATCTACTATGATAGTTGACTTGGTTTTGGCTAGTAGAGGAATCCGGTAGACGCATTTCATCCTATTTAGTACTCGTACCTGCACCCCAGTGAATGATGTTGTTCCCAGTGAAACTCGAACTTCGTACCCATCTGGATAGGAAGTCTTCTACCAACTGAGATCGAATAATTTGATCCAGTATAACAATGCAGAATTACAAGTGCATCAATAAATAGTAACTTGAAATTCACCGTTAGTTTCCCTTCTTCCATACTGTAGACATTCACTTATTATGTCTAATCACTAATCAGTTGACAATTAGAGTGTCCACTCAACTTATCACTCCAATTAGCGTACCTACAAATATGTTACACTGCCATCCACAAGATTAAGCAGTCGAATTATAATTATTGCTTGATATCCATTTGCCGTAAATTTGACGATTTCAAAATATATTAAATAATTTGATTTTATAACTGTAGAATGTGATGAGAAGTCATTGAAATGAGTAATCTTTGTCCATATTCGACTTCTAATATATCATGAATAATTAAGAATAGATATGAATAGTGATGTATACAAGCAGTATATGCAGAAGACTTTGAATCATGAAATAAAGACAAATACTAAGAATTAAGAATAATCATTCAGAGAGAAGTAAAGGGTAAACGGGAAGTAACCGAAACGTCTATGTTCAGATGACAAGTACAAACCCAATTTACTCTTAGAGAAACAAATGCTTTATCGTAGGGCAGGACAGGCTAAATTTGAAGCTAAAATTAAAGATCACTATCAGGTGACTAAACCTCACCAGGTTAACTAGTTCACTAGTTACTAGCCAGTTCTAAGCCCGAATATAGAGAGAAAGTTGGGCATAGGGCTAGCAGCCCTACTCCTTAAAACCAATCCAGTCGCTAAAGAAACTTCAGATAACAAACAAAATATAAAAAATAAAAACAAAGTTATTCCTCGCTTGAATCGTGGAGACGAAATGATGCCGGTTGGTGAAAAACTTCAGGAGGCCAGTCGTCTGATGTTTCTCCTCTCGATGAAAGTGTAAGGATAGGGACATAGAAAGGTCCACATCATGTAAGAACCTAACAAGGCTGTCCACATTGCAAAAGAGATGAGGAGGTAGGGCACAGAAGTGCTTGGAATCTGAGAAAGTAGATGGAATGGAAGTAGACTGTCCAAACTGTCAACTAGAGAGTCAATAATCTACTCCGATATTGTCAGCCAGACGGCTGCCACGAGCACACTGAGTTTTGGAGTGGCTATCATGATATCTCCAAGATCATCGAAGACTCTCATGCAGTGGGAACCAGTCTCCTCCTGCAGGATCACGACAGCAAGATGGATTTGAATCAAAAGGAAGGAAAGTCACAGCCATACAGTGCTACATTATGCACCTTCAAATAATGCAGATGAAGAGAAAAAGGAGGAATTCTACAGAGAACTGCAATCAGTAATAGACAAGACCCCACTCCAGTTGGCGACATCAACATTCTAATAGGTGGGGTGACATGAATGCCAAACTGGGAGTGGACAACACAGGAAGAGAACTGATCATGGGTCGAGAAGCACTCGGTGAATTGATGAATGAGAATGGAGAACTGTTTGCAGACTTCTGCGCATTTAATGACTTGGTGGTTGGAGGCAGTGTGTACAAACACAAGAATATTCACAAGGCGACATGGATTTCACCGTTCACCAGATGGACACGCTACACTGAAAATCAGATCGACTTCATCTCAATCTGGCAGCCAGCCTACTAAACAGAAGATCAGATGAAGAAGGGGAGCAGATGTAGGTTCACACTCTTCACTATCTAGTGCAGGGAACCTTCAAAATCATAGACGACCGCAGTTCAAGTTGAACACCCAGAGCAGAAAGTGAAAGATGAAACCACAGAGGATATCTTCACTGCAGCCATCAGAACAAAATTAGAAACCCTGAGTACCATCCCTGAAGGATTAGGCGTGGAAGAACACTGGAACCCTTTGAAAGCTTTGTGGGAAGAAGCCTGCATAACCGTATTAGGGAGGAAGAGGAAACAAGACAAGGAATGGATCTCAACGGACACATGGAAGCTGATAGAGGAGGGAGAGGAAGATGGTGAAGCAGAAGATGGGACAGAACAGTGCAGGGATGAACGATGAAAAAATGAACTGAGCACAACCTATAAAACACTACACTGGACAGAGAAGTGAAGAAAAGCACGCTTAAAGACAAAAGACACTTCTACGAAACATTGGCAAATGAAGCAAAACAGGCTGCTGGTAGGGGAGACCTGACAACACTGTATCAAATAACCAGGTTACTATCTCAGAAGAGATCAACGCAGACGAAACCAATGAAAGATAGTGAAGGAAAGCTAGTTACCAAAGAGGAGAAGCAAAGGAAACAGTGGGCTGACCACTTCAAAAAGCTCTTGAGTCGACCACCACCTGCAACTCCTTCAGAAATACCACCAGCAGCCCAGCCACAGAACTTATCATCAGTAAACACAAGCCCCTCGACAAAAGCAGAAGTCCTGAATGCCATAAAACTGCTGAAATCCAGGAAAGCAGCAGGACCAGATGGAATTCCATCAGAAGCAATGAAAACAGACTCAGAGACAACAGCGGACATGTTCACACCACTACTTCAGAATGTTTGGAAGGAAGGAAAGGTACCTGCCAATTGATTGGAAGAAGGTCTATCTTGTCAAAATCCTAAACAATAAAGGCCTAAGTCTTCACAAGAACTGTAACGGAATCATGCTGCTCTCCACACAAAGCAGAATATTATGCCGCATGATCCTGGAGAGACTAAAGGATGCGCTGGATTCCAAACTGCGACTGGAACAGGCTAGCTGGATTCAGGAAGAACAAATCATGTGCGGATCAAATTGCAACGCTACACTACGCCTCATCATAGAACAGAGTATAGAATGGCAGTCAACTGGATCTCTACCTCAACTTCATCGACTTTGAAAAGGCCTTCGACAACGTCGACCGAGAAGTGATTTGGCAGTTGCATCAACACTTCGGAGTGCCACAAATCTTTATCAACCTCATTCAACAACTATATGACGACGCCACATGCCAGGTGATTCACAAAGTGAAGCTCAGTGACGCCTTTGAAGTGAAGACAAGGGACAGAGTAAGACAAGGATGCCTACTATCACCGACGATCTCTTTGATTGCGGTCGACTGGATTGGATCATGCAGCAAACAGTGAAGAGCGAGAAGATGGGCATATGCTGTTCGACTGATGAAAAGACCTTAGAATTAGATTTCACGAACCATGATGATTTATGTTTAATGTGTTACGTCGCACAAACTCAAAGATCTACAGGCAAAAACCAACAAGTTGACAGGAAAGGCAAGGCAGCAAAAACGGGACTTCAAGTGAATGTAGAGAAGACAGAGGTGATGAAGATACCCAACCAACAACAGCATCAACAACAAGCACCAATCACCGTCAATGGGAGAAACCTAAAGAAAGTTGTCTCCTCTTTCACCTACATTCCTGCTTAGGCAGCATCGTTCCAACTTCAAACGGCACAGGCACAGATGAGGATGTCAAAACCACGACCAGAAAAGCAAGACAGTCTTTCATTAGTTTGAAATCAGTGTCGAGATCTATTTCAGTGCACTCAGTATAAAGAGCAGGATCCAGATTTCCAACACCAACTTCAAGTCAGTGCTGCTATATGGTTCAGAAACTTGGCACGTCACGAAAAGCACTTCCAACAAACTACAGACATTTATCAACAGCTGCCGCCTACTCTCACTCGATACTGAAGATCAGATCAGAAGGCCAGAAACAATAAGCAACAAGGTACTGTGGCTGACAACAAACCAACCAAGAACCTATCACCCAACAAATATGCAGAATAAAGTTGAGATGAGAGGGATTGGATTGGGCATACACTGATAAGGTCGACTGGGGACATCGCGGGCCATGCCAGGCCCTGGAGTGGGATCCAAATGTTAAACGGCGAGTTGGGCGTCCGAGGCGAGGGTGAGATAGAGGAGATTATGTGAATAAGAAATGGATGCTTCTGGGCAATCATGGAGAAAGGTTGAAAAGACTGTGGAGAAGAGAGTGCGATGGAGGAGTGCTACTGAAGCCCTGTGTTCCACTAGGAACCCAAGGGGAAATAATAAATGATAATAAAATCAGGTGAATAACCGTAGCGATTCATTCAGAGGAGTTGATGAGCAAGTGAGCCAAAAAAACACAGAAGATAAGAGAGTTGCAAAGTATAACATTTATGGATAGTGGCTAGCAGAGGAATCCAAGGCACTGGCTTTGTCCTTCTCGAAACTCATCAGCCGGATGTACTTACCTCCCAATGAGCAATGTTGTCCCCACCAGGACTCGAACGCGGGACCAATAGCCTCAAACACCTGAACGTTATTCAATAGGTCACTGGGTCACGATAACCATCGCTTGTGCCATCTACTCTACCCAACCACCGACGGAGATTCACAAGCCATATCATCATATCTGCTAGAAAGTATAGTTAAAATTTTGTATACATTTTTCTCTATATGTGACCAAATATTTACCTTTGCATATATTGAACGCCAAGTAAGAGACTGAAGTATTTAGGTTAAAGAAGATAATGTTGATGTGTTATTTATTTTATCATTCGTTATCGAATGAAACGCTGACCAACTGATGAATCAATGGAAAAAGGTCGAACTTGACTGTTAGATATCCTTAATTTTGCATAACTTTTGCCTAATATTTGCCTTTAATCTTAGCATAACTTTACTATTGCTGTTTTCGCGCCCTCTTAGCACAGTTACTGGATTTTGTTTTTCCTGCTGCTTCTAAAAGCTTCACTGTCATTGGTTGTTAACTCTTTCAACTTATCAGTGAATGTAGTGTTTATCAAGGTCGTTTAGAATGTGTATATTTAGCATTGCTTCCAACTGTTTTTGTCTGCTGTTGAGACAGTAAAAGCTCTGTATCAACGGTTCATCTTCTCTTCGTGTCTCCGAGTATCGATGATACTGTTGTTGTGGTGGTTGACGTTCTGATTAGCAAATACAGTAGATTTCTTTCTGCGTTAGGCTCATCTGTCGTAAACTGCTAGATCGCATTACCGATCAAAGCATAGACTTCCAAGTATTACATATATCAGGCAGACTTAAGTCGGAACTAGTGTAACTTATAAACGTGAAATTGTTACCCATTCATCATATATATATTGAAATGAGGTGTAAATTTACGGAGATATCAAATAATAGATGAGGACCACTTGGGTAAACAAGCGAACGAAAGCACAGTTATCTGCATGAATTGAAATGAGAGGAGATTAGAATAATCAAAATCGTTATCACCATCAGTAGTGTATATCTTCATAATTACAATGAAACCAAGTAACACTATTATTGAAATAGGTATAGAAAAATCAAGACAGTTTCCAAATCAGATAAAAGTTGCAAATCACACTAAGTTACCCCAAGTCTTTGGGAATATATAGAAAAATTGAAGTTGACGTCGTTAGCAAATTTAAAGTGGTATTCCTTTGTGAAAAGCTGAGAGACTAAAACATAGCGGATGTACTAATCAATGCAACTTTAGCGAAAATCAGTTAGTGCATATAGGCGACAGTGTAATACGTGCTGAATATCTGTCTCCTATGGTGTCATATGAGAGGATCAACTTCGACTGTCAATTGATCGACTGGCTTTCCGCTTGTCAACACAACTACTTGGAACGATAACCATCTCGACTGACGATCAGTATGTCTTTCACTGTGTCCACCCTCTACGAGACACCACACACACTTTGATAAAGTCTGTCGGCCATTTTCACCAGCTGGCCAAGTCTTCTAGTCAGCTTCTCCATCTAACTGTGTACACGCAGAACGTACAGCATCCTCTTAGATGGTGTGCTGGGTTGGCATGTAAGTGTCTTTCATGCGTTGTCTGGTCAATCACATGTTTTGTATTCATGTCTACGCCAGTGGAGTGCTTCAAAATTCAGTGGGTTGCATATGAACATTCATGTGTACATGTTTGTGAGCAGGAAAACACATTTGTAGAGAATGAGGATGTTATGGCACACCGAGTGTGTGTGTGTGTGTGTGTGTGTGTGTGCGTTTGTGACGATGCTGATGTGGAGGGTGACGTTGGCAAGGTTGTTGTTGTTTTTGGTGAAGGTGAAGTTGAAGGTGACGGAGAATGGTAGTAGAATTGGTGGAAGTATTTTGTGTGAGTGGTGTTGTGATGATGATAGGCGAAGTGATAGTGTGTCGAGTGTGTGTCGACTGTGTGTGTGCGTGTGTGTGTGTGTGTGTATGTGTGTGGTAGTGTTTGGTGGTGACCACGGCGTCCCGCGTGGTCTAGCGGTTAGGATTCCTGGCTCTCACCCAGGCGGCCCGGGTTCGACTCCCGGCGCGGGAGGGCTTTTCAAAACAAACCAGACAACAACAACAACACCAACTGCACCATACACCTTCGAAGGCATAGACGGCAACTCCACGGTCAACTGAAAAGTCGCCGGCGAACGGATCGCGGCCCACTACCACTCTCACTCTCACCGCAAACAAACACACGGTCACGCGTGCATTGACACACTCTCCAAAAACGTCACCCACTTCCTCCTCACCTACGAATCTCACTCCTACCACCCCACTCCACTCCACACACCGAGCAAGCCAATGTGGACGGCTTCAGCTCCACGTGCACGACAAGTGTGGCAGACATATCCCGGTCGTCACGGATGAGGACGTGGACGCGGACACAATTATAAACGCTTCTCATGTTCATTAACTTGATTTTAAGAAAATGCATATTATTATAATCCTCCTCAAATTTGAAATGATCTTTTATACTACTTGCTTCATACATAGTAGTAAAGAGATTATTTAAGAAATCTTATTCAATCAACCTCTGAACTTGTATTCTGAAAGTCGACTACTTTTACATGCAAAACTGAATAACTAAGTATTGAGTCATGTAACAGCAACTTTTCAAATCCTTGAGGAAGCATTTACGTATATAAAAGTGTAGCCATTATACAAGGAGATTCTTCAACTCATTGTGTTCATTCTTTTCTTGTTTGATTTTGTCATCTAAACCTAATTTTATTGATAAAAATGTTCCGGAATGCTGTAGAAATCCTTAGTTATCTGTCAACATAAAAAGGATTTGTAGCTTATAACACTTCCTTCTACCTCTTTAGAAGTTTGGGAATATCGGGATTTATCCCAAAAATATAGTGTTGAAGCCTTAGTATATATTCATAGACTTTTCACATATATATTCAGTTGTACCTGCAATACAGCTAATTTATCAATTAGGGAGTGATGAACCAGGACTAACTATGATGTACTGTGGAGTGAAAACGAGATAAGGTAGGTGTTTGTCATCGACTGACAACAGTTGGGGAGCCATTGAAAACTTGAATTCACTTGACAGCTCCTTCGTCTTAGTATTGAAATTCCCAGAACTCTAATCTTAACCCACTACAACGGATCAAAACCATAGCCTTTGGGTTACGTGGCAAGTGCGTTACCATTAGGTCATTGAATCAGAACCCATTCGTCCACATCTTACTTTTATCAGTTCGTGGTATAACTTGGTCTGCATCCATTGGCGTCGTAGAGTAACCGTCCTCAAGTCCGACTTGATTTGCCCCACCGTGAATGATTTCTCGTCAGAAATTCAGTGGATTTCATCTAGAAGCAAGTCACCACTGAGCAATGGACAGTACTTCAGTTTTGGATGTTTCTGGGGACCCATTAATTTCAAGTTGGTAACCACTACGGATTGAAATGTTCCATGGTTTCAGGTTTTCAGTGGTTCCGTAACTTATGTAAGTCAGTGGTGAATACCGAATTGAAGTCAATAAACTCTTGCAAACCTTCAAATTTGGAGAAGGAAATAAAATATTTCAGTTCGCTAAATTGTGTGCAACAATTTTAGGGTCAGATATATAGATCAAGGTAGTCAGTTGGAGTAAATTACTATAACAGAGCACAAGAATGGGATCAAATCTAAAATGAAGGAACCTGGTTTAATGAGAAATCTAGAAAAAAGGTCCACCATTGGGATACATATGATTGTACATAATTGAATAATGAGATGGCACAAAGTGAAAAGTCTGATGAGCATAACTTAACACAATGGAAGGAGAGACCGATAACTGAAAGTTTATCCATCGAATTAATATTGAATGCGTGCAGTACGGATGACTTAACATCTCTTTGGAGACTTCTATTACCTATAAGACAAATCAAGGAGGAGAAGAAACAGAACTACAAACAACAACATCTGTTAAGGAATGTTTAACAAACAAATTATTGTGAAACTAGTTACTATCACTGTTCAAGTCAAACCTTTCTTTCATATGAATCCGGTAGGCTACTCCAAGACACTTGGGTGACAAAACAAAGTTTTTCAAAAGAATAAATTACCAGAAATAAGGACTAGATTAAAATTTTATTTTATTTTACAATCAACAAAGAAAATGAGAATTTTTATTACTTTCTTTCAAGCAACTTAGCGTAAAAAAAAGAGGATTTTTACTGCTTTAATTGTTGATATGCCTTACAAGATGACAAGCTTGTATTTTCTATGTAGTTATGATTACCACAAGATGCTTTACTGTGAATCGCTTAGACTGTATGAAGACAGTGATTTTTACACTAAGCATTCATGCTTAATCAGCCTATCAAAACAGAAGAAATAACTATCTTATGCTTTCAATAGAATTCATTGATAGACTTCTATTCCTACCGACTAAAAATAACTGAAAGCATACATACATCAACCGTATGATGATATTCTTATTCAGATTGTACTGCACACACACACACACACACACACACACACACATACACCTTTACTATTATGCAAGTGATTTCCCTAGGGAGTCATAACTTCCCATATCCAGTAACCATGATAACACTTCTCTAAACAATACACTTGTTATATCTTGATGACAGTAACAAACTGTGAAAGAATTTTTTCATGTTTACGGGTAAAACTATAAGCAAAGATAAGATTATTGGATGTATCTTTTTTTTTCTCTACTAAACGTGTAAAAAATTTATATGTTCCCGGAAAAAGTATCAGTGAAGGCTATTCTAAGAAATTGTTACATCTCCTTTTCTTGTCTAAATTTAAAAACAGTTTTAACTTATGGATATTAATGGAGGTGATATAAATATTGTTTGAGCTGGCGTTGTTCTATGAAGCAGGTTTTATTATATTTGTCTGAAGTAAAAGTCTCCTTCACTCTCTCCCCTAGCTGTAACCCCATCAAGTAATGGTAGTTTAGAGGAGATTTTTTATCTGAATATATGAAATTACCAAGTTAAATTTATCCTGTAAAGTTTTAAAAACAGTTCTTAATAACCTCCTCAAAAACGTGTTGGTCAGTAAATGTACACTTAGCTTACACTGCTCACTATGACGTCTGTTAGATAAGCTTTTTAATATATGAAAGCTACCAGAGGATTTAATAATCTAATGCCTGCATTTTCAAGTACTTCATGTTCTACAATCTTTACTTGAAACATAATCATTTCTCAGTTATTCCTTGTTATTACAATCGATCAATATAAATTTGCAACAAAAATGTATGTTCATCAATAGTTAATGGGTGGAAATAATGTCATAAAAAGTTATCAGTAGAGTTACAAGGTCATTGTGGCTGAAGGTCAGCATAACGTCATCAATTACAATAAATAAATAACATGTCTTAGGCAGATTATGACTAAGGTAAAATGATAGATTGGATGTATCTCTCTTGAACGTAGAGAGGAGGCTTGAAATAATGAATTGCCAAGGCTTCTTTGTGTTCACTTGGCTAGTCCATATTCTCTTCAAAATGTTTAATTTGACTTTTATAAATGACTTTGAAAGAAGATTCTAGTGGGGCAGAATGGTAGGAGTTAACCAGATGCTTAAGAATCGAGCTGGTTATCTCTATGATCTCTCTTTTAGATAGTCATTCAGGATAGTGTACAGAAATGCTCGTGAATGGCACATGCTTTGCGCGGTCTATGTAAACAGCTTCACAAGAGCAGGTGAATTGTCAAACACAAGCGGACGTGAACCACAGCGGTAGTTTATCCTTTATACATCCTCTAATTCGTTGAAGTTTATTTGCCTGTTTGACCGGACCATATTACTTCAAAAGAAATATTTCCACAAGGTATCTCTAGTGATTCAGGTATAATTTACTGAAATACAACTGTTTAAATTCTTCGCATCTGTTATGATGGAAAAATATTGACGACTACCTTGATACACCTACTTCATATCAGATGTTAGAACTCAGTCATTAGAAAGTCCTGGACCTAAGTTTTGTGTTTTTTGACACCAGTCAGCAAGGTGTATCCGAGACATCAAGGGAAATGATGTCCCTTGTGAAATGTGAACCCACGTCATCCAGTGTTGCCTTAAGTGATATTACTACGGAGGTATTCGGCGGATGAGTGATCTTCTGTGGGGCTGGGTTAGGTACCCTGAGTGGTCACTGGATAGTAATCAGTTTCACGTATCTAGTACTGAGTGCTGACCTAATTCTATTTACCAAGTAACATTCATCAAAGTACACCATGATATTGAGCCTCCTAGCTTGATAGTCACAGTGCTAAATGATCGAAAGAGTTTGATTCGCAATGTACAGTATGAAATTGGTTGTTCTGCAGGGAACAACCAATGTACTTTACCAATTCTGCTATTCAGATTGCGAATGGCCCTTCAATTAAATTCCAATATTGCACCACTGAATCATCATCGATTATCTGATACACGCTTAATTGATAGACTTTCATCAGTCTTCAAAATTCAAGACTGAGTGGCGTAATCGGTTACCCAATAGCTATCAACACATGTACACCTATTCCATATAAAACAAAGAAGTAATTAAATCATTTCGAATAGAAAAGTAATTTGTTACCGATAGTTGGTGAGAAATAAACCCCAAATACCGAAAAACAAAATTGCTTACGAATATACAGATCAAAAAAATAGAACACGCAAATGGGAAGAGGAAAAGGGAGTACAAAAAAATATAATAACAAAGTGCGCGGAAATAAAACACAAAATAATATGCAGGGTAAGGATGTCCGAAAAAAAGCGCATGACGAAAAAAACCCACGCCAGACTCGTGAACATATGACGCATCCACGAGAGTTGATCATTTTGATGTTGACTGGTAGGGGGAAGTGTAGGGAGTAGGCGATTGGCAGTGAATCGGAGAGTGTAGTGAGAAGGTATGCTTGATCAGTCGGTGGCTTCATGCAGTAGGCTGATGAGTCTATCTGCCACTCCACTCCACTCCACTCCACACGAATCCACTCAACTCCACTCAACTCACCTCAAATCAAATCAACTCAACTCAACTCAATTCCACTCCACACACCGACCAGGCCAATGTGGACGGCTCCGGCTCCACGTGCACGACAAGTGTGGCAGACATATCCCGGTCGTCACGGATGAGGACGCGGACGCGGACACAGACACTGATGAGCATGCGGACACCTGCAACTTCAGCATTATTCGTCAACAGATTTAACGGTTACGGTCGCACACACACACACACACACACACATACACACTCACGCACACATATATATATATATATATATATATGCATATATATGTATATGCACACAACGAAACAGAGAACCAGGCATAACAATACAATGGAGGAGAATCAGTCGGTCGGACAGCAATTTACTGATTCAGCGATTCAGAAATTTAGTCAGTCAGTACGCGTGTCCGTCCGTCTGTGCGTCCGTCCGTCCGTGTGTCCGTCCGTCCGTCTGTCCATCAGACAGTCAGTCAGACAGTCAGTCAGTCAGACAGTCAGTCAGTCAGACAGTCAGTCAGACAGTCAGTCAGTCAGTCAATCAGTCAATCAGTCCGTCCATCCATTCGTTCCTCAACCTATCTTATCAATAAACCACACTAAACGTCTGTCTGCCTTTCACCCACCAACTTACTCACCAGCAGACACACGCACATCTGCATTCACAGCCGCAGCCAAATCCACAGCCACATTCATGACCGAAAGACCATGATGATTGATGAGGTTGCACACTCAGGCGCACTTGCACGCACGCACACACACACACATATCTGAGTATGTGGAGGTTACGGCAGTGGGAGACAGAGATAGAGAGGAAAACAGTCTGAAGATGTCACAGAGATAAACAGGTGTATTCGGTGTCATGTGGTGTGTTTCGAGAAGAGAGACGAAGATGGGAGTCTGTGAATCAAGTGGTGTCTGAATGAGATACGTGAGTTTTGTAGGTAGACAGGATATTGCCAGTGACATGGACAAGTGGTGGTTGAGTCAGTGTGGCTGTGTTGCAGAAGTCAGACTTGTAGATCGATCAGCTGTTAGTCAGCGATGCATGAATGCTGCACCAATACTGCAGCCAATCATAGAAGCAATGAACAACACACTAGTTTTCAGGTGAGCTGATGATTTTGATGTTGACTGGTAGGAGGAAGTGTAGGGAGTAGGCGATTGGCAGTGAATCGGAGAGTGTAGTGAGAAGGTATGCTTGATCAGTTGGTGGCTTCATGCAGTAGGCTGATGTGTCTGTCAGTGAGGTAGTTTGCTTGGACAGTGTGTGAGTGAGTGAGTGTGTGTATGTGCGTTTGTGACGATTCCGATGTGGAGAGTGACGTTGGCAAGGTTGTTGTTGTTTTTGGTGAAGGTGAAGTTGAAGTTGAAGGTGACGGAGAATGGTAGTAGAATTGGTGGAAGTATTTTGTGTGAGTGGTGTTGTGATGATGATAGGCGAAGTGATAGTGTGTCGAGTGTGTGTCGACTGTGTGTGTGCGTGTGTGTGTGTGTGTGTGTGTGTGTATGTGTGTGGTAGTGTTTGGTGGTGACCACGGCGTCCCGCGTGGTCTAGCGGTTAGGATTCCTGGCTCTCACCCAGGCGGCCCGGGTTCGACTCCCGGCGCGGGAGGGCTTTTCAAAACAAACCAGACAACAACAACAACACCAACTGCACCATACACCTACGAAGACATAGACGGCAACTCCACGGTCAACTGAAAAGTCGCCGGCGAACGGATCGCGGCCCACTACCACTCTCACTCTCACCGCAAACAAACACACGGTCACGCGTGCATTGACACACTCTCCAAAAACGTCACCCACTTCCTCCTCACCTACGAATCTCACTATTACCACTGCACTCCACTGCACTCCACACCACTCCACACCACTCCACTCCACTGCACTCCACTGCACCCCACACCACTACACTCCACTGCACTCCACTCCACTCCACTAAACACGACTCCAATCCACTCCACTACACTGCACTCCACTCCACTCCACACGACTCCAATCCACTCCACTACACTACACTCCACACGACTAGAATCCACTCCACTCCACTCCACTCCACTCCACACCACAAAACTCCACTGCACTCCACTCCTCTCCACTGCACTCCACTGCACTCCACTCCACTCGACTACACTACACTGCACTCCACTCGATTACACTCCACTACAATCCACTCCACTCCACTCCACTACACTCCGCTACTCTACACTCCACTCCACACCATTCCAATCCCCTCCAATCCACTCAACTCCAAACCACTCAGCTCAAATAAACACACCGACCAAGCCGATGTGGACGGCTCCGGCTCCACGTGCACGACAAGTGTGGCAGACATATCCCGGTCGTCACGGATGAGGACGCGGACGCGGACACAGACACTGATGAGCATGCGGACACCTGCAACTTCAGCATTATTCGTCAACAGATTTAACGGTTACGGTCGCACACACACACACACACACACACACACATACACACTCACGCACACATATATATATATATATATATATATATATATGCATATATATGTATATGCACACAACGAAACAGAGAACCAGGCATAACAATACAATGGAGGAGAATCAGTCGGTCGGACAGCAATTTACTGATTCAGCGATTCAGAAATTTAGTCAGTCAGTATGCGTGTCCGTCCGTCTATCCGTCCGTCCGTCCGTCCATCAGACAGTCAGTCAGTCAGACAGTCAGTCAGACAGTCAGTCAGTCAGACAGTCAGTCAATCAGTCAATCAGTCCGTCCATCCATTCGTTCCTCAACCTATCTTATCAATAAACCACACTAAACGTCTGTCTGCCTTTCACCCACCAACTTACTCACCAGCAGACACACGCACATCTGCATTCACAGCCGCAGCCAAATCCACAGCCACATTCATGACCGAAAGACCATGATGATTGATGAGGTTGCACACTCAGGCGCACTTGCACGCACGCACACACACACACATATCTGAGTATGTGGAGGTTACGGCAGTGGGAGACAGAGATAGAGAGGAAAACAGTCTGAAGATGTCACAGAGATAAACAGGTGTATTCGGTGTCATGTGGTGTGTTTCGAGAAGAGAGACGAAGATGGGAGTCTGTGAATCAAGTGGTGTCTGAATGAGATACGTGAGTTTTGTAGGTAGACAGGATATTGCCAGTGACATGGACAAGTGGTGGTTGAGTCAGTGTGGCTGTGTTGCAGAAGTCAGACTTGTAGATCGATCAGCTGTTAGTCAGCGATGCATGAATGCTGCACCAATACTGCAGCCAATCATAGAAGCAATGAACAACACACTAGTTTTCAGGTGAGCTGATGATTTTGATGTTGACTGGTAGGAGGAAGTGTAGGGAGTAGGCGATTGGCAGTGAATCGGAGAGTGTAGTGAGAAGGTATGCTTGATCAGTTGGTGGCTTCATGCAGTAGGCTGATGTGTCTGTCAGTGAGGTAGTTTGCTTGGACAGTGTGTGAGTGAGTGAGTGTGTGTATGTGCGTTTGTGACGATTCCGATGTGGAGAGTGACGTTGGCAAGGTTGTTGTTGTTTTTGGTGAAGGTGAAGTTGAAGGTGACGGAGAATGGTAGTAGAATTGGTGGAAGTATTTTGTGTGAGTGGTGTTGTGATGATGATAGGCGAAGTGATAGTGTGTCGAGTGTGTGTCGACTGTGTGTGTGCGTGTGTGTGTGTGTGTGTGTGTGTGTGTATGTGTGTGGTAGTGTTTGGTGGTGACCACGGCGTCCCGCGTGGTCTAGCGGTTAGGATTCCTGGCTCTCACCCAGGCGGCCCGGGTTCGACTCCCGGCGCGGGAGGGCTTTTCAAAACAAACCAGACAACAACAACAACACCAACTGCACCATACACCTACGAAGACATAGACGGCAACTCCACGGTCAACTGAAAAGTCGCCGGCGAACGGATCGCGGCCCACTACCACTCTCACTCTCACCGCAAACAAACACACGGTCACGCGTGCATTGACACACTCTCCAAAAACGTCACCCACTTCCTCCTCACCTACGAATCTCACTATTACCACTGCACTCCACTGCACTCCACTCCACTCCACTGCACCCCACTCCACTGCACCCCACTCCACTGCACTCCACTCCACTCCACTAAACACGACTCCAATCCACTCCACTACACTCCACTCCACACGAATCGAATCCACTCCACTCGAATCCACACCACACCACACCACTCCACTCCACTCCACTCCACTACACTCCACTCCAATGCACTCCACTGCACTCCACTACACTCCGCTACTCTACACTCCACTCCACACCATTCCAATCCCCTCCAATCCACTCAACTCCACACCACTCCACTCAACTCAACTCAACTCAACTCAACTCCACACACTGACCAAGCCGATGTGGACGGCTCCGGCTCCACGTGCACGACAAGTGTGGCAGACATATCCCGGTCGTCACGGATGAGGACGCGGACGCGGACACAGACACTGATGAGCATGCGGACACCTGCAACTTCAGCATTATTCGTCAACAGATTTAACGGTTACGGTCGCACACACACACACACACACACACACACATACACACTCACGCACACATATATATATATATATATATGCATATATATGTATATGCACACAACGAAACAGAGAACCAGGCATAACAATACAATGGAGGAGAATCAGTCGGTCGGACAGCAATTTACTGATTCAGCGATTCAGAAATTTAGTCAGTCAGTATGCGTGTCCGTCCGTCTATCCGTCCGTCCGTCCGTCCATCAGACAGTCAGTCAGTCAGACAGTCAGTCAGACAGTCAGTCAGTCAGACAGTCAGTCAATCAGTCAATCAGTCCGTCCATCCATTCGTTCCTCAACCTATCTTATCAATAAACCACACTAAACGTCTGTCTGCCTTTCACCCACCAACTTACTCACCAGCAGACACACGCACATCTGCATTCACAGCCGCAGCCAAATCCACAGCCACATTCATGACCGAAAGACCATGATGATTGATGAGGTTGCACACTCAGGCGCACTTGCACGCACGCACACACACACACATATCTGAGTATGTGGAGGTTACGGCAGTGGGAGACAGAGATAGAGAGGAAAACAGTCTGAAGATGTCACAGAGATAAACAGGTGTATTCGGTGTCATGTGGTGTGTTTCGAGAAGAGAGACGAAGATGGGAGTCTGTGAATCAAGTGGTGTCTGAATGAGATACGTGAGTTTTGTAGGTAGACAGGATATTGCCAGTGACATGGACAAGTGGTGGTTGAGTCAGTGTGGCTGTGTTGCAGAAGTCAGACTTGTAGATCGATCAGCTGTTAGTCAGCGATGCATGAATGCTGCACCAATACTGCAGCCAATCATAGAAGCAATGAACAACACACTAGTTTTCAGGTGAGCTGATGATTTTGATGTTGACTGGTAGGAGGAAGTGTAGGGAGTAGGCGATTGGCAGTGAATCGGAGAGTGTAGTGAGAAGGTATGCTTGATCAGTTGGTGGCTTCATGCAGTAGGCTGATGTGTCTGTCAGTGAGGTAGTTTGCTTGGACAGTGTGTGAGTGAGTGAGTGTGTGTATGTGCGTTTGTGACGATTCCGATGTGGAGAGTGACGTTGGCAAGGTTGTTGTTGTTTTTGGTGAAGGTGAAGTTGAAGTTGAAGGTGACGGAGAATGGTAGTAGAATTGGTGGAAGTATTTTGTGTGAGTGGTGTTGTGATGATGATAGGCGAAGTGATAGTGTGTCGAGTGTGTGTCGACTGTGTGTGTGCGTGTGTGTGTGTGTGTGTGTGTGTGTATGTGTGTGGTAGTGTTTGGTGGTGACCACGGCGTCCCGCGTGGTCTAGCGGTTAGGATTCCTGGCTCTCACCCAGGCGGCCCGGGTTCGACTCCCGGCGCGGGAGGGCTTTTCAAAACAAACCAGACAACAACAACAACACCAACTGCACCATACACCTACGAAGACATAGACGGCAACTCCACGGTCAACTGAAAAGTCGCCGGCGAACGGATCGCGGCCCACTACCACTCTCACTCTCACCGCAAACAAACACACGGTCACGCGTGCATTGACACACTCTCCAAAAACGTCACCCACTTCCTCCTCACCTACGAATCTCACTATTACCACTGCACTCCACTGCACTCCACTCCACTCCACTGCACCCCACTCCACTGCACCCCACTCCACTGCACTCCACTCCACTCCACTAAACACGACTCCAATCCACTCCACTACACTCCACTCCACACGAATCGAATCCACTCCACTCGAATCCACACCACACCACACCACTCCACTCCACTCCACTCCACTACACTCCACTCCAATGCACTCCACTGCACTCCACTACACTCCGCTACTCTACACTCCACTCCACACCATTCCAATCCCCTCCAATCCACTCAACTCCACACCACTCCACTCAACTCAACTCAACTCAACTCAACTCCACACACTGACCAAGCCGATGTGGACGGCTCCGGCTCCACGTGCACGACAAGTGTGGCAGACATATCCCGGTCGTCACGGATGAGGACGCGGACGCGGACACAGACACTGATGAGCATGCGGACACCTGCAACTTCAGCATTATTCGTCAACAGATTTAACGGTTACGGTCGCACACACACACACACACACACACACATACACACTCACGCACACATATATATATATATATATATATGCATATATATGTATATGCACACAACGAAACAGAGAACCAGGCATAACAATACAATGGAGGAGAATCAGTCGGTCGGACAGCAATTTACTGATTCAGCGATTCAGAAATTTAGTCAGTCAGTATGCGTGTCCGTCCGTCTATCCGTCCGTCCGTCCGTCCATCAGACAGTCAGTCAGTCAGACAGTCAGTCAGACAGTCAGTCAGTCAGACAGTCAGTCAATCAGTCAATCAGTCCGTCCATCCATTCGTTCCTCAACCTATCTTATCAATAAACCACACTAAACGTCTGTCTGCCTTTCACCCACCAACTTACTCACCAGCAGACACACGCACATCTGCATTCACAGCCGCAGCCAAATCCACAGCCACATTCATGACCGAAAGACCATGATGATTGATGAGGTTGCACACTCAGGCGCACTTGCACGCACGCACACACACACACATATCTGAGTATGTGGAGGTTACGGCAGTGGGAGACAGAGATAGAGAGGAAAACAGTTTGAAGATGTCACAGAGATAAACAGGTGTATTCGGTGTCATGTGGTGTGTTTCGAGAAGAGAGACGAAGATGGGAGTCTGTGAATCAAGTGGTGTCTGAATGAGATACGTGAGTTTTGTAGGTAGACAGGATATTGCCAGTGACATGGACAAGTGGTGGTTGAGTCAGTGTGGCTGTGTTGCAGAAGTCAGACTTGTAGATCGATCAGCTGTTAGTCAGCGATGCATGAATGCTGCACCAATACTGCAGCCAATCATAGAAGCAATGAACAACACACTAGTTTTCAGGTGAGCTGATGATTTTGATGTTGACTGGTAGGAGGAAGTGTAGGGAGTAGGCGATTGGCAGTGAATCGGAGAGTGTAGTGAGAAGGTATGCTTGATCAGTTGGTGGCTTCATGCAGTAGGCTGATGTGTCTGTCAGTGAGGTAGTTTGCTTGGACAGTGTGTGAGTGAGTGAGTGTGTGTATGTGCGTTTGTGACGATTCCGATGTGGAGAGTGACGTTGGCAAGGTTGTTGTTGTTTTTGGTGAAGGTGAAGTTGAAGGTGACGGAGAATGGTAGTAGAATTGGTGGAAGTATTTTGTGTGAGTGGTGTTGTGATGATGATAGGCGAAGTGATAGTGTGTCGAGTGTGTGTCGACTGTGTGTGTGCGTGTGTGTGTGTGTGTGTGTGTGTGTGTGTGTATGTGTGTGGTAGTGTTTGGTGGTGACCACGGCGTCCCGCGTGGTCTAGCGGTTAGGATTCCTGGCTCTCACCCAGGCGGCCCGGGTTCGACTCCCGGCGCGGGAGGGCTTTTCAAAACAAACCAGACAACAACAACAACACCAACTGCACCATACACCTACGAAGACATAGACGGCAACTCCACGGTCAACTGAAAAGTCGCCGGCGAACGGATCGCGGCCCACTACCACTCTCACTCTCACCGCAAACAAACACACGGTCACGCGTGCATTGACACACTCTCCAAAAACGTCACCCACTTCCTCCTCACCTACGAATCTCACTATTACCACTGCACTCCACTGCACTCCACACCACTCCACACCACTCCACTCCACTGCACTCCACTGCACCCCACACCACTACACTCCACTGCACTCCACTCCACTCCACTAAACACGACTCCAATCCACTCCACTACACTGCACTCCACTCCACTCCACTCCACTCCACACGACTCCAATCCACTCCACTACACTACACTCCACACGACTAGAATCCACTCCACTCCACTCCACTCCACTCCACACCACAAAACTCCACTGCACTCCACTCCTCTCCACTGCACTCCACTGCACTCCACTCCACTCGACTACACTACACTGCACTCCACTCGATTACACTCCACTACAATCCACTCCACTCCACTCCACTACACTCCGCTACTCTACACTCCACTCCACACCATTCCAATCCCCTCCAATCCACTCAACTCCAAACCACTCAGCTCAAATAAACACACCGACCAAGCCGATGTGGACGGCTCCGGCTCCACGTGCACGACAAGTGTGGCAGACATATCCCGGTCGTCACGGATGAGGACGCGGACGCGGACACAGACACTGATGAGCATGCGGACACCTGCAACTTCAGCATTATTCGTCAACAGATTTAACGGTTACGGTCGCACACACACACACACACACACACACATACACACTCACGCACACATATATATATATATTGCATATATATGTATATGCACACAACGAAACAGAGAACCAGGCATAACAATACAATGGAGGAGAATCAGTCGGTCGGACAGCAATTTACTGATTCAGCGATTCAGAAATTTAGTCAGTCAGTATGCGTGTCCGTCCGTCTATCCGTCCGTCCGTCCGTCCATCAGACAGTCAGTCAGTCAGACAGTCAGTCAGACAGTCAGTCAGTCAGACAGTCAGTCAATCAGTCAATCAGTCCGTCCATCCATTCGTTCCTCAACCTATCTTATCAATAAACCACACTAAACGTCTGTCTGCCTTTCACCCACCAACTTACTCACCAGCAGACACACGCACATCTGCATTCACAGCCGCAGCCAAATCCACAGCCACATTCATGACCGAAAGACCATGATGATTGATGAGGTTGCACACTCAGGCGCACTTGCACGCACGCACACACACACACATATCTGAGTATGTGGAGGTTACGGCAGTGGGAGACAGAGATAGAGAGGAAAACAGTCTGAAGATGTCACAGAGATAAACAGGTGTATTCGGTGTCATGTGGTGTGTTTCGAGAAGAGAGACGAAGATGGGAGTCTGTGAATCAAGTGGTGTCTGAATGAGATACGTGAGTTTTGTAGGTAGACAGGATATTGCCAGTGACATGGACAAGTGGTGGTTGAGTCAGTGTGGCTGTGTTGCAGAAGTCAGACTTGTAGATCGATCAGCTGTTAGTCAGCGATGCATGAATGCTGCACCAATACTGCAGCCAATCATAGAAGCAATGAACAACACACTAGTTTTCAGGTGAGCTGATGATTTTGATGTTGACTGGTAGGAGGAAGTGTAGGGAGTAGGCGATTGGCAGTGAATCGGAGAGTGTAGTGAGAAGGTATGCTTGATCAGTTGGTGGCTTCATGCAGTAGGCTGATGTGTCTGTCAGTGAGGTAGTTTGCTTGGACAGTGTGTGAGTGAGTGAGTGTGTGTATGTGCGTTTGTGACGATTCCGATGTGGAGAGTGACGTTGGCAAGGTTGTTGTTGTTTTTGGTGAAGGTGAAGTTGAAGTTGAAGGTGACGGAGAATGGTAGTAGAATTGGTGGAAGTATTTTGTGTGAGTGGTGTTGTGATGATGATAGGCGAAGTGATAGTGTGTCGAGTGTGTGTCGACTGTGTGTGTGCGTGTGTGTGTGTGTGTGTGTGTGTGTGTATGTGTGTGGTAGTGTTTGGTGGTGACCACGGCGTCCCGCGTGGTCTAGCGGTTAGGATTCCTGGCTCTCACCCAGGCGGCCCGGGTTCGACTCCCGGCGCGGGAGGGCTTTTCAAAACAAACCAGACAACAACAACAACACCAACTGCACCATACACCTACGAAGACATAGACGGCAACTCCACGGTCAACTGAAAAGTCGCCGGCGAACGGATCGCGGCCCACTACCACTCTCACTCTCACCGCAAACAAACACACGGTCACGCGTGCATTGACACACTCTCCAAAAACGTCACCCACTTCCTCCTCACCTACGAATCTCACTATTACCACTGCACTCCACTGCACTCCACTGCACTCCACTCCACTCCACTCCACTCCACTCCACTGCACCCACTCCACTGCACCCCACTCCACTGCACTCCACTCCACTCCACTAAACACGACTCCAATCCACTCCACTACACTCCACTCCACACGAATCGAATCCACTCCACTCGAATCCACACCACACCACTCCACTCCACTCCACTCCACTACACTCCACTCCAATGCACTCCACTGCACTCCACTACACTCCGCTACTCTACACTCCACTCCACACCATTCCAATCCCCTCCAATCCACTCAACTCCACACCACTCCACTCAACTCAACTCAACTCAACTCAACTCAACTCCACACACTGACCAAGCCGATGTGGACGGCTCCGGCTCCACGTGCACGACAAGTGTGGCAGACATATCCCGGTCGTCACGGATGAGGACGCGGACGCGGACACAGACACTGATGAGCATGCGGACACCTGCAACTTCAGCATTATTCGTCAACAGATTTAACGGTTACGGTCGCACACACACACACACACACACACATACACACACTCACGCACACACATATATATATATATGCATATATATGTATATGCACACAACGAAACACAGAACCAGGCATAACAATACAATGGAGGAGAATCAGTCGGTCGGACAGCAATTTACTGATTCAGCGATTCAGAAATTTAGTCAGTCAGTATGCGTGTCCGTCCGTCTATCCGTCCGTCCGTCCGTCCATCAGACAGTCAGTCAGGCAGTCAGTCAGTCAGACAGTCAGTCAGTCAGACAGTCAGTCAATCAGTCAATCAGTCCGTCCATCCATTCGTTCCTCAACCTATCTTATCAATAAACCACACTAAACGTCTGTCTGCCTTTCACCCACCAACTTACTCACCAGCAGACACACGCACATCTGCATTCACAGCCGCAGCCAAATCCACAGCCACATTCATGACCGAAAGACCATGATGATTGATGAGGTTGCACACTCAGGCGCACTTGCACGCACGCACACACACACACATATCTGAGTATGTGGAGGTTACGGCAGTGGGAGACAGAGATAGAGAGGAAAACAGTCTGAAGATGTCACAGAGATAAACAGGTGTATTCGGTGTCATGTGGTGTGTTTCGAGAAGAGAGACGAAGATGGGAGTCTGTGAATCAAGTGGTGTCTGAATGAGATACGTGAGTTTTGTAGGTAGACAGGATATTGCCAGTGACATGGACAAGTGGTGGTTGAGTCAGTGTGGCTGTGTTGCAGAAGTCAGACTTGTAGATCGATCAGCTGTTAGTCAGCGATGCATGAATGCTGCACCAATACTGCAGCCAATCATAGAAGCAATGAACAACACACTAGTTTTCAGGTGAGCTGATGATTTTGATGTTGACTGGTAGGAGGAAGTGTAGGGAGTAGGCGATTGGCAGTGAATCGGAGAGTGTAGTGAGAAGGTATGCTTGATCAGTTGGTGGCTTCATGCAGTAGGCTGATGTGTCTGTCAGTGAGGTAGTTTGCTTGGACAGTGTGTGAGTGAGTGAGTGTGTGTATGTGCGTTTGTGACGATTCCGATGTGGAGAGTGACGTTGGCAAGGTTGTTGTTGTTTTTGGTGAAGGTGAAGTTGAAGTTGAAGGTGACGGAGAATGGTAGTAGAATTGGTGGAAGTATTTTGTGTGAGTGGTGTTGTGATGATGATAGGCGAAGTGATAGTGTGTCGAGTGTGTGTCGACTGTGTGTGTGCGTGTGTGTGTGTGTGTGTGTGTGTGTGTATGTGTGTGGTAGTGTTTGGTGGTGACCACGGCGTCCCGCGTGGTCTAGCGGTTAGGATTCCTGGCTCTCACCCAGGCGGCCCGGGTTCGACTCCCGGCGCGGGAGGGCTTTTCAAAACAAACCAGACAACAACAACAACACCAACTGCACCATACACCTACGAAGACATAGACGGCAACTCCACGGTCAACTGAAAAGTCGCCGGCGAACGGATCGCGGCCCACTACCACTCTCACTCTCACCGCAAACAAACACACGGTCACGCGTGCATTGACACACTCTCCAAAAACGTCACCCACTTCCTCCTCACCTACGAATCTCACTATTACCACTGCACTCCACTGCACTCCACTGCACTCCACTCCACTCCACTCCACTCCACTCCACTCCACTCCACTGCACCCCACTCCACTGCACCCCACTCCACTGCACTCCACTCCACTCCACTAAACACGACTCCAATCCACTCCACTACACTCCACTCCACACGAATCGAATCCACTCCACTCGAATCCACACCACACCACTCCACTCCACTCCACTCCACTACACTCCACTCCAATGCACTCCACTGCACTCCACTACACTCCGCTACTCTACACTCCACTCCACACCATTCCAATCCCCTCCAATCCACTCAACTCCACACCACTCCACTCACTCAACTCAACTCAACTCAACTCAACTCCACACACTGACCAAGCCGATGTGGACGGCTCCGGCTCCACGTGCACGACAAGTGTGGCAGACATATCCCGGTCGTCACGGATGAGGACGCGGACGCGGACACAGACACTGATGAGCATGCGGACACCTGCAACTTCAGCATTATTCGTCAACAGATTTAACGGTTACGGTCGCACACACACACACACACACACATACACACACTCACGCACACACATATATATATATGCATATATATGTATATGCACACAACGAAACACAGAACCAGGCATAACAATACAATGGAGGAGAATCAGTCGGTCGGACAGCAATTTACTGATTCAGCGATTCAGAAATTTAGTCAGTCAGTATGCGTGTCCGTCCGTCTATCCGTCCGTCCGTCCGTCCATCAGACAGTCAGTCAGGCAGTCAGTCAGTCAGACAGTCAGTCAGTCAGACAGTCAGTCAATCAGTCAATCAGTCCGTCCATCCATTCGTTCCTCAACCTATCTTATCAATAAACCACACTAAACGTCTGTCTGCCTTTCACCCACCAACTTACTCACCAGCAGACACACGCACATCTGCATTCACAGCCGCAGCCAAATCCACAGCCACATTCATGACCGAAAGACCATGATGATTGATGAGGTTGCACACTCAGGCGCACTTGCACGCACGCACACACACACACATATCTGAGTATGTGGAGGTTACGGCAGTGGGAGACAGAGATAGAGAGGAAAACAGTCTGAAGATGTCACAGAGATAAACAGGTGTATTCGGTGTCATGTGGTGTGTTTCGAGAAGAGAGACGAAGATGGGAGTCTGTGAATCAAGTGGTGTCTGAATGAGATACGTGAGTTTTGTAGGTAGACAGGATATTGCCAGTGACATGGACAAGTGGTGGTTGAGTCAGTGTGGCTGTGTTGCAGAAGTCAGACTTGTAGATCGATCAGCTGTTAGTCAGCGATGCATGAATGCTGCACCAATACTGCAGCCAATCATAGAAGCAATGAACAACACACTAGTTTTCAGGTGAGCTGATGATTTTGATGTTGACTGGTAGGAGGAAGTGTAGGGAGTAGGCGATTGGCAGTGAATCGGAGAGTGTAGTGAGAAGGTATGCTTGATCAGTTGGTGGCTTCATGCAGTAGGCTGATGTGTCTGTCAGTGAGGTAGTTTGCTTGGACAGTGTGTGAGTGAGTGAGTGTGTGTATGTGCGTTTGTGACGATTCCGATGTGGAGAGTGACGTTGGCAAGGTTGTTGTTGTTTTTGGTGAAGGTGAAGTTGAAGTTGAAGGTGACGGAGAATGGTAGTAGAATTGGTGGAAGTATTTTGTGTGAGTGGTGTTGTGATGATGATAGGCGAAGTGATAGTGTGTCGAGTGTGTGTCGACTGTGTGTGTGCGTGTGTGTGTGTGTGTGGTGTGTGTGTGTATGTGTGTGGTAGTGTTTGGTGGTGACCACGGCGTCCCGCGTGGTCTAGCGGTTAGGATTCCTGGCTCTCACCCAGGCGGCCCGGGTTCGACTCCCGGCGCGGGAGGGCTTTTCAAAACAAACCAGACAACAACAACAACACCAACTGCACCATACACCTACGAAGACATAGACGGCAACTCCACGGTCAACTGAAAAGTCGCCGGCGAACGGATCGCGGCCCACTACCACTCTCACTCTCACCGCAAACAAACACACGGTCACGCGTGCATTGACACACTCTCCAAAAACGTCACCCACTTCCTCCTCACCTACGAATCTCACTATTACCACTGCACTCCACTGCACTCCACTGCACTCCACTCCACTCCACTCCACTCCACTCCACTGCACCCCACTCCACTGCACCCCACTCCACTGCACTCCACTCCACTCCACTAAACACGACTCCAATCCACTCCACTACACTCCACTCCACACGAATCGAATCCACTCCACTCGAATCCACACCACACCACTCCACTCCACTCCACTCCACTACACTCCACTCCAATGCACTCCACTGCACTCCACTACACTCCGCTACTCTACACTCCACTCCACACCATTCCAATCCCCTCCAATCCACTCAACTCCACACCACTCCACTCAACTCAACTCAACTCAACTCCACACACTGACCAAGCCGATGTGGACGGCTCCGGCTCCACGTGCACGACAAGTGTGGCAGACATATCCCGGTCGTCACGGATGAGGACGCGGACGCGGACACAGACACTGATGAGCATGCGGACACCTGCAACTTCAGCATTATTCGTCAACAGATTTAACGGTTACGGTCGCACACACACACACACACACACATACACACACTCACGCACACACATATATATATATGCATATATATGTATATGCACACAACGAAACACAGAACCAGGCATAACAATACAATGGAGGAGAATCAGTCGGTCGGACAGCAATTTACTGATTCAGCGATTCAGAAATTTAGTCAGTCAGTATGCGTGTCCGTCCGTCTATCCGTCCGTCCGTCCGTCCATCAGACAGTCAGTCAGGCAGTCAGTCAGTCAGACAGTCAGTCAGTCAGACAGTCAGTCAATCAGTCCGTCCATCCATTCGTTCCTCAACCTATCTTATCAATAAACCACACTAAACGTCTGTCTGCCTTTCACCCACCAACTTACTCACCAGCAGACACACGCACATCTGCATTCACAGCCGCAGCCAAATCCACAGCCACATTCATGACCGAAAGACCATGATGATTGATGAGGTTGCACACTCAGGCGCACTTGCACGCACGCACACACACACACATATCTGAGTATGTGGAGGTTACGGCAGTGGGAGACAGAGATAGAGAGGAAAACAGTCTGAAGATGTCACAGAGATAAACAGGTGTATTCGGTGTCATGTGGTGTGTTTCGAGAAGAGAGACGAAGATGGGAGTCTGTGAATCAAGTGGTGTCTGAATGAGATACGTGAGTTTTGTAGGTAGACAGGATATTGCCAGTGACATGGACAAGTGGTGGTTGAGTCAGTGTGGCTGTGTTGCAGAAGTCAGACTTGTAGATCGATCAGCTGTTAGTCAGCGATGCATGAATGCTGCACCAATACTGCAGCCAATCATAGAAGCAATGAACAACACACTAGTTTTCAGGTGAGCTGATGATTTTGATGTTGACTGGTAGGAGGAAGTGTAGGGAGTAGGCGATTGGCAGTGAATCGGAGAGTGTAGTGAGAAGGTATGCTTGATCAGTTGGTGGCTTCATGCAGTAGGCTGATGTGTCTGTCAGTGAGGTAGTTTGCTTGGACAGTGTGTGAGTGAGTGAGTGTGTGTATGTGCGTTTGTGACGATTCCGATGTGGAGAGTGACGTTGGCAAGGTTGTTGTTGTTTTTGGTGAAGGTGAAGTTGAAGTTGAAGGTGACGGAGAATGGTAGTAGAATTGGTGGAAGTATTTTGTGTGAGTGGTGTTGTGATGATGATAGGCGAAGTGATAGTGTGTCGAGTGTGTGTCGACTGTGTGTGTGCGTGTGTGTGTGTGTGGTGTGTGTGTGTATGTGTGTGGTAGTGTTTGGTGGTGACCACGGCGTCCCGCGTGGTCTAGCGGTTAGGATTCCTGGCTCTCACCCAGGCGGCCCGGGTTCGACTCCCGGCGCGGGAGGGCTTTTCAAAACAAACCAGACAACAACAACAACACCAACTGCACCATACACCTACGAAGACATAGACGGCAACTCCACGGTCAACTGAAAAGTCGCCGGCGAACGGATCGCGGCCCACTACCACTCTCACTCTCACCGCAAACAAACACACGGTCACGCGTGCATTGACACACTCTCCAAAAACGTCACCCACTTCCTCCTCACCTACGAATCTCACTATTACCACTGCACTCCACTGCACTCCACTCCACTCCACTCCACTCCACTCCACTCCACTGCACCCCACTCCACTGCACCCCACTCCACTGCACTCCACTCCACTCCACTAAACACGACTCCAATCCACTCCACTACACTCCACTCCACACGAATCGAATCCACTCCACTCGAATCCACACCACACCACTCCACTCCACTCCACTCCACTACACTCCACTCCAATGCACTCCACTGCACTCCACTACACTCCGCTACTCTACACTCCACTCCACACCATTCCAATCCCCTCCAATCCACTCAACTCCACACCACTCCACTCAACTCAACTCAACTCAACTCAACTCCACACACTGACCAAGCCGATGTGGACGGCTCCGGCTCCACGTGCACGACAAGTGTGGCAGACATATCCCGGTCGTCACGGATGAGGACGCGGACGCGGACACAGACACTGATGAGCATGCGGACACCTGCAACTTCAGCATTATTCGTCAACAGATTTAACGGTTACGGTCGCACACACACACACACACACACATACACACACTCACGCACACACATATATATATATGCATATATATGTATATGCACACAACGAAACACAGAACCAGGCATAACAATACAATGGAGGAGAATCAGTCGGTCGGACAGCAATTTACTGATTCAGCGATTCAGAAATTTAGTCAGTCAGTATGCGTGTCCGTCCGTCTATCCGTCCGTCCGTCCGTCCATCAGACAGTCAGTCAGGCAGTCAGTCAGACAGTCAGTCAGTCAGACAGTCAGTCAATCAGTCCGTCCATCCATTCGTTCCTCAACCTATCTTATCAATAAACCACACTAAACGTCTGTCTGCCTTTCACCCACCAACTTACTCACCAGCAGACACACGCACATCTGCATTCACAGCCGCAGCCAAATCCACAGCCACATTCATGACCGAAAGACCATGATGATTGATGAGGTTGCACACTCAGGCGCACTTGCACGCACGCACACACACACACATATCTGAGTATGTGGAGGTTACGGCAGTGGGAGACAGAGATAGAGAGGAAAACAGTCTGAAGATGTCACAGAGATAAACAGGTGTATTCGGTGTCATGTGGTGTGTTTCGAGAAGAGAGACGAAGATGGGAGTCTGTGAATCAAGTGGTGTCTGAATGAGATACGTGAGTTTTGTAGGTAGACAGGATATTGCCAGTGACATGGACAAGTGGTGGTTGAGTCAGTGTGGCTGTGTTGCAGAAGTCAGACTTGTAGATCGATCAGCTGTTAGTCAGCGATGCATGAATGCTGCACCAATACTGCAGCCAATCATAGAAGCAATGAACAACACACTAGTTTTCAGGTGAGCTGATGATTTTGATGTTGACTGGTAGGAGGAAGTGTAGGGAGTAGGCGATTGGCAGTGAATCGGAGAGTGTAGTGAGAAGGTATGCTTGATCAGTTGGTGGCTTCATGCAGTAGGCTGATGTGTCTGTCAGTGAGGTAGTTTGCTTGGACAGTGTGTGAGTGAGTGAGTGTGTGTATGTGCGTTTGTGACGATTCCGATGTGGAGAGTGACGTTGGCAAGGTTGTTGTTGTTTTTGGTGAAGGTGAAGTTGAAGGTGACGGAGAATGGTAGTAGAATTGGTGGAAGTATTTTGTGTGAGTGGTGTTGTGATGATGATAGGCGAAGTGATAGTGTGTCGAGTGTGTGTCGACTGTGTGTGTGCGTGTGTGTGTGTGTGTGTGTGTGTATGTGTGTGGTAGTGTTTGGTGGTGACCACGGCGTCCCGCGTGGTCTAGCGGTTAGGATTCCTGGCTCTCACGCAGGCGGCCCGGGTTCGACTCCCGGCGCGGGAGGGCTTTTCAAAACAAACCAGACAACAACAACAACACCAACTGCACCATACACCTACGAAGACATAGACGGCAACTCCACGGTCAACTGAAAAGTCGCCGGCGAACGGATCGCGGCCCACTACCACTCTCACTCTCACCGCAAACAAACACACGGTCACGCGTGCATTGACACACTCTCCAAAAACGTCACCCACTTCCTCCTCACCTACGAATCTCACTATTACCACTGCACTCCACTGCACTCCACTGCACTGCACTGCACTGCACTGCACTCCACTCCACTCCACTCCACTCCACTGCACCCCACTCCACTGCACCCCACTCCACTGCACTCCACTCCACTCCACTAAACACGACTCCAATCCACTCCACTACACTCCACTCCACACGAATCGAATCCACTCCACTCGAATCCACACCACACCACTCCACTCCACTCCACTCCACTACACTCCACTCCAATGCACTCCACTGCACTCCACTACACTCCGCTACTCTACACTCCACTCCACACCATTCCAATCCCCTCCAATCCACTCAACTCCACACCACTCCACTCAACTCAACTCAACTCAACTCAACTCCACACACTGACCAAGCCGATGTGGACGGCTCCGGCTCCACGTGCACGACAAGTGTGGCAGACATATCCCGGTCGTCACGGATGAGGACGCGGACGCGGACACAGACACTGATGAGCATGCGGACACCTGCAACTTCAGCATTATTCGTCAACAGATTTAACGGTTACGGTCGCACACACACACACACACACACATACACACTCACGCACACACATATATATATATGCATATATATGTATATGCACACAACGAAACACAGAACCAGGCATAACAATACAATGGAGGAGAATCAGTCGGTCGGACAGCAATTTACTGATTCAGCGATTCAGAAATTTAGTCAGTCAGTATGCGTGTCCGTCCGTCTATCCGTCCGTCCGTCCGTCCATCAGACAGTCAGTCAGGCAGTCAGTCAGACAGTCAGTCAGTCAGACAGTCAGTCAATCAGTCCGTCCATCCATTCGTTCCTCAACCTATCTTATCAATAAACCACACTAAACGTCTGTCTGCCTTTCACCCACCAACTTACTCACCAGCAGACACACGCACATCTGCATTCACAGCCGCAGCCAAATCCACAGCCACATTCATGACCGAAAGACCATGATGATTGATGAGGTTGCACACTCAGGCGCACTTGCACGCACGCACACACACACACATATCTGAGTATGTGGAGGTTACGGCAGTGGGAGACAGAGATAGAGAGGAAAACAGTCTGAAGATGTCACAGAGATAAACAGGTGTATTCGGTGTCATGTGGTGTGTTTCGAGAAGAGAGACGAAGATGGGAGTCTGTGAATCAAGTGGTGTCTGAATGAGATACGTGAGTTTTGTAGGTAGACAGGATATTGCCAGTGACATGGACAAGTGGTGGTTGAGTCAGTGTGGCTGTGTTGCAGAAGTCAGACTTGTAGATCGATCAGCTGTTAGTCAGCGATGCATGAATGCTGCACCAATACTGCAGCCAATCATAGAAGCAATGAACAACACACTAGTTTTCAGGTGAGCTGATGATTTTGATGTTGACTGGTAGGAGGAAGTGTAGGGAGTAGGCGATTGGCAGTGAATCGGAGAGTGTAGTGAGAAGGTATGCTTGATCAGTTGGTGGCTTCATGCAGTAGGCTGATGTGTCTGTCAGTGAGGTAGTTTGCTTGGACAGTGTGTGAGTGAGTGAGTGTGTGTATGTGCGTTTGTGACGATTCCGATGTGGAGAGTGACGTTGGCAAGGTTGTTGTTGTTTTTGGTGAAGGTGAAGTTGAAGTTGAAGGTGACGGAGAATGGTAGTAGAATTGGTGGAAGTATTTTGTGTGAGTGGTGTTGTGATGATGATAGGCGAAGTGATAGTGTGTCGAGTGTGTGTCGACTGTGTGTGTGTGCGTGTGTGTGTGTGTGTGTGTGTGTGTATGTGTGTGGTAGTGTTTGGTGGTGACCACGGCGTCCCGCGTGGTCTAGCGGTTAGGATTCCTGGCTCTCACCCAGGCGGCCCGGGTCCGACTCCCGGCGCGGGAGGGCTTTTCAAAACAAACCAGACAACAACAACAACACCAACTGCACCATACACCTACGAAGACATAGACGGCAACTCCACGGTCAACTGAAAAGTCGCCGGCGAACGGATCGCGGCCCACTACCACTCTCACTCTCACCGCAAACAAACACACGGTCACGCGTGTATTGACACACTCTCCAAACACGTCACCCACTTCCTCCTCACCTACGAATCTCACTATTACCACTGCACTCCACTGCACTCCACTGCACTCCACTCCACTCCACTCCAATCCACTCCACTCAACTCAACTCAACTCAATTCAACTCAACTCAACTCCACACACCGACCAAGGCGATGTGGACGGCTCCGGCTCCACGTGCACGACAAGTGTGGCAGACATATCCCGGTCGTCACGGATGAGGACGCGGACGCGGACACAGACACTGATGAGCATGCGGACACCTGCAACTTCAGCATTATTCGTCAACAGATTTAACGGTTACGGTCGCGCACACACACACACACACACACTCACGCACACACATATATATATATATGCATATATATGTATATGCACACAACGAAACAGAGAACCAGGCATAACAATACAATGGAGGAGAATCGGTCGGTCGGACAGCAATTTACTGATTCAGCGATTCAGAAATTTATTCAGTCGGTGTGCATTTCTTTCTCTGCTTCAATTGATTCTTTAATGATTCTTATGTATAACTGCACTAAACCTCTCTATGCTATATGGCGAACATCTCGTTCGAGGAATACAGCGGAGAAATTCAAGTATGTAATGTATAATTATTAGTAGTTTTTCTGATGTTTAGGAATTTTTGTTTTGACTGCTGAAATTTTTTATTTTCGTGTTTTTTTGCTATAGAATGTTCGAAGTTTTCTTGCAGGTTAACATTGTAAGACTGGTTAAAGCTTTGAATAGAATAATGTGCTTTAAATTCACTACAGAAATTTCATTTTATATCTAAATATCTGATATTTCTTCGAAGAGAACAATTTATTTTCATTTAAAGATGACTTGATGTGTGTAACGACTAATTGATTGCCATTCATATATATGAAGTCTGATAGGCATCAGTAAAGTTAAACAGTATTAACTTTGCTTATTGCTTATGAATCCGTAATTAGTTTGACATTCTTCCTAGTTAACATAATGTAAATCGAAGACTAAGATACATATATAAAGTAGCTGGTTTCAACAATACTAAGTTGTGTTTCTTTTGATGATTCACTGAAAGGAAGAAGAGTTGAACAAGAAGAAGCAGAAGTAAGCAGTCAAAATCACAAGTGGTAAAGTTCATTCTAGACACTAAACAACCTGTATGTTAGTAGTAACCTTGTATACGAGTTAATTATTCAAGAGATTACTTATTCCAAACGAGGTTCGGTATGCACAGGTATTTTGTTGACACAAATGATCTGTTATTCATTGAACATTATGCCTGATCATTCTCATTGATTGATGTGACCAACAAGCTCTTGTCATGTGTCATTTGTCTTTTTATTGTGTAGGTTACCACTATTAGTGAGTCGATTGCAATGTAATGTCACGACAAGAAAACGAGTAGATAGTTTGAAGCTTATGGGGATTTCATTTTTAACTCTTAAGGTAGTAAACGTCTCTAACTGATATCATTCAGAGAACCATTGAAAACCTGAGAGGAATAGATAGCTATTTCAACCCAGTATGGACACCTCATGACGTCGCCGGGTGTCTAACTTCGGACCTACAGGATTTACGGCAAACTCATTAACTACTCAGCCACAGCGTCAGATTCCAATGGTTCACAGTTTCCTACCTCCGTCATTTCACGATACACAGCAACTATCTTTCAGGACATTTACTTCACTTCCTATTTGGTTGACCTCATATATCATGGCCTTTCATTAGGACTTCAAGATATCCATCTCGAAGCATGTCACTAATGAGCACTATAGAATAATGTAGTTTGAGGTCTGTGGGAAGTGACGAAAAAATGAGCAACCAAAAGTTCTTTGTTATTGAGTCTACCTGAGATGGCCATAGTTTGGGATGCAGAATATATTGTTTCTTCCATCAATGAACTAATACGCTTAATGCCTATAGTTTGCTTGAACAATTCAGTTAGAAAAGACATGTAGAGAACTAGATGCATCTGTTATGTTTCACTGGTTTGTGGTCACCTGAGCATTGTATTCGTATGCAACATAAACAAACAAATAAGTGAATACCATAATAAAAGATATTTAAAAATGTGTACAACTAGTTGACGACGTTGGTTAAACACCCTTGTCACCAATCAGCATTGCCTGCAAGTCAGATCGAAATGATTTCAATAGAATATGGCAGTTCCTTTTATTATGCGGTTAAGCTCATCATCAGTCTATCCAGACTGAATTGGCTAGGAGAAACGGGCTCTTTCAAATTGTCTTGGAATTGACCAGCTGGGTAGGCGGATTAATAAAATACTGAGAATAAGACACTTAATTCAAAATGATAAATATGGTTCCATATGCGATCTTAAAAGGAATACCAACTTGAAATCAGTAAACTCCCACAAACCTCCTAACTGAAACACTCTTTAGAGCTCACTAGTGACTTGCTTCGAGATAAGATTTCCCGAAGTTCGAATGAAAAGTGGGAAAAAAAGTTGGACGTGACGATAGGTGTTCAAAAACGGCACCGAATGAAGGTTGCGCTACATTGCAAACTGGCAGAAGTAGGGAGATGTGAGCAGTTGTATTTTCACTTAGTGTTCTAATGGTGACATACTGGGTCCAAAACCTGAAGGTCGTAGGTTGCATTTCTGGTGGGGTGTAACCCGATGAGGCGTCCCGTACTAGGACGAAACAAGCTATCTTGTGCTTCCAGGTTTTCAGTGGTTCTCCAAATGATGTCAGTCCGTCGTGAATATTAACTTGAGGTCAACCGAATAAATCCCCACAAACCTGTAAATTACAAATGTTCATTGGTTTACGTTTAAAAGGAAAGAACACTAAAGAATAAAATATAAACGCAAGTAAAAAGACTGATTGTGTCGAACGATGAGTAAATTGTGATGTATGCCACTTATATGAACCCACGTAAGTTGTATGCAGTATGATTCTCCTGGTAAAGCAAGTTCAGTTATTATTGAATGAGTTGAAATTCTGAAGAGGTAAATAGAGACGATAAATGATGAAGCGAAAGAAATGGAAGATTAACTTCTCAGGAACTTTTTACATGAAATGTGTTCACCATGAGGATTTCACTATTTTATTGAGACTCAGTATACCTATTTGATTTTGTTTGTACTGTAGTGGGCGTTGCTGATATAAGTAGTATATATCGAGAGGGTGGCATGAATCATAGAGAATTACCGGCGATGGGTAAGGTTTCTGCCAAGAGCAACGCAGGGGACAACACAGGCGTATTACAGGGGATGCTGCTGATAAGAGTGTATGAAGAGCCAGTCAATAGCAAATCAAGACAGGAACGGAGAGGAAACGAAGACATTTGCAAATGGCTGCGTTAGTGCAAGGAGTACCATATGTAACCACTACCATTCCAACTGGCCATGCCTTCTGTTTCTACCTTACTGTACGCTACGCCGTCGTGGATTGGCATGGGTCGACGGATCTCTATCGGCTATATGGGCTCCTGTTAGGATGCCTCGATATTCTCTGTATCTTAAACATGACACTGATGATGGATAGTGGCTAACAGCGGGATATCGGATGTACTGTTCATCCTATCTGTGACTCGCTAGTCAGTTGAATGTACCTACCTCCCAGTGAGCGTTGTTATTCGCACTAGGACTTGAACCCGGGAACAACACTATCCGTCCTTAGCACTCAGTATAATTGTTAGAGGCAACCAACATGAAGCCCTGGATCTAGGTTTCTTGCTTGTTGGGGCTCATTGGCTTATCTACAATCTCGGGGGACCTGATTTGTCCTCTGAGATTTGAACCCACGCCAACCAGTGTTGTAGTCAGTGATGTCACCCCTGAGCTTTTCGAGCCATAGTTAACCTCCTGTATGACTGGATTAGATAAACTGACTGGTCATGAAAGAGCAACCAATTTAACTACTCAAGACTAGTCTCGGTGTAATTAGCCAATAAACAGTTTCATCAGTTTTTACTAGAAATGAAAGCTTCTGGGTAGTCGTGGAGCCAGGTTCAAAAGACTGTAGAGAAGAGAGTGAAATGACGACATACTACTGAAGCCCTATGTTCCACTATGAACCTAAGGGATAAATAAAAATAAAGTGTATAATGATGCTCTCCCACTGTAACTCAAGTGGATGTGGAATGAAATGAGAAGTCCTGACTAGACAGCTAGTATGAGTACAATCAAAGCGATAGTAATGCGTCAGGGATTCATATGGCAGTCGGCTAAGATCCTTTGTGATTGAAGTGAAGTAAAAATCTAATCTGCAGTCGGGTCTCGTAGCTCAATTGGCAGGGCACTGGGCCGGTAAGCCGGTGGTCGCTGGTTGGAATCCTGTCACGGTCCAGACTTCCATTTAATAATAACAATAATAATAATAATGATAGCTTGTGATGCAGTAGGGAATTCTCAGCATCCGATAGTTCGACAATTCATTCTCTATACAATATCTCAGAATCCGCAACTCAACATAGTTATCCAAGGAATAGTAATCTACTGTATTTCAGTGCATTTATGAGCCCATCTATTACTGGCGTAAAGTTAATTCTTTATTTTGTTGTTTGCCTGAAAAACAGCAGTTTGAAACCATCTCAACACGATACAAGCATACTTGATGCGTTTGAAACACATCTTTGAAAGATTAAAACAAAATGAAAGGGAAGAATTTGATGAAATAAATTCGGTGGAAAATTTTTCGATAACCCAAAGTTTAAACAAGTCACCTTTAATCATCACCAAGTAATCAATACAAGTTTATCAAACCACGGTTATCTCTGATAATCAAAATGAGAAACAAGATATTTTTAAGCGTTTCGTTGCTTAAGCTACAGTTTCTTCAGTAGAATATCTAAATTTTCATTAACATCAACTAGTCAAGTAGCACACCAAATATTTAGTGTATGAAAGTCATTGATTATGTGGTTTGTTGTTCTGTTTCCTGTACTTGTGTGAGAATATCAACTGATTGATGAACAATCACTAATCGTCATTTTTAATAAAGGTTCAATTGTAAAAAGATTATCATGAATGGTTTTGTTGGATTACTGTTTGGGAAATAAGTGACTAGTCTACTCGGTCTCTTCACTTTATAGCGTTTGATATTGTCAAAGGTTGTATGTCTTGATTCTTCAATAGGTGTTTAATGAATAACTGGTGTTCCTTCATACTAATTTTTAAGGGTCTACAACTCGCTCCAGTATAACTACCTTCATATTCCACACATTTGATTTTGTAGGCATAGTTGCTTTATATCATGTTAAGAATTGCATTTTTCATTTTGTCCAAGACGTTTTCTAATGAATCTGAAGGATTAAAACAGACTTTAACACCATACGAGGCACATACTCTTTGAATCAGCTCATATATACTTGTTTGAAGTGATATCGTCATAGATGATACCCATAAGTTTGCTGTGTCTTTTAGTAATAGTACTTGCTGTTTTATTCGTCTGATTGATAATGTTGTTTAAGAACTTTTGATAGTATCCATTTTCTAGTATTATTATTATTATTAGTCCCTTGGGTTCCTAGTGGAACATAGGGCTTCAGTAGCACGCCTCCAGTTAACTCTGTTCTCTGAGATCTTTTGAACCTGGTCCCACGACAGCCCACAAGCTCTCATTTCCTCCTCGCACGACCTCCTCCATGTCACCCTCGGACGTCCAACTCGTCGCTTCCCATGGGGATTCCACTCGAGGGCCTGATGCGTGATGTCCTCAGTCGGCCTTCTCAGTGCATGGCCAATCCATTTCCACTTCCTTCTGCATATTTGTTGGATGATAGCTTCTTGGTTGGTTCGTTCCCAGAGCTCCTTGTTGCTTATTCTTTCTGGCCATCTGATCTTCAGTAGCGAGCCAGCGTAAGCAGTTGTTGATGAATGTCTGTAGTTTGTTGGAAATGCCTTTCGTGACGCGCCAAGTCTCTGAACTATACAGAAGCACTGACTTGACTGAGTTGGTGTTGAAAATCCGGATGTTGTTCCACATGCTGAATGCAGAAGATCTACACACTGGTTTCAGGCTAATGAACACCTGTCTTGCTTTTCCGATTCTGACTTTGACATCCTCGTCTGTGCCTGTGCCGCCTGTAGTTGAAACAATGCTTCCTAGATAAGTGAAGGAGGTTACTTCCTTCAAGTTTCTCCCGTTGACGGTGATTGGAGTTTGTTGTTGTTGTTGATGGTGGTGGTGCGGTATCTTCATCACTTCTGTCTTCTCTATATTCACCTGAAGTCCCGTCTTAGCTGCCTCTTCTATCAACTTGTTAGTTTTTGCCTGCAGATCTTCAAGTTTATGTGACATCAGGCACAAGCCATCGGCGAAATCCAAGTCTTCTAGGTTCTTTTCCGCCGTCCAGCGTATCCCCCTCTTCTCGCTGCCTACTGTTTGCTGCATGATCCAGTCCACCACAATCAGGAATATCATGGGGGATAGTAGGCAACCTTGTTTCACTCCTGTCTTCACTTCAAAAGTATCACTGAGCTGGGCTGTCCATTGTGAATTACTTGGCATGTGGCATCTTCATATAGTTGTTGAATGAGGCGGATAAAGGTTTGCGGTACTCCGTAGTATTGAAGCAGTTTCCAAATTACTTCTCGGTCGACGCTGTCAAAGGCCTTCTCAAAGTCGATGAAGTTGAGGTAGAGAGCTGATTGCCATTCTATGCTCTGTTCTATGATGATGCGAAGCGTTGCAATTTGGTCAGCACATGATTTGTACTTCCTGAAGCCTGCCATTTTCTAGTAAGGCATGTTTTATTTACTGTGAAGATTTCATTTTCTAAATCACTAGGATCGGTTGTAATGTTTTTCGCCCTATTGAGTAGGTTTAGTACTACAGCATCTTTTATACTAATTGGATAATCCGATTAGATGTCTAAATATTTATCGGACTGTGTTGGTTTTCCATGTGTTTTTACATTAAATTTACCTTCACTCTTTCTTTGGAAATGGCGTCTAAAACATTTACACTACTGTTCTTAGAGTCTACTTTGCCGGTGAATTTTAATCAATTTGAAACAAAATTTATGGGTTTTAGAACGTCTGTTGGTTTACTTTCTTAAGAATGACAAATGTATCATTTACATATCAGTACAAAACTCTGAGTTCACCACAGTCAGAGGTCCTAGTGGATCCACTGCAGTTCTATTTGGTTGGCAGCGCATTCCATCTGTAAACGTGAAATATGTAGATTCTAACAGTAGCTTTCATGATTTTGTAATGTCCTATGCTGAAAGCGGACATTCAGATAATGTCTTGACTACTGATAATTGCATTTCTTACAATATCTGGACATTCGAAAATTGGTATACTAATGAGAGAGAAATTACATCAAAACTTGCCATAACTTCATCTTCTCCTATACTCACATTCAACAGTTAATTTTTGAAATGTGTTTCTAACATTTGAAGAGATGTTATATTGAAATAGTTTCCAGATTCTTGATAAATATTTAGATAGACGATAAGTTATCGAATTTGTAAGATCAATAACTGGTCTAAGACGAATCCCTGTTTCGCGGATTTTCGGTCCACCGTAGAACTGATAGTTTGTATTGTAGTGACTAACAAGAAGAGAACAGAAAATGAATTATCATGTTAAGTGGAAGAAGACGACGGCTGAACGTAAAATAATAAATGCTTTGATCCATGGTATACATAACGACACAATGCTCCAACACGATATGATTAACGATAGAACAATGACTTTTCAACTCGAATTGAAGGTATATTTACTTCAACCGGATAATGACAGCGGAGAACTCACTTGTTTACATATCCTTAGATGGCCTTGGCCAGGGAAAACAAAATATCATGCTAAAAGTGTAAAATGGACCAATCAGCGTTTAGTATCCTAAACTGTGGTAAAAATAAATAGCATGGCATGGCGCAAAGCTGACACGAAAGTAAGGTTCAAATGTCACAGTGATGCTATAAACATATTATAAGTTAGTTTTTCTTAGGGACTAGGCATCCCTTGCAATAATGATAATGGTAACAATAGTAATGACAGTAAGGATAGTAACTGCTTATAGGATGAACATAGGGAAGGCAGCGAGAAGAGGGGGATACGTTGGACCGGAGAAAAGATCCTAGAGGATTTGGATTTCGCCGATGAATTGTGTCTAATGCCGCACAAACTTGAAGATCTATAGGCAAAAACTAACAAGTTGACAGAAGAGGCAGGGCAGCGAAGACGGAACTTCAAGTGAACGTAGATAAGACAGAGGTGATGAAGATACCCGACCAACACCACCACTACCACCACTGAAAACAACAACAGCAACAAGCTCCAATCACCATCAGTGGAAGAAACTTAAAGGAAGTAGCCTCTTTCACCTATCTAGGCAGCAACGTCTCAACTGCAGGCGGCACACATGAGGATGTCAAAGCGAGGATCGGAAAAGCAAGACGTGCTTTCATTAACCTGAAGCCAGTGTAGAGATCTTCTGCACTCAGCATAAAGCGTGAACAAGATCCGGATTTTCAACACGAACGTCAAGTCAGTGTTTCTGTGTGATGGTTCAGAAACTTGGCACGTTAGGAAGGTGATTTCTAACAAACTACAGACATTAATCAACAACCGCCTACGCTCGTTACTGAAGATCACATGGCCAGAAATAATAAGCAACAAGGAACTCTGGAAACGAACTAACCAAGAACCTGTCACCCAACAAATATGCAGAAAGAAGTGGAGATGGATTGGACTGGGCATGTACTAAGAAGACCGTTCGGGGACATCACGCACCAGGCACTTAAGTGGAACCCAGATGGTAAACGACGAGTTGGGCGTCCGAGGCGAGGGTGACATGGAGAAGATCATGTGAGGAAGAAATGAGAGCTTCTGGGCTGACGTGAAGCGAGGTTCAAAAGATTACAGAGAAGAGAGTGGAATGGATATGTTCTACTGAAGCCCTATGTTCCACTAGAAATTCAAGGGACAAATAGTAATAATAATAATAATAATAATAATAATAATAATAATAATAGGGAAGGGTGATTTTTTCACACGTAAGCTATACAGACGGCCAAGGCAGAGAAAGAGTCTGTTCGAATTTCTTTTGAACACACAGACTCGGCTTTCTCAGGTAGATTTCGATAGCTTCTTACGGTATGTAAAAGACTGTCTCGTGGAGTACGGGTGAGATTCGAAGGAATGTGATCAGTAACTGTAAAGGGATTATAAATATTAACTCGGTGACTAGCGTCGATCAGATGAGAGGGTATTGAGCTCCGCACCGACCTTGTTTGTCCTTTACTTAGCCATGACGGATGATATTCGGTGACTCGATGACGGATTTGCCCAGCTGTACGTCCAGTGTAACTAGCTCTGTGGGAGCAATTTAACTGGTAAGTGCACATAGAAGAGACGAAGTTAGGTAGTTTGTCATTCATTAGCTAAGTCATCATCGGCCGACTGTAGAATATACGGCGTAACTTTGCTGCACTATATGGTCTTCTCATAACATGTCATTGGTGAGGTTACCTCAAAACTGTAGTCTTAGAAACAGCGGTTTCCTGGGAGCTGTGAGTACTCGGATCTTTACGCTAGATGCATTGATTTATGTAACTGGGTTGTGGATAGTTTGAAGTTCTTCATCGGAGGTATCGTCCAAACAGATGAGTCTTGCCAGATGGACTAAACATTTGACTAAGTTTTCTTTATATTTCAAAGGGATGAAGCCCGAAAAATGAGTCCATAAACCAGTTGACACTTGTTTCCGATATACACTTCGTTTTATAGTCCCATCCGTCTTTTTCGTCAATTGGATGTCTAAGAAGTTGATGCTATTATCGCTTTCTCTCTCAGTGGCGAAGGTTATCGCTGGATGGACACTGTTAAATAATTACATATCTCGGGTAGACTAAGACATCGATTTAGGTGCAACAACATTGAAATGAACAGTTTTTACAGGTCAAGTGGTAATGCAAAGGGAAGGAATGGATTTTCTAATTTAGCAGGTCGAAGATAGGTTACGTAGTCAGTCATCAGTTCGGATATAAGAGGAGTCTAAATAACCATACGGATTTCAGGTGACAGAATTATGATAGTAATATTGACATTGGGGTGAGTAGTGAATGGGTTGAAGGCGGATTACATCCTTCTGAACATGGCAGTACAGTAAGAGAACCAGGTGTGTATTGAGATGACTGGTAATGGTAATGGGGACAGGGTCAATTAAATGGAACAGATCAGGGACGGAAAACCAGAATATAAGGTAGGGGTAATAATTAAAGGCAAATAGCAAGTGTGGAAGTTGAAACATGATTACCAATCTAACTAGAAGACATTGCAATTTATACCATGGTAGATTCAAGCTAACTGCTATTTCCTTCTGAATGTAGAGTTTTAGTTTGACAACTCGAATTACAGAAGCTTCTGTAAGTCTAAGCATCTTCTCGTTCTACTATCTGCTGATAATCATAAAAGACTTATAAGTATCAGTAGGGTGCCCTTAGTTCAGTGGATGTTTCGTCAGCTAACTTCTCAAGGTCTTCTTTTCTGTACACTTCAAACATTTAGGTAGGTAATCAACCATTCGACTAGACAAATGCTTCTTCATACCACACGTAAATATCCACTCACTAGGATAGTGAAGGAAGTTGAACATAATCTGAATTGCAACAGCATTCCAATCAGTAGCTTTTAGGTTAATGGCCCAGTGTTCTACTGACTAAGTTACAAGAATCCAGCACCAGAGGTTGAATTCGATCCAGCTGGAAGTTGGGTGCCTAGCGGAGTCAAGAGAATATTAGGTTGGTAACATGAAGTTTGCTATCTTGAATGTTATCATGATGTCAGTTTCTACCGAGCTAATCATACCGTCCTTTAAATCATACTGGGGGACGCTAGACGATTTTACTTCAACAACAAATGAGATTTTTCCATATTTCATTGGAATTTCATGATTCGATTATGTAGCATGATATTTCACAACTAAATGTGTCTTAACATTTGATATTGAAAGTATGGCAACGAATCAGTATGAAATGAAATGCTTTTGCAGGTGATTTAATCTTCTTGAAGAAATTAAGAAATTAATTTCTCTGATGTTCGATATAGATATGACTGCAAGGACATCCGGCTGACGAGTGTTAAGTGGGACGAAGCATGCCTCCAAATACCATCGTTTGCTAACGCAAAATAAAAAGAAGCAAAACAAAAATACAGCTTATATATTTAAATACGTACGGGTAGTTTTCAGTGTCAATTGGTTTTTACAGTCTTTATAACGAAAGACGCAAAATTTAAGTGATTTCTAGACTTGTTTATAAAATATCTTTTGCATACTGTTTTATTCGATTCTGTGTTTTTTAGACAATGAAGGCTAAACCAATTTTAGTCATACAAAATGGCGTGGGTGAATCATTCTCAGCTTTAAATTAGAACAGTGATTGGACAATTTCACAAATTTAACTTTGGTCAAAAATACAATCAGTCAAATCGGTTAATACCTAAAGCGAAAACACTGAAGAAGTCTTTTATTGGTTGTAATGAAGTGGCCTTCATAAATGACCTTGAAGAAACGTGGGCGAGGCCTACTACGCTTATATCGCTTGTTTACTAACAAAACGCATGTCTAGCGATAAAAGCAAGGCTCATATTTTTCAATTATATTCGTTCGAAAGGTTGTGGATTTCTTCATCGATAACCTCAAGCATTTATGATTAATATGGATGCCTTTGTTGAAGCATTTTTTGCCATCGACCAAGACCATTCAGGTTAGACCCCATAATTATTATATAGTATTGTCAAATTCTCGTTATTTATATTATTTAAATTTCTCCCTTTATCTGGTTCAAGTCAACTGGAACTGAGAATTAGATTATAACTAGGGAATTATTGCTATGATATGCAGAGAGATATGCATCTGTCCATTTAAGAGACTCAGATAGCTGATGGTTGATGTTAAAAATAACGATCTCTGATTACCAGTCAAGGTATGTAGGCAAATTGATAGGACACCTGGTCAATAAACTAGATCCTACTAATTGTTTGTCAATTTCGGCCAGTCTACCGACCATGGCCGATCATTTACAGTGATTTCATGAGAATCCATAGTGTGAGATATTTTAAATACTGTACGAGCTGGTATCTTGTTTCGTCATCCACGTTTGATGCGGACTAATGCACTCAAGGATAAGGAACAGTGGCATTTCTAACTGTTCAAGTGGAAACATGCGAAGTGACTTAAAGTGAAAATGAAATGCACTCAGGTACCATGTGCACGTTTGTTCAGTAGTAAGTGATCCACACATGTGTGAAGGTTACGATGCTACCCGGCTGCCAAGACGGCTGTAAACGTAGTGGAGATTGAACAGGTTACTCACTGGTTGCAAGTTGAGTTCCAGTTTCAAACCTCCACATGTACTCAAAGAAATGTTGATTTGTCAGAGCGGAATGGGGACCAACTCAACTCTTATGTTGAAATGTGATGATTACTGGATTACGGGCAGGACAGAGCACTTTCAGAATATCCAGGGGATCATTAGTTTGGTTATTCAATAATGGGCTGAATAATTTAACACTGGTACAGTATATTTCTTATTGTACAATCGTTGATTGAAAAGATACTCCTGTCGAATGTTTTATACCCATCGAAATTTATCAGGACGATATTATTAAAACTCTACTAGTCGAGGTGTTTTATGACTAACTGCCTTTGGAATTACCTTCTCAGACAAATAAGCCATACAAAATGGCAGCTGAAAGCCTTAATAGAACATTGTTAGGGGATCTGATTTGTGCAACATCTTCTTTCTGGCCGCCTCCCATCATCCTTATGCAGAACTCACTCTCTTTTTGCTTTTCGTTAAATTTATAGAAGTTCTGCCAACAAACAGTGTTATCCCTTATTTTATGCAGTTCCTTTCCCCTTGTTTGGACCCATAGAATTCAACGTTTGAAATTGCTTCACTACCACTAAGTACTGTGTTCAGTACTATTTTGAAGGGTTCTTTATCGCTCTCATCATTACAGGATGACATTATTTCAAGCAATTGCCAGTGGGTGCGTACTGCTAAGGAGCGCCATACTGAGATGAAACAGCTGTCTAGGTTTTCAATTGTTCTCCAACTGATGTCACTCCATGATGAGTGCTACCTTAAGAACGACCTGTTTCTTCTTTAATTTTAATAAACTAAACCGGGAAACACCACTGAATTAGGTCAGATATCGTGTTGCTCTAGCCCCCATCTCCGTCTCCCCACCCCCTGAGATTCGTATTATAGTCTAATTTTATCACAGACATTCTTTAAGTATCAGCGATCCAGTTCATGCCTAATTTATACGCACATGGATTAGTTATTAAGAGATCAATAAATTTTATACCGACTGATTGAAAATTTTGTTTACAATTTCAACATTTTACTTCTTTTTTTATCCTTACCCAGAATAAACATTTTTCTCATTTATTGATTGATTGACGTTTACTTTCAGAAACTATCACAACAGATGAATTACAAACGTATATGGTTAAAAATGACATGGATCCTGCTTTTATTGCGGTGAGTAGTACACTTCAGTATCCTTAATTTTAAGCCAAGTTTACTCCATTGTATGATATTTCAAAGAACATCTTGTGTACACATATAATAATGGTGATTAGGTGATACGGTTAAGCAGCGTAATGAGAAGACGACGATTATCTGAACCATACGCTTATAGGATCTGTTTAGGGGCGGAGGGAAATAGTAAACGTTCATCTTCATCTATTGCCACTCATACTAGAAACTAGTCATAGGGTAGACATGAAAACAGCCTTGAAAGTATTACATAAAAATAGTCAGGACCGAGTGCTTAAATTGATTGAAACTCCGGTCATTCATTATTTTGAACTCAAAAGTAATAAATACTCATGTTGAACCTACCTTATTAGTATTGATTTTAATTTTCATACCAATAGTTCCAAAAGCCCATGTCTGTGTGTGATCAGATTGTTCGAAATATGTATAACACTAATACAACATCGCACATGTTTCAAATAATCTTCGTCTTCTCAGTACGCTGTTTAAATTTATCAAAGGAACTAATTGCTTTAGATTGATAAGGTGTTTATGTTGTTTGAGGTTGACAAAGATCTTATCTTTCAGAGAGTATTCATCATGTAGTGACGTCAGTTGGAGAACCATTGAAAACCTGGGATCACTGGACTGCTGTTTCATCCTAGTATGAACACCTCCACAGCGTGAAACCATGACCCAACTAGGGGTGGGACTCAGGAGCTGCAGGTTTCACGGCGAAAGCATTAACTATTCAGCCACCTGGTCGGAGTTTAATGGTTCACAGTTTCCTGCCTCTGTCACTTCGCGATACAGTGCGTCTATCCACTAAGGCATCCGGTTCACTTTCGATTTAGTCAAACCCACAAGTTATGGCCGCTCATGTCACTAACGAGCATCTCAAACCAATCATCACTGTTGTATAATGTGAAGTGAAGCGAATACCAATCGATAAGGTGTTTGTTTACTGGCTCTATCCACATTCCATTCAACAGAAAGGTCACTTATTAATGGCAATGTTTTCTTTTGTAACTGAGTCGCTTTAATTAGTTAGATGGAAACAGTTCACAGACTTCAATAACCCAATTCATTCTTGTACATAGATTTAGTTGTTATGTAGATTATCCACTGACTTTAATAACTTGATATTCTAAATAATCATCTTGAACAGTGTATATTTTCTAAACTCAACTGTATTTCGCAGTAATGATGGATAATGGTTAACAGTGGGATCCAGGAGGTGCATTTCGTCCGATTTTGTACTCGTCAGCTGCATATACCTGCCTCTCAATGAGTTATGTTGTTCCCATTGAGATTTAACTGTATTCCACTTCGCAACTGTACTTTTTCTTCAACCCAGACACCCAAAGTTCAATAAAAGTTGTATTGTAATCTGATTAAGTTAACTATGCTTACTGTTATATTTGGCTAGGATTGTTTTCATTGAAATTAATGGAGATGGTTCAACTGTTTACAGTTTCTTTGTTCACTGAATCGATTATCAGATGGTAATGAAGTTAGCTGTCAAATCTGTAGTACTGATTACGTTTTATTGACCAGGGAGTGAAATAATATGATGAAATATTGTGATTCAATACAATTCTGCCAATAGCTAGAACAGCTTAGTAACTGTTATGAATATGCTGGGTGATAAATGGAAGTGAAGTGAAAATTTGGACCGCGGCCGGAATTGAAACATTGACCACCCTGTTTCCATTCCGGTTGTGATTCGAATCTGGCTACGGTCCCAATCTTCATTTCACCTTCAATCATCACCCGGTATAGAGACTAGTCTGCAGGAACTACAGTTATCTCAGATAGTCAAAATGATAACTGTTATGAATAGCAAAATGGATTTTTTCAACTGATCATGTGATTTAACTTGTACTGGTGGGTATGGGATAGTAATTATTGGCGAAAAAGAAAACACATATAACTCATTACAAAAAAATTCAATAAAATGTCTGATAAATCATATATAATCCCTTAACAATATAGGTGTTTAAATCTCTTATCTTCGAATGAAATATACTACTGAAAACGTGAGCAGTCGGAAATCACTCAAACTTATCTGGAGACTTTGCTAAGGAGATCAAAATGATCTAAACACCAGGTGGCTGTTTGAACCATTTGGGACTGAGGTCGTCAGCGGTGTATCTGAACCAGTGCAGCTTACAGAAATCAATTGTTAAGATCAACTGAGTCTGCTTAGCTTACCTGTGTTCATGTTTTTTTCCATGTCTTATCTTGAGAGAATATCTTGGTCTCAAGTGGTGGAGCGTTGATGTTGAAGCAGTTAAAGGTAGTTGTCTTAGACTGTGAATTTCAACAAAAAGAGAACAGTTCCACTCTCAGCACCAATATGGTTCCTCGTCGTTGACTGCTGACTAGTTGGGTACTTCATTTGGAATTTTTTGACTTTCCTCAAAATATTGAATGCACATACTGTTCTCTTATATTGATCTCAGTGACTAGCGAGGAGTCAAGGACGCAAATTTCGTCCTATTTCGGACTCGTCATTTGGATGTACCTGCACCCCAGTAATCAGTGATGTTGTTACCACTGAGGCTCGAACCCAGTACCCTTCTCACAGCATAGACTTTTCTTCTTCAATTCACTTATACTTCATTGGCTTTGTTTTCTTTTGAATAATGTTGGTATGAGCCACCCGTTACTTTTGTTTAGACACCTCAATCCTCCATTCTTTAACTTCATGCCTCAGTATTTTCACATTTTAAGTACTTTGTAAAGTTCAGTGTATTTTCACATGTCCGTGGGCTAAGGACATTCCAGCCTTTTTGATTCGAAAAAAGTGTTTTTCATCTACAGGAACTATTATAAACTATTTTCAACATTGATGTAATTTGCTGTATCATTTATCTATCTACTTGGAGATACGTAATCCTTCTGTTTGTTTCTGTGATGATTGAAAGTAAATCTCAGGATAGAAGCTAAATAGTTATAACTGAGTCAACATTTGTTATTTCTTCTACTATGTATTATTAAACCCTCAGTTTTATTCATAACTAAATCCACTGCTAGCCACTGCCCATCATTAATAAACATAGTTAAAAGACAGGCCATATCGAGGCATCCGCATAGGAGCCCATATGCCAACAGAGGCTGATCAATTCGGTCCTATCAACGACGGTGTAATACAAGCAATAACACTAAATCCTACTTCAATGAAATCACAAGACAAAACAATTTTTATTGATCACAGGACTATGTGATTACAGCTCATGATTTGATTAGGACTTAGTGCACTGATATTCTAATGAATTGTCCTCGTCTAAAGTGAATGAGTGATTTTAATTCACCTAGTGAGATTGATCTATAAAGCTTTATACTCTGTTGTAGTCAACCAAACAATTAGTTTCAGGTATTCTTTGAAATTGATTTATCCCTCAGCAGTAGCATTCATCATGAACTATTATCATCTAGAGAATCATCGGAAACCTAGGTTCACTGGACAACTGTTTCATCCCAGTATGAAGATTTCTGAGGACTGCTATACTGGGACGAAACACCTGTTCAGTGCTCCAAGGTTTTTAGTGGTTTTCTGAGTTAAATCAGTCCATAATGAATACTAACTTAAAGTAAAACATTTCATTAATTATAGAAAAGCTGAAAATTCACGCTTTCACTTTTATTTTAGTGGTTTTATCTACGTGGAACTATTGGATTGATGTTTAGTTGACCGAACACTGAACTATAATAGTCAAGTTGATATTATTTGACTAATTCAATAACTATCAACTCACTGTACCTTCGATTGGGGAATGCTGGCTTATTGACTTGAGTACACACTTTTGAAGTGATGAGTCCTCGGTTCGACCTAGGAAATTGAGTAGTACCGTAAACGTACACTATTAGTGTTGCTCATGACCTAGGAAATGCACTATACAGTGTTGTTATACGTGAAGAGCGCAACTAGTAAACCACTGTTTAAAACCTGAGTACCTAAGCCACCAAACCACAGCTAGGTGGTGATGTATTTCATGTATGGAATGTGTGTATATTGGGATCAGGGGGTGAGGGAAAGCAGAACTATTTAGTTTTCTCTGTGGCATATGTACTTTTTCTGGTTAGCCATAAAGTAAGGCTATTCAAGACTAGTTCAAAGCCATCCTTCCACCCATATAAATATTTAGGGATTTTTGAAGCATTTCTAATCCATTTAAGCATTGTTTGTGCATTTCCCTATTATTTCAACATTATGTAACTTTTATGCTCCTCCTAAGAATTGACTGATTTTCAGTGTTTACGTTGTTCAACAACTTTTGCGTGTTGGATTAATTACTAGTAACAATTTAATATATTATAGTAAACTTTGATAAATGTCTTATATCGAAGAGCTCTCTCATATCCATGTGTAGAGTTAGGGGTCGGTAGTTTAGAGAGAGGATTATCAACCATTAGGGCACGGGTTCGGGTCCCGCTCCGCCTACCGAGGTTTAGGTAGCCAGGTAATATCATCAGCCCTCCCACAATAGGTGTGGCTCATTGCCAACTGCACGGATGTACGCAAGACAGCTAGGTATGTTTCGTCGTTCCGGTTATTCCATTGCATTTATACACTGCATAACGACGGATACTGGATGGGATGGTTGATTGGTAAGAGCCAGGGTGTTCTTCCCATCTGAATCGACTTATGATAGATAAACAGACAGATTATACAAATAAACATAGAACCTAGCACACAAACTCATCATTTGCACTTACCAAATTTCACAACACCATGCAAAGAAAAAGGGAATAGATAAAACTGATACCAAAGTAGACAATCGTGTGCAAGAGAAGAGAAAATCACAAAATGAGGACTAGTCGAAACATTCAAGCTTTAAAAGACTTGAAAGAATGAATCATATGCGACACTGTCGCTGAAACGAGGAAGGGCAGCAGAACCAGACAAACTAACTCCAGAGGTATACAAGGATGCTGGTAAGGTGCTCTTAGTCAGGTTAACGGAAGTGTTAACCAGTAAATGGGAATCAAATGCGATCCCCTCTGACTGATCTAAGTCACTGATTATCCAAGTCTTCAAGAAAGGCGAGAAGTCCTCTTGTGATAACCACAGAGGAATCAGCCTGACGAACATAGTGTCCAAGATCCTAGGTTCTATAATTCTTTGACGCCTGCATGGAGCTCGGGAACAGCAAGCCCGAGAAAACCAGGCAGAATTTAGACCCAGCCGTGGGTGTATCGACCAAATATCCACACTGCGCCAGGTCCTGGAATATAGGCACTCTTACAGACGCCCGACAATAATTGTATTTCTCGACCTGAAGGCGGCATTCGAATCCGCTGATCGAGAAGTCTTATGGCAATGCCTCTCACTGAAAGGCGTGCCTAGTAAGTACATCACCTTATTGAAAGCTCTCTACTCAAACACTTGTGGGGGTGTTAAAGCCTATAGTGAGATGTCCAGGGAGCTATGCTCATCGAGTGCTGTCCCTCAAGGGTGCCCACTGTCTCCATTCTTATTCAATTTTATCACATTAGCAAGTTCTTAATACTGGGCAAATTCTATCATTTACCGTCTGAAATTTGATCAACAAGTGAAGACGAACCACAAAACATGATACCCGTCACTGTCATCCGTATACCTTGGATCTGTGGTTAAGCCAGTTGACTTTCAACCAGTGTACTATGGGTTCGAATCCCCTTTCTACCTATCGAGGTATTGGCAGGCGGACAGCATCAGTAACCATCACACAACAGATGTGGCTCATTGCCTACTGCACGAATGTGCAGTGTGTGTTGCCATGACCATTTCGATTCCTTTACGAGAATCAAAGTTGACCTTGAGGCCAGTAGACCAGTAACAACAGCTGAGCACTGTCGAACTTATCCCTTGTTGATTATTGCTAACATATATGAAACATGGACTACGAACAGTTTCGCGACATATGTCATGCCACTGTGGTATGCCATGACACATGTACCTTTCGCCTAACCTCAACATTGCTAGCATGGTGATTCCACCATATGCGAGCAATGCTATAAAGATACCTGTGATCAAAACTCTGTAGACTCATCATCTCTTCGGCTTTTAACGGTCATGTCGCATAGCCACATAAGAGGATAGAACGAAATGCAGTGCAGAATACTCGTTCTTTAATAGGCAGTCAGATATCTTGTCAGTCGGCGCCAAAGTTGAAGTAAATTGACAAACGCTAAACAGACCTGGGATTTTGTCAACAACTAGCCCGTTCACACTGATACAACTCCCCAAGTAAATGAAGTGGTTGACACAGTCCACCACCACTCACTATAATAAGAGTGTAGTTACAGACCAATCATGAAGCCATGAACAATATAATCGAAACCAAATGCTATTCACTCCCCAGTGTTTATTTGTTTTGATAATTATCAACTTATCTTCTTTCACAGAAAGTCTGATAACAAGCTTTATCAATACACTGTCAACCTTTCTCATAAGTGTATGTGTACATTTAAAAACGAATAATTGTACTGCTCAGATATTCATAAAGTAACCAACAAATTACTCTATACTTTCCTCTCATTTTACACTCATTAAATATAGTCTGGTGTATAATTCTGAGAATCTTTTATTTTCTCTTAAACACCACAACAATTTAACAGAAGGATACTGGGTGGTAATCGAAGGTGAAATGAAAATTCTAACCACCACCGGATTCGAACCAGCGGCCACCGGGTTTCCGGCCCAGTGCTCTACCAACGAAGCTACGAGGCCCGACTGCTGACCGGAGAGCCAATGGTTGCCGGTTCGAATCCGGCCGTGGTCAGAATTTACATCTCACCTTCGACCACCACCCGGTCCCAATACTAATCAGCCACACCACGGCTATCTCAGATAGTCGAAATGATAACTGAATAAATCGAGAGATATTAATGATGATTAGCGGCTGCCAGTGGAGTACAGGACGCGCGTTTCATCCTAGTCCGGACTCACCAGCTGGATGCACCTGCCTCCCAGTGAGAGATACTATTCTCACCACGACTCGAACTCAGGACCGATTGCATCAAACTCCAAAGGGTTATCCACTACATCACCGACCCCATATCCCAACAGAGACCGATCAATTCGGTTCACCCAACGACGAGACTGAGGGGAAAAAGTCAACAACAGTTAGTGAGCCTATAGCGGAGAAGCATGGATCTGCGATTCATTCACAGGGAAGACGACTGGAACGATAAGCAGATCAATTCGAGGAACACCTAAACCCGTTTCCAACTATCATTACCCTGCCCGCCATCCAGTCGAATCCTGAATGACACATAGAGATAGGTGACCAAACACTGGAAGTTTAGAAAGCGGTAGGAAACTTGAAACGACGACGAGCAGCAGAACCAGACAAACTAACTCCAGAGGTATACAAGGATGCTGGTAAGGTGCTCTTAGTCAGGTTAACGGAAGTGTTAACCAGTAAATGGGAATCAAATGCGATCCCCTCTGACTGATCTAAGTCACTGATTATCCAAGTCTTCAAGAAAGGCGAGAAGTCCTCTTGTGATAACCACAGAGGAATCAGCCTGACGAACATAGTGTCCAAGATCCTAGGTTCTATAATTCTTTGACGCCTGCATGGAGCTCGGGAACAGCAAGCCCGAGAAAACCAGGCAGAATTTAGACCCAGCCGTGGGTGTATCGACCAAATATCCACACTGCGCCAGGTCCTGGAATATAGGCACTCTTACAGACGCCCGACAATAATTGTATTTCTCGACCTGAAGGCGGCATTCGAATCCGCTGATCGAGAAGTCTTATGGCAATGCCTCTCACTGAAAGGCGTGCCTAGTAAGTACATCACCTTATTGAAAGCTCTCTACTCAAACACTTGTGGGGGTGTTAAAGCCTATAGTGAGATGTCCAGGGAGCTATGCTCATCGAGTGCTGTCCCTCAAGGGTGCCCACTGTCTCCATTCTTATTCAATTTTATCACATTAGCAAGTTCTTAATACTGGGCAAATTCTATCATTTACCGTCTGAAATTTGATCAACAAGTGAAGACGAACCACAAAACATGATACCCGTCACTGTCATCCGTATACCTTGGATCTGTGGTTAAGCCAGTTGACTTTCAACCAGTGTACTATGGGTTCGAATCCCCTTTCTACCTATCGAGGTATTGGCAGGCGGACAGCATCAGTAACCATCACACAACAGATGTGGCTCATTGCCTACTGCACGAATGTGCAGTGTGTGTTGCCATGACCATTTCGATTCCTTTACGAGAATCAAAGTTGACCTTGAGGCCAGTAGACCAGTAACAACAGCTGAGCACTGTCGAACTTATCCCTTGTTGATTATTGCTAACATATATGAAACATGGACTACGAACAGTTTCGCGACATATGTCATGCCACTGTGGTATGCCATGACACATGTACCTTTCGCCTAACCTCAACATTGCTAGCATGGTGATTCCACCATATGCGAGCAATGCTATAAAGATACCTGTGATCAAAACTCTGTAGACTCATCATCTCTTCGGCTTTTAACGGTCATGTCGCATAGCCACATAAGAGGATAGAACGAAATGCAGTGCAGAATACTCGTTCTTTAATAGGCAGTCAGATATCTTGTCAGTCGGCGCCAAAGTTGAAGTAAATTGACAAACGCTAAACAGACCTGGGATTTTGTCAACAACTAGCCCGTTCACACTGATACAACTCCCCAAGTAAATGAAGTGGTTGACACAGTCCACCACCACTCACTATAATAAGAGTGTAGTTACAGACCAATCATGAAGCCATGAACAATATAATCGAAACCAAATGCTATTCACTCCCCAGTGTTTATTTGTTTTGATAATTATCAACTTATCTTCTTTCACAGAAAGTCTGATAACAAGCTTTATCAATACACTGTCAACCTTTCTCATAAGTGTATGTGTACATTTAAAAACGAATAATTGTACTGCTCAGATATTCATAAAGTAACCAACAAATTACTCTATACTTTCCTCTCATTTTACACTCATTAAATATAGTCTGGTGTATAATTCTGAGAATCTTTTATTTTCTCTTAAACACCACAACAATTTAACAGAAGGATACTGGGTGGTAATCGAAGGTGAAATGAAAATTCTAACCACCACCGGATTCGAACCAGCGGCCACCGGGTTTCCGGCCCAGTGCTCTACCAACGAAGCTACGAGGCCCGACTGCTGACCGGAGAGCCAATGGTTGCCGGTTCGAATCCGGCCGTGGTCAGAATTTACATCTCACCTTCGACCACCACCCGGTCCCAATACTAATCAGCCACACCACGGCTATCTCAGATAGTCGAAATGATAACTGAATAAATCGAGAGATATTAATGATGATTAGCGGCTGCCAGTGGAGTACAGGACGCGCGTTTCATCCTAGTCCGGACTCACCAGCTGGATGCACCTGCCTCCCAGTGAGAGATACTATTCTCACCACGACTCGAACTCAGGACCGATTGCATCAAACTCCAAAGGGTTATCCACTACATCACCGACCCCATATCCCAACAGAGACCGATCAATTCGGTTCACCCAACGACGAGACTGAGGGAAAAAGTCAACAACAGTTAGTGAGCCTATAGCGGAGAAGCATGGATCTGCGATTCATTCACAGGGAAGACGACTGGAACGATAAGCAGATCAATTCGAGGAACACCTAAACCCGTTTCCAACTATCATTACCCTGCCCGCCATCCAGTCGAATCCTGAATGACACATAGAGATAGGTGACCAAACACTGGAAGTTTAGAAAGCGGTAGGAAACTTGAAACGACGACGAGCAGCAGAACCAGACAAACTAACTCCAGAGGTATACAAGGATGCTGGTAAGGTGCTCTTAGTCAGGTTAACGGAAGTGTTAACCAGTAAATGGGAATCAAATGCGATCCCCTCTGACTGATCTAAGTCACTGATTATCCAAGTCTTCAAGAAAGGCGAGAAGTCCTCTTGTGATAACCACAGAGGAATCAGCCTGACGAACATAGTGTCCAAGATCCTAGGTTCTATAATTCTTTGACGCCTGCATGGAGCTCGGGAACAGCAAGCCCGAGAAAACCAGGCAGAATTTAGACCCAGCCGTGGGTGTATCGACCAAATATCCACACTGCGCCAGGTCCTGGAATATAGGCACTCTTACAGACGCCCGACAATAATTGTATTTCTCGACCTGAAGGCGGCATTCGAATCCGCTGATCGAGAAGTCTTATGGCAATGCCTCTCACTGAAAGGCGTGCCTAGTAAGTACATCACCTTATTGAAAGCTCTCTACTCAAACACTTGTGGGGGTGTTAAAGCCTATAGTGAGATGTCCAGGGAGCTATGCTCATCGAGTGCTGTCCCTCAAGGGTGCCCACTGTCTCCATTCTTATTCAATTTTATCACAGATATTCTCATGGAGGTCTCCCTCTTGTCACCAGGTTACACAGACGTTGACCTAATCGCAGGAGAATTTTCGTTAGACCTAGAATATGCAGACGGCATGGTCCTGTTAGGTGAAGACGCTGACAAGATGCAGAGTCTTCTGAACACTTTGAGTGACAATTTCAGAATGTTTGGGATGCGTTACTCACCACACAAATGCAAATGTTTGCTCCAGTATTGGTCTTCAACAGTGCCACGGCTAACAATAGAGAGTGAGGTGGTTCAGTGTGTCGACCACTTCACTTATCTGGGAAGTGGGATTAGGCTTGGTGGGTCAGTTGCCGATGAAATCTCTGCACAAATACGAAAGGCTTGGCTGGCTTTTGCCAATTTACGCCACCTGTGGCGCGGCCGTGATATCCGTTCGTCTATTAAGGGTCGTGTGTACTGCACAACAGTCCGCTGTGCTCTACTGTATGGGTGTGAAACATGGCCATTCAAGGTGGAAGACATGAGAAGGCGACTTCAGGTGTTTGACCACGGTTGCCTTTGTAGTATAGGCTGTACTCCGTGGTGTCACCACGTGAGTAATGCAGAAGTCAGGTATAGAGTTTTAGGGAGTAGAGGTAAATCAGTTGATGAGGTTATGAACCTTCATCGACTGAGATGGTTGGGACACGTGTTGCGTATGCCTAGTCGTCGATTGCCTTGTCACACAATGTTCGCCGAAGTAGGTTGTGGCTGGAAAAAGGCCCGAGGTGGCCAGACTAAAACATGGCACCAATGCATGAAGTCTCTGACTGTTGGTTTGAGCCAGGTAGGGGGGCAATGCAGATTAGTTGGTTGGGGTCCACGGGACAAGAGAAGCCAATGGTTGGAGACTCTAGGCGATATGGCTCAGAACCGAAGTCAGTGGTGCAGATGTATACACACATTATCCTCATCTTAACGACGCTATACCGAATCTCACCATTTTGTCATTCATCTTTTGTTTCTTCTCGTACTTAATATTTATCTTGACTGCATTCTCTTATCTTCATCCTTCACCTCACTACCTTTCTACTTGATGTACTGTACTGAGCTGTGGCAACCCGGACCGTTACGCAGTAATGCCTGGTTCTATGTTGATGTTGATTGATTTTGAGATAATAGAAGCAACAACACCGATGGATAGGTATGTACATATTCATTGTTTAATTTTCATCCTTGTTTCTGGTTTAAGTTTATGTTTTCTATAAATTGACTTACACCAGATAAACTCATCAAACTTTTTGATAGGAGTATTCTTCTCATAGTATTATGGCTTTTGAGATCACTTTTCAAGTGCACTCTAAAATAAGTGTCTGCATACAAGTTGATGTCTTTATTAACACTGAATAGAATCCTAAGAATAAAAAAACCCTGACAGAGAAATCACCAAGAAAACAACAGAAAAGTAATAAAATAGCTGTTCCATTTCATTTTGGCATCCGTCGGAAGTTTTCATTATCCTTGATCAGTTAGTCTAAGGTGTCGTATTTCATATCAGCACATCAAGATAGATGGAACAAACAGAAATAAGTAGGAAAGTAGTCAAAAGTAATAGAGTCATAAAAAGAAGGGAAGAAGAAATAAAATAACAACGAAATTAGGTATAACATCTGGGATGAAGGTAATTTGTGAATTCATCACTATAAATGATATCGATCCTGGGTCATTTCAATTAGAGTTTCCTCTCACCGACTTCAGTTTTCCCACTGACTCCTCACGCAGCTCAGACCAACAGTTAGAGACTTAATCGGCTGAATCCATGTTTTAATCTGTCTGCATCTAGCCTAAACTGACTTCAGGTAACACAACGAGGGAGACGGCGACTAGAAATGAATAATATATGACCTAGACATTTGAGTCGATAACGATTCACAATATCCTCAAATGACTTTCATCTTCTACCTAGAACTCTACGTCTGACTTTTATGTTAGTGGCAGCACACACTGTCTATATTATTGTAGCGTTACCCACTTCTCCAGAATCAGTAACCTATGGTTCGACGAGATTCAACATTGATGCTGACCTTGACAGTTTTACCGGACTCGTTAAGCTGAAGGTACCGGGTCTAGCATCCTCACCATTTGGCACGCTCGTAATCGACCCTCTAGCCAATTAGTTGGAGCGCATAGGTGTCTTGGTATGACCTCGCAAATATACTATTCCATCAGACTACGCTATTGTGTTCTTTCTTGGTCTCGTATTCGTGGGTATATAACAAGTTCGAATAGTTAGTGATTAGTCTCTGTGTCTGTCAAGTTCGCACCAAGACAATTCCTAAATTACAAAGGTGTCAGTGGCCGAACATCTGAAGTCCTCTCATGTCCTCTGCCTGTGATGACTGTTTCCAAACCATATACTAGGGCGTAGCGAACTAAAGTGCAGTACACTTACTCCTTAATAGGCAATCATATATCATGGTAACGCTACAAATGGCATAAGTTGCTGAAGGTCAAGCGATCGTTATGTACCAAAGCATAGATTTTGTTGGTCGCTGAAATACCAGGACTGTACCAACTTCCCTGGTAACCGAAATGTTCAACATATCAAAACCCATTACTTCCTATTGTTAGACGAGAGACTAACCAAGCCCGTTCATCCATGTACTCCAGGTCTATTATCAGAGAGTCACCTGAGACAAGATCAATCTCTGTAAAGTAGGATGATAAGAAGGAGACCTCTCATTAGCACATCTATGACATAATTTACTAAGAATGGATGAAATGAACATCTTTGATGAACACTACCCAAAGTGATCAAATCATGTGATACCTCGCCATAAGTTCTAACACGCCTACAGGTGTCTAAATACACAGACTTCAACGGAGTGATGTACAAACAAACTCTGACATGATACCTCTCGACATGCGGAGATGAATGCCAATATTAGTTCAATTTCATCATGAAATCATGCATAACCACTTTTCTTTCCAGTTATTATGCTATAGGTGTCTTCACAATCTCACGTTCAGTGTTAAGCTAAGCTTTTCGTAAATTCATGGCATTCATGATATTAGGCGATGAACACCAAAAGGTGTACATACATTCTTATTTCCATTAACTATTTCCGCTATTTCTTAAATCAATCAGTTCTGATTATTCTGCAAACTGAGTGTAAAAAATGAAGAAAATAGTTTCTTTGCACAGAAAACAGATAGATATAATAAGAGGAGTACTTTTTATAGCCTTTGAAGTTGTCAAGTGCACTCAAACCCCCCAATATTCTCATACACATCAAAAAGAATCTATTTATAGCAAAGTTAGACTCTTAGAAGTAAAAGTAGATTGACCTCATCATTATGATTGATGTTGTTCAACTGCATAGTCAGTACTTGAGTCTTTTATGAATTACTACCTACACTACTCATTATTGAATAGGTTGAAGAAAACAGAAAAGAAAGACATTGACTAAATCGCTTTGAAAACAGAATAAATTATCCAGGCTTAACAAAGAATGAATGAGAAAGGCTGATTTCAATTGTAAAGACAATACACTAAAAAAAAATAGACGCCACTGTAGTCACTCTATTTAGCAGGGTAATCTCTCATGTTCTCGAAATCTGTGATAGAAATTTAATATTAACATTGTTTGACTGCTGTTGCGAGTGTACCGTAGCTTGAATGTGATAGAATCATCAAGTTAGGTGAAGAAGCTGACAAGATGCAGAGTCTTCTGAACACTTTGAGTGACAATTTCAAAATGTTTGGGATGCGTTACTCGCCACATAAATGTAAATTGTTGCTCCAAGATTAGTCTTCAACGGTGCAACGGTGATATGAGCTGTGGCAACTCGAACCGTTACGCAGTAATGCCTGATCCTATGTTGAAATTGATGATGATGATGGTGATGACACTGTCACTAATTTTCAGCCATTTCACCAAGAGTCCTCAACCATTGACTGCTGTTAATTCGAGGACCCCAACCAGGTAATCTGCACCTCCCTACACGGCTGTAGTCAACAGTGAGAGACTTCATGAACCGATATTATGTCTTGGTTTGACCACCCTGAGTTCTCTTCCAACCTAACCCAACTTACTCTAACATAGAGTATCAAGACAGCCGTGTAATGTGACAGAGTGGACTGCAGTGCAGTATACGCTGTTGGATACCTTGCCATTCAGGCAAATGCTAAACGAGTTTTCTGTACCCGAGGTAGGATTTCGTTAGCAGCCATTCCGGAATCGATTTATACATATTATCTAACCAATTTATATACTTACTTTGTGAGAAATACTAGTCATGACCTTAATAGTTTTTGCTTCGAAAAAAATCCAAATCAATGAAGGACCAGGCATTACTGCGTAACGGTCCGGGTTGCCACAGCTCAGTACAGTACATCAAGTAGAAAGGTAGTGAGGTGAAGGATGAAGATAAGAGAATGCAGTCAAGATAAATATTAAGTACGAGAAGAAACAAAAGATGAATGACAAAATGGTGAGATTCGGTATAGCGTCGTTAAGATGAGGATAATGTGTGTATACATCTGCACCACTGACTTCGGTTCTGAGCCATATCGCCTAGAGTCTCCAACCATTGGCTTCTCTTGTCCCGTGGACCCCAACCAACTAATCTGCATTGCCCCCTACCTGGCTCAAACCAACAGTCAGAGACTTCATGCATTGGTGCCATGTTTTAGTCTGGCCACCTCGGGCCTTTTTCCAGCCACAACCTACTTCGGCGAACATTGTGTGACAAGGCAATCGACGACTAGGCATACGCAACACGTGTCCCAACCATCTCAGTCGATGAAGGTTCATAACCTCATCAACTGATTTACCTCTACTCCCTAAAACTCTATACCTGACTTCTGCATTACTCACGTGGTGACACCACGGAGTACAGCCTATACTACAAAGGCAACCGTGGTCAAACACCTGAAGTCGCCTTCTCATGTCTTCCACCTTGAATGGCCATGTTTCACACCCATACAGTAGAGCACAGCGGACTGTTGTGCAGTACACACGACCCTTAATAGACGAACGGATATCACGGCCGCGCCACAGGTGGCGTAAATTGGCAAAAGCCAGCCAAGCCTTTCGTATTTGTGCAGAGATTTCATCGGCAACTGACCCACCAAGCCTAATCCCACTTCCCAGATAAGTGAAGTGGTCGACACACTGAACCACCTCACTCTCTATTGTTAGCCGTGGCACTGTTGAAGACCAATACTGGAGCAAACATTTGCATTTGTGTGGTGAGTAACGCATCCCAAACATTCTGAAATTGTCACTCAAAGTGTTCAGAAGACTCTGCATCTTGTCAGCGTCTTCACCTAACAGGACCATGCCGTCTGCATATTCTAGGTCTAACGAAAATTCTCCTGCGATTAGGTCAACGTCTGTGTAACCTGGTGACAAGAGGGAGACCTCCATGAGAATATCTGTGATAAAATTGAATAAGAATGGAGACAGTGGGCACCCTTGAGGGACAGCACTCGATGAGCATAGCTCCCTGGACATCTCACTATAGGCTTTAACACCCCCACAAGTGTTTGAGTAGAGAGCTTTCAATAAGGTGATGTACTTACTAGGCACGCCTTTCAGTGAGAGGCATTGCCATAAGACTTCTCGATCAGCGGATTCGAATGCCGCCTTCAGGTCGAGAAATACAATTATTGTCGGGCGTCTGTAAGAGTGCCTATATTCCAGGACCTGGCGCAGTGTGGATATTTGGTCGATACACCCACGGCTGGGTCTAAATTCTGCCTGGTTTTCTCGGGCTTGCTGTTCCCGAGCTCCATGCAGGCGTCAAAGAATTATAGAACCTAGGATCTTGGACACTATGTTCGTCAGGCTGATTCCTCTGTGGTTATCACAAGAGGACTTCTCGCCTTTCTTGAAGACTTGGATAATCAGTGACTTAGATCAGTCAGAGGGGATCGCATTTGATTCCCATTTACTGGTTAACACTTCCGTTAACCTGACTAAGAGCACCTTACCAGCATCCTTGTATACCTCTGGAGTTAGTTTGTCTGGTTCTGCTGCTCGTCGTCGTTTCAAGTTTCCTACCGCTTTCTAAACTTCCAGTGTTTGGTCACCTATCTCTATGTGTCATTCAGGATTCGACTGGATGGCGGGCAGGGTAATGATAGTTGGAAACGGGTTTAGGTGTTCCTCGAATTGATCTGCTTATCGTTCCAGTCGTCTTCCCTGTGAATGAATCGCAGATCCATGCTTCTCCGCTATAGGCTCACTAACTGTTGTTGACTTTTTCCCCTCAGTCTCGTCGTTGGGTGAACCGAATTGATCGGTCTCTGTTGGGATATGGGGTCGGTGATGTAGTGGATAACCCTTTGGAGTTTGATGCAATCGGTCCTGAGTTCGAGTCGTGGTGAGAATAGTATCTCTCACTGGGAGGCAGGTGCATCCAGCTGGTGAGTCCGGACTAGGATGAAACGCGCGTCCTGTACTCCACTGGCAGCCGCTAATCATCATTAATATCTCTCGATTTATTCAGTTATCATTTCGACTATCTGAGATAGCCGTGGTGTGGCTGATTAGTATTGGGACCGGGTGGTGGTCGAAGGTGAGATGTAAATTCTGACCACGGCCGGATTCGAACCGGCAACCATTGGCTCTCCGGTCAGCAGTCGGGCCTCGTAGCTTCGTTGGTAGAGCACTGGGCCGGAAACCCGGTGGCCGCTGGTTCGAATCCGGTGGTGGTTAGAATTTTCATTTCACCTTCGATTACCACCCAGTATCCTTCTGTTAAATTGTTGTGGTGTTTAAGAGAAAATAAAAGATTCTCAGAATTATACACCAGACTATATTTAATGAGTGTAAAATGAGAGGAAAGTATAGAGTAATTTGTTGGTTACTTTATGAATATCTGAGCAGTACAATTATTCGTTTTTAAATGTACACATACACTTATGAGAAAGGTTGACAGTGTATTGATAAAGCTTGTTATCAGACTTTCTGTGAAAGAAGATAAGTTGATAATTATCAAAACAAATAAACACTGGGGAGTGAATAGCATTTGGTTTCGATTATATTGTTCATGGCTTCATGATTGGTCTGTAACTACACTCTTATTATAGTGAGTGGTGGTGGACTGTGTCAACCACTTCATTTACTTGGGGAGTTGTATCAGTGTGAACGGGCTAGTTGTTGACAAAATCCCAGGTCTGTTTAGCGTTTGTCAATTTACTTCAACTTTGGCGCCGACTGACAAGATATCTGACTGCCTATTAAAGAACGAGTATTCTGCACTGCATTTCGTTCTATCCTCTTATGTGGCTATGCGACATGACCGTTAAAAGCCGAAGAGATGATGAGTCTACAGAGTTTTGATCACAGGTATCTTTATAGCATTGCTCGCATATGGTGGAATCACCATGCTAGCAATGTTGAGGTTAGGCGAAAGGTACATGTGTCATGGCATACCACAGTGGCATGACATATGTCGCGAAACTGTTCGTAGTCCATGTTTCATATATGTTAGCAATAATCAACAAGGGATAAGTTCGACAGTGCTCAGCTGTTGTTACTGGTCTACTGGCCTCAAGGTCAACTTTGATTCTCGTAAAGGAATCGAAATGGTCATGGCAACACACACTGCACATTCGTGCAGTAGGCAATGAGCCACATCTGTTGTGTGATGGTTACTGATGCTGTCCGCCTGCCAATACCTCGATAGGTAGAAAGGGGATTCGAACCCATAGTACACTGGTTGAAAGTCAACTGGCTTAACCACAGATCCAAGGTATACGGATGACAGTGACGGGTATCATGTTTTGTGGTTCGTCTTCACTTGTTGATCAAATTTCAGACGGTAAATGATAGAATTTGCCCAGTATTAAGAACTTGCTAATGTTTTTTTAAGCAGAAGAATTATTGATACTGGGTGATGATTTAAGGTGAAATGAAAATTTGAACCACGGCGGGAGTCGAACTAGGGATCACTGGGTTTCCAGCCCGGTGTTCTACCAACTAGTCTACGAGGCCCGACTGCTGGTCACTTAGTATCATTACTAGTCTGCCAAACCACGGATATCTCAGATAGTCAAAATGACAAACTAATTATTCTTCTGGAATTCCAGTTGTGTTCATAACAAAGTTATCAGGTCATGTCATGCTAAAATCAATAAGCGTTAACCTTGTTTTCCTGTTTCTTAAATTAGTCACTGTAAAAGTAGCTAATGATCATATTAACACAATAAAAGTTTGGCAATCAATGGAGCCACATATATATATATATATATATATATACATATATATATATATACATATACATATATATATATATATATATATATATATATATATATATATATATACCTGCAAACAAACACATAATGGCATTATTCACATAAAGTGCACAATTCTACTTCACATTTACATGGATAGTCTAACGAGTTTTAACTTGTACAACATGTAGTTTATTACAAAGATGTTATACTTCAATGATTTTTGATCGACTTTTGTAAGTTGGAATCAAATGAGTAGTGTACGTGTGTATGCATGTTTGTGCATAGAGTTAAATCAGTGCTAGTTTATTGTAGCTAATTAAAAATAGTCCATTAGATAATGAGTTTAAAAGTTTTGTCATATACATATATGATGATGAATTTGTTCTAATTTTATGTATGTTATCTTCAGTTGTTCAATAGTCACATTGCATCGTGAGCAAACCTAAATTGTAATTAGAAGATTTAACGTGTTAGCCTTCTGAGTGAGCACAAATTTATCGGGTATATTTAAAATTGTGTTGTTTTTGTTAATGAGGGATAATGGATAGCGATGGGACCCAGGATGCATGTTTCGTCCTATCTGGGATTTGTCAGCTAGATGTACTTGTATCCCAATGAGTGGTTGTTCCCTCTAAGACTTAAACTCGGGACTGATCTCTTTAAATGCCAGAGCGTTATTCAATAGGCCACCAAGTCGCATTCTGTTGATATTTTTTAACAGTTTGGTAACTACCCGATTGAGTTATCAGTGAATTTTTCAATAGAAAGCATTCCAGTTTTTACATACTAATGAAAAATCTTTCATGGACAATGTCGAAAGAGTATTGTACTGATAGACGTTAGAATTAAGATGAATTGTTCGGTAGAATCTGTAGATTTCTCAAAGTATCTCTCAACAATGATGGAATTGTTCAGCAGTTGATAACATTTTACCGTCAATGTTTAGATATGGATACACAGTCACTGACAATGCACATTTATGCAGTAGGCAACAAGACATATCTGTTTTGGGGAGAGGGGGAGATTAAGGAAAGTACTTAGCTGTCCAAACTTCAGTGGGTGGAGTACAGTTTGAACCCGTGACCTATTGGGTAGAAGTTGAGTACCTAAACCAGTGAGTCGTAGCTTCATGATAACGTATTTTCTTAACTCTCATTCCTCATACCCGTTAAACGTTTACTGGATATGAGATTGGAGAGGTCACGGATAAGTCTTAATTTGTCTGTTTTCAGCTGACAGTTGCATTGTTGTTTACAACTCATATGTTTACTTAACAGACTTAAAAATGTGTACAATCAAATTTTGAATGTAACGACCTATTTTGACACCTAGCTGTCTACGTAGAGGTAGACAGGGAGGGTTAAAATCAGTAAGTCAAAAAGTTGACAGCTGATTGTCCTGGGTTTTAGAGATACAGTTCCCCAGTTCTCTGAGGATTATGTATAAGGTGTGACACACGAACTTAGATCCAGTCGGTGAAAATACTTGGTACTGTCTCATTTCTTTCAGCTTAAGTAACCATGTCACACGATGTTTGGCTCACAGCCTAGTACATAACCATATATACCCGGTTGAGTTGCGTTGTTTTATTCATTTCGCGCGTGGTCGCCTACTTTGAATGGTAATGAGTACAGTAACTAGTAAATGGAAATATGTGGTAACCTGAACAGGTTTCATTTCCTGAAGAAGCGACTTCTACAAAGTAGTGGAATATCAAAATTCACTCTTTTACTGCATTAGGAATTTTTCAAAATATGTTTTCTTAATAAACCTCAACCTATCCTCCAATCCTATGAGATGAGATTCTAATCCAGATGTCTACCTTGTAGTTTACTTGTAACATCTCTGATTACGATTCCTAATTGAGGTATAACTCAAGCTGAAGGTTCTGACCTAAACGTTCACTCCATCTGCTTCTGTTTGGGCAACCACGTGACGTCATAAGCCGTATCACTGTAAGTCTGGCTTATAGTTTACTACGAAATCATGTATGGTGCTATCGAGCCGCATTGATTGTGATACTGACCCATGCTGGTCCTTGATCCAAGTTCAAAGATCTTTGTTGGCTACTCTTAAGCTTTTAGTTTTGAAGGAAACCTTTATGAACTTTTGATACATACATTTAGTGTAACGCTCTTAAGTAGGAAATGTGTTCGTAGGCTAAACAAATTCCAGTTATATTGAAGTATTATCCTAAATTTCGTTGTTTTTATACAGCAATATACTACTACCGAACAACTTAGTAAGAAGTCGCTTAGGCTGATCTGTAGATTTTGTTAACCAGATCACAGTGATCTGAACGAATTAGACTCTGGGCTGAACTGATCCGGATCCGTGTTTAGATCATCTGGAGTGATTTTTAGCTACTCAGGTTGTTGGCTCGTGACACTTTTTTGTCAGAGATCACACTTCGTGATCTTGGCTGTTGGATGGTTCCCAACGGAAACCTTCTTGACACCATAGTTACGACGGCAGTTGAAAAACTACTCAGTTAGGAGAAATATCAACGTGGACGGTGTGATTTGTAAATCAGTTGCTATCTGATCATCCTACTTCGTACAGGAATGCCATTTTATATATTCAGTCGAAAAAATCTGATCAAGGTTCCGTTCATGAGGAAGTGTTTGTTGATTGAGGTAAATTACAGTTAGTTATTCAGCTATGTTGTAATGATTAGTCGTAGAATTATGTATTGTCTATGATTTGAGGACGAATGACTTCATGTGCAGCAGGATTTAGGTTTATGATAGAGTCACTAACGTTGTATATGAGTGTGAGATTTCATCATTCCAAGTGCACTGGTTGGTGTTAACGACATTCGTTACTGAGGTGAAGCACTGGTAAATCACTGAAAAGTATCTATTGAAAGATAATGTAGCACTTCAAGAAAGGAATTTATTAGCTGATGAGATTGTTTTTCCACTAAGGAAATAGTGACAAGAAAGGAATTGGAAATATGCTGTGCATCCGTGTGTGTACGTGTGCATTCAGTAGGTAGTTTGATGCGAGAAAAGAAGACAGAAGCTGTATAATTGTGTTTTAGTGCATTATGTCTAATATATCCAAGTGGATTCCTCTATACAGTTATGTTGTAGTCGGCTTTATTCTCTTTCTTTTCAATCATTCCCTATTGCTATGCATTTTACCGCTAAGACTTCAAAGTTATTTTATGTGAAACACTTAATCCCTTTTATAAACTTTAACAAAACACAGAGAAGTCAGGATTTATGTGAATCGGGGAATGTATTTGCTTAACAATATGAATGCACACTTAGTTGTAGATGTGTAGTTATGCGGAAGATGGTAAAGAGTTGATTGATGAGGAAATGAATAAAGCCGAAACAAGAAGGTTGAAGAGAAGGTCAAAAGAGATGTCGGTAACCAACGTCGAAGCTTCTCGACTACGAAGCGTATTACTGCGACAAATCATAGCATTGATGTTTCTATATCTTTTATACAAAACATGTCAGGGGTTATATATATCTTTAAATTCATGAAAGCCTTAGCTTTAGGAAAGTTCAAACCACCTGAAACAGTTTAAATCCGCCGTGTTAAATTCGACTTTAAAATAAAGGTTGTTGTACTGTTATTATTATTATTTTAGCCTTCAATTTAACCGCCCAACTTGACCTCAACTGTTTATCATCTTTCGCGTAAATACCTATGGACAAGTACATATGTGATGAAATTGTTCAAAATATTTTGCATAAACATATTTCACAATTTAGACCAACTACATATTATTATTATTATTTTGTCGGAATTATTTCACTGTAAATATATTATCCAGTTTCTAGCATAAATAGGTCATTTATAATTTATATAAGTAAAACTTGGGCACTGTAATTTCATATTAGACTTGTTTAGTTGATAATAGCCAGTACAAAGTGAGTGATGACGTTTCGAGCATAAATTATTGCTCATAATCATATCAATGTAGTCACACTCCTTTCGACATTTAATTTTTATAGTCCTGTTACCTCATATTCTTTGTTTATTTTGGTAGTGAAAATTTCCATATCTCTGATATAGGTGTTGTGTCATCCCTATTACATGTATTGCGTGTTCATTCAATGAACAAATATTTAGTAGTCAATCTCTCTATCTCCTCTCGACTTTAGTGCAGTGGTTTTGTCCCACTTTATTGTATGGTTGTTTGTTAATGCATGCATTGCAATTACCGAGATTCTTCTAGGTCATTGGTCCTATTGGAGTGTATCACTCTTAGCTTGGTTAAATTCCTATGTTCCGCTGATCTATCTGACTCCGACCGGCTAGTTTGACCCACCATGTACCTGACCTCACAGTCATTACATGGAATTTGATAGATTAGATTATTTTACTTAATTGGATCTATCGAATCCTTAGGCCAGCCGACAAACGTTATCTGTGAGTGAGTTTGTAGGTTTAAACGCCACCTTAATTCCAGCCTTGTTGAGAATCCTACGTAAAGTTTCTGATGTTCCTTCCTTATTTGGTAACATAACAGAAGATTTGAACGTATTTCTACTCCTGTTGTTGCTATTATTCGTATTCTTATTACTGTTATCATTTTGCTTCTTCTGTTTTTTCTACGAATTTCTTCATAAGCTGTAGAGGATAGTTATCAATTATTAACGCTTCTCTTATGTGTTTCAATTCATTGTTTAAGGGCTTACAATGACTGTTGAGTTTTTTAGACATTCGACTAAACCTGCCTTCACTGCCATTGGATGAGATGGCCTAAAGTCTAGACGCCTGTTAGAATGTGTTCGTTTCCTGTAGACAGTAGTATCCAAACCATCTGCCCTTCGTTTTATTCTGTAATACAACATAGGTAATTCTACTTGATCACTTTCTACATCGTAAATGCATTGAATTACGTCCACTACTGAGTTTGTATGTGTGAAGAAACTGTCGATATGTTCCGATTTCAACGGAGTAAATGTGTCATCCATATATCGCCACCATATCTTAGGTGCAGGATTGAGCGTTTGTAGAGCCATGTTTTCCCAACTATTCATAAATATATCTTCTATGATTGGAGATATTGGTGAGAGCACTGCTACTTCTGTTTGTCTATATATTTTTTCCTGAAACTTGAAGGCTGTGGAGGTCAGGCACAACTGTACGCCTAATATGATCTCATCAATCGATGTCTTAGTCCTATGAGTAAGTTTTGAGTCAATACTTAGTTGGTTTCTGACTGCCTCCAATGCCATATTAATTGGTATTTTAATATAACGACTTGTTACATCGAAGCTAATCGTTTTTTCATCCTCGTCTGTGTGTAGGTTAATAAGACTTTGTTTTAACTCGTAAGAATTGACTGGTCTAGAATTTGAACGGCTTCTAAAAGGACATAAAATTGATGCTAAGTACCTAGCTAGTTTATATGTTGGGGGTATTTCTGAATTCAACTACCGGTCTAATGGGACAACCTGGTTTATGAACCTTAATAGTACCATAAATTCTGCTAGGACTATTAGCTTTAGCTCTTATTCATCTTATTGGCTTGCATGAAGAAATGGATTGTAAATTACAAGAGAACAGAAGATTGAATTACTTCGGGGTGAGACCTCTCGAAGTTCTAATGAAAAGTCATGACCGTCAGGGCAAACCAGAAGTCAAAAGTAAAGACAAATACTCAACCATGGCCACATTATATCGCTAATTGGCAGGAGTTGAAAACTGTAAAGGATTGAACTGCTATCCATTACTCGCCATGAAATATGAAGTTTTTAGGTTCGACTGTTGGTCATGAATGCGCACTCATGAGGAGTCCCGTACTGGGACGAAACAACTGTCCAGAGCTCCCCAGGTTTTTACTGCTTCCCCAACTGATATCATTTCGTGATGCATGCCAACTTGGAAACTGGAACGAATGACTCATTGGCTGGGAATTTCCTCTAGGCAGAAGTTTATGGTTGCGGTAGCTGGTAGCCCTTATTCTAGTTGTAACAAGTTGCAATTGCACCAATGTTACCACTTTGCTTGTTGTTTGGTTTGAGCTTTTTTTGTTCAAACGATTGGTTGTTATGTGAATTGTGATATACAGAGAGACAGATTTCTTCATTCTGATTTCTTATTATTTCACTTATCACATATAGGTATTTGCATACTTCTGTTGTATTCACCATTTATTTATTTGTTTTTCAGAGATGGCAAGAATTATTCGATCCTCAGAGAACAGGAATTATTACACTTGCTAAATTTTGTGACGTATTAGGACTGGAACTTGAAGCGCTGTAAGTAGTAAATCTGCTGTCTACTGACATCTGAACACAGACAAGCTTATGTTGTTTTACTTACGCATATATGTTAGAGTAATTAGTAGTTAAATAGGAGAAAGATAGTGTTAGTGAGTAGTTTATACCTTTTTTGTTTTGCTAATTTGTGTATTCACATGTATCAGACTGATTACTAAACTTATTTTATGAATACACATGGTGACTCTTAGTAACTGAAAGCTGTATGAACGAAGTCATCCTCAGTTTGTTACCAAATTATTGTGGATTATTTAAAACAATTAGTTCCCTTTATAAACTTCGACAAAACAATAAGAAGACGTAAATTGTCTGAAACGTGTAATGTATTTGCGCAACACATTTCGAACTATCTGATCACATACGTACTTGTCATAGGTATTTATATAAAAACTCATGAAGATAAGGGGTGAGAAAATAAAAAGGGGTCAGGTAGGAAGGCTGACTTAAAGGCCGAATAACAAGGAAAATCAATAGAGCGAAAAAATAATAGTACATCGAACTTGGTTTTTCAATAGTTGAATTTACCAAGGAAGGTTTACTGTGACAACAAATTGTTTATGAACACATAAAGGTGGTTTCAACTTCCTAATAGCTAAGGCTTCAACAAATTTCAGGATCCCTCCCCAACATGTTTTGTAAATAGGTGTAAAGGAAGTAGCCACATCAATCTTGTGACCTGTCTCAACGATATGTTTGGCGATCGAAGAACTTGGACGTCTGCTACCAACATTTATAGGTTTAGGTGATTTAATTTGCTTCTAAAGCCACTTTGGAATATGTTCCGAGGCCCTTACTTGCATGGATCTATTAGTCCTCCCTATGTATGTGTCACCACACGTACATTTGAATTGGTAGATACAATGAGATGTGACATTATCGTTCACATGCTGTGGGGGTTTGGGGGAATATACGGGCTTCGTGGTTTCGATTACTCGAACCCTGGCTGCATAGTAAGTCCTTCTAATATTGTGGATTAGTTTTCTGGACAGTTAACATTCGATGATTGTTTCAAACCATACCTTTTAATCAACAGTATTCATGAGAAAAAGAACTGAATTCCGTAGTTGATCCAGTTCACCTTTTTCAGTTATATTTTCTCTTAAAGGATAATCCATTTTGCAAATGATTTACAAATTACATGGTCTACATTTACACGTTTTTTTTACAGGTGAGTAGTTTTTCAACTAACTGACCATGATATCAACAGAGTTTCTATTGGAAACCCCACCTCAGTCAAGATCACAAGGTATGATCTCTAACATAGGTGTGATGAACAAGCAAAATATACTACTGAACAATTTAAGTAGTTATACACCACTCGAGCTGATCTGAACAATTCAGCTTTATGTACTAAATCTATCCAGTCATACCGCTGGTAAACTTAACTCCAAACTAGTGAAATAATCAGCAAGTGTTTCGATCATTCTGATTTAAAGAGTAGAATCTACACATCCACTTGAGTTCTACCATATTTATCCTTCTTTAATCTATTTGTAGATGGACTTATCACGTTCATTTCTGATTTAATCATGTTATTTCTCAAAACAACCTTAAATGATTGAGTATTTGTTAAATCACTCAACACTATGATTCAGGATGCTTATAATTAGGTTACCTGGTTGTAGGAGATTATCACCAGTGTGTCATATCGTCTTCTCCATGATATGACATTGTTAATACATCCTACTAGACTAGTTTTCGAATCGTCACAAACGATTCACTTTGATATCATTCATTCGTATTATAAAAATAGCTTGTTCAAATAGCAATCTAAGCAAATCACATTACAGTCGATTTGTACACATACATATGAAGTTAATTTCGGTCTAATCATAATTATTGTAGATCAACTATATGTGTTACAAAGTTATCGAGTGAAATAAGATTTGTACATTTTGTGATGTCCGAAGATGTGGGATCACCATCATTCATTGAGGTGGAGGTACATCCAGCTGACAGGTCCCAAGCAGGATGAAACGCACATCCTGGATTCCATCACTAGTTGTATAATTAGGAACTATTTGGTAGCCTCAACTATTTTATATAAATATGTATGTCACATATCGAAAATCTGGTTGATGATCTTGTCACTAAAGTTTACCTTCACAAGTGATATATTACTGAAATCATTGTGGTTTGTGAAAAGCATAAAGATATGGTTCGTATACCAAAATGAATTAGCAGTGTACAAACCAACATTCACTTGGGTTGTGAGAAAGTGAATAATAATCATCTACCATTCTTATATGCATTCTTGAGTCGAAGGGAAGGTGGTTCAATAAAACAGTCAGTTTACAGAAAGCCTATGTAGATATGACATTATCTACATTTTCATAGCTTTTGTCCAATTCAATTAAAGGGAGGTCTAATGAAATGCCTGTTTAATAGCATCTATCTTATCTGTGTTTCAGATATGGCGGATAAGGATATGAAATTATCGGTTGAAACACTTGTGAGGTGATAGAGAATATTTGTAGCTCAGGGGGATAATTTTGATGAGGTTGAGTTCTCTGAGCTGGACTGTTTAATCGTCAAGCCTTCATTGTCATGCTAGACAACATAAACATCACAAACTCCAAAAAGAAGTGGCCAATAAGGTTTCTTCCACAATTCATTTAGTACCTTGTCCTGATGATCTTGTGTGTGCTTCGCTACTTCTGTCAAGATCTCATCATTGCCTCCATGTTCATTTTGATTGGTTGTCCTGATGACCTGAAATTCAACCTTCCTGTTGTTTCACGTTGGTTAATAGATCCGGTCAATGTCAATCTGTCTGTCGGTTGCTGACTGACCTGAGTGCTAAGCTTCTAGAAATTCTTTGGCACTCTTTGTATTTCCTCTATCCAGCCAGGATTTTCACATTTTCTCAGTCAAATCCATGTCCCCAGTTGTCCGTATGTATTGATATGAGTGAGTATATGCCATTATACTTCTCTGGTAGCTGATGTTCATGTAGACAGATACGAAGAGGGCGACTGCTTTGTCCGATGCAGTTTCTGCACTTTATTTTGTAGATAACGTTTGGTTTGTCTTCCTTTGTTATTGTATCTTTTGGCCTGCATAAAGAAAACTGAAGAGATTTTGTAGGCATGTGAGATACAGTGATTCCAAGAGGCTTCAATAATCTAGTCGTGATCTCGGAGAACATGAACATCAACTACCAGAGAAGTATAATGACATATACTCACTCATATCAATACATACGGACAACTGGGGACATGGATTTGACTGAGAAAATGTGAAAATCCTGGCTGGATAGAGGAAATACAAAGAGTGCCAAAGAATTTCTAGAAGCTTAGCACTCAGGTCAGTCAGCAACCGACAGACAGATTGACATTGACCGGATCTATTAACCAACGTGAAACAACAGGAAGGTCGAATTTCAGGTCATCAGGACAACCAATCAAAATGAACATGGAGGCAATGATGAGATCTTGACAGAAGTAGCGAAGCACACACAAGATCATCAGGACAAGGTACTAAATGAATTGCGGAAGAAACCTTATTGGCCACTTCTTTTTGGAGTTTGTGATGTTTATGTTGTCTAGCATGACAATGAAGGCTTGACGATTAAGCAGTCCAGCTCAGAGAACTCAACCTCATCAAAACAAAACACTTATAGGAAATGGATATCGGTAAAGGTTTAAAATACGTTATAGAAGTGAGGTAGCCCGAAAGTCAGCTCTGTACACTGTTCCTAAGAAAAGTCTGCACCTCACTCTAGCATGCAGTTTGGAGTCGAATGGTACAATTTTGTGACATAAGCCATTAGAAAGACCTATTACACAGCTAAGCTTCACTGTAAACCTAAGTCTGTACAAATGATTACGTCACACCGCATTGTGTTTACCAGTTTACATTTGTTTGTGGTCACACATACGTAGGGAGGAGTAGTCAAGTCTTGGAGTTGAGCGTGGGATAACATTTACTTAAATGGCTTCAAAAATTGATGGAGTGTGAAACTTTGATAAGCGCCAATGGGATGCGACCTTCTTTATCACTAGCTAAACATATCATAGAAACGAGTCACTATATGAATGCTCGAACAGCTTTCAAAGTTTTATATAGAAAAAGTTAGGGACATGCTGAGATTCACGGAAGCGATAGCCATACATAAGTTGAAACCACCTTTGTATGAGAGAAAGCGATTTGTTGTAAACCATTTTGAAGATCCTTTTTTCAGGTTCCAGGGAGTTTCAATTGCTCTATCTAATTACCACAATATCAAATACACGAAAGAATTTTACACAGTTTCATTCAACATTTTTCACTTCTGGTATGGGCATATATTTGGTTTGGGTGTTTACTATGATATATATATATATATATATATCTTGGATGTTGATATAGATTTGTAGACATTTGAGCAATAATCAAACAAAATTCCACTTTACCCTTTGTTCTATTCTTCGGAGAGGAAAAAGGGTACTAAGACAGCATGAAGTTCATTATAAAGTCAGCTACTTACAAAGTGTTTATCTGCCTACAGTCGGCTTTGGTGTTTCGACAGTATTTCATAAGGTAGTTGGAACCAATGATTTTTACGAACTTAGCTGTAAAGAGAACTACATGTATAGTCACATGATTTTCTGAGAGTTGGAAGATAATTCGATTGACGCTAAGCTGTTCCAGAGATTTCTGACTTTCTTCAACGATCTACGGGGTAAATATTATGTTTTCTAACATGCACCTTCTCCTCCCCTCATGGTCCTCATTAAAATTGACCTTCTGTTTATGAGGAATGTTTATGTGAGACCTAGTATTGATGGTAGGCCTGAGCATATTTGCATATAAGGAGTTGACAGGGAGTTTAGAAAAGTACTTCGTCTCTTATGAAGACTATATTTGTGCAGATAACGACTAATATTATCTTGCAGATTCTGTTTCGGGAAATGAACGGCATTTCAGTCTTAGTGTTTTTAGAATAAAAACTTGTATAAATGTATCAGAGTAAGCGCTTATCGACTTATTTTATGTACTAAAACCTACAAACTTGAGAATGACATGCTGTATCTCACAATTCGAATAATTAAAAAGTAGATTGCAAGGGTTCATACTTTGATGAAAATCTTTTGTTAACCTCTAAGTCATATATCAAGGTAACTTCACAACATTGAGACAGAGTTTTTGTGGTACTAATTCTCTATCCTTCTACGTTATATGCGTAGCAGAAGTTTCCATATATCTGAAATAGGTGCTGATTTATTCCTATTGCACACACCTGGTGCTCATTCGATTATCAGACTCAGCCTCTTCGGGAGTAAATTACTTTTGAGGATTGTCACTTTGTCTCTTCACATTGTGAGATTTTGTCTGATTATCTGGTTTGTAATGGTTAAGCTTTTCTGCTCTTTTATTCTAATTGACCCCATACGATTACTATAACTTATACATTTGACCTCACAATCGTTGCATAGAATTCGGTAAATTAAACTCTTTTCTCCAATGGGCTCTTTAGGATCCTTTAGTCTACAAAGTTTGTTTCTCAGTGACTTTGTAAGTTTCACTGATCATCCTAATCTCAGTCCTGTTCAAAATCCTACGTAGACTTCTTAAGCTCCATTCCTTGTATAGTAATATGTTGGGTTTTTGGATTCTAATTTCATGATGTTGCGATTATTGCTGTGAGCATTGTCTGTGTCTATTTCACTCATCCTTTTCTAACAGTCTCTTATTCATTTTTGGACCAGTCTATAAGGGTAATAACTCGATGATGATGTTTTGTTGATATGTCTGATTTCCTGTAGTAGATGATTATACTGTAAGCCATTTCACCTCATGTCAGTTAAGAGATAGTTGCAGGGAAATGTTAAAATAACAGAGCGAAATGTATTAGCAGTAAGACAGAAAATCTACCATAGCTAATGAAACATATCAACGAAATGCCATCATCATCAAGCGTTACTCAGTAAGTAATACTGTTTCGCCAACTAAAATGGAGTTATAATCTCCCACACTACAAAGGCTCTTATATACTGAACTTTAAGAAAAATATTTTCACAAAGCGTATAGAATATGTCGCTTCGCTTATTTCACTTTTTAAAATTGTTCTGTTTTACGGTATTTCTGAGATAGTTTGTTGCATATTCTTCAGTCCCTTTGGCTTTTATTTGTTAATTTATTGCACAAAGCATATATAATATCAGTTAATACGTTGTACTTTGAGCTCAGGTAGTATGAGTTAGATGCTGAATTTATATAAAGAAGTGACAGTCTATAACGAAAGTCAGAAAGTAAGACAATATGAATTAAACTTTAGAGATGATGTAATGAGGGTGAGATATGCATGTTGATTGATGTATCATGCAACAATTGAGCAGAAAACTGATGGATACATAGATTAGTCACTGAAGGATGACCAATTCCATGTTACCTCATCCTAAGTGCTAACTGAATTCTCTGGGTAATTTTATAATACGGTCACCAAACTCAGAGACTTATCATCATGGTACACCTTGGTTGATGTTGGATAGATAGAGATAATCGGCTGTACTTGGTTTGGTATCGTCAACAAGATGTGTCTATAACTTTGAAGGGACTGGTGTCCTGTGAGATGTTTGAACTGACTGACACTGGGTTTTCAAAACTGAAATACGTTTTCTTTTCAATTCCATAAACAATTTCTTATGTTAGGTAAAGTAGCAGACATTCGATACTAATGAATTCTACCAAGAAATGAACTCTAGAGAATCCTGTTATTTCTTTGAATGCACTGATCCTACGGTCAGGGTATTCATCCTACAGTCTGTAGGAGTGTATAATATGTTGAACAGTACTAGAACTGAGTTCAAAAGCTATTCAGTACTTGGCATACCTCATCGTTTATTCCTTAACTATCAACTTGTCATGAAGATTGCCTTGAGATTTATCAGCAGCATAAAAGTTTCTACATGACCTACTTATCCACTGATAACAGACTATTCGGGTACAAATTACTTTAACAAAGATATACTTGTTCTTTTCTAGACGAGTTAAATATGTAGAACAAGATGAAATGAAGCAAACAGTTGATTTCGATTCATCTATGGGAGATGTTCATGGGATACAATCGAATGGTAAAGATGATATGTATGCAAATGATACAAATAATGTAAGTGATAGTTTTTCATTTGATTGGAAATCAATTTCTCTTTTCCATTTTTCATAATAAAATGTTTAGTTGGTATTTTGTAGGATCAATATATGTCTATGCATAAGATATGCCTTTTCCTCTTTCACACTCAGTTTTTTTATGCTTTGACATATAAATGTAAAAGAAGTTATGATTGGTTATGCAATCAAAAACTTATGGAATTAACGAACTGTTAAGTTTTACTTTCAATGATTCCCCAAGACCATACTATACTGTTGACTGAGATGGGTAGTTCTAAACCACTGAAATTGGTCAGCAGTGGTGGCTAACCAGATCAAGGCGGCTTTTTGAAGCCGAGTTCATTAATGGTGTAGCCGAATTGATTTAGCTCAGAAAACTGGGTTGTTCCAATCATAGGAATTCTGCCTAGTTACTTGAGTGCACTGGGTTAGAGCACTTGTGGTCTGGTAGGATTCGGGTTGTTTGAACAATCAGGATCTGTGGGCTGAATTGATCCGGGTGCATCACTGATGAGCCTAGCCTCTAACGAGTCAGATCACCCTGATCTGGCTAGCGAGCACTATTGATCAGTGTGAGCGGTCTAGAACTATTTATGTCAATCAGTAGTATATGACGTGCAGTTTCTTGCTCTTAGTCTTGATACCAGTTGTGATGCCAAGCATATCGTATTAGATTACCTCAATGCTTTGGTTTCTTTGGGAAACCATGGTGAGATTTTGCACCAGGTTGATATTCATCACGGACTTGCTTCGAGATAAGACTCAGGAAGTTCTGATGAGAAGTCGTGACCAATGGGGCTAACCAAATCAAATATGAAGACAGTTACTAAACGGTGGCATTGGATGTAGGTTGCGGTGCATCGTAAACTGACAGAAGTAGGAGATATGGAACACTAGATTCCTCAATGGGAGCTTACTGGCCATGGGACCTGAAGGTCCTGGATGGGTACTGTTGAGGAGACTCATACTAAGGTACAATAGTTGTCCAGTGCTCTCAAGTTCTCAATGGTTCTCCAACTGATAACAGTCTGTGATGAATGCTACTTTAAACATAAAATCCTCATAAACCTCAACATACAGAAATAATAGCCATTCTATATTAGATTTGTTTATTTGGTTTATAACGCACAATGATCTAGTATTATTTACGTGATCAAGTGTGCTATAAGTCAAATAAACAAATGTAATATGGAATTAAATTCTACCACAGTGCCGAAGTTTTACGCAAATAATAATAATAATAATGATAATAGCCATTCTTTTAATCTCTATTCCTTCTGTTCAGTTCTAAGAGACTTTGTTTTATCGTTAACCAGGGCACAGATAACGTGACTTGTTGTCAATTGATAATTTATGTGATTTTACCTCTAACCCTAACTTAAAATGAATAGTAATTGCTGAGTTATGAAAATGACTAGTTTTTTTTGGTGAACTTATTTTTTCATTGTTTGTCCCTTGGGTTCCTAGTGGAATATAGGGTTTCAGTAGCACGTTGCCATTTCACTCTCTTGTCTTCAATCATTTTAACCCGGCTTCACGACTGCCTGTAAGCTTTCATTTCTTTCTCACACAACCTCCTCTATATCACCTTCGGACGTCCAACTCATCAGTTGCCATTCGGGTTCCACTCGAGAACCTGGCAAGTGATATTCCCAAATGGTCTTCTCAGTGTATGCCTAATCCAATCCATCTTCACTTTCTTCTGCATATTTATTGGGCGATAGGTTCTTGGTTAGTTCGTTGCCAGCCAGAGTTCCTCCTTGCTTGTTCTTTCTCGCCATCCGATCTTCAGTTTGAGCATTGGCAGCTGTTGATGTATGTGAACTAGAAACAGTATGATCTGTATCGGTAACGAGAAGAAAAAACGTGTATATGCTTTCGTTGTAATTGTTTACCCAACAGATGGATAAGGAAATCGCTTTAAGGATTACTGACTTTTCATTAGGTGGTTTGTGACGCACTGATATCAGTTAGAGGACTGTTGGGAACCTGGGAACACTGGGCAGCTGTTTTGTCCTAGTATTAGGACTGCTAGACTGTGCAAACCTACTCATCATCCACAGCAAGCAGGATACCATTCAGCTACTGGGTTAAAATGCAATAACCTACACTTTCTTATTTTTATCTATCCTACCAGGTGGGTATTTTGAAACTTATACACACTTGTATAGATATTGTGGAACTGTAATTTTAGTATTTTAAGCAAGTAAGGGGTAGAACACTACTCCATATGGTGTGATTCAGATAGCTGGTAACAACCTCTAGGCCTTACATCACCAGTATTACTCAAGATCTAGTATTTTAGTGTGCATATAGTTACTTGATTACTTTAAATAAAACTACTGAGTCTCATCGATATCCATTATGATGGAAATGATATACAGAACAAAATATATATTACTCAAAAGTCAGTACAAATAATCCTACATCTTTGTTTATTGTCTTGCTGTTTTGTGTACACAATCATCGTGTTTATTTTTGTTTGAATGAACCATTGTCTGGTTTGACGATGATAATCTGTAACAAGTGAGAGGAAACTAGGTATGGCTTGTTGGTTTAGGCAGTTGACTTTCAATCAGTGTGCTACCGCTCCACCTACCGAGATTTGGGTGGCTATGTAGTTTCATTAACCTTCATACAATTGGTGTGGCTTAATGCCCAGTGCACGAATGTGCACAAGGTTACTGAGTGCTCTGTGTTCATTGATTCATTTCAGGATGAAATCAGAGATTTACGCCTATTTGTGTTCAGTGATGCCAATGTCTGGTTTTTTCTTTCTCCATCTTCTATTAACAAACATTTAATAGCCACAGAACGTGGTTTCTGAAAGAAAACACTATTGTGTTGAGTACATAAAGTAAAACTTTGAGCATATTGGAAGTCGAAAATTCACTACTGTCACCTTCATTTACTTCCCTAGGTATGCGAAGTCGTGTATTGAGCTTCGATATGAATATTAAATCCTAAGAAGATTCTGTAAAGTCTGTGTGAGAAGTAAAGGCTTCACTTCATTTCTTATTAACAGTTTTACCCCCCCCCCCCCCATAGTCGTGTTTTAGCTAAAGTTACAAACCTCAAGTAGTTGACATACAAAGATTTCAAATCACTTCTTTGTGAAATATGCAGTTCCATATCAGTATGATACAGACAGTTAGAAATTAAATGGGAAATCTTACTTTATTTTCTTACAGAATATAAAATTTTGACAATACCAATGTGTGATCAGCTGCACATCATGGATGTTGCTAGGATAACAAATATGACAGCTGTATGATATATACTCTCAAGTGACGTCAGGGGGTCACTCAACAGTACTGGTTCCCCATATCGAGGTTACACAGGACGACTGATTTCCTCATTCAAAGCTGAGTTCATCAGTGGGATAACCGAGTTGACACAATTACCAGAGGGTATTGTATTGTTGTACAACATACTACTAGTATTTATCTCAAGTACTGACTCAAAACTAACCTAGTGAAATGATATATAGCTGGTTGGGTTAAACTAATAGGTAATGCTTCTGACCAGTATATTACGAAAAAATAATAATATTTAGGAAATACAATATACTAAGGGCTTCTAACAAAGTCATCTTTTGATTCTAAAATGAAATTTAAGAAAATGAGCATTTAAGTGTGGTTTAAGAATTGCTATTTTCTGACAGATAGATAGACAGACAAAATTAACTTAGAATTTCGCACACAAGTGTATCACTTCACGTTGCCACTCTTCCCAGGAGCATGCAAAGAACAAATGTATAGAGAAACAGTGATATCACAGTAGACAGAAAGGTATGGGAGGGGAAGAATTTGAAAGCGATAGTTACTGGAAATGTTCAAACATTAGAAGACGTCAGGAAGTGAATACGTCTTCACTACTGTGACCAATTCTCATGCATGTCATCAAGTATTTCCAACCATTGATTACTATTATTTCAAGGAGTCAAAGCTGTTAGTTTACGTCTCCCTGCACCGCTCAGACTAACAGTTAAACAGTTCACGGGTTGAAGCTACATTGTGGTCTGGTCACCTTTAGCCTTCTTTCAACTGAATCCTACTTTGGCTAATGTCTCATGTCGAGGTAGGTGGTGGCAAATTTACAATTTTGAGATAACCTACATAATCCTTTGAAAGTATAAATCGATGTCACCCAGTATCAACTTGAGAGACAAGTCATTCACTGCTGAATTATTTCGATAATAATATGCGTATGTAACTCAGGATGTAGGAAGTGATACTACTTATGAAAGACGTTTAAAAGATACTTTAGTTATCGTAGTTCAGTGTTTTTGATAAATATCCTTATTGCTTACTATTAACTGTACTTTCGCATTGTTAATTTTATTGGACCAAGTTGGTCAATTCCTGTTGGCATATGGGTCTCCTTGAACCAGTGTCCAGATATTGGCTTAAATTTCATTCTAATATTATTGATTTGGTGATTGTTAGCAGTGGAATCGAAAACGCGTATTTCTTCCTATCTGACACTAAACAGTTGGATGTATCTGTATCTCAATGAATGGTGTTTTCCTAACTGTGACTTGAACTCAGCGAACATCGCTTTAGACACCGAAATCTTGTCCATTAGACTACTGGGTCATCGGAGCCACATATTATGTTGTGAGAATGCCTTTTTACTAATTAGTGCTGATGATTTCTCGTTGTAAGTGACAATATTTCATTGGCGTAGATGATAGTGATCTGGTGTCCTAAACGACATATCCTTAGTTCGATCCTCGGATGGGATATCATCGACAAGTGGAATACAGGTGCATGGAGTTGTTGAGTCCAAAATAAGATGAAACGCGTGTCTGAATTCTTTTGTCAGTCTACCAGCAACCAAACATCGTTCTTTGAAAGCAAACTAGTTTTGATGTATCTATGAAAGAACATCAATAGTAGGTAAATGTAGTTGTCAGAAGGAAAACCAATCAAAAAAATAAGTTTGTATTTCACTGCAGTGTAAACTGTATTGGATACCTCCTGATGACTGAATTATTGTTCCTCAGAAGTGTCCACTCTTTTTATCTTTATTTAACGATTACCAGAGACTTACGAAAGTTACTGTCTCCTCATCTGACTTTACCAGGATAGAGTTTGTTGACTACTTATTTAGCTTTACATGGATACAGAGTGATCCATTAGCTCCTTCCAACCCACTCAACATGTGTTACCAGTGAAATACCCAAGTGCTCATCAAGGAGCGATTGAATCATCCGTCTGTACAACGTATGGCCATTTAGATTTCAGATGTTTGACTTCTTTTACTTCCATAGCGCCCCTTATTTGTATGAAACCATTGTATGAGCAATGGACAGGTTATACATAGATTTATGGCTAAATTGATAAAGTTCATTGACAAGCTTTTACGCACCCATTGCGTGTATATGTGTGAGGTATACTAAATTTCTATCTACCTTAGCACACAGTATCAGCTGACTCAGGGTTGGATTGAAGAATTGCTCAATAGTACTTAGACGCAGATGTTTCACCGGTATGTGGGCATATGACTTTTGACTATTGAGCTAAGCTGTCTAAAAAAATGTGAGCCTGCTGATTGGGGTCTTTGAGACAACTGAATGAATGACAAAATTGATCACATTAGCGCAGATTTATCCCTATATTACCTCCGCCTGCATCACACTGTCATTTATCAATGACCTCTTCTCCTACATTCATCATATGACTGACTACTTTTTCAACGTCTGACGTAATTTTTCATTTCTTTGTCTTTCCTCTTGTTAATTTCTGTTTCGATGTGTTAAGGAGAAGTGTGGTGATCTCAACCGTCACACTGTTATACCAAGCTTTATTTAAATTTAGGGTCTTGCTGGGGTTTATCGATTTCAGGTTGGTATTCATCATGAACTGACATCAGTTGAAGGAACACAGGGAACTTGAGAGCACTGGGCAGCTGTTTCATCCTAGCATGGGACTTCTCAATAGTGTTCACCCATGACCCCGCCAGGGATCGAACTCGGAGCCTTCAGGTTCAACACGTTACGATTGGACATATGAACCACTGGGCCCCGACTCAGTGCAACCTGAGGGTCCTGGGTTTGGGCCCTGGCCGGATCATGGGTTCACACTACTGAGGAATCCCATGCTTCCAGGCTTCCAATGGTTCTCCAGCTGATTTCAGTCTATGATGAATAGCAACTTGAAATCAAGCTTTTTGTCGATAATTGTTGTTGAATGTATGTCAAGTTAAGTTTTATGCATCATCTTAAACGTTTTGTTATACAGAAATATGTCCAAGATACTGATCTTCAAAAGAAAATTTAAGCCATTCTAATCACTTGATGATATATAATACTTATATTCCAAGAAGCCTTAGTCTCTTATGTCACAAACACTTACCCACTTGTGTTGCTGCTAAAGAAGTATATACAGTGGAGTCTATCTGAAAAGTAGCAGCCAATTTTTTTAGTTAACACAGATTCCTAGGCATCATCTGACACAGATTTATTGGTGTAATCAATATTCGGAAGTGTATATCACTGAATAAAAGATGCAATAAAAAGAAATTGCAGAACCTTTGATGAAAGAGAGACTTAAAGAGAGGGAGAGAGAGGGAGGGAGGGATGAAGACAGAACGGTTTGACAGTTTTACTCGTCTATGCAAAAACATCATTTTTCCAGCAGATTTTACTCCCTCCTTGTAAAAGTCCATAGAAAGGAACTTTTTGACAAAGTTATTTTATCATTTATAAAATGAATCAATGCACTATTTTGAACAGTAAAGTACTTATTTATTGATAAAAATAAGTATCACATGATGGTCTAGTGGATAACGCTATGACGTCCAAAACGATAGATGCGTGGTTCGAGTCTGAGCGGGAGCATCATCACTCACTGGAGTGAAGGGACATCCAGTTGATGATTGCCGAAATGGGACGAAACGCGTGTCCTGGATTCCACTGGTAGCAACCACCAAGTCATTTATCACACACTTATTCACTCTTTTAACAAGACTATTTAAAATGTGGTCAGATAGAGTAGGCTAAAGTTTACTTCATTGCGATTATGATGATTGAAGCTCATTAAGAAAAATGGGTCATACCAGCATTTAAATTTATAGCACCCCCTTCCTGTTGTTATCATCCATACCTCAAACTACATTGCTGTGTAGTGCTTATTAATCACATGGTTCCAGATGGATGAGCTATAGGATCAACCGGTTGGAAGTGAAGTAGATGTCAGCCAAAAACCGTGGTTAGTCGCCCCATATCGTGAAATGACAGAAGTAGGCGACTTTGGACCACTGAGCTGCGATCTAATAAGTGAATGGTTAAGGTATTCACCATGAGTTAGACCTGAATGTCTCTGGCAGGGTTGTGGGCTTGTACTGTAGAGGAGTCACCTACTAGGACGAAACAGGTGTCAGGTGCTCCCAACTTATTAATGATTCTCTAACTGATATCAGGCCACAATGTCCATGAGAAAATCAGTTATGATGAAGTGATGATTCATAGATGAATCACAAATTTTCGATGTGAAGATCAGATTATTCAATTTATATAGGATACTGTTTATCTGTAATGCTTGAACCATTTGCACTTGTGTGAAAATAGAGTATCATGTTGAATAAGGCAGTAATCACGCAACCGATAGATTTTCGTCAATACTTAGAACATCGATGCCTACATTATATACCATCTAGCAACCAATTCACTTATATAATTCAGTCTAGTACAGTGACAGTTATAGCGTAAATTATTTATTAATGAAATCGTTGACTACATCTCTGACTGATTGACTGTGGAGTGAATGTGGTTCTCCTCAAAGTTTCAGATACATCTCGCTGACAAGTGTCTAGAAGCAGACCTGCCAACCGATTGACTTTTAACACTATAGTACTCATTCCTCTCAAATGAAACGTGTCCTGAAAATAGTTATTCATCAATAAAAGATATCTAGAGGGTAGTTATAACTTTATTTCTTAACGCAGAGTTCCAAAAGTATTCTTATGAAGTTTAAGTCTTTCATTACAATGCACACACACACACACGCGTATTTACTTACATTCCAAAGGTTCTAGTTAATTGATTCACCGGTTTGTTCCATGTCCTCATCTATTTTATTCTATGACTGTCGTACGAATTTATTTTTTACATTACTGATATAATTTTCTAAAAATTTATAAGCTTCAAACTGAAATTCTATAAAGACATTAAATTTTTGTCAGCTAAAAAGGAATAGAAAATTAGTTTATGATAGATAAATGGAAGACAAAGCAAGAAGTCCTGCCAGTCTGATGTCTAAGAGAGTGTAAAATTCAGTAAAATCCACTGGGAGCCTAGTATTCAACTTTTACTATATGTATATACAGTAAGAAAGATGACTTTTGAATAATTTTATTCAACAAAGAAAAATATTTATTTTCTGTTTTTACCGATATGTTTCCTTTAATTTTGACACAAATTATAAATGATTTTTAGCTTATGTTTTATTTAACATAAATATTATTTTAAGTAGTTTAGTCAATAGTATTGAAAATTCCCTTTGAACAACAATATTTCTAGGGAATACCTGTTGAAATAACTGAATTGAAACAATACGAAGAAATATCTGGTGATATGCCAATAGATTTAAAGAAGGTCATTGTTACTACAGTAATAGAAGGTGAACAACTTTATGGAGACAGTGATAAAGTGAGTCACTTTCATCTACGCTTTACCTTTCTTTTAAAAAAAAATTTCATCATGATGTTTCATACTTTATTTAATAATTCTAGAGGTTGAAGTATGTTACATTGGCTTTACCAATATGTATCTTATTGTCTAGGTAAATTCAGCTGATGAGATGATACACGCATTATTCCTTTCATTGTTCTCTCCCTATTCTATTCTATTCTGTTCTACAACCAACCTGAAAGGGAATATGAGAGTAAAAAGATTTCTTACAATGCATTATCAACATATTATCTTACCGACAAGGTCAGCATAAGTTAACACTAAAAGAAAAGAAAACTGTGAAGAGATTTTTTGAAAATGTCAAGCGTGAATTTATCAAGTAACAATTTTCTTCCTATTCCGGAGAGTTTTCCACTTTGAGGGCCATGGGACAGGACTGACATATTAAGTAATGACAGAAATCTCTTTCATTGTACAAGGTTCATTTTACTCTTATAGTCCCAGTACAGTATATATGAGAACAAACAAAAAAAATGTTAACAAATCTTATTGTCAAAATCAGAAGAATATTGTTTTCAGACTGAAGTTCATCATGGACTGACATCGTTTAGTGAAGCATTGGAAACTTGGGAGCACTGGACAACTGTTTCGTTCTTAAAAGGGATTCCTAGGCAGTCCGCACCTCAAGGGCTTGAACTAAGGACCTTCAGGTCCTGCGATCATCCATTTGGTCAGAAACCAATGATCAATATTCCAACTTGAAATCAGTTAATAAAATCTCCACAAAACTCCAGGTTGAATTAATCTGGAGCTCATTGGTGACTAGCTTCGTGAAGTGATTCCGCAATTTCCAATGAGAAGTCGTGATCAATGAAGCCAACCAAGTCGAACACGAGGATAGTTACTCGACGACGGCATTGGATGGACGTCGTGCTATATCACGAACTGATCGAAGTAAGAAATATGGAACATTTGGTTCCGACCAGTGGCTCAATGGTAATATGCTAGCCGCGGAACCCGAAGGTACTGGGTTCGAGCCCTGGGATGCCAAGTCATGGATGCACACTCATCAGAGGTCCCGCACTACTCCCAGGTTTCCAATATTCCTCAAACTGATGTCACTTCATGATGAATACCAACATGAAATCAATTTTGTTTTCGATCACCTCTCATCAAGCTACACGCTAATATAAACAAATCTCTTGATATGTAAAACATTGAAGCAGTCATGGTGAATTTTTTAGGCTGTGGCAACAAGGAAATAAAGCATGCAAATAGCCAATATACAGACAATAGATAATGATAGTGATCTCAGTGATGATAAAAATAATGGGGAAACAGCATGATGCTCCAGACATTTAGACCATCAATGTAGGTCGAAACTTAGGAAAATAAAGGTAGCGTACTACTCAGGAATGAAATGTGTAGATGATATAAGTCTAAGCAAAAAATAAGATGTGTTTGTGAAAGGAAGGACTCATTATCACAATCCCATTCATCCTTAATTAGAGAGAGGAAGTATCATATTGATTATCAGTCTGACCATCTGATACCGCTTAGCAGCTAGGTCTCTTAGCTCAGTTAGTAGAGCACCGGGTCGGAAACCCAGAGGTTGCTGGTCTGAATCCTGCTGTGGCTTTAACTTTCAATTCACCTTCAATTATTATTATTATTGTTTAACCCTTGGGTTACTAGTGGAACATAGGTCTTCAGTAGCACATATCCATTCCACCCTGTTCTCTGCAATCTTTTGTACCTGGCTGCACGACAGCCCAGAAGCTCTCACTTCTTCCTCACATGATCTCCTCCATGTCACCCTCAAATGCCCAACTAGTCGTTTCCCAACTGGGTTCCACTCGAGTGCCTGGCACGTGATGTCCCCAAATGCTCTTCTCAGTGCATGCTCAATCTTATCGGTCTCCACTTTCTTCTTCTATGTATTTCTTAGGCGATAGGTTCCTGGTTGGTTCGTCCTCAGAGTTGCTTGTTGCTTATTCTTATTATTCTGGCCGTCTGAGCTTCAGTAACGAGCGTAGGCAGTTGTTGATGAATGTCTGTAGTTTGTTGGGAATGCTTTTCATAACGTGCCAAGTCTCTCAACCATATGGAAGCACTGACTTGACTGGATTGGTGTTGAAAATCCGGATCTTGTTCCACATGCTGAGTGCAGAATCTCTCCACACTGGTTTCAGGTTAATCAAAGCATGTCTTGCTTTACCGATCCTGGCTTTGACGTTATCGTCTGTGCCTGTACCGCCTGTAGTTGAGACGTTGCTGCCTAGATAGGTGAAAAAGGCTACTTCCTTTAAGTTTCTCCCATTGATGGTGATTGGAGCTTGTTATTGTTGTTGGTGGCGTTGGTTGGGTATCATCATCACCTCTGTCTTCTCTACGTTCACTTGAAGTTCCGTCTTCGCTGCCCTGCCTCTTCTGTCAACTTGTTGGTTTTCGCCTGTAGGTCTTCGAGTTCGTATGATATTAGACATAAATCATCATTGTTGACGAAATCCAAATCTTCTAGGATGTTTTCCTCGGTCCAGCGTATCCTCCTCTTCTCGCTCCTCACTGTTTGCTGCATGATCAAGTCGACCACAATCGGGAAGATCATGTGTGATAGTAGACAGCCTTGTCTTTTGCTCCTCCCTTCACTTCAAAAGCATCACTGAGCTTCCCATTGTGAATTACTAGTCATGTGCCGTCTTGATATAACTGTTGAATGAGGTTGATAAAGGTTTGTGGTATTCCGTAACGTTGAACTAGTTTCCAAATTACTTCTCGGTTGACGCTGTCAAAGGCCTTTTCAAAGTCAATGAAGTTGAGGCAGATGGTTGAATTCCATTCTATACTCTGTTCTATGATGATGCATAACGTGGCGTTGCAATTTGGTCTGCACATGATTTGTTCCTCCTGAAGCCAGCCAGCTTGTTCCGGTCGTAGTTTTGAATCCAGCGCATCTTTTAGTCTTTCTAGGATGATGCGGCATAATATTTTGCTTGAAGTGGTCAGGAGCATGATTCCTCGCCAGTTCTTGCGAAGACTTAGGTTTTGAGTTTGACAAGGTAGCCCTTCTTCCAATCAATGGTCAGGTGCCTTTCCTTCCTTCCAGACCTTCTGGAGTAGTAGTGTGAGCATGTCCGCTGTTTTCCCTGCGTCTGCTCTCAGTGCTTCTGGTGGAATTCCATCTGGTCCTGCTGCTTTCCCACATTTCAGCAACTTTATGGCTTTCAGGACTTCGACTTTTGTCGGAGGATTTGTAGTTCTGTGGCTGCAGGTGGCATTTCTGGACGAGTTGCAGGTGGTGGTGGTGGTCAGTTCAAGAGCTTTTTGATGCGGTCAGCCCATCGTACCTTTAATCATTACCCAGTATCAATAACAAATTTGTTTATGTGTTTCATTTTTATACTAAAGTGAAATAATATGAATGAGGATAATATTTCATAAATCATCAAATTAGTTGAAAAAGTTTACTGAACTAAAAGTTAAACACGTAAGAGATGGTAGGTGAATGAGTGAATGAATATGTTGTGATCTCATTTGAAGGTAGTTGAATGAAGAACAAATGAAACAACAAATGTGAATATCAATCAGACAAAATGTGATATGATAGTGATCATTCAGTAAAAAGGATATTCTAAATCCAAGGTAGTGAAAGGGATCATACAGATTATTTCTGTACCATTGGTTCTGGTTTAAGACTATATATCATCAAGGTATCTGAATACGTGCACCTTTCGATAAGTTTGATTTGATATATTGGATAATTGATGAATTTACACTCTCTTTAACTCAACCGTACTGGAAAGTAATCTCGAATGGAACGTTAAATGTTTCTCGGTGAATATCCTAAGTACCTAGCTCCACAAGAGCAGGTGAACATGTAGATACTCACGCATACAAGCTATTGTCTACCTCAACTTATCTATAAGTACGATTGTACAGCTTTCGAAGATGAAGTCGTCGCAAGGGGAAATTTTCTTCGCTGAAATCATTTTTTTCGACTTCATGTTATACACACATTTCTTTGTAAGACAAGACGACAGATTATAACAATAATGGCAACAAATATTCAGCTGATATCGAAGCTCCCGCATAGCAGCCCATATTACCAACAGAGGTCGATCAGTTCCGTCCAGTATAACAACAGAGAATTACAAGTATCAACAAACAATAATAACTAATACCTGTTGTAAAAGAGATGTCTATCATACCTTAGTCGACTGATGGATAACGCTTTGACCTTTGAAACGGTGGGTATGAGGTTCGAGTCTCAGTGGGGTGTGCAGGTACATCCAGCTGATGAGTGCTAAAATGGGACGAAACGCACATCCTAGATTCTTCTGCTAGCCACAACCAAGTCAACTGTAGTAGGACGGTAGGGCTTTATGCTGTAGTCAGTTAGTAACGGCTATTCAATTTCAACCATTAATCATTATCCCATGATGTTTAAGCTAAACCGCCTAATTCTCTCATCTATTTTCAGTTATGCATATCTCTTGACTCATGTTTAACGGATGAATATTTCGGTTGTACTAATTCTTATCGAATCTGGAAAAAGCTGTCGTATGAAAGTTTATCACTGAACGGTTAAAATTTAGTGTTCAATTCGTCTAAGGAAGGCGTATTACATCTTCGTGTGTGGACCGTTTTCATGGTTTAGTCCGCACATAGAAGAAACATGAACGTCATAGAAATTGACCTAGTTATGTGTGAATACGATTCGCAGTAATTTAAATCAACAGCAATTGAAAACCAACAAAATTAAATGACAAATGAAACCAGCTAATTTGGACCACGGCCGGATTCGGACCAGCGGTCACTGAGTTTCCGGCCCGATGATCTACCAATTGAGTTACAAGATCCGACTGCTGACCAGATTTTTATTTCACTTGAATCATCAAGAGTCTTTCCCGACTACCAGATGAATTCGTGACTGGGCCGGAAACCCGGTGTTCGCTGGTTCGAATCCGGCCGCGGCCCAAATATTCATTTCACCTTCAATCACTAGACATTGTAGAAACAAGTTAAAAGGAGTGACAAAATGCTGAAGACTAGAGCCATATATGTCAAAATATTCATCGGCCGATTGTAAATCGTCTTGTATGGTTTGCTGAAATAGCATATATTTCATCATCTGATCGAAATCCAACCTCCATGAACTTCATAGAATGATACCATATTATGGTTTATCCCCCCCCCCCCCCCAATAAAGTCTCAAACTAGTTAATATAGGTGGATGTATTGTGAAATTCAAGTTATAACAATGGACAAAATGGAATCACTGTTCTGCACTAAACCACTGCAATCAAAGAATGTGAACTACACGCATTGTATTTCCAGCTTTTGTCAACTTACACTATGGACAATTCGTCACATAAACATATCTCATCCTGGTCCCTTCTCTTTAATTATCTAAGGTTCAGGTATTTGCTGGTACTGAGTATGAAAATAAGTGAATTGAAAGCCAGAACAACAAAGTAGTACATCAACACTGTTTATCAGACCTAGAAACAGTGCAAACTAGGTAGGAAGACGGTAAATACTTACACTGGAATGATAATAATGACCACGTTTTGCTATCCCTCCTTTATTCTATTTCTCTGTTACGTAAACTATATTTAGTTGTCTGGTGGAAGTCTTTCGTTTCCTTAATACAGAATTAATATACGTGTAAAACTTGGGCATCGTAGTAGAATGTAATTCCATATTAAATTTGTTTATTTGATCTAGCCAGCATGCAGTGACACAGTGTTAGTTGAGTGATGATGTCTCAAGGATAAATTGTTACTCATAATTATATCAGTGTAACCACACAGCTCTCGACATTTACTTTTTATAGTCCTGTCACCTGATATTCTTTGTTTCGATTGGTAGTAAAGCTTTCCGTATCTCTGGTTTAGATGTTGCATCATTCCTATTACGTGTTGTGTCTATAAAAGTTGACCTTCATATTCCTCCAGTTTCAGGACAAAAGATATAGATAAACAGAAGGAGTAGCAATGCCTTCACCAATATCTCCAGTCGTAGCTGATGTATTCATGGATAGTTAGAAAAACATGACCTTACGAATATTTAATCCTGCACCTAAGATAAGGTGGTGATACGTGGATCACAGGTTTACTGTGTTGAAATCGAAACATATCGACAATTTCTTCACATATATAAGCTCAGTAGTGGACGTAATCCAATTCACTTACGAGGTAGAAAATGAGAGTAAAGCGAATAACAGAAAACCGACACATTTTAACAGGTGTCTAGACTTCACGTCATCTCATCCAGTGTTCAGTTAAGGCAGGTTCAGTCAAGTGTCTAGATGATAGAGCCAAAAACCTAACCAGTCACAGTAAGGACTTAAACGAGGAGTTGAAATACATAAGAGAAGCGCAGTTTATTAAGAAGTTTGTACAAACACATAAAAAACGAAAAGACAACGGTAACACGAGTACGAATAATAACAACATGAGTAGCAATAAGTTCAAAGCCTCCATTGTGTTACCATATAAGGAAGGAACATGAGAAACATTACGCATTTAAACCTGCAAACTCACTGAGAGATAAGCTTTGTCGGCTAACTTAAGGATCCGATAGATCCATTTAAGCAAAATAATCTAATCTACCAAATACCATACAATGACTGTGAAGTCAACTACATGAATCGAACTAGTCGATCGGGGTCAGTGAGATTAGTGGAACTTAGGAATTTGACCAATAATAGATCCCAATAGGATCAATAACCTGGAAAAATCTTGGCAATTGCGATGCATGCATTAACACATAAACATGCAATTGAATGGGATAAAACCACTGTACTTGAATGAAATACACTTAGATGGAGAGCGAGAGATTGATTACGAAATCTTTATTCATTGAATCAACACTTAACCCATGTTATAGGGATGATGTAACAAGTATGCCGGAGATATGGAAAACTTTACTACCACTCAAAACAAAGAATATGAGTTAGTTGGAGTATGAAAATCAGATGTCAAAAGTTTTGTGGTTATCTCGATATCATTATGAGTCATGATAATTTCGATTTCTTAATATATTTAAAGGGAGGGGAAGAATAGTAAGATTCTGTAAACTAATAATACTTTTGTATTGCTTTATCTGGTAAAGAGAGAAAGGTTGAGGTTGTACTTTCTTACAGTTTTCAAATGAAGGAATCAGTTACTTGATGCATGCTCCCTGAGATTTGATTTTTTTAAAATGACAACTTTCAAAGCCAGTCTAGATGTTTTCTTCTCTACTAGTTCATGAAAAGGTGAACCTGATATTATTATCATTCATTATTTATAGAGAGTTGACTGATATGTTATTATATGTTCAGATTCTTGGGCCCCTAAAACCCGAAGGTTCTAAGTCCGACCCATAGCCGGGTCGTGGGTGCGTATTACTGAGGAGTCCCATACTAGGATGAAACAGCTGTACATTGCTCTCAGATTTTCAGTGGTTTTCCAAATGACTCCAGTCCATGGTGGATGCTGCCTCAAACTGATAATTTAGAGTGGTGATTTAGAGCGACAGGTTTCGAGGAGAGATGACCTAATACGGTAGGTAAAGTTATGAATAAAGCATTTTTCATAGGTACAACGTTTACACACGTCAAGTTCATTATAAATCTAATGACTGAACAGTTTGAATATGTTTTTTCTAGCAGAGTTTTTATAAGATTTCCACATACTCTATAAATGACCCTAAAATTAGGTACATCTGGTGTCCAGAGTCGATCAAATATTTCAAAATTGAACTGATAGAAAATGATGATGATGATGATTCGTTTAGAAAACCTGAACTCTGCATACCACTGAAGTTTGTATAGTCATTAGATTTTAAAGGGACTTGGTGTATGTAAACGTTTTATTTGTGAAAAATGCATTTCATATGAGATTGTTTATTTGATAGTTTTGAGCACAATCTACTACTCATATGCTCAGAAATACTCACATACTCAGAAATGCAAATTTCTGCTCCAGGACTGGTCTTCAGAGGTACCGCGGTTAACAATAGAGAGTGAAGTGGTTGAGTGTGTTGACCACTTCACTTACCTAGGAAGTAGGATCAACCCTGGTGGGTTAGTTGCCGATGAGATTTCTGCACGGATACAAAAGGCTTGATTGGCTTTTGCCAATTTGCGCCACCTGTGGCGCCGCCGTGATATTCGTTTGTCTATTAAGGGTCGTGTGTACTGCACAACAGTCCGCTCTGTTCTACTATACGGCTGTGAAACATGGCCATTGAAAGTGGAGGATACAAAAAGGCTTCAGGTGTTTGACCACCGTTGCCTGCCTTCGTAGTATAGGACGTATTCCGTGGTGTCACCACGTGAGTAATGCAGAAGTTAGGTGTAGAGCTTTGGGGAGAAGAGGTAAGTCAGTTGATGAGGTTGTGAACCTTCATCGACTGAGATGGTTGGGACACGTGTTGCGTATGCCTAGTCGTCGATTGCCTCATCACACAATGTTCGCCGAAGTAGGTTGTGGCTGGAAAAAGGCCTGAGGTGGCCAGACTAAAACATGGCACCAATGCATGAAGTCTCTGACTGTTGGTTTGAGCCATGTAGGGGGGCAATGCAGATTAGTTGGTTGTGGTCCACGGGACACGAGAAACCAATGGTTGGAGACCCTAGGTGGTATGGCTCAGAACCGAAGTCAGTGGTGCAGATGTATACACACATTATCCTCATCTTAACAATGCTATACCGAATCTCACCATTTTGTCACTCCTCTTTCCTTTCTTTTCGTACTTTATATTTCTTTTGACTGCATTCACTTATCTTCATCCTTCACCTCACTACCTTTTTACTTGATGTGCTGATATGAGGTGTGGCAACTCGGACCGTTACGCAGTAATGCCTGGTCCTATGTTGATAATGATGATGATGATGACTACTCATATTCATATCAGAGTAATCGTATGACTTCCGAACATTACTTATATAATCCAACGGTTCTTTATTCTTTTTATCTTAATGGTCGTAAAATTTTCCAGATATCTATGATGTATGATAAGTCATTCCTGATATATGCGTTAAATGTGGATTGAATGAACAAAGATTCTGTGAACAATCTTTCCCTCCCTTAGCTATATTGAATTTTTTAGAACTATCACCCTATCCCATCCTATTGGTGGATTACTGGTCAGTGCATGCAGATTGATAGCCGAGTTTTCTGTAAATTATTTATCTTATTAAGGTCTACCCAGATCGGCTGATTTGACCTATGTACTTAACCTTACAATCATTACATGGTATTTGATAGATTAGGTTATTTCTCCTAGTTGTCTCTACTGGATCTTCTAGCCTACAAAGTTTCTCAATGAGTAAGTTAATGAGTTTAAATACCACCTTAATCTTAGTATTATTAAAAATTCTACTTAAAGGCACATTGGAAATTTTATATAGAATTATTGAATTCTAAAATCCAATATAGCTCCAGGTAGAAAGGAGAAGTTGATCGCAGAATCTTTGTTTACTGAATCAACACACTTGGTACATATAACAAGAATGATTCATCATATATATTACAGATATCTGGGAGAATTTACCGCCATTAAGATAAGAAGAATGATGAACTATTGGACCATATTAAAGAAGTTTGAAAGTCGTACGATTACTTTGATATGAATGTGAGCAATAAGTTCTGTTCAAAACATCATCCAGTAAATTATACTGTGTCACCGTGTATGTTATATCAAATAAGCAATCTAATGTGGGATTATATTATACCACAGTGTCCAAGTTTTACTTTGACATTAAAGAAAAATGCCTTTTTTCATAGCTTTACTTACTTACCCTAGTAAGTCTTCTCTGAACTTCCGCAGCGTTGGTAAAGGACGGAATTGCGTTGAGATACTCTTTGAAACATTTCTTTTCTGTTATCAAATAAATGTTGTATATATGCGACTGTACAATCTGAGGATTAGTCGGTGAAATAGTACTATTTATTTGTGGTATCTACTTTCAGAGTTTCCTCTTTTCCTAGTTTTTCTTCCTCCAGCTATTTCTTGTAATCTTAGAAGCTTTCTATATCCTTTAACTGGAAATTTATTGATGACTGAGCCAAGGAATATAGTCCTCTTCAATCAGGTCTTTGTCTTTACCTCTAAACGAATATATAGGTTAACATTTCAATCAAGTGGTTGGGGGGGGGGGTTGATAAATAATAGTTATAGATTTTAAATAAGTTGTGAAGATGAAACTGGAATTCAAAGGTGATATTGTTAGTGAGATCATGTAAAGAGCTCTGGAAACAGTATTCCTAAAAGGTAAATTATGTTGCGTATTCTACAGCTTTACGATTCTGTGTTCAAGAAATAAAGACAGACTGCCTGATTCTGCCACTTACATCTGCATTTATCAATTCGATTTCTCCTGTGAAACTAGTTACATTGAGTGTACAATAAGGCAGGTGAATGGTCGAATTTCTGAGCACCGCCCATCATGGTTGCATAAGGGACAAATTAAAACAGTAAAGAGCTCTATACTTGGGCACTTAGTTGACACTGGACATCAAGTGGTTACTAGTAAAGAATTTAAAATTGTTCATCATATACCAATTAGTTTACCATATGGATTACGCGCTCACTTACTTCACATAACACAGGCGATTGCAATCCACCTTTACAACAAGCTTAAGCTTTTTATTTGAAGAAAATTTGTTCCACCACTTACATTACGGTGGCCATCAACCTGAAGTCACTTTTAGGATTACTTTGTACACCTCTTCCCCTGTTGTTCTAGTAATATTCATTTCCTTCCTTATTCTTATGTAATTATTTATTGTTTAGGACTGACCACTAGAGAGATAACCACTCCATTTACTTTACCAGTTACTATGCAATTGGACTAAGAATAATCTGTTCCATATTATTATAATTACTGTTTCTAATCCAGTTTACTTGCCCAAACTCATCATTTTCACCACTTAATTAACATCTATGTTTCTTGTTTATCCACCCCCCACCACTTGAGTGATGTTTCGATTGAATTGTAAGTCTATACATCATTTTGACTATCTGTGGTTTGGGAGACTATTATTGATACTGAGTGATAATTGAATGTAAAATGAGAATTTGAACCGTGGCCTGACTCGAACCAGTGACCACCAGGTTTCCGGTTCAATGCTCTACCAACTGAGCTACGAGGCTGACTGGATTTTTATTTCACTTTACTTATCCAAGGGTTTTGTTCCAGTGACCTAGTGGATGACGCTCTGGCGTTTGGAGCGACGGTTACAGGGCTTGAGTCTGGATGGGAACGCTGTCACTCCCTGTGGTGCAGGTACATCCAGGTGACAAGTCCCAAAGTATATATATATATATATATATATATATATTGTAAGCTCATCTAATGACTTCTCTCTTTATTAGTTCGTCTATGTTTAAGTGAACATGTCTGTTGATTACCTTTCAATGTGAATATTTATGCATGCAGAAAAGTTCTTACATTCATCAAATTGGTGTCTTTTAAGGTTTCAATGTTTTCCAATTGTTGTAACCATGTTGACCAATGTGTATAATCCGATTCGAAAAGTTTTTCATTCCTGCTAACTTTTTCAGGAAACAATCAACTAATTATTTTTGTATTCTCATGGCTCAAGTATACACACTTTTTATGAATGGCAGTGAGTATTGATATATGAGATTAATTGTCTCATGATGGTCTATTCGTGTGTATTAACTAATTGGTAATACATGACGAATTATTTGGTACAATTGTGAATGTATTTAACTCAATGAATATTGCTTTAAAATATTTGTTCGCAATTGTGAATTTCAGTGGTATAAAGCTATTTTATTATGATTATTATTTGGCCCTTGGATTCGTAGTGGGCTTCAGTAACACGTCGCCATTTCACTCTGTTCTCTGCAGTCTTCTTAACCTGGCTAGACGACTGCCCGTAAGCTTCCATTTCTTCCTCGCATGATCTACTGCATGTCACCCTCGGACACCCAACTCGTCGTTTCCCATTTTGTCTTCTCAGTGTGTATCCAATCCAATCCATCTCCACTTCCTTCTGCATACTTATTGGGCTATACGTTCTTAGTTGGTTTGTTGCCAGAGTGGGTTTCTTGTTGCTTATTCCTTCTGGTCACCTGATATGCATCATCAAGTGTAGGCGGCAGCTGTTGATGAATGTCTTTGGTTTGTTGGAAACGCTTTTCGTGACGCGCCAAGTCCCTCAACTATCACATAGAAGCACTAGCTGGACTGACATTAGTGTTGAAAATACGGATATTGTTCACGCTTCATGCTGAGTGGAGTGCAGTAGATCTCCACACTGATTTCAGATTAATGAAGTCTTGTGTTGCTGTCTTTCTGATTCTGGCTTTGATATCCTCATCTGTGCCACCTGTAGTTGAAACGATGCTACCTACGTGAGTGTAGGTGAAAGAGACTACTCCCTTTAGGTTTCTCTCGTTGATGGTGATTGGTGCTTGTTATTGATGCTGTTGTTGGTTGGGTATCTTCATCACCTCCGTCTTTTCTACATTCACTTGAAGTTCCGTCTTTGCTGCCCTGACCTGCCTCTTCTGCCGACTTGTCAGCTTTTGCTTGTAGATCTTCTAGTTTGTGCGACAACACATAAGACATAAATCATCATCGTTGACGAAATCCAAATTTTCTTCTGATGTCTTTTTCATCGGTCAAAAAGTGTATGCCCATCTTCTCCCTCCTCATGGTTTGCTGCATGATCTAGTCCAGTCTAATCGATGATAGTAGGTAACCTTGTCTTGTCTTACTCCTGTCTTCACTTCAAAGGTATCACTGAGCTTTCGATTATGAACCACTTGGCATGTACCATCATATAGGATGTAGCTGCTGTTGAATGAGGTTGATAAAGGTTTGTGGCACTAAAACCGTAGTGTTGAAGCAGCTGCCTGCCAAATCACTTCTCGGTCGAAGGCCTCTTCAAAGTCGATGAAGTTGAGGTAGAAATCTAGTTGACTCCCGTTCTATGCTCTGTGCTATGATGATGCGTAGCGAAGGGTTGCAATTTGGTCCACACATGATTTGTCCTTCCTGAAGTCAGTCTGTTTCGGTCGTAATTTTGAATCCAGAGCATTATTTAGTCTCTCCAGGATGATGTGGCTTAATATTTTGCTTGCTTCGGGTGGACAGGGGTGGAGCATGATTCCGTGCCACTTCTTGCAAAGACTTAGGTCTCCCTTCTTTGGGAGTTTAACAAGGTAACCCTTCTTTCAATCAATTGGCAGGTACCTTTCTTTCCTTCATTCCTTCCAGGCACACCTTCTGCAATAGTGGTGTGAGCATGTCCGCTGTTGTCTCAGCGTCTGTTTTCAGTGCTTCTGGAGGAATTTCATCTGGTCCTGCTGTCTTCCCAGATTTCAGTAACTTTATAGCGTTCAGGACTTCACTTCTGCCTTTGTCGGAGGGTTTGTTTTCACTGGTAATTCCGTGGCTGGACTGCTGGTGTTATTTCTGGACGCGTTGCAAGTGGTGGTGGTGGTCAATTCAAGAGCTTTTTGGTGTGGTCAACCTATCGTTTACTTTGTTTCTCCTCTTCGGTAACTGGGTTTTCTTCACTATCTTTCATTGGTTTCAACTTAGATGATCTCTTCCCGGATAGTAACCTGGTTATTTGATATAGTGTTATCAGGTCTCTCCTACCAGCAACCTGTTCTGCTTCACTTGCGAGTGTGTGGTAGAAGTGTCTCTTGTCTTTCCGCGCACTTCTCTTCACTACTTTGTCCAGTATAGTGTTTTATATGTTGTGTGCAGTTCCTCTTTTCGTTGTTCATCCTTGCACTGCACTGCTTCACCATCTTCCTCTCCCTATCAGCTTCCATGTGTCCGTGGGAATCTATTCCTTGTCTTATTTATTCTTCCTTCTTAACATGGTTATACAGTTTTCCTTCCACGTGTCAGGTACTAAGCTATATATATATTGGTCGCTGAACTAGCAGACTCATCGTAATGGTAGGAAAGACGTATCTACAATCTTGAGGGAGGTGATGTTCTCTATACCATTTAAATCCGCATCAACTACTGCTATAGCCAGAGAGAGAGGAAGGGGAGGAGACGTTAATGCTAAGCGGTCGGAGTCATGACTGACGGCTATTCGGATCACTTAGGACCAGAAAATATGAAAACAGCTAATCCTCAGAGATCAGTAATCGTATTTTCCATTTTTTTGCTTTTTCTGTTGTTTTTACATTTGTTTCCGTTAGTAATTAAGAGAATTTAGACTAGGAGTGTAGTAAATAACTGCGTGGAGGAGATTGTTGATAATTTCAATAAAAAGACTGGAAATCAGCTTCTTTCATGAATAAAAGCATTAATGGAGCATATCAGTATTCTGTTGGATTAGACATTCCAGTACACATACCGAGGTTTCAGCAGTCAGCTAACATCATTTATAGTTTTACAATGGGTGTAGCTCAGAGTTCAGTGTATAAAGCAACATGCAGTTGGTGAATTACTTCACTATTATGTAGAAGTACTTTCATTACAAAATTAACGATCAAGAATGCCTGTGTACAGAAAACTATAGTCGGTACTAAAAACAATCCATTGTATAGTTTATCGAAAAAAGCTAGTGAATAAAAGGGATGATAAAAATATTGAAACTCATCGGAGTGGAATCATTGAACAAGTGATTATGTAATATAAACAGTAGGGGATAATACTGATTGCATTCAACTGGAATGGATAAGTAACTAATTGAGCGTATACGTTGCTTCCAAGCGATATACTAGTAAATTAGAAGGAAGCTGAGTAATATTTTTTATGTATACATATCTTTACAAAAGAAATAACTGACCTATCATGTTTTGCGAATCATTATTTCATCTAATTAAATACAAATGAGCTGATTTGTTAGATTGTTTTATGATTGACTTTTCATTAAGCTTCAATATTGTGATTGATGGGAATTTTATTTACAGGGCAATTAAAACTAAATGTCATTAGATTGATTGGCTAGTGTTCTGCAGAACGGGTACTGCATTCCATAGTTTGATCAATATTCAGAAGACCTAGTTGATTTGACAGCCTGATGAGATATAGATAGTTATTAAAGTTGCGATAGACGCCTAAGCGTTTGGAAGTAACTGACTGACAATACACTGGAACTGTGATAGCCTTGTAATATATACTTTGATTATATCTGTCATTAACAGTTTGTTCAAATTTTAATGATTGTTCCTACAGATACCCTATTAGAGCTTGTGTTATTCCCCCCCCGCTCACTTATGTGAATTGTTACTAAGTGTGAGTATTCTTATTTCCAATCAGAATTCGATATAAGCTTGCTGATAGCCGTGATTTGTCATGATAACGTGTTCACAACAAGTGCGGTGGAAATAGACATCTGATAAATACCTTTGAAGACTTGAACATTGTAATCTGGTGTTTTACATAGTTAGTGTGTAATTTTGTTAGCTAATGAGATGTACTTTACAGAAGTAGCCTAACTGACCACATTTCATCATTTAAGGAAATCTTGAACAGTAGTACACAAGACTGTTCTATTCAAAATCATCACCTTAAATGATTTTATTTATTCCTACTATCCAGTCCTCATTGGTGACATGCTTCGGGATGAGATTTCCTGATATCCTAATGAGAAGTTGTGATCATTTTCACAAACCGACAATTTCTCAACGACGGCATTGTATGAAGGTCATGATTTATTGTGAACTGGTAGAAGCAGGAAAATGTGAACCACTGGACTCCGACCGATTGACTGAATAGTGGCATGCTTATTGTGAAATCCGAAGATCCTGGGTTCAATCCCCAGCCACGTCGTGGGTGTGTCTCATACTGGGACGAAACAGCTATCCAGTACTTTCAGGTTTTCATTGGTTCTCCAACTGACGTCAGCCCATGATGAGTGCCAACTTGAAATCAATAAGTAAATCCCAACAAACCTCCAAAATGAATTCTGAGTGTATTGTGGCATTATATGGTCTTGTACACGACCTTCATCGGTGGTTTGGTTATCTTATACATTATGATGTTGCATTTAGTAATTATTAAAAAGTTTTGGCGATATTTAGAGCTGGTTTTATGAAGGTTCTTGTACAGACGAGGATCAGATTATATTAGACTCCTTCAGATCTATAACCTTGTTCAACATAAAAACAAAGCGTTTAAGGTTTATGATGAATAGTTGATCACCGGACTCTTTTTTCTATATAAAATCAAGTAAATTTCTTGTTCAAATGAACAAAAAAAGAGGTTATAGTGAAGATAATTATCCAGTGCTCATTGGTGACTAACTTCGAGAAGTGATTCCTGAAGTTCCATTGAGGAGTTGTGACTGGTGGGGCAAACCTGGTGTCCATGAGGACAAATAACCGACGATGACATTGGGTGGTGATCTTGCTAAGTCGTGAACTGACAGAATTTGGAAATATGAACGACTGGATTCCGACGCAGTGGCTGAATGGTAACGTGATGGTGACGGAACCTTAAGGTCCTGGTTCGATCCCTAGGGGTGCGGGGTTATGGAGGTGTACTGCTGAGGAGTCCGATACTAGGAAGAAACAGCTGTCGAGTGCTCCCAGGTTTCCAATATTCCTCCAAGTGAAGTTGAACCATGATGAATACCAACTTGGATTATCTTTTCGACGACTCATTTTCACACCTGTACATTCATAGATACATCAGTGAAATGCTGGAATGTTCCAGATATGTGCCCGGTCAAAGGTTGATCGTAATGCATAGGTGTGTGTAAAGTATGAAATGGCATTACATAACATAAGACAAGATCCAAGTAGTTTTTATAAAATGCAGTGAACAGTAAGGACTTGTATCCGTTAAAAGTAAATAAATAAAGTGCAAACATGCCTAATTAAGGCCACGGTATAGGGAGTATTTATGCATTTTTCTTATGAATACTCAAGTGAGGTTTGGAGCTATGAATTGCCAAATCTTCAGCTTCATATAATGTCGAATCCTCATCCCCTTTTGGAATAGTTTTCTCGAATTTGTAGAGAACTCAGAATAAGGTTTCCACAACAGCCAGATATTCCTAGTCTACAAGATGTTCAAAGGTGGAGCTGGAGATGGTTTTGTACTTACCATTTAGTAACTATCTCCAGCTCCACAACTGAACATCTCTTAGACTCTAGACATCTGGCTCCTCTGGAAAGCTTATTCAAAATTCTCTACAAATTCAGACCAAAATGCTCAAAGAGGGTGAGGATTAGACACTTTTGCGGAGCTGAAGCTTTGGCAATTCACAGCTTCAAGTCTCAGTTATATATCTGAGAGAAATATGTACAATCTCTTTACTGTGGCCTTAATAAGATAACAAACCTTACTGTTCAATGAATTTTATGAAAACTATTGAGATCATGTCTTGTGTTATGTAATGCCACTTCATTCTTTAAATACACTTATCAATTAAGTTCAACCTTTGACCGAACACTTGTCTGGAACATTCTATTATTCTATCGAGATATTTACGAATGTACAGGTATGAAAATGAGTCGTCGAAACGATTATTACCTCTAGTTTGTTTCATACTGACCAAATGGAGATTTTTTGTAATTCAAATAAAATTTTTACTGTAAGCTGACACTTCATTAAGTTATGTAAATCTACTAATTAGAGTAGTAAGGAGGTTAAATCATACTTCACATATTGGTGAAGTAGAGTATACTAGTCAGTAGGTACTGATAGTACCCACTACAGAGAAAACTCTGGATATCATGGTGAACAAATTCATCGTGCATTTATGTGATGTTTTCGGTCAAATCTATAACAAAGAAGGGTTTTCACTTATTATATTCTATTGTCACTACCCTACAATGATTTTCCACTAAAGTTGGAAACTACAGATGAATAAACTTTGACCTCATGGTAATGGTTAGTGTACTAATTTCAAGATGTAAACTTGGCGGCCGGAGCTTTTCACCACAGAAAAGTGTTAAACTAAAACAAGACAGGTATTCAATCGTTTGTGGTTCATCACAGGTCTCTATATTTGATGTAGTCCTGTGATAACACTAATCAGTTTCCGACTGATCACATAATTTGGTTCGTATCCATTTATCAAAGAAATGAAAATTTATACCACGGCTGGGTTCGAGCCAGCGACCAATGGGTTTCCAACCCCATGGTCTATCAACTAAGCTACGGGGCTGACCAGATTTTTACTTCACTTCAATCACCAAGAGTTTTACCTGACTACCATATGAATTCTTTACGCGTTACTATCGCTCGATCATATTCACACTGTGCTCAGTCAGGACTTCTCATTTCAATCCAAATCGAATTGAATAAGAGAGGAAAAGCATCATATTGATTATCATTTTGACGATCTGAGATCGGTGTGGTTTGGCAGAATAGTGTTGATACTGAGTGGTGATTGAAGGTGAAATGGTTTGAAAGGCGGCCGGATTCGAACCAGCGACCACCGGGTCTTCGGTCTTCATGTTTTACCAGCTGTATTTGTAGGATTTTTTTATATCCACTTTCTTAATTGAACTGACAAGCTTGTGTTTTTATCTGGAAATGAATATATTGGTAATTGCCTTTTATCTTCTTTCAGGAATTGGTGAAATGGATCAAACTGCGTTTAGACAAACAATGCAAACGTTTATGGCATTGTGTCATTGTGCGTGGTCAATATTCATCATTCTATTCGTATCAGCCAGGCTATTCATTCTGTTTTCGTCTTGGACCTCGTGTCTATCTTTTGTTTAAAACACCAAATATATAGACACTTTTCTTTCCCCTCCCCCCCCCCTATTTCACCTTTTTTTCACATATCACACTCAATGATGAAATGGATGTGCATGCTTCCACTCTCGTCAATCCCAAAACAGGACAGTAACAATAAAAATGATAAACAATCAGATATGTGCAGACATATAAGAAGAAAAGGTACATTGAAGTCAGAATTTTACGTCATTGTATACTTGAAGACCAGTTGTAATTCTTCTTCAATTGGTTTCTTTCTTTCACATTACAACTATTTTTGTTGACTTAGGTTATTTGAGTTTTCTGTTAAGATTGCTTTTTGTTGTTGTTGTTGTCTCTGTTGCTGCTGCTACTGCTGTTGATCTTTTTCCATACAAAGGCTTAGGATCAGTGATTTATCATCTTTTGTGTAGAGGAGCAAGAAAAGGGATAAAGTTTCCAACTTTATTAGTATCAGCTGAAATAAGTTCGATTCCCCGAGGAGAAACAGAAGATTCTTCAAGGTTGTAGTAACACCTAAATGATATCAAGCAAGAAAAACGAAATGAAGTGAACTTTCTGGCGATTGGCTTCAGGTAGACAAATCAATATAGAATGTTGCGAAGTAGTAGATCCTTTGAAGTTGCCAGACTCCACAGTAGCAAACAAAGTAGACAGAAGTGTACATCATCATCATCATCATTATCAACATAGGACCAGGCATTACTGCGTAACGGTCCGAGTTGCCACACCTCATATCAGCACATCAAGTAAAAAGGTAGTGAGGTGAAGGATGAAGATAAGTGAATGCAGTCAAAAGAAATATAAAGTACGAGAAGAAAGGAAAGAGGAGTGACAAAATAGTGAGATTCGGTATAGCGTTGTTAAGATGAGGATAATGTGTGTATACATCTGCGCCACTGACTTCGGTTCTGAGCCATATCACCTAGGGTCTCCAACCACTGGTTCCTCTTGTCCCGTGGACCCCAACCACCTAGTCTGCATCGTCCTACATGGCTTAAACCAACAGTCAGAGACTTCATACATTGGTGCCATGTTTTAGTCTGGCCACCTCGGGCCTTTTTCCAGCCTGAACCACCTCAGCCAACATTGTGTGACAAGGCATACGTAGTACGTGTCCCAACCATCTCAGTCGATGAAGGTTCACAACCTCGTCGACTGACTTACCTCTTCTCCCTAAAACTCTACACCTAACTTCTGCATTACTCACATGGTGACACCACGGAATACGTCCTATACTACGAAGGCAACGGTGGTCAAACACCTGAACCCTTTTTGTATCTCCACTTTCAATGGCCATGTTTCACAGCCATACAGTAGAACAGAGCGGACTGCTGTGCAGTACACGCGACCCTTAATAGACAAACGAATATCACGGCGGCGCCATAGGTGGCGCAAATTGGCAAAAGCCAATCGAGCCTTTTGTATCCGTGCAGAAATCTCATCGGCAACTAACCCACCGGGTTGATCCTACTTCCCAGGTAAGTGAAGTGGTCAACACACTCAACCACTTCACTCTCTATTGTTAACCGCGGTACCGCTGAAGACCAGTCCTGGAGCAAAAATTTGCATTTGGGTGGTGAAAATCGCATCCCAAACATTCTCAAATTCCCACTCAAAGTGTTCAGAAGACTCTGCATCTTGTCAGCGTCTTCACCTAACAGGACTATGTCATCTGCATATTCTAGATCTAAGGAAAATTCACCTGTGATCCGGTCAACGTCTTTGTAATTAGGTGACGAGAGGGAAACCTCCATAAGAATATCTATGATAAAATTAAATAAGAATGGGGATAGTGGGCATCCTTGACGGACACCACTTGATGAGTATAGCTCCCTGGACAACTCACCATAGGCTCTAACATGCCCACAAGTGTTCGAGTAGAGAGCTTTCAATAAGGTGATGTACTTACTAGGCACGCCTTTCAGTGACAGACACTGCCATAAGACTTCTCGATCAACGGAGTCAAATGCCGCCTTCAGGTCGAGAAATACAGCTATTGTCGGGCGTCTGTAAGCATGCCTATGTTCCAGGACCTGGCGCAGTGTGAATATTTGGTCGATACATCCACGGCCAGGTCTAAAGCCTGCCTGGTTTTCTCGGGCTTGCTGTTCCCGAGCTCCACTCAGGCGTCGGAGAATTATAGAACTTAGGATCTTAGACACTATGTTTGTCAGGCTGATTCCTCTGTGGTTATCACAAGAGGACTTCTCGCCTTTCTTGAAGACTGGGATGATGAGTGACTTAGACCAGTCGGAGGGGATCGTATTTGATTCCCATATACTGGCTAACACTTCCGTTAGCCTGACTAAGAGAACTCTACCACCATTCTTGTATACCTCAGCAGGTAGTCCGTCTGGTCCTGCTGCCCTTCCCCGTTTCAGGCTACCTACCGCTTTCTCAACTTCTTCTAGTGTTGGGGGACCTGTCTCTATGTCCCATTCAGGGTCCGACTGGATAGCGGGCAGCGCAATGGTGGCTGGAGGCCAGTTAAACTGTTCCTCAAAGTGTTCTGCCCATCGTCCCAGTCGCCTTCCCTGCGAGTGAATCGCCGATCCGTCCTTCTCCGCTATAACCTCACTAACTGTTGTTGACCATTTCCCCCCAGTCTCCTTAATAAGTCTAAATAACTGTCTACTGTTACCGATCGCCGCTGCCTTTTCCATCTCTTTAGCCTTTGCTGCCCACCACTGTTCACGATCGTTGCGCAGACTTTTCGTCAGTTATTTTTAAGTTGCGCTCGCTCTTCATTGTACTCAGAGCCTGCAGGGATGCATTCACGTGCATCCATTAGTTTGGAAGAAGCTGCTGATATCCACTGGCTCTTTTTAGCCATTATCTTGGAGTCGGCTACAGTCTCCAGTGCTGCTTTTACAGTAGACTGAAGATGGCACCAAGCTTCTTCTGGATGAGTGACAGTCTTTTGTTCCGATAACTGCCTAGCCAACTTCTCACTGAACACGGCTTTGGTGTTTTCGTTGTCCAGCAGAACTCGTAGTGGTTTTGTTGCCAAATTTTTTCTACGTCCATTGAGACGCAGGCATATACGTGCTCGGACCAACGCATGATCGCTGTCCAAACACGTACTCCAGAAGGAGCGGCAGTCTTCCACCGATCCTCTCCAGCGATGACTAATAGCAATGTGGTCTATCTGTGTCCATCGCTGAGTCGAGCTCGGTGGACGCCAGGTCAGACAGTGCCTTTCTTTATGTCTGAAATTTGTGCTGGCTAAAAATAGGCGGTTATCTGAGCATAGTTGTAATAGGCGATCACCGTTATCTGTACGTTCAGCTGGGATTCCGAAAGTGCCACCTAAGTGCCTTTCTGCCTCACTCAGTCTACCCACCTGTGCGTTGAGGTCACCTGCAACAACCACTACGTCCGAACGTTTGGCTTTCGAGAGGAGGTTAGACAGTTTATGGTAGAACTCGTCCTTCACTTCATCCGAACTACAGTCAGTGGGTGCGTAAGCAGAGATTACAAAGAGACAACGGCGAGTCTCACTATTCCTTTTAGTTCTCACTGTGCCGTTCAGCCTCATAGCGCAGAGGCGACTATCAACTGGGATCCAGTCTAGTAGTGAGTTTTCTGCCCTGGTGCTTAATGCTATACCTACACCTGCAAGACCACGAGAGCTAGCTATCGAATCTCCAGAAACTCGAAGGGTGAATTTTGCAGATTCACCAGATTGGTCAGGAGAGGTCAGGTGAATAACCACACTTGGGTCCTGTATGCGTGTCTCACAAACACAGCACACATCCATGCCTCGAGTTGCTAGAGTCTTTGCCAACGAAGCCTGTTGGCCAATTTGACGGAGGGTGCGGACATTGAAGGCTCCAATATGTAATTTGGAGCGTGGTTTAAGGAGACCAGGGACACTGTTCTGTGGACTCAGATCGTTGTCGAAGGCTGCAGAGGTAGGAGAAATTGAAGATGATGCAGCATCATTAATTAAGAGACGTGAAGGAAGATTAGAAGGTAATGATGGAGGAGGAGGATAGCAGTCAGAAGAAACTTGGGTGCTGACAGAGTTGTGAGGGCGGTTGACACTTCCCGGCTGCCCACACCGTGGAAGGCTATTTCTTCTTAAGGTACCTGAAAGAGATTTGTGTGACCGCAGAGCCCATCGGACATCTGCTTGAGGCCTGTCACACCCAGCCTTTTGAGTATGATTATTTTGAATTTTTGTATTTTTGGGGCCGGATGGTCGAAAGGAAACGACAAGTGAACCAACACCGCCGGCCCGGCAGACCGTGGGGCGTGGTGGAGTGTGTTATTTTTGGGGCCGACCTTTTCTAACCCCCCCTTCCACTGAGAAGGCAGCATCAGCATGGCACTGCTGGTCATCCAAGGGAAACACCTTACTGCTGTCACACCCCATCCAGCTAGCAGCAGTACGACTTCGCCCTCAGACCCCCATCATAGTGTAGCAATTTACACTATAACGGTAACTGCTTTTCGTCTAACCACTACCCAACAGACCTTTCTGGTATGGTAGGACCTCGAGGGAACAAGCGTTCCACCAGCATAGCTCGTTGGGTCATTGTGATATGCAAGCCCGACCACCACGTCAAGGTAGCAGCTATCGGTCGGGACAGAAGTGTACAAGAGGAAAGAGAATGAATAGGTGAACATGAGTAAAAATTTAATGGACTTCAGGATGAAATTTTGATTAAATACAGTTGAATCATTGGGGAAATACATTATTAAAATGAAATATATTTGTGAAATCCTAATGGGTTAGAGAAATTAATTCCTGACGTTTCGCACGCTATCTCGTAGAAGTTGCTTCTTTAGAGAACGAAATCTATACAAGTCATCGAATGTTTAAATGAGAAGTGGTGACAAATTAGATCACGTTGTTCACAGATGATAATAATGGGGGAATAAGTATTATTGTTATCAGTTATTAGTCTGTAAGTTCAAAGGTGAAGATGGGAATGTTTGTTCACATGTGGATGGGTGAGAGAGAGAGAGAAATGCTATAGATGACCAACTCGGCTTGTTTGTATGGATTTACTTTTCTTATGACTACTATGTGTAACTTGTTATTTCAGATATACCGTCCAAGTTGGTTGGATAGTTACGTCTTTCTTTCTGTTGAGTGCGTTAGGATTCAACATAATGTGAAATCCCTCAGGGATCTGCGATTCCTCGTAATTTGAATTTAATATTGTCAATATCAATTTTGTGACTATAAAAGATGTCATGAAGAGTGATTACCGACTTGATTTATTAATTCTCTAGTTCTATAGGATTATTTGGCGGTTGTTTTGTGTAACTTGTATGTTCCCTAAGACACATGAAGATCCCACGGGATGATTCAATAATATATGCATCACAATTGACACAGCTTAATTTGTAGACATAGATCTGATTGAAGTTAAACAGGATTTTAGCTTCTGCATGAACCAAAGTACTATTGAGAGTAACAATGTTACTCGTATTATCTTGTCGTTGAGTGGACCGAATTGACCGATCTCTTTTGGCATCTCTTCTAGGCTACTGTAAGGACCCCTCGATATTAGACGTGGTTCAGTTTCAGATGAATGATGGATAGTGGCTAGCAGTGGAATACACGAAACGTATTTCGTCCCATCTGTGACTCACTTGTCAGTTGGATGTGCCTGCCTCACAGTGATCAATGCCATTTCCATGCCATTTTCCTCACCTCCAATCACACACTTTGATATCTTCACCTTGACCTCCAGAGTAATAACGTATGACAATGACATTTATGCCCATATTATCACTACCGTGTTTGGACAACGTGATCTGATTTGTCACCACTTACCATTGTGACTTATTTTGAGTCTCAGTAGTTTCACCACATGTTATCAATGCTAAAAATTTATCTCGTCAAACATTTGTAGCCTCCTCATGTATTCTGCTTTCAAGGACCACGTCTTACATAGTGTACTGTTGCACAGTATACATATCCTTTTGATAGGTAATCAGATGTTTCGCCAATGTCAGAGGTAGAGTAAGTAGGAAAATACCCAAATGGGTTTTGTATCCAACTTATCAAGCAAATGAAGAGGTCAAGACGTCCCGATACTTCATATCTTTATACTCAGAGTCACTGGAAATCTATCCCCATGTATCATCTTACTTTTAACAAGTTCGAAAAGCATCCTGTTTGACACCAAAATACCGGACATCAAATGTATCAATGAAGTTTATGCATTATGGAATGGATTCATTAATGTATTATGAGTAACTTTTTGATGAAAAGTCTACACATGACAGTGTTTTTTTTATTTTGGTAATATTGAGGAAAATGCCAGTGTTGGACTGTAAAATCAAAATAGATGCAGTTTAAAAACAACACCATGTAGAAAACCAACGCATTCTGGAAGGTTTCTGGATTATCTTTCAGACCACCTAATCACAGTAAAACGAGGATTAATACAGGGTCTGGCAAAGAGAATACGTGGACTAACAATGTGTCCTGATGACGTACGAAAAGAGATGAATGTTTTATTCAAGATGTTATTAAAGAACCATTACCAAGATAACATGAAGAAGAAACAAAAAGTCAACAACAGAAGTAGATAAGGAAGGTAACTGCAGGAAGACAGTAGTATTACCATACAGAAAAGATGCATGACAGGCAATCAGAAGAAACCTTGGAAAGGCTGATATTTCGACGGCATTCACATCTGATAAGAAATAAATTGAACCAATTAAAGGATCCAGTTGAAAATTGGACAAGAATAATGTGTATAAAATACTGTATACAGACTGTCCAATAAGCTAAGTAGGATATCAATATCGCTGAAACCCAGACTTAATGAACATCAATGATTTAACTAAAGGTCAACCAGAGAGGGACGAAAGTACAGAAATTTAGCAAAAACGTATCTATAGCAGCAGTTCATGCATAAGATGAAAAATATAACATCGACTGGAGCAACACAAAAATAAAAGAAAAAAAAAGATTAATAACGGAATGTCATATCTAACAAATACAACAAAGGTGAATCAACACAACTGTCAACTATGTGGAACATTATAGTGATGATAGATAGTGAAACATTATACCGGATAAACAGACTAACGAACATGATGGATCATGGCTAGCAGTAGAATCCAGGATGAGCATTTCGTCCTATTTGGGACTCGTCAGCTGGATGTATCTGCTTCCCAGTGAGTGATGTTGTTACCACAGGGATTCGGACTCTGGGGCGATCTTTTCAAACGCCAGGGCGTTATCCACTACACCACCGAGCTACGATAGCCACTTCTTGTGCGACGGGTATAGTTTTTAGTATAAGGGTTTTTAAATGATACCGTCGTTGATTGGACCTAATTGATTGGTTTATATTAGCATATATGGGCTCGTGTGCGGATACCTCGATATTGCCAGCGTTCTAATTATGTTAACGATGTAGTCCAATCAAAGACGGTATCATATAAAAACCATTATACTAAACTAATGAACAGTCAGAAAAGTCATATATTGGTAAACGTGTGAATAAATATTATTAAAAAATTTTAACTGTTGATATGGTCACGGGCAGTAATCTTGGTCGAAATGTCAAGGAATAAAAGGTGACCTATAATCATGATGGAGAGTGGCTAGTATTGGGATGCAGGACATGAATTTAGTCATAATCAGGACTCACTAGTCACCTGGATGTCCCTGTCTCACAGTGAGTGATGTTGTCCCCACCAAGACTCAAACCCATAATCGATTGATTCAAACACTACAGCGTTATCCATTAAACCAGTGAGTCACGATACCCATTTCTTGTACCATGGGTATGGATTTAATATTGTTGCTTGCATCATCCTATCGTTGAGAAGTGGTTGTGGTGACTCGGTGGTCTAGTGAATAACTCTGTTGTGTTCGAAGTGATCGTTCCTGAGTTTCAGTCCTGATGGAAATGACATCGATCACTGTGAGGCAGGCACATCCAACTGACAAGTGAGTCACAGATGGGACGAAATACGTTTCGTGTATTCCACTGCTAGCCACTATCCATCATTCATCTGAAACTGAACCACGTCTAATATCGAAGTGTCAATATAGGAATGTATATGCTAATAGAGGCCGATCAGTTTTGTCCAATCAAGGAATGGGCGGCACAGGTAACAACATATTTATTTAAAATACCTAACATCAAGTTAAGTAAACTTAGCGTAGTATCTATGCCACAAACGTGCTCGTTCTGAAAACAGTTCATCTTTTTTAGTCTCCTCGTTTTCTTTCAAGGAGTTGAGCTATGAATTCAAGTATTAGTTGGACTACTCACTTACTGATTCAAGGATATCTCACGCAACTGATTCCTTTGATAAATTTAAGCAGCGTAATGAAAAGATGAAGATTATCTGAAACACCCAATGTATTGGCGCTATACATTTAGAATAATCTGATCACATATAGACATGGACATGTCGAACTATTTGTATGAAAATTTACTCCTTTAATGTACATAAAAACAACTTGTTCTCATGTTGAACCCGCCTTGTTAGTATTGATTTTAATTTTCAAATCAAGAGTGACATGATTAAGGTTTTGTTTTTGTTCTACATTTCTCACTGATATCATTTGAAGAACCGTTGGAAATCTGAGAGTTCTGGGTCTCTTATAGCATCGTTTAGCACTACGCATGCACGACCGCTCCTGGGATCGTATCCAAGATCGTCAGGTCTCGCGACGATCAGATGACCATCTAGTCACTGGAGCAGAATCCAATGGTCCACATTTTTCTTACTCTTGTCTATTTGCGAAACAGTACTACCTTTATTCAATGCGATCGGCAAATATATGTTTTCATAGCAGATTTGGTTCACCCCAAAGTTAACGGCTTCCTTTTAGAACATCTGAAAATTCATCTCGAAGCATGTCACTAATGAACATTAGTGTATTCATTCATGAAAATAACCATAATGATTGCGTTAATTTCACTTCTTTGTGAAGCTACAATGAAAAATCCCTCTTAAACTGAAATTCAGACTCCGAGGTTAAACAACTAAGGTCGAAACTGCGGTAAGAGATTTGGTTTTCATGTGGTAGTGTGACGGCTGAAAAGTGGATAGATATGGATTTCAGTTCAACATTTACACAGTTGTTTCTAAGAGGACATACGAATTCTCACAGATCTCAGAAAGGATTGGATCTGATGTGACCAGCTAACAAGGTTCTTGAAGACTCTGTTTATTATTTCTTAGATGTCTGTTTACTCAACGGAGTCTTCATCAGGGCTTCAGCTATATGCAATAATTGAAGAGGCCAGTTTTGTAAGTACGCCACGATGGTTAATAATTTACTCTTATAACCTATGGTTCTACAAGGAATGGTCTTGCTTGAGAACAGAAACCATGCAACACCCGCTTGAGGTCTGTTACATGCAGTCCTTTCAAGGCGCTTGCGCTGAGATTTCATTGTTTTAATGCCTGACAAGAGAAACCGACACAGTGGGTACCGGAATAGCACAGGGTAAGGAGCAGTGTGTTCATTTTAGGTAGACTTATTCTAACAGTTTCTTCCTATTGGAAAGGCAGTATCAGGATGGTGGTACCGATCACCTTTGGGAAACACTTTACCACATCCAGCCAGCAGCACGACTTCGCTGTAGGATTTTACGCTATAAATATCAGTACTTTTTGTCTTACCACTAACCAGCAGACGTTCCTGGGATGATATGATCTCAAGAAACAAGAAATCCAGTCAGTGTAGCTGTTTGAATCTTTTTTTATATGCAAATCCGATCACCATATCAAGGTAGAAGCTGTCGGTTGAAGCCCTAGTAGACGATAGGAATGGTTTGAAATTGGTCACAATAGAGTAGATATATTCACTATTTGAGTTCTTCCAAAACTTGAGCATTCTCACTAACCTAGATTTCAGATTCCTTCTTCTCCCATACATCTTTATTTACTCCAATATTACCTTTTCTCTGCCCATCGTTCTTCGCATGCTGATGTGAAGTATGGTTACTTGACACAGCGCACTTTGTTTGGTTTTGTCTTGATAACATACATGTGAATAATCTTGTTATTGTGTGATGAGTATTACTTGAATTACATGTATTTATGAGTTAGCTTTATTGGAAAGTGTATGACTGTCGCCAGTCCATAATTCCATTTCAAAAATAGTACAGGTAGACTCTACTTGTGGTATAATTTGCTCGGAAGTCTCCAGCAGTGGAATACAGGACATATGTTTCGTCCTTCTTGAGACTTGTTAGTTGGATATACCTGTTAGCCACAATCAAGCAAATTATATCATTATAAATCTTCAGACAGTATAGAGACATCCATGTGAGAGCCCACATAACAACAGACACTGACCAGTTAGGTTGGAAAATGAATGAACAATGGGAAATAAGTCTGATGTCACACTACTTATTGTATACTACTACTACTACTACTACTACTACTACTACTACTACTACTACTACTACTAATAATAATAATAATAATAATAATAATAATACTTTATTTCAAACAATTTATGGCATAATTTGTAATCTGTAGTATATGATATTGCAACAAAAATATATACTCCTTTAAAGCATTTCGAATAGTGATAATTATGGCAATTTAAGTTATGTAAATAACATTATTAACGAGGAGAATTTTTACGTTAACAGTTAAGATATTGGAAAAACTGATTCTTCATTCTTAAGGTAGCATTGTTCACGGACTGCAGTCAGTTGGAGAACTATTGAAAACATGGTGACACTGGATAGCCGTTTCTTTCTAGTATGGATAGGACTCCTCAACAGCATGCACCCATGACTCGGCTAGAGGTTGAACTCGAAATCTCCAGGTTTCGCGGCGAGCGCGTCAACTATTCAGCCACCTTAAACGTAAAACCCCATTAACTTCAAAATACATTGATTATTAACTGTTACAAAGTTAATATGTGAATTCTGTTCTGACATGTTTTTCCTCATATAATGTGTGCTAGGCAAGGCATAGTCTAATTCTAATATTTATCTATATAAGCGTACAGTCTTATGTAATTTTTTCTTGTCTTCCCTGAGGAGATACAAGGAAAGAGCTGTGAATGAAGTGGATGCTGATTGTCAGTTAAAATTACCGTAGCCAATTCCTTGTTAGAATTTAAATGTCTGTCAATTATTGTGTTAATTAGTTAAGTCAGCAGCACAGCATTGACCCTACCGACGTCTTTCAAAGCCTATGCAATATAACATATTCCTTTTTTAGTAGACGACGAATGATCAGAAGTAAAACTCAATCCAAGATAGTTAACACTTGGTTTGCTTTCTACAGCAATAATATCGATACAACAGGAGTCATAGAACCTAAGTAGCTCACACAAGTCTTGTTTACGTCTGAGGCTAAAACCAACAGTCTGACATTTAGAAGGGTTTAACTTGAGACCATCTGAGAAAGACCCTTAATCAATCACAGACAAGAGTCCATTTGACTAAGATCGATTTAAGTGAGAGTTGACTGGAATGGACACCGTCAGGTCATCAGCATACTTAATCAAATTAGTTCCAACAGAATAAGGTAAATCATGCAAAACGAACGAGAACAGAAAAGGAGAAAGTAATACACCTCGAGGCATATCAACTTCAGTAATCAATGAAGTGGAGAACCTCCCTTTATGGACAGTACACCATTTCTTTTCAGAAAAATAAGAACACAAACACTCTGTAACCCATGGCCCATTACCAGCTATGATAGTCTTATTTAAAAAGAGTGGTCTAGAAACAGAGTCAAATGTTTATGAGTAATTAATCCAAGAAGGCACAACGAACATATTAGCCTCTTTGTCTAGGCTAGAAAAAATATTTTGATGCAAGACAGTGGCAGCATTTAATGTACTTCTCTTGTGTTTGTAAGCAGGTTGATTTGGATCTCTGAAAGCCTTCAATGAAGGTTCGAACTCAAGAATAAGTGATTTTCCCATCGTCTTCAAAAACAGAGAGTAATATAGATGAGCGGAAACTTAACATCTGGTCCGGAAAGTGAATTAGGCACAGGTACAACTTTAATTTCTTTCCAAGCGGTGGATATCACAGTTTTGGAAAACGATGTATTGAAGATATCCGTAGGAAGATGACGTGAAATATCTGCACATTTTCTAAATATAATACTATAAACATCATCAAGACTTAAGCTTCAGGATAGATTCAAGGATTTAAGGGATCTAAATACGTCATTTGTATTAAAACCAGGAGAGCAACTATCCATTTGACCATGGATACTGAGAAAGATGAAATCAGTGGTGAGATTTCAACAGCGAAGCTCTTTTACTGGCTTCATGTATGTTAGAGCATTTGTAAACACTAAATCTAGTGTGTTGTCAAGACAAATAGAAAAGTTAGCCATGTTTTCATGACCAAATGATGCTAGGAAACCGCAGTCACATGAACTAAAATCTTCAAACACTACAGACAAGGAGTTACCCAGAATTAGAGCAGCAAATCCAGTGAATTCATCAGCAAAAGTTGACAAATCTGAGAAGCTTCAGTCAGGTGTGACATCGATGTTTGTTATACGTCTGTGCTTGTATTTACACAAATGTTTAGGACAATATTTATCGTTAGTGCTCCCAAACTAACAAATACTTAGTTGGAGGTGCACCAGTTTGTATTGATAAGTATTACTAGACCCTTACCACATTTATTCTTGGAAAAGCTTCGATCTTGTCAAAATAATTTGAAACCATTCAGGCACACTAAGTCTACATCGTACAAGTTATGAAGTCATGTTTCCTGCAGCATTTTTACACTCGTATTCCGATAAACATTTGTAAATAAGAGTGACTGAATGTAATCAACTTTCTTTGGTAACGACCTGCAGTTTGTGCCAGGCATTTCCGGAATAGTCATTTAATCTATGGTCATGCGCTTCAGGGCCCGTTACTGTCCACTAGGCTATTTTTTCCTAATTTGCCCACCAACTTCTAGAGCGATGGGTTGCAATGATTTTAAAAATGTACAGGAGTATATAATACAATTGAATGTTTAAAACAATGTAGAAAGAAGAAATTTAATGTAACTCATTCTGTGGCAAAATGAAGTAGCGTAAAGTCCAGACAGGTTGTGTACTTATAACAAGCCAGAACCATCACATATGTTGTAGGGCGTGCTAAATAAGCTTATAAGTGAACTATACTATCACCAACACTTTTTAGATTTGTACTTTAAGACGATTTCACAACGCTAAAACAATCAGTTTCTTTGATAATCCAAATCACTTTTTTTCTAACTAATAACACAATAACTTTATGTTGATGTAATTGTAATTCTTTGTTGTTTTACTGGATTGAATTGTTCGATCACTTAGCAATATTTAGGAAATCATTCATTTGTATTAATGATGGATTACGGTTAGCAGGGGAATCCAGGACGCGGGCTTCGTCCTGTTTAGGGACTCGTTAGGTGATGCACCTGAACACCAGTGAGTGATGTTGTTCCCACTGAGACTTGAACCTCGTACACATCGCTTCAAACGCCAAAGCGTTATCTATTAGGCCAATAAGGCACGATAATTACCTCTTGTAAAACGGGTATTAGTTACAAGTTTTTGTTAGTGGACTTGTAATTCTCCGTTATTATACTGGATCGAATTGCTGGGCCTCTGTTGGCAATATAGGCCCCTTCGCGGAAGTTTAGCTATTGTCTGCATATTTATTACGAAAATGTACTTGGTTATGGCCTAGGGGATAACGACTTGGGGTTCGCAGCGTTGAGTAAGTGGTTCTAGTTTTAGTGGGAACAACATCACTCAATAGGCTGCAGGCACATCCAGCTGACGAGTCCCAAATGAGACGAAACGTGCGCCCTGGATTCCTCTGCTAGTCACCAAACAGACTACACTGTTAACTAACTTTGGTCTTCATCTGTTATTCCGTCTTAGTTATATTTTGAACATATATTCTACAGTGAAGTGGTATAATTTACTGAATAACGTTTTACATACGAACTACTCATCAAAGATGTAACGAGTTAGTGTGTCATCTTTCACAAAATGATAACAATAGATGAACACGAAATACACGAAATACCGCTTAACGATCTTCAGCAGAAAAATTACCATTTAACAGGTGGATAGGTTGTTAGTCACGTAAGTAACACTACTCTGTTGTGAGAAATGTCAATGTGGAGAGTGAAATTTGTAAATCATTTGTAAAATAATCATCCAGGAATTAAGAAAGTGTTGAAATAATTGCGTAACACCTGTTGTATTTTATATGATCAAGATGTGACAGATATCTCAGCAACTTATATTGAATGTCAAACCAAAGCCTCATAGTGACTACTTGATGGAATTAAAGAATTCCGCCTTCCTTAAACGACTCACTCAGTGACCTTGAGCAGTGTATTGTATTTCCAAGTCAGTAGGAATTTTTTTGGAGATGTTCAATGAGATCTCGAAAAACTATGTTGCATTTGATTAATTTATGCTATTCGACAAATTTGCATAGTTTTTTAAGTATTCATATTGTTCTGAAGTCTTAGAAATCACGAAATGAGTAGCTTATACCAGGTTATGACTTGCTATTAGTTTGCATCATAATATCACAATATGACCTCAATCCTAATACCTGAATCAAAAGGTTAAAATAAGCAGAAGGATTTACATTAAACTTCTATACATTAAAGGCTAAATGATAAAACTGCACACGTAACTCCTCTTAATGCTGATGCTCAGTTTCACTTTGTAAGCTTTAATTCGTAGAAGACAAGTACCAGTTGCTACAACTCACAAGCTAGTTGGAGAGTAGTCATTTTTATCATAAAAATTTGAAATTCGAAGAAAAGATTATCAAACTTTTCAGAACCTCTTCATGCTAGAAAATCAGTGAACAGTCGACTCGCTTCTGATTGGTTGTTTCGAGAATAATAGAATTCATTTTATTCCACCTCCAATGATATAATCTTCTCATCAAGTGTTTCTTTATGGTACCTCCTGAGATGTACTGGTGCTTATGAACACTTTCTTCCCTATGATTCAAAAGTGACTAACTCCTGAGAACACATAGAGCATCTGTGTAAACATCAGTGTTAACAAAAGATGAGGTAGATTATTTAATATACTGGAGTACATCTCTTTTTAATATCCCCTGAAATATTCATCAACTGTGTTGGAAGCAGCTGTTCAAGTAGCTTGTAAGAACATCATTTTTGTGTTTTAAACGCATCGGTAGCACCTTCTGAACTAACGAGTGGTTTGTATTCCATAAAGTGAGATGTATTCTTCGATGGTTTATCACTAAACTAGGCGATAACATCAGTATTTGCTTCATGGAGACCGTACGCACATCTAATTCTGGTGTCTAAATCATTGTATTCGTCCTATGAGTTAGTGGAAAGATTTCTGCGGTGGGACAACAGAAAGATATTTCCGTGGAAAAGCCACGTCCCTGAAGTCACTCCTATAGAGGAACTATTGAATAAATGCTTCTGTCACTACGTTGGAGAGTAATAAACTGCAAAGTTTAAAACCACTGAATGTATAATGTTGCTATATATGTTTTGTATTTACTGTATGTGACATGGATATATATGTAAAAGGTTTAGTGGTCAAATTTAATGTAGTTTAAAAAAGCAATGACTTTCACTCAAAATCTCTAAACGAGATCACCAAATTCTCTATAGCATTTTGTTGGCCAGACGAACAGATCTGTATACTTCACTTCTCAATGGATAGGTTAGTATACTCACCAATATACTTTAATCTCATTTTAATAAGGGAAGAATTTACATACCTGACTAATGATGCATCTAATAGGCTGATCGATTAACTCAGAAACATTTCGAAAGAGAACACTTTTTGGTTACTTTATCAGAAAAAAAATCAGCAGTCAGAGGTTTATACATTCTTGAAGAAGAAAATACAATGAGACGCTGAGAAAATGGTCATCAGCTCAATCGAATTGAACATTTCAGTTGGAAAAGCAAGTTAATCGGACTTCCACTTAGAAGGCTTCCTTCATTCATATATTTTTATGAATTATGTTGACTGATGTCTTATGGCATACACCATATCAAAATAAAATTATCATAACTTGATATTTTGACGTTCGCTTTAGTTTACTGATCACAAAGAGAATAATCAACACTTATCATCAATAATATTTATCTGAGGTAGCTTTCGCTGATATACTGGGTTCAGTGTATATGAATGAAAACGGAAGATTGGATGGAATATGAGACTTATCGATAGTCACCAGACAACTGGATCATTGCTTTCTGGAATTATAATTCATCACTATTTGAAACGTGTAGAGACAGGATCTAGGTAAACAACTAGAGTGGTAGTGAAATGGCAGTTATAGACCACTCAGTCACACGACAGAAGTGAGATTGAGTCGTATAACCTTTTCCGTATATTTCTTGCTTGACAGTCTGAAGGTCACTTGTTTACGGAAAGCTGAATAGATTAGATCAGTTTCAGATAAGCTACAAGAGATCTAAGATCGAAGCAACCAACAGTTTCAATTATTATTTTACTTCATATGGCTATTTTAGATAATGGCATGTTTTCTATGGTAGCTAGTTTTATGCGTAAGTTGCACGATTGCAATCGTCTGATTTACCTGATTGCTTAGTGAAACAGCATGCGACTGAAATGAACTACTAATAGAATTAACGACAAGGTTTAATTATTTACTACTGTTAATTGGATGGAGGCAATCGAGAGGAAGTCCTGTGTCTAGGTTTTATGCCTGCTGTCACTCATCACCGCTTCTGAGGTTCAAACCCATATTACCTAGTGTGTTACAGTCAGAGATATTATCAATGAGCTATTCAGACTGCAGTTGACCTTCTGTGTTCTCACTGCAACTTCCAGTTGACTGAATTATATTTAGTCTTAAGTTTTATGCATATCTGCTTTTCATCTAATGTTAAGATATCAATTTCACTTAAAATCTATCCCTTATAATCAACCTAATAACGATTTAATAACCAGGAGAGAATAAAACTACCATGTGATATCAACTTTTATAGTTTTCGTTAATTAAGCTCTTTTCATATCAAATTGTATACTGAATCAAAAATCCAGTGCATGATATAAATATTGAGCTGAAAGTAGCGTATATGATTCGCAAAAAACAGACAAACAAATATACTTAGACACAAGCACTTTTACAAAGAGAACAAACGAAATGTACTTAAGTTGTTAATCACTATAGTTACTTGGTATATGAAATTAAAGCTGGATATTAGAATTATTAGACTTTTAATTGGTGTACTTTTTTCTGTCTTTGAGATTCAAATTTTGTCTGAGAAACATTCGATTGTTTAGTTAGCCAAATATAACAGATTGCTGATTTCACTGAATTCTGTGACTGTTTGTAGTTTAAACAACATTTTATACAAATGAAAATTTAAAAAAAACATTCCTATCCTTAACATTCTAATTTATGAGAATAGACGAAATATGTTTCTTAGAACAAAGAACTAGTTATGCAAAAATTCTCATTTAGACATTTGGTGAAACAAACAATGTGAGCGAAGAAATATTTCTTTTCAATTAGTTCCTCATCAATGGCTCTACACTATTTTATTCACAACCGTAATCCTTGTAGTCTTACACACACACACACACACACACACACACACACACACACACACACACACAATTCTTTCACATGTCTACTTGGCAATGTTCGAAAATGTCTTGTGTTGCTAAGCTTTATTTGTTATCCTAGACTTAAATGCATATCTGTAGTCTATTTTGTATTATATCATGGTAATATAACCAAGTGAGAATAAGATAAATGAATTGGAGTACAACTCACTAGAGAGATTTATTCTCTCTTTGTCATTCTAGTCAACATCTGGAATGGAAGTGAAACCTTCCAACTCAGAGAACACAACAATATCAAAATCATCCTCATGAGCTACATATACCCTCCATCACTTCAAGACTTATTCTCATTGATATATTCATCTTCTGTATAACAGTTCCTTAGGTGGGGACTCGTTAGTACCATGCCAGTACTGAGTTATGTAAGCAAATAGGCTTTTTAATCACACTATACGTGGTTGAGGTTGGACTGATGTTTTCTCAACACTAAATGTCAGCTTGGTTCATTTAAAACTGATTTCACTAGCTGTGATTGGATTAACATGGAGTTATATATCACTGCTTCAGCCAGTTGACTTTTAAATAGTGTATTTCACGTCAGAACACTCCTGCACTTACCGAAGTTTAGGCAGCCAGGTAGTATCATTAACCTTTACATAACAGGTGTGACTCATTATCCACTGTTCACATGTGAGCAAGGTTACTTAGTAGAATTCGCTTCAATTCAATTTCGTTTGAATTAACTAATCTTGTATACGATAACTAGTTCTTTAGTGAAACAAACAATGTAAGCGAAGAAATATTTCTTTTCAATTAGTTCCTCATCAATGGCTCTACACTAATATAGCACTTTTCAAACGTAAAATTACATACCAATCTAGTGGTGAGAGTTGTTCAATGAAAGGTTATCAATCTCAAAGTATCAAGAAGGTGATAATTGATCAGGTAATTAAGACAGTTAACTAAAGCAAAGATTAATTATCGTAGAAAGATTTTGTGAACAGGTTCTTACATAATTGATATTTTATATAATGATAACTAAAGAGCAAAAATGAACTGTTACGTAAAATGGTAAATTGTTGACGGTAATTGTGACACAACGCTTAAGAAATGCCATAAGAAGATCATTTAATGCCGCCAAGTTGTGTTGTGTTTTCTACAGCCGGCCGATGATGACCACACGAACTAAAGACAGACTCCCTGACTTCTCCTCTTCTATGTGCATTTACCAGTTCGACTGCTCCTGTGAAGCTAGTTACATTGGATGGACAGTTAGGCAAGTCTGTCGTCGAATCGCCGAGCATCATCCTTCATGGCTAAGTAAGGGGGAAACCAGACTGACACGAAGCTCAATACTCTCTCATCTGATTGACACCGGCCACCGAGTTAACATTCATAATGCTTTAAAAGTTATTTATCACATTCCTTCTCACCTCACCCATCCTCTACGAGTCCGTCTTTTACATACAGCAGAAGCCATAGGAATCCACCTACACAAGCCAAGTCTGTGTGTTTAGAAGAGATTCGTACAGCCTCTTTCTTTGCCTTGGCCATCTGTATAGCTCATTTATTACAACAAGACTCTTCATTTCATCCACCACACAATTCACTATAACTAATATTTCAATAGCTCCATTATTATTATTATTATTATTATTATTATTATTATTATTATTATTATTTTATTATTACTGACTTAACCATCTTTCTCTCCCCCTACTGTCTCTAATTACCGTCAACAATTTACCATTTTACGTAACAGTTCATTTTTGCTCTTTAGTTATCATTATATAAAATATCAATTATGTAAGAACCTGTTCACAAAATCTTTCTACGATAATTAATCTTTGCTTTAGTTAACTGTCTTAATTACCTGATCAATTATCACCTTCTTGATACTTTGAGATTGATAACCTTTCATTGAACAACTCTCACCACTAGATTGGTATGTAATTTTACGTTTGAAAAGTGCTATATTAGTGTAGAGCCATTGATGAGGAACTAATTGAAAAGAAATATTTCTTCGCTTACATTGTTTGTTTCACTAAAGAACTAGTTATCGTATACAAGATTAGTTAATTCAAACGAAATTGAATTGAAGCGAATTCTACTAAGTAACCTTGCTCACATGTGAACAGTGGATAATGAGTCACACCTGTTATGTAAAGGTTAATGATACTACCTGGCTGCCTAAACTTCGGTAAGTGCAGGAGTGTTCTGACGTGAAATACACTATTTAAAAGTCAACTGGCTGAAGCAGTGATATATAACTCCATGTTAATCCAATCACAGCTAGTGAAATCAGTTTTAAATGAACCAAGCTGACATTTAGTGTTGAGAAAACATCAGTCCAACCTCAACCACGTATAGTGTGATTAAAAAGCCTATTTGCTTACATAACTCAGTACTGGCATGGTACTAACGAGTCCCCACCTAAGGAACTGTTATACAGAAGATGAATATATCAATGAGAATAAGTCTTGAAGTGATGGAGGGTATATGTAGCTCATGAGGATGATTTTGATATTGTTGTGTTCTCTGAGTTGGAAGGTTTCACTTCCATTCCAGATGTTGACTAGAATGACAAAGAGAGAATAAATCTCTCTAGTGAGTTGTACTCCAATTCATTTATCTTATTCTCACTTGGTTATATTACCATGATATAATACAAAATAGACTACAGATATGCATTTAAGTCTAGGATAACAAATAAAGCTTAGCAACACAAGACATTTTCGAACATTGCCAAGTAGACATGTGAAAGAATTGTGTGTGTGTGTGTGTGTGTGTGTGTGCGCGTGTGTGTGTGTGTGTGTGTGTGTGTGTGTAAGACTACAAGGATTACGGTTGTGAATAAAATAGTTGATAAGCGAATGAATACTGGTAAATGGAACAGGTTAGTAAAGAATACAACCAACGGTTCTGAAAACTGGAGCAGTAAACAATAGAGAACATTTATAGGTAGCACGTGATTTGCTGATGTTGATGGATAACCCTAGTTTTCACCTGTATGGATTTATAATTAGGGATTTTCTACATAAATGTAAAACTCAGTCAGTTGGTCAATACCAATATGAGACCTGAGAGTACTGCTGCATCGCTTATCAGCATATAAGACCAGAAGGCAAAAAGGTGAAAGATGGATAAATAAAGAAGAAATTAGTCAAATGGCAATAGAGGACAGAGACAAATGTAACTATAAAAGAATTCTGCTTGAAAATTTAGATGAAGATAATATGTGGATTTGTCGGCGACGGAAGGATTTATTCTGAACCATGTTTTCTAGAAACTCCAAACACTGATTCCGATTTTCATAGTGACTCCAACTAGCAGACTGACAGTTAGAACAGCCTTCCTTTCATTCGCGAAACTTGGAGTCTCTAGTTCAGCCTTCAGTTCTGGACCTTACTGGATAGCAATTAACCTTATAGTGGCTAGAGGTCAACTGAACTGTTCCTCGAGGCATTCCATCCATCGTTCCAATGGCGTCACCTGTGAGTCAGTAGCAGATACTATGTTTCTCGAGTATTGTCTAACTAACCACTGACCTTTTGGCACCCAGTTTCCTCGGTAGGTCTAAACAACTGTCTACTGTTAACTACCGTTGGTGCCTTCTACATATCTTTAACTTTCGTTGCCAACCAGTGCTCAGAGTCATTGCATAGCCTTTTTTAGTCGGTAGTTGTGCTGCCTGTAGTCCTCATTAGGCTTGGGACTTATAGGAATGCGTTCATGTGCTTTATGATATTCACTAATGATCCGTAATGCAGACCGGAGATAACGCCAGGCTCCTTTGATGTGATCGGCGTTGTCCTGTCCCGATAACGGGCTGAGCAGTGTCTCATTAAAGGAGTCTTAGTGTTCTCATCACCAAGCTATGCTTGGAATAATCTAGTTTATATACTTTTTATACTTCCATTTGTACGCAGACACATACGTCGCTGAACCGACTCGTGATCTCTATGCAGACACGTACTCAGGACGGAGTGGTAATCTTCCATCAACCCCCACTGGTGATCACTGTTAGCGATACGGTCTGTCTTTTTTCTCTATTGAATTGAGGTCAGTAGACGCCCCGTCAGACATTGTCTCTCCTTATGTCTGAAGTTCGCACTGGTTAGAAATGGGTGGTTATTTGAGCACATTTGTGACAGGCGATTGTCATTATCCATTTGTTCGGCTGGCATTACGAAAGTACCACCTAACTACTTTTCTGCCTGACGTAGCCTGCCTACTTGTGCACAGAATTTTTCTGCTACGGTGACCATGTCTGAATATTCAGCTTTTAGTACAACTCTAGGAAAGTGTAGGTAGAACTCATCTTTCCTACCATGCAAACTTCAGTCATTGGGTGGTACAGATTACAAAAACACAACGGCTAGTTCCTCGATTTAACTTCTGTTGCTCATGGCACCTTCCAGTCAAACAGTGGACGAACGACTGTCAACTAGAATCCAGTTGGGTAGTGCGCTTTCTGTTTTAGCTCTCAGTACGATACTATTCCTGCAGTACAAGAAGAACTAGCCGTCGAATCTTTATAAACTGGAAGATTTAACATAGCAGGTTGTCCACATTTACTGCTTGAGACTAAGCAAATAGCTACACTTGGATTCTATATGTATGTCTAACAGACCAAACATATGCTCATACCTCGAGATGCCAGAGTTTTCCCTGGTAAAGCTTATTGTCTAGTTCGACGGAGGATGGTGATGTTGGAAGCTCCAATATGCATTTTGAAGCGTGGTTTAAAGGGATAAAGGATACTTTTCCGTAATCTCGAGTCTTTAACAAGAGTTCGGAGTTGGAGACAACTGAATTTGACTTGAAATGATTAACAGAGAGATAGGAATGAAACAAGAAGGTCAAGATATAGGGAGTTAATAATGATCTAAAGGAACTTGAGTGCTGACAAATATATGAAGGCGGATGCTACTTCCCAGCTGTAAACACTGTAGAAAGTTACATCTTCCCGAAGTACCAGAAAGAGAAATCCTATAGTAATAGTAGTTTTTGACCGTAGAGCTAAGAGATCATCTACTTAAGACTGGTTATATAGTATTAAATCTTAAATGGTGACTGCTAAACCGTAGCCAAAGTGGCGTCTAACCGTCTAACCTTCACCATAGTAAAGGCTATTTACGCTATAACAGTAAGTGCATTTTGTCTTAACATTGTCCGTAAAATATTTCTGGTTTCGTAAGATTTAAAGTAACAAATTTTCTCATCAGTGTAGCTTTTTGTATCATTGTATTATGCATTCTTGACCAGCACATCAAGGTAACAGCTACTGATAAGGTAAAAACCAGATAACTGGACAGTGTCGATGGAATATAAATGACCTATTGGTCGGTTAAAGTTTAGATAATAAAACTGCTTTGAAGTCCATCAATCTTACCTAAACCCCTTACCGAATTCTAACACAATGGGGACTAGAGAGATCTATAGGGTCAACCAAGTCGGTAGTGGAGACTGATACCCTGAGATGACATTAAGTGGTGGTTGCACAATAACACAAAGTGACACAAGTAATACGGACCATCAGATGTTAGCGTAGTTACTAAGTAACAGCCTACTCGCCACTAGATGTGGTGGTCCATGGTGCGATAAATCATACAGTTGTGGATGCGCACTGCTGAGGCGATTTAATCTACTATGGAGCAACTGTCACTGCCCCCAGATATTCAACAATCCCACGCTGAGAACTACTTCGAAACCAGGTAATCCTCACAAAACCCTTAATTGGGTTAGATGCATGAACCAGCGATCAAAGAGTTACAATGATGACAATGGATTTGTTTTTTTATGTGATGTTTTATTTAACTGGTGATGATGTATCGGGTCTGAAAAGCTTAGAAAACTAAAGGTTAATTCTCTTGGTTACGTCATATTAATTATCTTCATGTCAATCATTTTGGGTTTAAAACCAGTGGTTGGATTAGCAACAGAGATAGTATTTCGAGTTAGTATTTACCATAGAATAATATCAGTTGAAAAAACATTGAAAACCTGGGAGCACTGGACAGCTTTTTCATCCTGATATGGTACTACTCAGCAGTGGAGACCCTCATTTCCATCAGGGATACAACCCAGGACCTTGAAGTTCCGTTACGAGTATGTCGCCTTGTAAGCCGTTTGTTGGCAATACAGTGGTACACATTTTTCTGACTTTTCCATTTCGCAATGCTGAGCGATATCCACTCATTGACGTCATTGAGTGCCTGTCCTCACCTGCAATTTGGTTTGCCCCATTGGTCACAGTTTGTCATCTTGAAGCATGTCACTAATGAACATTGGATATAATGCTTGTTCAAAAACAAAAAACGTGGTTCATCTGAGCAGCTATAAATCGGGATCAAAACTAGATAGAATAGTATCACAAAATTTAGGGACTGGATGAAACGTTGTTATTATGTTACCTTTGCATAAGTTTCAGTTCCAACATTCTGAACAGAAGTCTGGTACTGGCTTCCTCCTGTAAATAATCAAGACTAACGTGTCAAAGATATATAAATGGGATCGGAAATAGGTATACTTGATCTTACATAGGATGATCAGTTTGCAAATCGCATGATCAACTTTGACACTTCTCATTGTCGAGTACTTTTCCAACTACCATCTAAACTATGGTATCAGCAGAGTTTCTTTTGGAAATAAACCATCGATCAAGATCAAAAGGTATAATCACTAACACAAAAGTATTGTGAACTAATGAAATATACTACTGAACAACTTGATCTGGCTGGCAAATCAACAGATTAATATGGCACTGGAGGCAGTCAGAAGTCAACAAAATATTGACTCAGAACTTACTCACAGAACTAAGATATTGGTTGATGAGATTATATTAGGCGTACAGTTATGCCTGACTTCCACGGTCTTCAAGTTTCAGAACAAAATATACAGACAAACAGAAGGAGTAGCAATGGGATCGCCAATATCTCCAATCGTAGCACATATATTAATGGATAGTTTGGAAAACGTGGCTTTACAAACATTTAGTCCTACACCAAAAATGTGGTGGCGATATGTGGTTGACACATTTACTGTGTTGAAATCGGAACATATCGACAATTTCCTCATGCATAACATAAACTCTGTAGTGGACGCAATCCAATTCACTTATGAGGTAGAAAATGAACAATGAGAATTACCTATGTTGGATTGCAGAATAAAACGAAGAATAGACAGTGGCTTGGATACTACTGTCTACAGAAAACCAACATATTAGAACAGGTATCTAGACTTCAAACCATCCCATCCAATGTCAGTCAAATATCTAAATGATGGAGCTAGAAAACTGACTAATCAGAGCAAGAACCTAAACAAGCAATTGAAACACATAAAAGAAGCGCTAAAAGTTAATAATTATCCTCCCCAGTTTATAAGGAAATTCTTACGGATACACAAAAAATGAAAAAAATAACAGTCATACGAGTGCGACTAAATAACGACAACACGGGAAAAAAGGAGTTCACAGCCTCCATTGTATTACCCTATAAGGAGGGTACCTCAGAAACTTTACGTAGAATCCTCAACAGAGCTGGAATTAGTTGAGGTGGCATTTAAACGTACAAACTCACTCAGAGATAGGCTTTGTCGGCTTAAGAATCCCATAGAACCAATTAAACAAAATAATCTAATCTACCAAATACCATGTAATGACTATTAGGTCAAGTATATAGGTCAAAATAGTCGGTCGGGATCAGTTAGAATCACCGAACATAGGAATTTAGCTAAATATAGAATAACAGACATAAATGAGATCAATAATCTAGAAAAAACTCTGCTATTGCTATGCATGCATCAACACACAACAACACAATAGGATGTGTGGGATAAAGCCACTGTACTTAAGTTCAATATAATTAGGTGGAGAGAGAGATTGACTACTGAATCATTTTGTTCATCGAATCAACACTCAATACATGTAACAGAAATGATGCAACATCTATACCAGAGATATGGAAACTTTTGCTATCAATAAAAACAACTCAAATAAAATGACATAACTATAAAAACCAAATGTTGAAATTAGTGTGATTACATTGATATGATTATGAGCAATAATTTATGCTCGAAACGTTATCAAGTAAATGATACTAGATCACTGTGTGTTATAAATCAAATAAACAAATCTAATATGGAATTATAAGAAATCCTCCACCTGTTGTGTCTTTATCTCCTGCACACCCCGTGATTCGAACCATCGAACACAGTTAGGCTGCTGGAAGTGGGACTTCCTAAAATTTAAAAAGTCACATGCCTAATCACTGAATGCATCTTTGAGATGAACATTCGGCAGTTTTATTTACTCAGTACTTAATGACCATATTACTCGTCACTGGCTGAGAATTGTCGATAAGTAGCTGATGCAGATCACTTCTAGACGAGTATATAGATTATAATCTATTGCTGACACACCAGCATTTCGAGCAAAACAGTACAAACTTCCTCTCAGAATAATGATATGAATTGGCTGACATCGTGTTGCATCAAGTTGCTTTGACTAAGATCGCCACAAGGTAAACACGAAACATTGTTATCAGTTGTAATCAGTTATATGATTGCTGCATTCGAAACAAGTGTTGAAATAGTGAGTAGATGTGAGATTAGAAGAGAATGAAATCATCGCTGGTGAGTTGAAATTATCACTCGCATCTTACCTTACTAATGTGATGACGAAATAAAAAGGATACTGTATTATAATCTCATCTCTTGAAATTGTTGCACATTAACTGTTCTCCATCTCAATACTTGTTGTGTGTACACTAGGCACTCAAGTAGGAGAGTGGTTAGCGGATGCAGGTTTGTCTTGTATTTTGGTTACTTCACTATGAAGTCAAGGTGAGCCTTTTCGACTATATACAACGCCAAGCACTAGGTCTGTTAGATTGATTGTTTACACACTATCCTTCATAGAGGTGTAAGAGATGGGCACTGTGGTAGAATTTAATTCCATATTAGATTTGTTTATTTGATTTATAACACACAGTAGTGATCTAGTATTATTTACTTGATGACGTCTCGAGCACAAATTATTGCTCATAATCATATCACTGTCATCGATGTGATTGTGAGCAATAATTTATACTCGAAACGTCATCAAGTAAATAATACTAGATCACTACTGTGTGTTATAAGTCAAATAAACAAATCCAAAGTCAACAGATTAGCTTCAGTGGCTGCTAACTACTTAAGTTGTCCAGCAGTATATTCCGTATACTTAATCTCTTTGTCTTTTTATAATCATGGTTTAGTAAATAATGATTGTACCCCCGGGCAACTAATAATTAACAGGTAGAAGGAATGACTTGCGTTTACCCTCATTGGGAATCTCGTCTTTATTATTTCCGTATCAACAATAGCACACAATCTAGGTTAAACTGATACATTATTATTACCACTGTCATTGTACATGCATATTATATAATAATTATAGTGTCACTTCGACCTATCTATCGTATATTTTCGATGAAAGATGATGTAAATAAGAAAGCAAGCATGATCATAATCCAATCACGATTGGACAATGAGATGAGCTATACGATTAAGGATTTGTCTGAAATATGGTTCTTTATGAATAAACAGTAGTGAACGACAAATTACAAACCTTGAATCGTGAGGTATCTGTAGGTTGGTTGCGTTCAAAGCATCTAACAGAGAGTTTGTCAAAATTACAACAGCACGGCTGTCATCCAAAGCAAACCAAAAGGGAATGTAAAAGACGCGAGTATCCCACGATGAGGTGACCACACGAGATAAACAATTGCTCGAGGTGAAATAGAACATCAGGGAACAAAAAAAGAACCTCAACAACGTCATGAAACGCGAAGGGTACTAGTATCTAAGGGTAATGTATGATGCACAAGATACAACCGAATAGAATGAACAGTCAAGCTATGGATGGAGTAACATTAAAAGTACATACGAATTATACTACTCAAAAATGTTAAGTAGTATGAAATTGGAGGTATAATAAGGAAAGCAAGTTAAAATCACATGGGGTAAACGAGAACAAGTCAGCAGAGTTTAAAAAAACTTATAAAGGCTTATGACCTGATTTTATTACTGATGTTGATCGTTGTAGGTGAAATGGAAACCTGAGGCATTGCGGGATTCGAACCAGAGGCCTTCAGATTACTGGCCTGATGATGTACCAACTGAAATGTGAGATCCAGCTTTCATTCCACTGCAATTAATACTGACAGTCAATCCGCCACACGAAGGCTGTTTCACTTAGTTTCAACAATACTGAATACGACACACCAGTTGTTTAACTCAGTTCCATTTGGATTAAGATAAGAAATCATGACTGGACAGTTAGTGTGATTACGAAGAAGGTGGAATTAAGTGTCATGCGTTTATCTGACATCTGGGCGAAACCCTTGATCATTGAAGTTAAGATGTAGTTAGCGCTTGGGTCTCTCAACTCAGCTGGTAGGGGACCCAGTCGGTAATGCGGATACCATTGTTTTGAACTCTGCTGTGACCGAATTTTTCATTTCACTACTAATCATCATCGTGTATTTGTAATACCAGTCTGCCGAATCATGACTGTCTCACACTCGCTATAATAATCATCTATGTATCTTTGATGTTTTAATCATTTTCCTGAGGAAGCTGGGATAAAACTTTCTTGAGAAACACTGGAATTATTATTTTATTCCAGACACAATAAGATATATATAAACATAATCTCTATCTGAACAGCGATATGTATACACTCAATTCCAAGCATATAAATCGAAATAATCGTTTTATGTACTAATTTATGACTTACTTGGTCATCAAATGGTAACTGGTATGTTGGCCTGACCTTTGGCAGTGTTACAATTTAATTCTGTAGACTGAGAAGTGTGGTGTGACTATTAAGCTGAATGATATAAAACTCTATGATCTTTACATATAGTGTTATGTTTCACTTATTGGTTAACGGAATTCCATCACTGGTAAAGATCATAGTATTATCAAGGTAGTATTTTATCACAGAAAGATATCCGTTGAAGAACCACTGAAAACCTCGGAGCACTGGAAAGCTGTTTCATCCTAGTATAGGACTCCTCAGCAGTACTCACCCACGACCCATCTAGGGATCGCACTCAAGACCTACAGGTTTTGCGACGAACGCATTAACCATTCAGCTGTTTGGTCGGAATTCAGCGGTCCTCAGTCCTGTTAGGTGAAGACGCTGACAAGATGCAGAGTCTTCTGAACACTTTGAGTGACAATTTCAGAATGTTTGGGATGCGTTACCCACCACACAAATGCAAATGTTTGCTCCAGTATTGGTCTTCAACAGTGCCACGGCTAACAATAGAGAGTGAGGTGGTTGAGTGTGTCGACCACTTCACTTATCTGGGAAGTGGGATTAGCCTTGGTGGGTCAGTTGCCGATGAAATCTCTGCACAAATACGAAAGGCTTGGCTGGCTTTTGCCAATTTACGCCACCTGTGGCTCCGCCGTGATATCCGTTCGTCTATTAAGGGTCGTGTGTACTGCACAACAGTCCGCTGTGCTCTACTGCATGGGTGTGAAACATGGCCATTCAAGGTGGAAGACATGAGAAGGCGACTTCAAGTGTTTGACCACGGTTGCCTTCGTAGTATAGGCTGTACTCCGTGGTGTCACCACGTGAGTAATGCAGAAGTCAGGTATAGAGTTTTAGGGAGTAGAGGTAAATCAGTTGATGAGGTTATGAACCTTCATCGATTGAGATGGTTGGGACACGTGTTGCGTATGCCTAGTCGTCGATTGCCTTGTCACACGATGTTCCCCGAAGTAGGTTGTGGCTGGAAAAAGGCCTGAGGTGGCCAGACTAAAACATGGCACCAATGCATGAAGTCTTTGACTTAACGACGCTATAATGAATCTCACCACTTTCGCATTCTTCCTTTCTCTCTTTTGGTACTTTATATTTCTTCTGACTGAATTCTCTTATCTTCATCTTGCACTTCACAGCCTTTTAACTTGATGTACTGATGTGGTGTGGCAACTCGGACTGTTACGCAGTAGTGCCTGGTCCTATGTTGTTATTGATGATGATGATGATGGTTCACGGTCTCCTATTTCTGTCATTTCAAGATATTGCGCGACTATTATCCAAGGTCTTCAGATCAAATACCTATCAAACTAAAAATACATAGTATTATTAGTTTAATTTCTATCCAGTAGTGAGGTTGAAGGCTTTCTGTTTCTTTTTGGGCACAGTAGTAACCCCCTTACTGTGATGATGATTTTCGGTTATCTTTCTTCATCCGAAGCGTACTATTTTTAAATGTTGCATACATGCCATTCTGAGGAATAGCAATCAGTGTAGAATCTACATATGCAAGTTTTTCTACCCATTGGCTTCATACACTTATCACAGATCATTAAATTTTCTGTATTCATGGCAATTCTATTTTATTGAGTTGAAAACCTTGTGACTTTTCGTGACCTTACAATGAAATATACAGTCCATCAACGATGGGAAATGATAAATTCTAATATCTAAACTGTACTATACTCTTTATACGAAGATTAGTTATCGTGACTTATCGGCTTACTGGATGATATTCAAGTGTTTGAAGCGATTAATCCCATGTTCGAGTCTTGACTGAGACAACACCACTCACTGAGTGGCAGGTACACCTAGTGAACGACTCCCAACTAGGAAGAAGCATAAATCTTGGACTTCACTGGCAGCCACTAGCCATAATTAATACAGTAAGCGAATTGCTAGGAGAGTCAGAAAATGCTTTAAGGATTGTATAAAGAACCTTTATTAGCCAACCAGTATTATTTCCCCACTTTTTTAAAACTCATTGGGCTGATTTTGCATACATTTATTTTCCATCTTTTAACGCTGTGACCAATAAAGCATTAAGAATAATAATCAAGTAACTAAATGAAAATTTACTTTTCATTTAAAATAGCCTGATCACTTTCTTTTTTTGAAAAAAAAGAGCCAAAATTTACGCTAATGACAAAAATTTAATTTTAAACGTCGCCAAGTATGAGTTGAAATTACTGAGGATATATAAACAAAAAGTGCATTGATCATTGAACCATGATTGTTCACATGATTTAATATAGACCATTTTTAAACAATTATTCTTAATATAGTATATGTAATTAAGTTCTTTTACTTTAAATTCATAAATACGAAGCACTAATAGGAATGGAAACATATTTTCTTCAATCCTTGAGTTTAACTTCTAACACAAGGATCAAGATTTCTAAATCTACTTTATTGGTTTTGTTGGTAACAAAGTATTATTCACTTATATAGAGTAGGTGCTTATAGTACAGTATATCAATAAGTGGCTGAATATTGATTCCTAATGTTATTAGTTCTCTAGTGTTTATGCTTCTGTAGGACACTTGAATTACAGTAGAGGACATCATAGTTCTGATATAAATCAGAAAATTAAAAATTCTCATTTTATATATTAAAAGTCAAATATGAACGAAGAATATTCTTTTCAATAACTTCTCATTAAGTTCTACAGTCAATTAACCAGAATTTACTGCGAATGCATTTGTGAATGAATGTGGAATTACAAATAAAGTTTAACGCTAAGATTGTGGATAGTAGTGTAATTTACTTATGTATGTTAATTGTGGTCCTAACTTCAGTGTAAACGGATATCCGCAGAAGTTTATAAAAGCAAACATCGTTTATATTACTCAAATAAGATCGAATTAGCAAGCGTGCAGGAAAATATCTTTGTTTCTGCGTTTATAATTTAAAGGAGATATCCCGAGTGGAATTTTATCACAATTTCTATTCAGAGTAATAAATGGAATGTTTTACTCAGGACATCTATTCCTATCCTTTGATAGACAACCATTGTTCAACCCAAGACTTAACGACGTCTTACCTAATTTCAGCTCATTATCATCCATATACCAGTTCAGTTGTTCGTGTGTTACAAGTTATATAGGGCGTAATATTAGACACGTCCGTTTCAAGATACGAGAGCATCTACTAGGATGGTTTGCAAAGGGTGATATCAAATCCATTAGAAGTTCTACACTAGCATATCTGATAGATACAGGACAGTAAATAGATGCTAGCACAGCTATCACAGTGAAATACTGTGTTCCGAGGACTATACCATATGACATTTATTCACGCATTCTCCGTTCAGCGGAAGTTGTAGCTATAAGTTCAAGAAAGCCTGAACTATGTATTCAAAAAGAACATGTCCCAGCCCTACTCCTCCCGTGGCTTCCCGTTGACTAAACGGTATTTCCTCGACCCTTTTATTTCTTTTCCATTCTTTCTTTTTCGTCTTCGCCCTCTTCTTGTTTTTTTCCTGTTAAAATTAACCACGCTTTCCTACCGTCTTATTATGATAAACGTTTTAAATTCCTGTTAAATTTTTTCACATTATTACTACACTCATTATCTTATAATGTTGTATTCACTTGATTTCTGCCCTTGGGTCAGTTCATGTCGCCATTCTTTATGCTAATCACTCGCTTGACACAATGTGCAACCCGGAACTTTGGTAATAATTTTCCTTCTCCATATGTCTGGTCACCAATCCGTTGGCGAAGTTCATACTCAATTTATTACCACAACTGACATATCCAGATATGTAAGTTAGACTACCATTCATAATCTTAAAGAATCAGATTTTAATCATAATTCTATACCTATTCACAGATCTATTCACCGTAAGTTCTGGCTATTAATATGCTAACGAGATTGACTTTATAACTGTAGGACTTGATGAGAAGTTATTGAAAAGAATATTCTTCGTTCATATTTGACTTTCAATATATATATCAGAAACATGATACAAGTTTATGTACAAGGATGTAAGTTATATCTAGTATGTGACGATTTATGACAGCGTTTATTTTGTCGAGATCGGAGTACGCAGGATAAAAATTGAATTTGAAGTCCACTGACTAACAAACAAGTGCTTAAGAAAATGGACAACACCTATGTGCAAACATTTCCTAATCGGTAAAATCATTCATTCGCCTGTAAGCTGAAAGACTGAGAGATCAGGCTTATAGTTAGAGAAACAAAATAATACACCAGTTAGTAATACTGTAGTTATGCATAGGATAGTATAGTTCAGACTAATCGATCCTACATCCACTCAGTACATCGATGAGTTGAGAGGTATTGGAAGCTATAAAAAAAATAGCCTGTAAGAAAAGATTAAAACCATACAGTTCAATACCAAGCGAAATCGTATAATTTGGGAATCTTTTCTTGTTGTTTAAAATAATGAACATCATCAACTCATATTCTTTGTTTATGAATATATTGGTGAGTTTTCTAGCTCTATCATTCACACATTTGACTAAACGGACTAGTCAGTGCAAGGAGCTAAATAGCAATTTCAAGCACATAAAAGAAACGCTAATAATTAATAACTATCCTCCGCTCCGTAGTTTATTAAGAAATTCGTACGGACACATAAGAAGCGAAATAATAACAACTACACGACTACAAAGAAGTTCGCAGCCTCCACTGTGTTGCTATATAAGAAAGGTGCAGCGGAAACTTTACGTAGGATTCTCAACAAGGCTGGTATTAGGGTGGCATTTAAACCTGCAAACTCACAGATAAGCTTTGTCAGCTGGCATAAGGACCCAATGGAACTAATTAGACAAAATAGCCTAATCTATCAAATTCCATGTAATGGCTGTGAGTTCTAGTACATGAATCAGACTAGTCGGTTGAGGTTAGTTAAAATAGAGAAACATAGGAATTTAGATAAATGTAGAGTGACAGACCCGATTAAGATCAGTAATCCAGAAAAACACTCGACTATTGCAATGCTTATATTAACACACAACCACATCATACGGTAAGATAAAACCACTGTACTCAAGTCCAATACAGTTAGGTGCAAGGAGATAGAGATAGATTGACTACTGAATCTTTGTTCATCAAATCAACACCTAACCAGTATATGTAATAGAAATAACGCAACACCTATACCACAGGTATGGGAAATTTGACTACCAGTAGAAACAAATAATAAAAGGTGATATAACTATAAAAATCAGATATCGAAAGGAATGTGACTACATTGATATTATGATTATGAGCAATAATAATTTATGCCGGCAAAGTCATCAAGTAAATAACACTGTATCACTGTGCATTATAACTCAAAAAAAAAAAAATCTAATATGGAATTACATTTCCCACAGTGCCCTAGGTTTATACTCATATTAATACATTTTCCTTTATATTTTAAAGGTTGTATGCCGTAAGGACAGTTATGACTACAGTATACTTCGCGACATCTAATTCAAATAAATACACAGAATGTATAGTGATATGAACTTAGAGACTTGATGGAAGCAGCCTAAAATCATGATTTATTTCGTTAAAATTAGAAATATATTCGATAATACTAACAACAAATTTGCGCATGCTAGAGGAACATCTGGCTTTAGACAGGATTCCAAACAATATTCAAGAAGACTTCTTTGATAGGCCCTATATAGTGACTCAAAATATTAGATGATTAATTTAAGCCTACGACATGAACAAGACCTAAGTGAAACTGTCTCGGTCCCATGACCCTTGTATTATTGATGCCTCTCTGTTAGAGAATGCATCAGGTGTTATTCATCTTGGCTTATGGTTTTCTTCTAATCTTACTCTTTCCTCTCATCTTCTACCAAGTACGAGGGAAATACATTCTTTGAACTCAGACTGTATGGCCTAACTCAGTCTCTACTCTTATGTGTCGTTAAAGAGATGACAAGGCAGATGCGTTTTCCCATCGCTCTATGAAAGCAAAGGTAAGCATACGATAAGGATATGGAATGTGCGCACTATCTATAAAGCTGGTTGGCAAGGCTGACCAGATTGCAAAAGAGATCAGAAGGTATAGCACAGAAGTGCTAGGAATCTGTGAGGAATCTGCAAATCGAATGGAAGTGGACTCTCTAAACTGTCAACTGGAGAGGAGTCACTAATCTACTCCTATACTGACACCCAAATGACAACCACGAGCACACTGAGTTTTGGAGAGGCTATCATGATGACCTGAAGAGCATCGAAGGCTCTCATACAGTGGGAATCAATCTCCACCACGATCAAGATCATGACAGTAAGATGGATTCAACTCAAAAGGAAGGAAAGTCACAATCATTCAATGCAAATGCTACACACCTACAAATAATGCAGATGAAGAGAAGAAGGAGGAATTCTACAGACAACTGCAATCAACACTGGACAAGAGAGACCCCACTGCAGTTGGCGACATCAAATTTCATTCTAATGGGTGGGGTGACATGAATATGAAACTAGGAGTGGACAACACAGGAAGGGAAGTCATCATGGGTTGATTAGCACTCGGTGAGATGATGAGTGAGATTGGAGAACTGTTTGCAGATTTCTGCACACTCAACGATTTGGTGATTGGAGGCAGTGTGTACAAGCACAAGGATATTCACAAAGCCAGCGACATGGATTTGATTTCACCAGACACCAGATGGACACACTACACTAAAAATCATATGGACTTCTTGTGAGTGTGAAGAAAGTGGAGAGTGAGTCAGCCTACTGGACACAAGATTAGATGAAGGAGGGGAGCAGATGTGGGTTGGGACGACTGAGTATGTAGTGCAAGGAACCTTGGAAATCAGGTTGGAAGCGTTGAAGGAAGTTGGTGATAGACGACCAGAGTTGAAGTTGAACACGGAAAGCAGAAAGTGAATGATGTAACTACAGAGGACGGACATCTTGACATCAGTCAACGATGAGGTCAAAATTGGAGACATTGAGCAAGATCCCTGAAGGATGGGGTGTGGAAGAAGACTGGGACTGTTTGAAAGCTATGTGTTGAAGGAGACCTGCATAAGCGTATTGGGAGGGAGGAGAAGAGAGGACAAGGAAGGTGTCTCGATGGAGAGATTGGAGGTGAAATAGGAAGGAGAGGGAGATGGTGGAGCAGAATATGAACCAGTGTAGTGCAGTGCAAGTGTGAACAGTGAAAAGAAGAAATGAGTGCAACCGTTTTGTTGAATTCGTTTGTGCATAGGCATTTGAACTCCTGTGGACAGCTGGATATAAATATTTCATATGATGACGAGCATCTTCATCCTCACTTCTTTCTATTTATTTCTTCTAGGAAGACTAGAAGCAAATACAGTAAACTTTACGCCCACACGATTACATACAAACAGTCCGCCATACTGTATTTAAGTTGTTTAATGTGTAAAGAAAATCTTATAAGAAATGGTCGTATCTATCAACTTTGTAATATAGAACAGTTATCATGACTTTGAAGTCGCTGAACTTTTCGACAGCAGCATTTCTAATGTATATTTGAAAAGTGTTGCACAACGGGTAAATTAATGCGATATCACATCCCGGGAATTCTATACTATGAACGAAATTGTCTCTTGATAAAAGAAATCTACATTGTTATTAGGGTACCTGTCATAGAATGTGTTGTCTGTGCCGTGGAACTCAACTGCTGGTTCGTACCGCAGTGAGGCAAACCACTTGTTAACTGAAATACAACTGTAAAACTTAATTGTTAAGTGTACCTCGTAGGTAAATGGGTTGAATACCACACTGGTGTCATGAAGATTGTTGATTGAAGTATTGAAAAGGCCGGACTTGAGTTCCATTCATCTCTTGGTTTAAAAGCTAAGATCTCGTTTTTACTTGTCAGTTAAATCAAAGATATGAATTCTCCCTTCTGTAAAGATTTAATCACAAATGAGATTTATAATAATCATACTTTTTCTTAGGACACATCCAAATCAATGGAAATGTTGTTAGTTGCATAAAAGGATAGGTTTAGTTTCATAAATGGGTTAAGGTAGCGAGAAAACAAGAGATGGAAAGTTCACGTCTTAACTTCATTAGAACTGATGTGTGCAAGATAACCAGTAGTTAGTTTTAGTCTCAGTGGGAATAGTAACACCAATTCAGACCCAGGGGAGTGTATTCAATAGGATTTTAACAGATTTCTCTATTGTTTTGTTGCTTATGAATGGTTATCATGACTCACCGGCTTTGTGGATGCGCTCTGTCGTTTGAAGCGATCAGCTTTAAGTTCAAATCTTGTTGGGAAAAGTATCACTCACTTGAGGATAGGTGAGTGCAACTGACAAGTCATAAATCGGACGAAACGCACCTTCTGGATTTCACTGCTGGACACTAATGATCACTACTACCAAGTTTTTCTACTAATAATCATCAAATATGAGAAATTTCAATATTCTTGAGAAATGTTCACCTTGTACATCTTGGTCAGAAAATTAAAAAAGACTTTTGAATTACAACACTGATTTATTATATTCAAAACTTATCTATATGAATTACAAGAGATACTGATATATTAAACACAGGATAAAGAAACAAATCTACCCTTTTACTATGAACATATACATACATATATATATTTATTCAATTGACATGGGTTCATGAAGATAAGTTAGTTTTCCTGAGGTGAAATCCGACGCACATTGTCCTTCCCCGCGTAATACCCATTTCGTGGTGAGTAAACCTTCAACTCCAACTGGTCCACGAGCATGAATTCGCCCAGTATTTATACCAACTTCAGCTCCTGCGGTTGAAATAAAAATGAATTTTTGTATGACAGAGTTAATACAAGGTTTACTTCAAACTGGTTGAATAAACTACTCAACAGCACGAGTAGTTAGAAACCATTCAGGTTGGTCCGTAGATTTCGCCAGCCAGCCAGCCAGCCAGATATGAGCAGTCAAAATATCGAACTGTCGTTTCATTTGTTTGAAACCGAGGTGATCAACGGTTTACCAGGACAAATTCAGCTCATACAACTGAATTAAATCAGATAATCTGAATCTAATTACCTGACTTAGATAGACGGGATTACTTCAAATAAGTCGATCAATTTGGAAATGATTTGCAAATTACTCGGTCGAAGTTGATATTTATCACAGTTGAGTACTTTTTTAACTGCCCAACCGTGGTGCCAACATCATTTCCGTTAGAAACCATTCAAGAGGTATGATTTCTGGAACAAAATTGTGGTGAACCAAAGAACTACGCAAGTAGTTAGAAATCTCTCAGGTTGATCTGTCCGGTATTTAACCCATCCTGATTTGGCTGTGGAAATTTACAAATCAATCTGAGTGGTTATTTCATGACACGTTTATGCCAGAGATCATGCCTTGTGGATAGTTTCCAATGGAAACTCTGTTAGCACCACATTTGGGATGGTAGTTGAAAAACTGCTCAGCTGTGAGAAATGCCAAAGTAAACCGTACAATTTGTAAATAATTTGCAAATCGATCATTTTATTTCAGGTTGATTTTTTCAGTTTTATATTTTGATATGTTATAATTTCATCAGATGTCAATGACTTTCAGTCTGCTGAATTATGCCAGAACTGAAAAGCTTTACGGTGATCATATCGTCTTGAGTCATTAGACTGGCATTTGTTAGTCAGTGTTCTCTGTTTGAACAGTAATACTTTCGATGGCAGGCAACTATATCCACGTTTATTAAAGTGTATATCTTATATCTGAATTGGTTTCCAGTAGGTAATGGACGTGGCTGTCAGGATCTTAGTGTTTAGCAATGATCGCGGTGTATCGACGCATCTAGCTGATGTTTTCTGACAAGCATCATGTCTAGTCCAGAGTGTTATGCACCCATAATGTTGCATCATATCGCTTAATGGCCAACCATATTGTTAAAACAGCTCGATAGAGCATTGGGGACTAGAGATGAACATCGGTTCCTCACTGCTGACCAACGTTTGGATAGAACTCAATCCAACAGAAGGTCAGCCATGATGTGAACAGCTTGTCAGTTAAACCTTCGATTTTAGCACCAAGTGATGTAGGTACAAATCTCCGGAAGAACACTGGTTTTCTTACACTTGCAAATGTGCCCTACTGATAAGTGTCAATAAGTGGGAAACCCTCGCCATGCACAGATACTTACCAATTGACCCACAGGAGCTAATACACAATAGGTATTTTATTTCTAGTGTTGTTAATTTATGATTAAAGGCAGCTTTCGCTCCGATAATTAAATGATAACTGATTGAAGTTCGTAGAAGTAAAGATAGTTTTTAATTCGATGAGAGATCAACTGAGAGTACTAAGAAATACTCACTGAAGGTAGTGGAGAAACTGGTTACCAACCAAATTTTCTCGTTTCTATGATATCAATTTCAGACTACATGTTAGGTTGTTAGGTTGCAGAAGGTATGTTCATGGTCATTTCTTACATCTGTTTACCTTATTCTTGACGCTAAATAAAGTTTTTATGAATTACTACAAAGTTTACGTAGTCAGTTATTTGCAGAGAGAAGTCTAATTTGTGAATATGGTGCTGTTAAATGGATTATATACCTAACAATGAGAAAAGATACGATTTTGTCTTTCATTTCCTGGCTGTTGCAAGAAGAAACTTTTGATTACAGGACTGTTTTTCAAAGGATCTCATCTAACTCTCCAACAAATTATGAGTTCGTTACTACATTGGGTTATTGGAACAACTTTAATATCAGCAGAAGTTTTGACAGATGTCAATGAAGTTTCCTTAGTGCAATGGTGTCAGGACTGCAGCGATATGCGATCCAAAATAGTATGTAGATTAGATGTGAAGTTTGGTGGAGTAAGTAATTTGATTGGAGTAGACGAATGTGTTGTTCGCAAAGGTAAATATAACCAAGGAACACGAATTAAACAGAGCTGGGCAGATTACATACATATTGCTCAGAAAAAGCAATCATTTGACCCGACAACTGAATGGGTACAATGTTGAAAATATGTGAAGTCGTTTTAGAAAGTTCCTAAGACTTTTAAAAAGGATCAAGATGAGATATGATATGGTCCCATATGGATGAGTGGTAGTGAAGGCAATAATGTGGTTGCCAAGGTGATAAACCCATTAAAAATCTAGATATCTTTATTTTTCATAAACACACACTTAAAAATTGTGCATAAAATACAATTTTTGCTAATAATTATATAACCCGTTTATTCTGATTGGCCAGTGAATATTCAGATATGATTGGCCGTCACTAAGGTTTAATTCTACCCCGGGGTTTCAATAAGGTGCAACTCAGTCAACCAACTCAATCCTATTATAGGTAAACCAACTGTTAATCCAATCGATGTATCATACAATTTCATGTCCAGTAATTGTGCAAATGACAGATAAGTATTGTTTCATGTTTGCGTATCATTCATAAAATGAGGAAGACCGAATTAGGCAGGAGTGAATGATTGATTGATAAATAATTCGTTTGTGATACCCCTTGTTAAAACAATTGATTAAAGTAATTAAAAATCTTCTAGTGTATGTGAACTCACCCAATCCAAACCGATAACCGTCAGCGAATCGTGTACTTGCATTATGAAAGACGCATGCACTGTCTGTTTTCTGAAGGAACACTTCTGCTGCAGCCTCTAAATAGTTGAATAAAGATTTTTGAAAATGTAGATTGAATAATTGAAAAGTAGTTGTAAATAACTATTGGTGACAAACATGGAATTAATTCCTAAAAGGAAAACTATAGTAGCCCGTATCCTACTAACTAGATAAAGAATATTACAGTTAGGTGTACAACAGAATATTCAGTGTCATGCGTTGCATTATACTTATCCCTCAATATGAACTTTTGTTGTCTATTTCATCCTGAATATTGAGAAATCTCACACTTGTTCTTCATCTTTCGTTTATAGTTTGATTGTTACTTGACAACCAATTATTTCATTCATTGGTAAGAATGAACTGTAAGTATTCATTGCAGCAATAGGCTCGATTTTAGCCCCGAACTTGTAAGTTGATTGTATGGCTACGGAAAACTGATAATGTTCTAGAATCTGCAGATAACTGTGTAGTGTATAGACTGTCAAATGGCCCAACGGTTCAATCTTTTGATGTTAGTTTAGTCAGACTTTGAGACAGGTACCATTCGATATCGGTAACTTAAAGAATTCAAGCCATTCGCAAACTTAATGTTGTATATAGTTAACTGGACTGCGTCTCGGTCTTTTACCAATATACATTTATAACAACTGGCTAAACTTTAAAAAACCAAATATATGGACGATATTATTTCACAAAATGGAACCTGTGATCATTTGATTCTGACGCAGGATATTAGTGAGCAAGGATTTTGATAGATAGCTTCTTAGTTGTAGCAAATATTTGTAGCTCAGGATGGAGATGTTCAGAACCAGCTACTCTCTAAGATAGAATTTTAGTCAGAGAATGTCTCATTGTTATGCCAGACGTTATCACCAGTTCATTGGAGCTTCATAAAGAAGTGAGGTTTTTTAAATGGAACTCATTGAAACAAGAAAGAGTCAGTCAGTCACACAGTTGCACACTTCAGTGAGAAGAATGGAGACAAGTATAGAACCAGTCATCTTAAATATAAGCCTACACACTCATCAAAAGACCAGTCAGGTTACATTGAGGCAAAGTAGTACGTTATAAACATTACTTCACTTCCTTTTGAAGCTCTAGTGAATTGATGTCTAGAATGATGCTGAAATATTTCTCAGGTAAAACCCTAGCTTAGAAAACAGTTCACCTCAAACTTCTTAGGAAAGACTATCGTATAACGGAATCTTCTGCTTTCAAAGGAGCCAATTCCGGGAGATATCCTGACAACTGTTGTACCTAGTCTAATACTCATATTGGTTCACCAAAACTTTCTCAGTTACATTACTCATATGGGGTGTATTTCAGGTTAGTATACTCAAAAGCAAGTCAGTTTCATTTACTTCTTGTAAAATAGGCTAAAACAGTAATGATGCTGCTTAGTGGGAAAAACATCGGCCACGTAGAGGCAGGTATATTCAGTTGATGAGTATCTACCCTGGTTACCTGGTTCACTAGTTACTAGCCGATCCTAAGCCGGGATAAAAAGAGAAGGTTTAGCATAGGGCTAACAGCCCTACCCCGTTACAACAATCCAATTGCTAAATAACCTTAAAAGTACAAAGAAAATATAAAAACATAAAAATAAACTTAATCCTCGATGGAATCGGAGAGACGAAATGACTCCCGTTGGTGAAAGCATTCGGAAAGCCAATTCGCCAATGTGTCTCCTCTCCTTCGATGAAAGCGAAAGTTGGGATGGCGACATGGAATTTCCGCACCATATATGAACCTACCAAGGCTGCCCAGATTGCAAAAGAGATCAGAAGGTATAGCACAGAAGTGCTAGGAATCTGTGAGGAATCTGCAAATCGAATGGAAGTGGACTCTCTAAACTGTCAACTGGAGAGGAGTCACTAATCTACTCCTATACTGACACCCAAATGACAACCACGAGCACACTGAGTTTTGGAGAGGCTATCATGATGACCTGAAGAGCATCGAAGGCTCTCATACAGTGGGAATCAATCTCCACCACGATCAAGATCATGACAGTAAGATGGATTCAACTCAAAAGGAAGGAAAGTCACAATCATTCAATGCAAATGCTACACACCTACAAATAATGCAGATGAAGAGAAGAAGGAGGAATTCTACAGACAACTGCAATCAACACTGGACAAGAGAGACCCCACTGCAGTTGGCGACATCAAATTTCATTCTAATGGGTGGGGTGACATGAATATGAAACTAGGAGTGGACAACACAGGAAGGGAAGTCATCATGGGTTGATTAGCACTCGGTGAGATGATGAGTGAGATTGGAGAACTGTTTGCAGATTTCTGCACACTCAACGATTTGGTGATTGGAGGCAGTGTGTACAAGCACAAGGATATTCACAAAGCCAGCGACATGGATTTGATTTCACCAGACACCAGATGGACACACTACACTAAAAATCATATGGACTTCTTGTGAGTGTGAAGAAAGTGGAGAGTGAGTCAGCCTACTGGACACAAGATTAGATGAAGGAGGGGAGCAGATGTAGGTTGGGACGACTGAGTATGTAGTGCAAGGAACCTTGGAAATCAGGTTGGAAGCGTTGAAGGAAGTTGGTGATAGACGACCAGAGTTGAAGTTGAACACGGAAAGCAGAAAGTGAATGATGTAACTACAGAGGACGGACATCTTGACATCAGTCAACGATGAGGTCAAAATTGGAGACATTGAGCAAGATCCCTGAAGGATGGGGTGTGGAAGAAGACTGGGACTGTTTGAAAGCTATGTGTTGAAGGAGACCTGCATAAGCGTATTGGGAGGGAGGAGAAGAGAGGACAAGGAAGGTGTCTCGATGGAGAGATTGGAGGTGAAATAGGAAGGAGAGGGAGATGGTGGAGCAGAATATGAACCAGTAGAGTGCAGTGTCGTGCAGTGTAGTGCAGCGTAGTGCAGTGCAGTGCAAGTGTGAACAGTGAAAAGAAGAACTGAGTACAAGGTGTAAAACATTATGCTGGACAAAGAAGTGAAGAGGAGTGCCCGGAGAGACAAGAGACACTTGTAGGCCACGCTTTCAAGTGAAGCAGAACAGGCAGTTGTTAGTGGAGACCTGGCCACATTATATGAAATGACCAGGTTACTATGTGGGGAGAGATCGGTTCAGCTGTAACCAATGAAAGATGTTGAAAATCACCACCGGGACAGGCTGGCTGGCGTCAGTTAAAACAAATCATGTATGGATCAGATCTCAACGCTACGCTACGCATCATCATAGAACAGAGCATAGAATAACAGTCAACTGGATGTCTACCTCAACTTGATCAACTTTGAAGAGGCCTTCGATCGAGGCGTCGACCGAGAAGTGATTTGGCAGGCAGCTGCTTCTACACTACGGTTTCAGTGCCACAAACCCTTATGAACCCCATTCAACAGCAGCAGTATGGCACATGATGCTTCATGCGCAGTGATCCATGATGGAAATCTGAGTGATGCGTTTGAAGTGAGGACAGGAGTAGGATGTGGCTGCTGCTTACTATCACCAATGATCTTCCAGATTTTGGTCGACTTGATGATGCAGCAAACTGTGGGGAGCAAGAAGAGGGGGATAGACTGGACTGCGGAAAATATCCTAGGAGATGTGGATTCTGCAGATGACCTGTGTCTAATGTCACGCAAACCTGAATATCTACAGACGAAAACTAACAAGTTGACAGAAGAGGCAATGCAGTGAAGACGAGACTTCTTTCAGGTGAATGCAGAGAATACAGGGGTGATGAAGATACCCAACCTACAACAACAGCATCAACAACAAACACCAATCACCATGAACAGGAGAAACCTAAAGGAAGTAGTCTCTTTCACCTACCTAGTCAAGGCAGCATCGTTTCAACTACAGGCGGTACAGACACAGATGAAGATGAGGATGAGGATGAGGATGTCAAAACTAGCCATGATTGGAAAGACAGCAAGATATGCTGTCGTTAATCTGAAGTCAGTGTGGAGATCTACTGCACTCCACTCAGCATGAAGCGTGAACGAGATCCCGATTTTCAACACCAATGTCAGTCAAGTAAGTCAGTGCTTCCATGTGATGGTTGAGAGACTTGGCGTGTGACGATAAGCACTTCCAACAAACTACAGACATTCATCAACAGATGCAGGCTAAGCTGGCTCGACACTGAAGATCAGATAGATGGCGAGAATAATAAGAATAAGCAACAAGCAACTCTGAGAACGAACCAACGAAGCAAGAACCCATCACCCAACAAATATGCAGAAGAAAATGGAGATGGATTGGATTGGATTGGATCGGACGTACACTGAGAAGTCTGATTGGGGATATGATGTGCCAGACCAGGCCGTCGAGTGGAATCCAAAGTGGAGACGACGAGTTGGGCATCGGAGATGAGGGTGTGATGGAGGAGATCATGTGAGGAGGAAATGAGAGCTTGTGGGCAGTTGTGGCGCCAGGTTGAAAAGACTGCAGAGATTTGAGTGAGATAGAGACGTGCTAGTGAAGCCATATGTTCCACTAGGAACCCAAGGGACAAATAATAATAATAATAATAATGATAATAAAGATGACGAAACGCGCTTCTTGGATTTCATTGCTACCCACCATCAATCTTTACTAGCATTAAACAATATTTCGATAAATGAAATTGAATTACATTTTATGTCAGTCAACGTTTCATTGTAATATCTTTAGAATCAAGTGAATAACAAATATTTTACGTTTTAACCGATGATGTATGCAAAATATTGTTTACTATTATTGAAATCTCACCTATCTTAGCTCTTTCAATGATCAATATCAAGAGTTGTTTTGATATAGTAATAATTTTAATGAAGTTAGAATTTCCAGAGTTCATATGGTTGACCTGACACGCGTACATTACGTGTAAAGTATATATAAATATATAAATATAAAAATTTTCATGGCTGATTATAAATAAACTGAAAAAGCAAGGTCATGGTATATAACCAGTAGACATTATGATGCTTTAACTGAAGTGTTTAAATACATTTTCTAAGAAGGAAAGGTTATGTTCAGCTATTCTTTTAACCCATTAGTTATAATTACTAATACTTCTCTTTATGAGTAAACATTTTCTTTAACCATTTTTGTTATTAAGATGATGAAGAATATTTATAGCTTAGACGGATGATTTTGGTTGGGTTGTCTTCCCTGAACTGAATGCCTTGTTCGTAAGCTTTCCATTGTCATTGTAAACAAAATTTCTTTTATGGAAGTGAACGATGAAGAATTTTCATGCTACTGCTGATGTTGTTGTCTTGAATGGCTACAAAAGCTTCAAAATTGGACCATCCAGCTCCAAGAACATAGCATCATCAAAATAAATTAAATTCTTCATAAAGATACAGTGCTTGACATTCATCAACCAATTATTTTCACAATGTTAACCAGTTTTCTTGACTATACACACGATATGTAAGTTTATGAATACTTTAAGATGAAAATTTCAAGCCAAATGACGTTTGTATACAGTAGAACAATATGAAACATGAAATGTTCTATCAATCACTATTGGAAACTTACTATCTTCGGTTACAATTGTTTCAGTATGTGAACTTCCGTACAATGCAATATGCTCGATAGCTTCATCTAAGCTTTCCACCAATTCTATGGTACACTCCAAATCTCCATATTCATGAGATAAATCTTTGGCGGGTTCCATTGCATAAGTTAAATTTTGACCTAATCTGATCAAGCCTGGACCTGCATACAGTTTCACCTAAGTATATAAAATCAACATCAACAAAATAAAGTATAACTGATTAGAATACTCAAAGTTGTTTATATTCAGTCGGATTACTTATAGCTTGCTATATCATTTGACCAAGAATATGGAACATACAGACTGTTATTAGTTTTTCCACAGTCTAATGAGAAGTCTTAGACTTGTTTACAATAGTCAGAAAGGAATGTCTTGAATGCTAAACTTTCTTTACTAAACCCTTTCTTATGATATGATATGATATTGCTATGGTGATACGATACCTTAGACAAAATGACTTTATATAGAGGTGTTCTGTGTTTGCTGTTGGATGCCTGTGCGTATTGTAGTTTCAAATCGATTATTACAAAATTTAATATTACATGATAAAGAATAACTTTTTCATAGTAACAGTGATTGTTCTCTTACACACTAACAATAAACTGAGACAATAAAAAAATTGTACTTTACAGTTCCTTTTTCTTATCACCAATCTCCCAATCTTGACAGTTTCACTGAGGATGGTTATCTCAAAGCGAGAGTGTCGTGATGTATTCTTTTACAGGTTGATTAAGTACACAATTATGGTGTTGTAAGGTCGATAGAAGAAAACTGTTTTACAATTTTACTTTGACTACTTATCAAATGGTCAGTAACTTGCTGCTATTCTAGCTAATTGTTAAAAGGTGCTGATTCTGTTCTCATGTCACGATAGTTTAGTTAGATCATACTGAATGTGAAAGCGCATTCACTGTAGGTTTCAGATATCTCTTTCACATGTGATCATGATATGTTTAGATAACTAAAATACACAGAGTTAACTTGCTGCATTTTTGGTTATCATTCAGCATATATTCACCTCCTCCTTTTATTTTACTCATACTCAACACTTCTTCCCGCTATCTCATTTGGCCCCTTCTACGAAGTAGATTTCTTGGTCCTATTCAGTGTCTCCATAGACTTCAAGTTGGCATGCACCAAGGACTGAAATAAGTTCGAGAAATATTACGAACCCAGGACCATTAGACAGTTGTTTCGTCTTAGCATGAGACTCCCCAATAGTATGCACCCATGACCCCACCGGGGATCCAAACAAAGAGTTTTGGGTTCCGCAACCAGCACTTTACTATGGACCCACTGCGTCGTAATCCAATGTTCCATATTTCATACTTCTGTTAGTTCAGTTATATATGTTTTGTCAGAAGAATGATTTATTTAGCTACAATTTTTAGGCCTGGATTAGTTTGTTGAAAATGTGTATGTACGCTTTTAGTTCTCAGATATGATAACCAGTGACGTCTCACCTCATTACTGTATACATCAACTAAATTTACCTTATTGTTATCGATAAATTTTGATGAATAGCTCTTAAGACTAGGTAAGTGAATAATACTGTTAGTGGTAAGTTTGTGAAGTTTATTCCTTGTTTGAACTTCAATTAACAGTTAACCTTGTGCTGTTCACTGTGATAACTGAGGAAACCTGGGACCATTTTAAGAAATGTGAAAGTCTTATGGTGATAATTCTGGGTTTCAATGAAATCTTTCAAGTTCACTTAGTGAGGTGTCACATAGTGACTTATTATCACTTTTTACTTCCTCCTGTAACCTCGTTCTGAAGGCTTAGACGAATATTAGTTGAGAGATGTTTTCGGGATTATAGGCTAACACAAGGATAATTTGTGTGATTTTCTCAAACTACTGTTTAATAATAATAATAATAACAATAATTCCCTTTATTCCAAACAATTTGTGGTACAATTTGGAATTCTCAGCGTAATATATATTGCAATAACAACAAAATATAAGTATACACTTACTACTTTGCAGCCTTTTGAATTGTTTTATTATAAAAATTTAAGTTATGTGAAGAATATTAAAAACGAGAAAATTTTGCATTGTAAGTTAAATTATTGAAATGAGATTTTTAACTGTCACAAAGTTGATGTGTGATTTCTGTTCTAACACTTTTTTCCTCACAAAATATACGTGCAAGGTAAGGTACAGTCGAATTCTTATACTTAGCTGTACGAGCATACAGTCTTATGTAGTTTCTCCTTGTCCTCCCTGAGGAGATACATGGAGAGAGCTGTAAATGAAGTGGATGCTCACTGTCAGTTAAAATTTCTGTAGCTAGTAGCTTGCAGGAATTTATATGTCGATCAACTACAGTGTTAATCAGTTGAGCCAGAGACACACCACTCACCCTGCTGACGGTCTTCAAAGCCCTACGCAACATAACATAGTCCTTTTTAAGAAGACCAGGAAAGATTAATGGGGAACAATATAGAAGAATAGGTAAAATGCAGGAATTAATAAATTGTAAAAGAAGCAGTTGAGTTATACCAGAAAGCCTCAATTTCTTTACGTAATAAGTTAAACGAAAGATTTTTTTACAAGTCAATAAAATATGGGACGACCAACAAAGGTCAGAAGTAAAACGCAACCCAAGATAGTTCACACTCGATTTACTTTCTGCAGAAATACCATTGATGCAGCAGGCGTCATGAGATTTAAGCAGCTCACATAAGTCTTGTTTACGCCTGAGGCTAAAATTAACGGTCTGACATTTAGAGGGGTTTAGTTTGAGACCATTTGAGAGAGACCATTTACCAACTTCAGACAAGAATTCATTTAATTTCGAGCAATCCAAAGAAGAGTTTACTGGAATAGAAATCGTCAGGTCGTCAGCATACTTGATAAAATTAGTTTCAACAGAATAAGGCAAATCGTGCAAAAAAAGGAAAACAGAAAAGGAGAAAGTACAGCACCTTGAGGCACACCAGCTTCAGTAAGCAATGAAGTGGAGCGCATCCTTTATGAATAGTGTACTGTTTCCTTTCAGAAAAATAAGAATGCAGCCATTTTGTAACCCATGGATCAGTGTGAGCTATGGCAAGCTTATTTAACAAAAGTGGTCTAGGAACAGAGTCAAAGGCTGATGAGTAATCCAAAAAGGCACAACGGACATACTTAACACCTTTGTCGAGACTAGAAACAATATTATGATGCAAGACAGTAGCTGCATCTAAAGTACTCCTCCGGTGTTTGTAAGCAAACTGTTTTGGATCTCTGAAGGCCATCAATGAAGGCTCAATCACAAGCAGAAGTAATTTCTCCATTGTCTTCAGAAAAGGGGAAGTTATAGCGATGGGTCGAAAAGTAACATCTGATCCAGAAGATGGCTTAGGCACAGGTACAATTTTTATCTGCTTCCAAGCAGTGGGTATTATGTTTTTAGAGAACGATACATTGAAGATATCTGTAAGTGGATGACACAAAATATCTGCACATTTTCTAAATATGATACTAGAAACACCATCAGGACCTAAGCTTTGGGAGGGATTCAAAGACTTTAGACATTTAAATACATCATTTGTATTGAAACCTGGAAAGCAGCTATCCACTTGATTTTGCACATTAGGAAGGGTGAAATTAGCTTGCCGACGTATAAATGACTTGTTTAACGCGCAGACATCCGAACGAGTTTGTGTTGTCATCTGTTTTTTACCTTTTTTCTCTTTAAATAATTTCCATATATTGGAAGAGTTCTTACACGATAAGAACTTCTTGTTGTATATAGTATTCAGACGTTGTATTTCAGACTTAATTAGGCAGTTAAGCCTTTTAACGCCAGGGTGATCTCTCGCCTTATACAACCTTTCCTTTTCTCTCCGAAGCCTCTTGAGATGAGGAGAGGAAAGTCTGTCAAATCTCATGTAAATTGTTTCAGTAGGGCAGCAGATATCGAGACAGAATCTGAGATAGCTTGTGATATTGGTAATAGTGTTGTCTAAAACTTCATCAGCAAATATATCCCAGTCCGTTTCTATAAGCATGCTTCTCAAACGTAATATATTTTCTTGTGAATAGCATCTGTATTGAACTTTCCTTGAAAGGTATGCAAAAGCTTTCTCACATAATTTTCCGTACACTTTAGGCAAAACACGAACGATACAGTGGTCGGAATTTGGCAGTGGAGCCCGTTTACGGGCTTCATATATGCCAGGTTCATTTGTAAATGCAAAGTCTAGGGTGTTGTCAAGACGAGTGGAAAAGTTAACCATATTTTTATGACCCAATGATAGTAGAATACTGTAGTCACATGAGTTAAAATCACCACAGACAATAGACAAGGAGTTTCCCAGAACCGGAGCAGCAAATTCAGTGAATTTATCAGCAAAAGTTGACAAATCTGAGAAACTGCAGTCAGGTGTGACATACATATTTGTGATATATATGTATTTGTATTTGCTCAAATGTTTGGGACGACATTTGATGGTAATGCACTCAATTTTTTCGTTAGAGAAGCAGAAGCATACATAGTTGGAGGACGACCAGTTAGTACTAATAAATGTTGCTACACCACCACCACATTTCTTCTTCGAAAAGCTTCGATCTTGTCGAAATAATTTGAAACCATCTAAGCAGACTAAGTCATCATCATACAGATTATGAAGCCATGTTTCCTGCAGCATTATTACACCCGTGTTTCGATAAACATTTGTGGACAAGAGTGACTGAAGGTAATCAACTTTATTCGGCAGCAACCTGCAGTTTGTGCTAAGTATTTCCGGAATAGTCATTTGATCTATGGTCATACGCTTCAGAGCTCGTTGCCATCCACCGTGGTGCTTCTTCTTAAATTTCCTATCAACTTGCGAAGCGATAGGTTGTAATGATTTTAAAAACGCACGAGAATATACAATACGATTGGTTGACATAATTAAGCGATTAAAACAATATAGAAATAAGAAATTTGATGCAATATACTCGATGATAGAAAACGGTAGCCCAGAGTTCAGGTAGGCCACCGAACTAGGTGATGATTGAACGTGAAATAAAAATATGGCCCACCGTAGGATTCGAACCAGTGACCACCGCGTTTCTGGCATGGTGATCTACCACCTGAGCTACGAGGCCTGAGTGCAGAACGGGCTTTTATTTCACTTCAGTCGTCAACGGTTTTTCCCGACTACTCTGTGAATTCGTGGTACGTTACTACCGCTTAATCATACTCACACTGGCTGCCTAGCCAGGACTTCTCATCCAAATCCAAATCTAACTGAATTAGAGAGGGGAAGCATCATGTTGACTATCATTTGACCATTTGAGGTAGCCACGGTTTGAAAGACGTATGGTACTCGGTGATTATTGAAGGTGAAATGAAATTTTTAATCACAGCGGGTCTCAAACCAGGGACCACTAGGTTTCTGGTCCGGTGCTGTTGTGTTGTGAAAATATTTTTTGAAATGCTAGGGACATTTGGCTTCTTTTTTACTGTCTCTTATAGATTAGTCAATGAGGGAATACTCATTTCATCTCTCTTTATGTTTGATGAAAGTAAATGAAGTTTAAATATGAACTGATAGGAAATCACTGACAGTTGCTGATGATGAAAGCTAAAAGAAATTAGAAAGTGTCCTTGAAATGTTATCGTAACCAGATGTTCGGATTTCATAAATGAGCTAACTTGGCACGTAATTAGTGTTAGGAGACTCAGAGATTGAAGGATATGAAAATGGTGGCCTTAATCGAATCTATGCTTCTCCAGTAGTTTGTTATGAAATCTATCCACATTAATTCTTGAATTGAAGAATGATAGAGCCAACTCAGATTTTTCTCAAAATTGTCTCCTTTGTTAACTTCTCTTTAGTGGAACTTCTAGGGGTCTAGTCTTCCGCAATTATATACGTGTTGCTCCTTTTTATGTAACTTTCTTTAGACGGACCTTTCTAAGTGATTACTGAATGGTTTGAATTTTTATCAGTTGCTTCCTAAGATAAGAATACCTCTAAACGAAACAGTGGTATGGTTCTTTGAAATGAAAGCGAAATATTGCAGAGTATATAGGTAGAAATTGGAGAAGTCACGTGCATCCTTTACATAAACCAGATGAAATACTATTTTACCGCTAATCTGCATCCACTCATAGTGTGATACAGCTGTTGCTGGCGGATACCTTAATTAGACTATTTCGCCACTTAGTATAGTTAAACGGATGTTGTAAACTGGTTTGCCAATGACAAACTAATTCCACTTAAGAAATTAGGTTGACATCTTTTATTTTAAAGTATCAATTAGTGTGTAATTCAGCGGGGTTTCCTGTGTCATTTTTAAAAAGACATATGCAACGAAAGTAAAAGAGATGGTAATTACAAAGGGATCAGATGAAAATGTCATTTGAAGCATCTCTTTCATATAGCGTTACCATTTAAATGAACCATAATATTCCTGGTAGGATAATGACTATACTTATGGGTTGTCAAGCTTTATCAGTTGATAGGTAAGATTTTTTGTCAGTAGTTTTACCATTGACGTGCTTCTGAATTCAGTTCTTATCATTGAAGTGGACCGAAAACAGCCAAACAGAGACATAATAGTGTTTTACAATATGACTGGATGATAAACGTAGGCATTTCATCTAGATTTATGACAACAGCAAGAATCGACGTTTGAGGTTATTACGTTATTTGGCTGAAAAAAGTAATAACTCTTCAGACAAAATCACTTCTCCCCTCTTAATTGTTGAAATTTGTGACCTATTCAAGTGATTCACTACAGTACTACAGGATCAGTCATTATTTGTTGAAATCTATAGTACTGTCGATAATAATGTCTAGTTAGGTAATTGATTTGCCTTATTTTGAACTGTATTATATCCAACTTCAGGAAACATTTATTTAAGCGCACATCAACTGTAAGTTTATCATTGGGTAAGCTAAGATCTTGATGTTTGGAAAAGTTCTTAGACTAATGTTTGAAATGCACCTGAATATATCATCAGCGTGATGAACTTATGAAATGCAAGTAATTAAATGATATTAGAAGGATTATGTGGAAATATAGTTTTCACTTATTAGTTAGTGCTTAGTCAAAGAATTCGTTGTAGGGTATCATAAATATATGTGTAGAACCTTAGACTGGATTTAGTGCTGTCATCGGAACATGTAGACTTACAGATCTAATCACTGGACTTAGTTTTATATGATTTTGAGAATACAAACCATTGAATATCCCAAAGTAGGGTGAAATATCTATTGAGAACACTCTTGTTTTCACTGATTATCCGAATGATATCAGTTGAGAATAAAGACTAATTATAAATATTAGTTGGTTGGAACCAGTTAACGGAAAGCCATGTCCATCAAAATGTACCCTCACGCTATGTCTCCTAACTAGGTAAGCACAGTACAAGATGATCTATATAGTTAGATGAACACTCAAGAACTGAAAAGAGTCAGCTGATTAGTCGATGCATTCAATCCCCTCCAAAGGGAGGTCAGTCAGTGGTCGTATGATCCAGCGATAGGTTCTCTGGTTGTAATGTTGGATGGAGAAGATTCAAATCTTTCAAATGATATCCATTCCCCCAAGGCTGCAGATATACTTCGGTGAGAAGTGCTAAAATATATGATACCTACGTGAAGTAGGACTTCCAGTCGATTACCTCCAATTAATTAACCATAAGTCAAGCTTATTGTCATGAACTACTCATTAATTTTTATAATTATTGTCAAGCTATGAAAACATATTACGGAGACTTACACATATTTCACCTTGTCCTCAGAGTAATATAATTTAACCATATGTGTATTACAAGCTAAAAATGACACTTCTTCTAGGCTTACCTTATGCGCTCGTAAATGATTACTTAATCTCTCCAATAGTCCAGATTCAGCATGAGATTTATGCACAAGCAGAGTTTCCATTGCATTGCAAGCGGATGGATAATCACATTTAGAATCAATAACTAAAAATGATGAATGAAAATATTTTCCGTTACTAATATTGTGTTCTAAATGAAATATGCGTAACATTCTAAATTATTCTTTCTCATATAACTAGTATCGCAAGTGCATTTATCTCTGAAAAGCATATGTAGCTGAGAAACGCATACATAGTGATCATCAGTTATTATTAACCTAATCAGTAGTGGAGGGATATGGGTAGTAAAACTAAAAGTTACTTAGTTGTTCGAGACGGAAATTCCTATTCTTAGACAGACAAAGACTGTTATTTATTGATGGTTGCAATCTCCTGCTGTTATTCTAGATGGAACTAATCAGCCTTTGCTGGCATATGGACCCTAGCGCGGACGCTGTGACACTGCCTGTTTATTGACTATATTATGATGTGTCTGGCTGTGGCTGGTAGTGGAATCCTCCATGCACGTCTTGTTTTGTTTCGAACTCGTCAGTTGGATGTAGCTGCATTCCAATGAGTGATGTTCACTCTGGAAACTGAACCTCTTATCCATCGCTTCATTCGCCAAAGAGTTATTCACTAGACCACTAGCGCCTGCGGACCATCTGAATACAAAAGGAACAGGGTATCCAAGTTATGTGTAAAGATCAACACTCTTCCATGATAATGAATCATTTCTGCATGGTACTGTGGGCTGGTTAAGGTTGAGAAGTCTTGTCTACAGAGTTAACTGCTGTTGAATGAATAAATCATAAGTAAGAGCTCTAAACCAGAATGATAAATCCATGAGGTGCTACCTTAGTCTTAGTAGTTAACTAGATTCAGTCAATTCGAAGTGACAGTTGCCACCGAATGAGTCAACTGATGGATAACAGCGTTTACACCTGCAATCGACGACATCATGTACTAACATCATACTTAACAGCATGAGGCTACTTCAGCTAAGCTTTCACTCAAGCTACCATTGCAATTCTATTTGTATAGAAATTTGAAATACATACCCCATGATTGCAAAACTCCTAGCTCATTTTAATCGATCCAAAGATAGGAGGGTAAGGGTTTAGCTATATTTTCTGGTTATAGTTTTATAGCTAGACTAACTCATACACGTACATGGGGACTGTCTACTTAATTTCAGACTATTGTGACGTCAATCGTTAAGCATTATCACGAGTGATGCTGGAGTTATATCCATAATTTTTCTTGACTTTCATTGTTGATAAGTAATAGTATAGAAATGGTATGGGATGGTAGAGCTATACAATAGGATGATCAGTTTGCAAATGGTTCATAAGTTGCGCACTTCACAGCTGAGTAGTTTTCCAACTACCGTCTCAACTGTGGTGTCAACAGGAATTCCGTTAGAAACCACCCATCAGTCAAGATCATAAGGTCTGATTCCTGACATGAAACTACCGTGAACTAGTGAACCATGCTACTACTAGGCGACTTAAGTAGTCCAAAACCAGTCAGGTTGATTTGTCGACTTCGCCAGGCAGCCAGAGCAGAGTGATCTAAGCACTGGACACCGTTTCGCTCGTTTGCAACCCAGCTCATCATTGGTGTGCCTGAACAAATTTAACTGTGAGGTTTGATCAGCCTGACTGTTTTCTAGCTATTCGAGTTGTTCAGTAGTATACTTCGTTATACTAGATCATTAGCTAGCACATCCTATCGTTTTGTTTTACACATGGGTTGACCTTTAGGACTTTAATGTGAAGCCTGAGGAAACGTTTGAGACAATCATTCATACAGTTGAGTAGAACCATTAATGTGAGGCAAAAAAAGAAGAATTCAGCAAAGAATAAAATGATTGACTGAAGGAAGAAATGAAGAAGACTGACGTAGCAAACATGAGATTGGTGCTAAAGATCAATGTTGCAGTCTATAATGGGTTCTATGAAAGGTATTTATAGAGACAGTGGATTTGACAGCTGGTTTCAGAAGTCATAGCTGAAAGTTATTCGCTATATCTGGAAACCAGTTGTATACAATAAAACTTTAACACATCACTGAAAGACAAAAGCAGCATCTTTAATGCATACAAATATTCAGAAGGAAGTGCTCAGAACAGCTGAGTAAATTGTCTAGAAATGTCGTTCAGTCTCATCACTTAAGCTGAAGCCAACCATCGTACGAATATGATTGAAATATGATCAACTCTTTATTTTATCGACAATCAAAACATGTGTCCATTCAATGGTTCACTTCCGTTAAAGTTGTTTGTGCTGAACAGTATTTATGCTAATAAAGTATTCAATGCAAAGTTCAGACTGCCATTAGGCTACTGAATTGAAAAAAATGTAACAAAAACGGGATGTAAAATTATATTCCTGCAAAGACTACCGATAATTTTTCCAAGCTTCAAAATTAAGTACCTGACATTCATCAAAAGCTTCCAAGAATCTATGAAACCCAGCGATAGAATCCGCGTTAACCAAAATAGGTATACATTTTGACTGCTGGATCAAATGCATCGAATCAATCTCAAACGTATTCATAGAATAAGACCAATTTGTTCCATCTAATCAGTTTATATTATTATTACTTTTCACTTGAGTTCCTAGTGGAATATACGGCTGCACTAGCACGTCTCCATCTCACTCGAATCTCTGCAGTCTTTTCAACCTGGCGCCACAACTGCCCACAAGCTCTCATTTCCTCCTCACATGATCTCCTCCATCTCACCCTCATCTCCGATGCCCAACTCGTCGTTTCCCCTCTGGATTCCACTCGACTGCCTGGTCTGGCACATCATATCCCCAATCAGCCTCCTCAGTGTACATCCAATCCAATCCAATCCATCTCCATTTTCTTCTGCATATTTGTTGGGTGATGGGTTCTTGCTTCGTTGGTTCGTTCTCAGAGTTGCTTGTTGCTTATTCTTATTATTCTCGCCATCTATCTGATCTTCAGTGTCGAGCCAGATTAGTCTGCAGCTGTTGATGAATGTCTGTAGTTTGTTGGAAGTGCTTATCGTCACACGCCAAGTCTCTCAACCATCACATGGAAGCACTGACTTACTTGACTGACATTGGTGTTGAAAATCGGGATCTTGTTCACGCTTCATGCTGAGTGGAGTGCAGTAGATCTCCACACTGATTTCAGATTAACGACAGCATGCCTTGCTATCTTTCCAATCCTGGCTGGTTTTGACATCCTCATCCTCATCCTCATCCTCATCTGTGCCTGTACCGCCTGTAGTTGAAACGATGCTGCCTTGACTAGGTAGGTGAAAGAGACTACTTCCTTTAGGTTTCTCCCGTTCATGGTGATTGGTGTTTGTTGTTGATGCTGTTGTTGTAGGTTGGGTATCTTCATCATCTCTGTCTTCTCTGCATTCACTTGAAGTCCCGTCTTTGCTGTCTCTTCTGTCAATCAGTTTACATAGGATGGTAATAATAACAAATCTCAAACAAGACAAAGCACGCTTTCTGGATTCCGTTGCTGTACACTATGTGTAAAATGTTATCCTTGGACGATAATCATCGCCAAAGCAAGTTTACAAGCAGCAGACTATTGATGTACACTTTATCGTGTGTAGATGATTTCTGAATGAGTTTTCAACGTTTGTTATCAATTTTCATTTTAGCATATCTCACGTTAATCACCAGAAAAAATTCAGTAAAACGAAAGTCAAGATTTTTGCTTAGTCCATAGATGATATGAGAATTAGGCATTAGGATAGAATGAAATGGGCAAAACAGTAGACATATGAGAAAGTTGAGTTTAATATAGCCAATGTTATGGTGATTTTCAATCTACAACTTGGATGAATTTCATCACTAATTTTGTGTAATTTTTCTAAAACTCCTTATTAGAGTTATTTATTTGGTATATACGACACTGTGATACAGTATTATTTACCTGATGATGATTCGAGAATAAATTACTACCCCTCATAATCATATCAATAGAATCACACAAATTCCTCATCTGATTTTTAGAGTCTTCTCACCTTGTATTCCTTGTTTCTATTGGCAATCAAATTTTCCATATTTTTGGTATAGATAATGAGTCATAATTCCTATTACGTGTACTTGTTGCCTGTAGATTCGATGAACAAAGAGTCAGTAATCAGTCTAACTATTTGAAGAAAAATAACAATCGGTATAGCACTAGTTAACTAGTTCACTAGTTACTAGCCGGTCCTAAGCCCGGATAAAGAGGGAACGTTGCGCATAGAGCTAACAACCCTACACCTGAAAACCAATTCAAACACCAAAGAAACTTCAAAGCACACACAAAATATAAAAAAATAAAAGCAAACATATTCTTCTCTGGAATCGGAGAGACGAAATGATGTCCGTTGATGAAAGCCTTCGGGAAGTCAATTAACCACGACCACAAGGAGGGATTAGCTGTCATGATGTCCCGAAGAGCATCGAAGCCTCTCATACAGTGGGAACCAATCTCCTCGTGCAGCATCAGGATCATTACAGTAAGATGGATTCAACTCAAAAGGAAGGAAAGTCACAATCATTCAATGCCAATACTACACAAACCTACAAATAATGCAAATGAAGAGAAGAAGGAGGAATTCTACAGACAACTGCAATCAACACTGGACAAGAAAGACCCCACTGCAGTTGGCGACATCAAATCTCATTCTAATGGGTGTGGTGACATGAATGTGAAACTGGGAGTGGACAACACAGGAAGGGAAGTCATCATGGGTTGATTAGCACTCGGTGAGATGATGAGTGAGATTGGAGAACTGTTTGCAGATTTCTGCACACTGAATGATTTGGTGATTGGAGGCAGTGTGTGCAAGCACAAGGATATTCACAGAGCCAGCGACATGGATTTGATTTCACCAGACACCAGATGGACACACTACACTAAAAATCATATGGACTTCTTGTGAGTGTGAAGAAAGTGGAGAGTGAGTCAGCCTACTGGACACAAGATTAGATGAAGGAGGGGAGCAGATGTGGGTTGGGACGACTGAGTATGTAGTGCAAGGAACCTTGGAAATCAGGTTGGAAGCGTTGAAGGAAGTTGGTGATAGACGACCAGAGTTGAAGTTGAACACGGAAAGCAGAAAGTGAATGATGTAACTACAGAGGACGGACATCTTGACATCAGTCAGCGATGAGGTCAAAATTGGAGACGTTGTGCAAGATCCCTGAAGGATGGGGCGTGGAAGAAGACTGGGACTGTTTGAAAGCTGTGTGTTGAAGGAGGCCTGCATAAGCGTATTGGGAGGGAGGAGAAGAGAGGACAAGGAAGGTGTCTCGATGGAGAGATTGGAGGTGAAATAGGAAGGAGAGGGAGATGGTGGAGCAGAATACGAACCAGTGGAGTGGAGTGGAGTGGAGTGAAGTGACGTGGAGTGCAGTGCAGTGCAAGTGTGAACAGTGAAAAGAAGAACTGAGTACAAGGTATAAAACATTATGCTGGACAAAGAAGTGAAGAGGAGTGCCCGGATAGACAAGAGACACTTGTAGGATACGCTTTCAAGTGAAGCAGAACAGGCAGTTGTTAGTGGAGACCTGACCACATTATTTGAAATAACCAGGTTACTATGTGGGAGGAGATCGATTCAGCTGAAACCAATGAAAGATGGTGAATGAAACTTATTTACCACCAAAGATGAGAAAGGAAGGAAACGATGAGTTGGCCACTCCAAATGCTCTTCAATCGACCACCACCACCACCACCACCACCACCAACTGCAACGCGTCCAGAGTTAACACCAGCAGCCCAGTCACGGAATCACCAGTGAACATGAGCACTCCGATGGATGCAGAAGTGAATTCTTGAAAGCCATGAAGTTGTTGGAAGGCAGGAAAGAAGCAGGACACGATGGAACTCCTCCAGGAGCATTGAAATCAGACGCAGATACAACAGCTGACATGCTGACACCACAGCGCTTTTGCAGAAGATTGCAAGGAATGAAGGAAGGAAAGGTACCTGGCAATTGAATGGGAGAAGGGCTACCTTGTCAAGCTCCCAGAGAAGGGAGATATAAGTGTTTGCAAGAAGTGGCACGGAATCATGCTCCACCCCTGTCCACCGAAAGCAAGCAAAATATTATGCCGCATCATACTGGAGAGACTGAACAATGCTCTGAATTGAAAATCACGACGGAAACAGGCTCGCTGGCTGGTTGGCTGGCTGGCTGGCTTCAGAAAAAACAAATCATGTGTGGATCAGATCTCAACGCTACGCTACGCATCATCATAGAACAGAGCATAGAGTAACAGTCAACTGGATCTCTACCTCAACTTGACCAAGTTTGAAGAGGCCTTCGATCGAGGCGTCGACCGAGAATTGATTTGGCAGGCAGCTGCTTCTACTGCCACAAACCTTTTTAAACGTCAGTGAACAGCAGCTGTATGCTATATGATGCTACATGCCAAGTGATCCATGATGGAAATCTGAGTGATGCGTTTGAAGTGAAGAGAGGAGTAGGATGAGTCTGCTGCTTACTATCACCGATGATCTTCCAGATTTTGGTCGACTGTATCATGCAGAAAACCGTGAGGAGGGAGAAGAGGGACATACGCTGGAATGATGAAAAGACCTCAGAGAAAGATTTGTATTCCGTCAACGATGATGGTTTATGTCTAATGTCGCACAAACTCGAAGATATGCAAACGAAAGCTAACATTTGGGAGAAGAGGCAATGCAGTGAAGACGAAACTTCTTTCAGGTGAACGTAGAGAATACAGGGGTGATGAAGATACCCAACCTACAACAACAGCATCAACAACAAACACCAATCACCATGAACGGGAGAAACCTAAAGGAAGTAGTCTCTTTCACCTACCTAGTCAAGGCAGCATCGTTTCAACTACAGGCGGTACAGGCACAGATGAGGATGAGGATGAGGATGAGGATGTCAAAACCAGCCAGGATTGGAAAGATAGCAAGGCATGCTGTCGTTAATCTGAAATCAGTGTGGAGATCTACTGCACTCCACTCAGCATGAAGCGTGAACGAGATTCCGATTTTCAACACCAATGTCAGTCAAGTAAGTCAGTGCTTCTATGTGATGGTTGAGAGACTTGGCGTGTGACGATAAGCACTTCCAACAAACTACAGACATTCATCAACAGCTGCAGACTAATCTGGCTCGACACTGAAGATCAGATAGATGGCGAGAATAATAAGAATAAGCAACAAGCAACTCTGAGAACGAACCAACGAAGCAAGAACCCATCACCCAACAAATATGCAGAAGAAAATGGAGATGGATTGGATTGGATTGGATGTACACTGAGGAGGCTGATTGGGGATATGATGTGCCAGACCAGGCAGTCGAGTGGAATCCAGAGGGGAAACGACGAGTTGGGCATCGGAGATGAGGGTGAGATGGAGGAGATCATGTGAGGAGGAAATGAGAGCTTGTGGGCAGTTGTGGCGCCAGGTTGAAAAGACTGCAGAGATTCGAGTGAGATGGAGACGTGCTAGTGCAGCCGTATGTTCCACTAGGAACTCAAGAGAAAATTAATACTGCTGGTGATAATGTCTAACAACATTCTGCCACAGTGCTGATGTTGTAGACTCATATTTATTTTTCTATATTCACATTATTATAAATGTCTCGTAAAGTCACTGAGTGTTTTACATATCATGGGAAATACTCGCGATTCAGCGTCCGAATCATCATATTTGAGGGAAAACCTTTATCTGGTTAGTAATGTAATATGATGCTGATGCAATATCCACTTCAAGCTTCTGTTATATTTAACTTCTGTCAATTTATTCTGGTTGAAACTATAACTTAGTAAGGTCACTGATATATTGATTTTGCAAATGTACATTCATCAGTGGCCTTCATATTACTTCAATATGTCATACTCTACTTTGTAGACAAAACTACTTTGTATCTCTTGAAATGTTGCCTTAAAAATTGAGTTAAATGCTAAAACTTTTATCCCGGTACTAATTAGAAATATAAAAACTTTCAGTAACTTTTCAGCTGTCACTTAGATCAGTTAAGTATACCGTTCAGTGCTTATTTGACCGACACAGTTAAATGGTACATTGAACCTTCAGTAGAAACACTACTCACCTATCTTCAATGCTTTTTCTGGATCTGCCACTGCATCAATATAAACATGACAAACTCCAGCTCCATGTCCCATCACAGGTACTCCAGTTCCTGCTTTATTGGCTGCATTACGTATACTTTCTATCATTTTTGAACTGCCTCGTGGAATAACTAAATCAACTAATGGTTGCTTGTCTACACCACACAAAACAAGATCAACATCTTTTCGGCCTTCAAGTAGTCCAACAGCTCCAGGTGGCAGGTTAGCCATTTCTAAAGATTCACCAACAAGTCGATGAAGTACACGAACAGTATGCATTGCTTCTGATCCAGGTTTCGCTAATAAACCATTAGCAGTAGCAATTGAAAGGGCAGCAACCTAGAAATGATACAATTAATTTATCAGTAACATGACAGTATAAGGAAATTTAGTTATGTTCTTAAGTTTATTCCTGATCACTTCAAGTTATTGCATGGCAGCAGAAAACAACTTGATCTAAACACTCTTTTTCATTAGTTAGTTTCGAAATTTCCCTAATTCTTCAACAATTTTCACTTTGTTTAAGACAGGTTACAGTGTAGTGAAGGGCAAAATTCTCACTTGTAGACATCAATAAGATGAAAAAACAAAGTAAAAAGAAAGCGAAACACTAAATTGCAATGTGAAGCCGACTGATATAAGTAGTTGTAGATCACTCACCCTTTACCAGGTGTGGCAGATAGCCAGATCAAGGTATTCTAAACACTGGCCGATGGTTTCGCTCGTTAAAAGCCAAGCCAACCAACTGCATACCTCGGAGAGCCCACCCTATTTCGGCTAGATACTTTAGCGGACTGGTTGAGATCACTGTAGTCTGGCGGAATTCGAGTGATTTGAACAACCCACCTCTCTTAGCTGAGTCGATTTGGGTACACAGCTAATAAGGTAGCCCCTAATGAGCAAAACAGCTGTCCACTTTTTAGATCACCGTGATGAGGCTAATGAGCACTGTTGATCGACTGGAGTGGTCTGGAACTGTTAATGTTAGTCAGTAGTATATTCTCTAGAGCCTCACACCAATTATGGTGTCGAGCAGATCCCATTATATGATCTAAATATTTGGTTTCCACAGAAAATCACGGTGAGATTCATTAACATGGACGGCATATTCTGAAAACACCTAATTTGAAATTAGATTGTGATGTTGAAATCGCTATTTCGCTGTTGTTCTGGTGATGATTTATATTTCGGTGTGTTGCAATCACTTCAAAGTTCCTAGGCTACAGTAACAGTCATCCGCAGTTCATCTTGTTGCCTCTTTGTTTTCTGTACTTTCTAGAATCATAATACCAACTAATTAAAACATAATACCACTGTGCTGTTGAAGACAACGGGAGAACACGAAACTTGTTACCAGAGTGCAAAATGTTACGGAAACTATTTTGGCATTAGAATGAATTAAAACGGTCACTCTAAGAGTGACATGCAAAACCTGTGAATACATTTTACAAGTTTCTAACCACCGTGGAAACACCACTTTGATAATAGCTACAAATACGCTTAGCTGATACCTGCCAACGAGTCAGAAACCTAAGTCTAGGACATCCTGCCGATAGACTGTCACCACATAACCCTTCATAGAAATGTTCTGGATTAGTATTGTACTTTTCCTGGACTGTTTCGAAGTGCTGATTGTTTAGATAAAACTAGCTACAGAGAAAAGTGTATTAAAGACTGAGAAAAGCAGAAGCAAAATCATTGAGCCATTTACTTCCACTATTAAATGGAACTTTTATCGATATCTTCCACTTCAAGTCTTAAGTGCTGTTACTGGTTGGGTATATTTAAGTATGAGAAACGCTGTTTAGGCCAACCTTTATGGAAGTTTATTTTTTATCATCCCATCATTAAGTTAAACAGCTGTCAGTGTATATCTGTTAGGAACTAATATATATGTAGCTATGAGCTACAGAACATTTTGTTCTTACAATGGACAGAAATAATCAGCCACTGAAGATATTGGTGTTGTTTGTGCATGCGTATGTGTAACTTCAGAAAAATCCGAACTTTTCTGAATTATTTTATTTTCCAATCATTTTTGTCGTCAACCGGCTAAAGACGTGATGTCCCTGTTAAAAATGATAACTCCAATTAGTGGTCTGGATAAACTTTAATAGTTCGCTAGTAGTATTCGTCTTACACTTTACAGGATTAGATGAATTCTATCAGCTCTGGAATATCAACGTCACTGTACAACTACACTTGATCGGATTCAATGTCTTCGTCAAGATTTTCGATCATTTAATTAGCGCACAAGACGGTCTTTTGTAACCTACTGATTGTGTTAGTTAACTGAAGCTTGTTAATCCGTCTAGTAAATGACAAGTTTTTTTCAATTTTAGAGGTTTATGGGGAATTATTCACTTCAAGTTGGTATTCATCACGTACTGATATCAGTTGAGTGACTATCGAGAACGTGTTTCAATGGTCCAGTGGAACTTAAAGGTCTTGGGTACACACTGTTGATAAGTTTGTGTTTTGTTTTTCTATGACTGAAAGCATTAACCAGTCAACATGAAATGTAACATATCACTAAGTTTTATTTGCAAAAAGTTTTTGTAACACGGTATTCTATGCGTTTAGTTGTCACAAAAAGAATCACTCCTATATTACCAGATATTCACTTTGTGTGACCGACGGCGTATAATATCTTGTCATTAGTTAAAATACAAGGAAGGTCGAATGACATATCATATAGAGTTTTTTTGACTTTCCAACTGTAATTTTCTTCAATGAAACAAAATAGTCATTTCAGTGTCAATAAGCCATAAAAGATTCTAATGTTGTTGCTTGTACATCCGTCTGACGAGTCTTAAACAGAACGAAACATAAGTCCTGGATTCCGCTGGTAGCCACTATCCATCATTAATACATAACGTACCCTCTCCAAAACAAGATTATACTATCTAAAGTTATTAAGTTTAATCCACTTCAAATTGTATACACTGTGTGCAGATGTATGATCGAAAAAGATTACCTATTCTTAGTTATATCACTGAAATAACTCAGTTTCTCAGTGATGAAAGAAGGAAGTGATGAATTGATTTCGACAAATCATATGACCAAAACATGCGATTGTTACTTACAACAGATAATTCTATGAATGGCTGTTAAATTTTTATCATTTGCCAGTTTGTTAATCGACATCTGAATAGCTCAGCAGTAGCGTCACTGACTACCACACTAGGTGATGTGGTTTCAAATCTCAGGCGGGACATCATTTCTTCTGAGGTTTCAGATACTCCTTTCTAACGAGTACTAACAAATATGAAACCTAGGTTGGATAGGGCTTCCTATTGTCTTCTATATCCAACCATCTAATATCCTTCTAAATGCTCCGCGATGGTCACCTTCCTAGCTTGATGTGCACACCGATAAACGATCTGCAGAATTCGGTTACTACTCAGAACTAGATAACAAGAAATTGGTTGCTGTGCAATGACCAATAAATGTAGACCTTAATGGAGTTAATAAAATAATACCTCTGAACTTCTTTCATAAATACAATTTTATCTGAAACTTCTAAGATAATAAGCCATTCACTTGTTTATCGTGGCTAAGGTTGGGAACTAGACAAGCACCTATTTACCCTGCAAAAGAAAATAATTGCAAAGTTTTTTAGGATATATCTAATGGATCTTGTAAAAACTGATTTCAGGTTGGTATGCATCATAGACTGACATAAATTGGAAGAACATTGGAAAACTGGGAACACTGGACGGCTGTTTCAGCCTAGTATGGAACTTCTCAAAAGTGAGCACCCATGACCCCATCTCCCCACCACTGATCGAAACCCGGACCTTTGGGTTCCGTGGCTAGCACGTTACGTTTGAGCTGATAGAAAAATAAACCGTTGGATTCTGACCCAGTGGCTTAATGGTAACGTGGTAGCCATGGAACTCAAAGGTCCGAGGCTTGATCTGTGGTGGGATGGGTGGGGTTGTGGGCACACTGCTGGGGAGTTTCGTACTGGGACGAAACAGCTATGCAGTGCTCCCAGGTTCCCAGTGTTACTTTAACCGATATCATTCCACGTTAAATACCAACTTGAAATCAATGAATCCCCATAAACCCCCAAAATGAAAAAGCTAACTTACCTGTGGTAAACAGTCAGGTCGTGATTCAAAAATGACCATCAATGCACCAATCGGTGCAGTGACTTTCTCTAAAACCAAGTTGTCAGCCAATTTAGTACGTGACAAAACACATCCAACATGACCATTACGTTTGCGTGATTGAGCTGCAATTTGTCTCAATCCTTCACTTAATGTTTTAATCTTAGAATGACCAAGTTGAAGTCTAGCCACTAGAGTGGGCGATAAACCTATGAAATGAACACAAGAAAATAATGTAACAGTGGAATAAGTTCATTCAGTTATTGAGAATGTAGGAAGACAATTTCAGAAATGAAATTATCATTATTCACATTTCTGGACTAAAGTTTGACCAATCTGTTGGAAAATGAGTTAGAATAAGATAGTTTTGAAGCGTAGTGGAAGGATTGGGAATTAGCAGATGAATGTTTCAACTGTGTGTCGGAGGGAACTGAGAAAAGTTATTTTGTTCGTCATGGATTTCTAGTCTCTGTTTTTTTCCAAAAGATCCTTTTGATCAGCTAATCCATGCTTAATTTCAAAATTTCCAAAGTTTTCACATGGGTTTTCATCACAAGTCAACCTTAGTTAGAGAACTATTGAAAACCTATGGACATTTGATATCTGTTATGTTCTTGTTTGTGACTCCTCTGCAGTACGTATTGGTGATCCTATGAGGCATAAGATCCATGGCTATTAGGTCTCATGTCTTCAACTTCCACTTTATAGTCTATTATTGCTGTGACGTATTTCTACTACCCTTGTGAATTTGGCCATCAGCAGGGAAGTCACCTAGAGCACTACATTATTTGAATTGTTTATTTATGCAAAACTTTGGAAATGAGTTCACTCAAGGAGATGAAAAGGAGTAATCCGATTTTAAAAGAAATTATAAGCTAATTACCGTTGGGATATAAAAACACTTAGTATCTACAATCTAAAGCAGCTACCATTTCTTCACATATACTGTTTGTAGTACTTCAGATATACAAGAATCATGCAAAACTCAGTTTTTGGAGATTACTTAGTAGAAAGTTATATACTCGACTTCTATACTAACCGATACGCACTGAACTTCGTGTTATTCGTGTGAGATTTCAGCCCATAGGAAATCTATGCTTTGGAATGTCTGTCTTTTGTCATCAAATATCTGTCAATGAACTGGGATTTTATCATGTTTGGAATCAACATTCTTTCAACGAATAACTGGCTTTAGTTAAGATAGTGAACTAATGTCCCACTTTGGTTGTCATCAAATACCTTATGTGTATGTGTACAAAAATTATACAGATGAAAAAATATCCGGTTTGACAGGCTTAATGATTCCTCTGGGGAAATTAGCATTCAATAAAACATAGTGGGTTTTCTTCAAACTATTCTGAGTTCACATTTTTTCGAATAGAAACTCCTGACTGTTTAGATAAAAAAACACGCTGTTAGAAATGAAGATTTATGGGGACTTTATAAAATAAAGCAAATATCCGTAGTTTGAGACCCACTCTACCTTTAAGATCTGGAGACTTTAATCTGATGGACTGAGTTGAAATTCTTAGGCTGTAATACCTGGAATTATCTTATATGAATATTCATTTTCGTAATTCATTTGTAAGCCAATTAAAGTGCCCCATAAATCATGGTTATATCTGCTGCTTAGCTTAATTTAAAGTAAACCATACAATGGTTTACCATTTGTCTTTCTTGCTTATAAAATCTGTTGGACTATAGAAATTGTTTCGTGGTTAAGAGTGAAACTAGTCACTTTTAATCAGGGGATTTTCTTATTCTGGTAAACCATTTGGCACAATCAATTTGTTAATCAATTCATAGGGAAATCTTTAGAGTAATATATCACACTTGTCCTCTAATATGCTATAGTGTGAATAATAAGTTGTTCTTACTGATCATTAAGTTAAGGTGACCTGCTAAAATCTTCGGCTACCAAAGAACTTTACACAAATTATATTCCATCAAATTCTTCCCTTTTAGTTTGTTTTAATCGTTTAAATATCTTCTGAACGCATCATGTACTTCTGTACGTTTTTAAAATGTTTTCTAACTTTCTTTTCTCAAGTTAAGAATAAAACGAAGGAAAAACGTTCCACCGGTTGGAAATGGATTTATAAAGGCTCAAAAATACGCAAAATTATTGTTCCTAGGATATCTGTATGCGACTGTGAAGTCTTGTGCTGGCTGACTAAATTGTCTCCATTGAAATTACACTTGATTTTGTGTTAATTTCCAAATAGAGAACAGATACTAATGTAACACTAACTGCCCGTTTCACACTTTTTACCTTCAATACTATTATTATTATTAGCACTACGCAGAAGTAATAATTATTTCTTTTAAAAATTTTGTACGGAAAGCAAATTTATTCAAATATTCTATGCTGCAAAATTCTATTCTGTATCATACATGCTGTTTGGAGTAAAGGTATTATTATTATTATTATTATTATTATTCCAATATGCGTTAATTACTTCACTCGCTTTTATGGAGCCCAGATATACAGGTTGTTCTTTGGGGGCCTATCCTTCATCGTACTGGAGAAAATTTCTCTGTAGGGCTTAGAGTAAAAAGTTAGACATTTCAATCACTTCATCTATTTCAGGTCATTCAATTTCAAATACCAGTTTGTATATCATTTGTAAAATTGAAACGAACTTCCTTAAAGATTAACATCGTCATTTAATGTATTTCAGAGAATTTGACAATTCATAGTTTAGATCCACAGCTACACATCCAAGGTGAGTTTTGAAGTATCTTCCCTTGCTGTGATCAGTGTTTTACAGTCCCCCACTTCTGTCAATTAATGAAATAGCGTGAATACCTACCAACGTCTTCAATAAGCAACCGCTTCACTTATTATTAACCTCACCTGCTTAACTAGTTCACTAGTTACTAGCCGGTCCTAAGCCCGGATAAAGAGGGAACGTTGCGCATAGAGCTAACAACCCTACACCTGAAAACCAATTCAAACACCAAAGAAACTTCAAAGCACACACAAAATATAAAAAATAAAAGCAAACATATTCTTCTCTGGAATCGGAGAGACGAAATGATGTCCGTTGATGAAAGCCTTCGGGAAGTCAATTAACCACGACCACAAGGAGGGATTAGCTGTCATGATGTCCCGAAGAGCATCGAAGCCTCTCATATAGTGGGAACCAATCTCCACCACGATCAGGGTCATTACAGTAAGATGGATTCAACTCAAAAGGAAGGAAAGTCACAATCATTCAATGCCAATACTACACAAACCTACAAATAATGCAAATGAAGAGAAGAAGGAGGAATTCTACAGACAACTGCAATCAACACTGGACAAGAAAGACCCCACTGCAGTTGGCGACATCGAATTCCATTCTAATGGGTGGGGTGACATGAATGCGAAACTGGGAGTGGACAACACAGGAAGAGAAGTCATCACTGGTTGGTTGGCACTCGGTGAGATGATGAGTGAGATTGGAGAACTGTTTGCAGATTTCTGCACACTCAACGATTTGGTGATTGGAGGCAGTGTGTGCAAGCACAAGGATATTCACAGAGCCAGCGACATGGATTTGATTTCACCAGACACCAGATGGACACACTACACTAAAAATCATATGGACTTCTTGTGAGTGTGAAGAAAGTGGAGAGTGAGTCAGCCTACTGGACACAAGATTAGATGAAGGAGGGGAGCAGATGTAGGTTGGGACGACTGAGTATGTAGTGCAAGGAACCTTGGAAATCAGGTTGGAAGCGTTGAAGGAAGTTGGTGATAGACGACCAGAGTTGAAGTTGAACACGGAAAGCAGAAAGTGAATGATGTAACTACAGAGGACGGACATCTTGACATCAGTCAGCGATGAGGTCAAAATTGGAGACGTTGTGCAAGATCCCTGAAGGATGGGGCGTGGAAGAAGACTGGGACTGTTTGAAAGCTGTGTGTTGAAGGAGGCCTGCATAAGCGTATTGGGAGGGAGGAGAAGAGAGGACAAGGAAGGTGTCTCGATGGAGAGATTGGAGGTGAAATAGGAAGGAGAGGGAGATGGTGGAGCAGAATATGAACCAGTAGAGTGCAGTGTAGTGCAGTGCAAGTGTGAACAGTGAAAAGAAGAACTGAGTACAAGGTATAAAACATTATGCTGGACAAATAAGTGAAGAGGAGTGCCCGGATAGACAAGAGACACTTGTAGGATACGCTTTCAAGTGAAGCAGAACAGGCAGTTGTTAGTGGAGACCTGACCACATTATTTGAAATAACCAGGTTACTATGTGGGAAGAGATCGATTCAGCTGAAACCAATGAAAGATGGTGAATGAAACTTATTTACCACCAAAGATGAGAAAGGAAGGAAACGATGAGTTGGCCACTCCAAATGCTCTTCAATCGACCACCACCACCACCACCACCACCACCACCAACTGCAACGCGTCCAGAGTTAACACCAGCAGCCCAGACACGGAATCACCAGTGAACATGAGCACTCCGATGGATGCAGAAGTGAATTCTTGAAAGCCATGAAGTTGTTGGAAGGCAGGAAAGAAGCAGGACACGATGGAACTCCTCCAGGAGCATTGAAATCAGACGCAGATACAACAGCTGACATGCTGACACCACAGCGCTTTTGCAGAAGATTGCAAGGAATGAAGGAAGGAAAGGTACCTGGCAATTGAATGGGAGAAGGGCTACCTTGTCAAGCTCCCAGAGAAGGGAGATATAAGTGTTTGCAAGAAGTGGCACGGAATCATGCTCCACCCCTGTCCACCGAAAGCAAGCAAAATATTATGCCGCATCATACTGGAGAGACTGAACAATGCTCTGAATTGAAAATCACGACGGAAACAGGCTCGCTGGCTGGTTGGCTGGCTGGCTGGCTTCAGAAAAAACAAATCATGTGTGGATCAGATCTCAACGCTACGCTACGCATCATCATAGAACAGAGCATAGAATAACAGTCAACTGGATCTCTACCTCAACTTGATCAACTTTGAAGAGGCCTTCGATCGAGGCGTCGACCGAGAATTGATTTGGCAGGCAGCTGCTTCTACACTATGGTTTCAGTGCCACAAACCCTTATCAACCCCATTCAACAGCAGCAGTATGGCACATGATGCTACATGCCAAGTGATCCATGATGGAAGTCTGAGTGATGCGTTTGAAGTGAAGAGAGGAGTAGGATGAGTCTGCTGCTTACTATCACCAATGATCTTCCTAATTGTGGTCGACTGTATCATGCAATAAACTGTGGGGAGTGAGAAGAGGGGGATAGGCTGGACTGCGGAAAATATCCTAGGAGATGTGGATTCTGCAGATGACCTGTGTCTAATGTCACGCAAACTTGAATATCTACAGACGAAAACTAACAAGTTGACAGAAGAGGCAATGTAGTGAAGACGAGACTTCTTTCAGGTGAATGCAGAGAATACAGGGTGATGAAGATACCCAACCTACAACAACAGCATCAACAACAAACACCAATCACCATGAACGGGAGAAACCTAAAGGAAGTAGTCTCTTTCACCTACCTAGTCAAGGCAGCATCGTTTCAACTACAGGCGGTACAGACACAGATGAAGATGAGGATGAGGATGAGGATGTCAAAACTAGCCATGATTGGAAAGATAGCAAGATATGCTGTCGTTAATCTGAAGTCAGTGTGGAGATCTACTGCACTCCACTCAGCATGAAGCGTGAACAAGACTCGGATTTTCAACACCAACGTCAAGTCAGTGCTTCTGTATAGCTCAGAGACTTGGCGCCTTACGAAACTCAGATAGGAAACGCGAGTTGAGAGTCCGAGGCGAGGGTGAGATGGAGGAGATCATGTGAGGAAGAAATGAGAGATTGAGGGCTGTCGTGGAGCCAGGTTCGAAAGATTGCACAGAACAGAGTTCACTGGAAACATGCTACTGAAGCCGTATGTTCCACTAGAAACCCAAGCGACAAATAATAATAATCACTTCCAATTGGCTGATCTAAGATGGTCACGGCTTCTCATCATAACTTTAGGATATCCATGACTAATGAACAATACACATTAGTGTGATTTGAGGTCTATGGGGATTTTATATATATCAAGGTTGTATTCATCATGGGCTGACATGAGTTGGAGAAGCAAATGAAGACCTTCATGGATAGTCACACTGCAGAGTGAACTGAGAGAAGCAAGAAACTCTGGATCATTGAACTCTGACTCTGTGACTTAGTGGTTAATACGTTCTGCACGAGACCTGAAGGTTCTGAGATCGATCCCCAGATGGGTCGTGGGTATGTAAGCCTGATGAGCCATATACTAGGACGAAAAAGCTATCCAATGCTCTTAGGCTTTGAATATATATATATATATATATATATATATATATATATATATATATATATATATATATATATATATATAAAAATGGCGGTTGTGTCGACTGCTAGGGTAGGTGTTCTGGAAACACCTCAGCTTCGTGTTATGTAAGTTAATTGTTTTAATTGATTTCAGTATATTCAACTTGCTCCTATTTATAAAACTTTGTCTACAAGTTTTTTTTTCAAGTTGATCAAACTGAAAATTAAGTTCGTCTATTCTATCCTTTGCAGCGTCATGGTTTGTGTTTATTTCGGATCTCCTCGAAGTGAATGCTCATCACTTTCATTATGTCCATTCTGCTGTCACACTTACTCAACTAGAGTATAACTTGCTATCGTTTAGGTTTATACTGGGTGATAACTGAAGGTGAAATGAAAATCTGGACTACGGCCGGATTCGAATTAACGACCATCGAGTTTTCAGTCCCATGCTCCATCAACTGAGCTACGAGGTCCGACCACTGACGTGATTTTATTTTATTCCAGTCATCAAGGGTTTTTCCCGATTACCATGACTACCTCAGATAGTCAAAATGATAATCAGTAGGATCCTTCCCCTTTCTAATTCAGTTACATTTGGATTGGGATGAGAAGTCTTGACTAGACAGCCAGTCTGAATGCGATCATGCAGTAGTTACGCATCGCGAATTCACATGGTAGTGGGGCAAAACCCTTGATGATTGAAGTGAAATAAAAGTTTGGTTAGCAGTTGGACCTCGTAGGTGAGTTGGTAAAGCATTGGACCGGAAACCCGAAGTTCGCTGGTTCGAATCCCATTGCTGTCTAAGTTTCCATTTCACTTTTAATCACCACCCAGTATCAATGCTGATCTGCCAAACCACGGCCATCTCAGATAGTCAAATAATAATGTTTAGGTTTGTCAAGTGTAAGCTAAGAGTTATACATAAGTATTATTCACAGCTATGAAATTGATTTGAAGTGGAAAAGTAATGTGAAATATAAAATTGTCATTGAACTTACCAGCTGTTTCTGCTTCCTTTATGTCTTTTTCATTTTCGGAGATTATTTCATCTTCATTTTGTATGAGTTTATCAGCTAAATATTCAATTGCTTTTGCTCTGTTTTGAGGATCTGAGGAGTTTAGTAGCATGCTAGCTTCTCGAGCTTGTAGTAAAAAGAGAAACCAGAGTTTTAGTACAACCGTAGGTAGATACGTGAATATTTCATGAACTACGTGTTTACATGGGGACCAGCTTACAGTAAACTATTTCTTTTTGTCTACATCTCAGTTCACTGATAGTTAAGTGGTCATTAGCTGCAGACTAGGATTTGACAAGTGATGGTTAAGTATGATGTGAAAGGTATTGCCTAAACTGATGGAGTTTGTGGTGTTCATTCCTTCTGAAAGCTGAGTTACAGAGAAGCAATCAGTCGACAGTTTGTTTAAACTAATTTTAGCAATGTTTTATACTTTTAGAGAAAATTATTACACACAATCAGTTAAATTGAACTGACACTTAAGAATGAACTTCGAGTTTATTTTCGTCGATTAATTGTGAGATGATCTTCGGTTAATCAGGTAAGTAAGTGAACAGTACGGCAGATATTGCACAACACCAGTAGGAAAGAAGACTGAAGGTGCAACCATTATTTTAACAATAGATAATTTCAAGCAGATTAGGTTATGAGACAACTAGTATTCCATTTTAAGTTACCGCCCAATCAGTTTTGCACTTTAAATCGGGTGAATAATGATTTTGAATCCGTAAGTTAAACGATTGATCGAATGACTTGTTCATTATTCTACAGATAGCTGTTATTATAACTTATGTGGTGATTTTTGTATATAAGGTGATGGAGTTGGAATATAATTGGCAATTATTTCAGTAGAAATGTCACTGTTAACCGGATTGAATTTCGCAGGGGTGGGAGTAGGTGGGTTAGGGCAGAGTGGCGCATAAACTTTTGCAGGAGACGTACGTACAGAAAATTATGATTGTGTTCTATGAACTCTGAGTTTCATTCTTGAACGCTTCGGGACCAGGCTAGGCGCCTTCATCAGGATTTAATTAGTGTAGAAGTGAAGTATTTTTAAGTTAGGAGAATGTCTATGAAAGATATTTGTCGTTATTAGCTTGTGGTTATTAATGACCTAACCTTTTTTTTATCAGACGTCGACTTCTATAGTGGTTTTCACCATATAAACTTTGCTTTTGACCTAATGCTTAATTATTGACTTTATTGACTAATTACCAATTAGTTGATCCCTTCTTAGTAGTTCGTATATATTGCGTCAATTTCCATTTGTCTGTTATTACCATTCAGTTTGAATACTATGCTCCCAGGGATTCTCTAGAAGTTTTCAAACTCGCTTTTTGCAGTTTTTCCATGTTGTAGCAATCAGAGTTGTGGTTGTATTCATTTACATAAATTGAAATCAATAAGGATATATCATGCTGCTTGTACTCATAATTTCTGTCTTATTCACTGAATGGATTGGTCAATAAAGTGACGTTTACAGACTTTGTAATGCATTTTGTAAATTATGTTCATCTTTTCTTCTTTGGGTAATGCATTTATTGGGTTGCGTAATATGCTGTACATGAATTTAGTTGGTTTGTGCTCTACGTTGAATACTTAGGTGGTGAATTAATCGGTCGGCAGTTTTTCAGACACCTTTGATGCATGGTAAAGTGATTCGTTTTGTAGGTTCAAGCAATTTTCCTTATATGTATATATATTCCATTGATAGAAATTTCCTGATGAATTTGGTTGGATCATCATTGGCTTTGAACACTTGATGAAATTGGTTTTCTTGTGACTTCTACAGTTGTTGGGTGCTGTCACGGTTCTTAGTTGTTCATTCATATAACTGTTTGACGAGAATATTTGCAGCGTGCACATAACTTGACCAGTCAATTTTCAACCTTCAACAATCGAATCAAGGTTCATTTATCATCAACTTACTTTATGAGATTCAAGCCTTCTATTTACATTTAATTCAGTATTGTAAAAAGTTTGTTTAGAGACGGTGGCAACTACATATAGTTCAGTCTGAAAGTGGTCATACTTTACAGGTATTCTGATTATTTAGATTAAAAGAAGAGGCATATCTCTATGCTATACCAAACATAGTGTGCAACATCATCAAACACATCTTATTCATCCTTATTTTATTTAATGAATAATTTAACTCTCTGAAGTCTTATGAGATGCATAGACGCCTCAGTATAGATAATTCTTATTAATTAACCGCTGAAATTACTGGTTACCGTTCATCTTTAGTTTTCTGCTTTACCTTCCCATGTACCATGTAGATTATGAATATGCATAATTCATACTCATTACTTATTTTATTCAACAAAAAGACGGAAAAGAAATCACTAAATTTTATCACAAACAGCAAAATATTGTAGATGTATGTGTATAGTATGTTAAATAAATGTCCATTTGATCGAATAAAGTAAATACTTCTTATATGAATGCATAACTTAATACTTATGAAGTTAGACAATGTGACTTTGTAGTCGGCATTTTGCCTCATTTAAAGGTAAATGTCTAGAAGGAATGGCATTGATGGCGAATAACTTCGATGCACGAAACAGTTCAATGGTCTAGATATTAATTCTTTTTAATGGCACTAGTAGCAAATTATTTTCGTGTATACTAGACAACTAGAGAAAACCGCAGTCTATTTTGGAACTGGGATGAAAGTTTGATAAGACAATAAATACAAGTGTAAAATTTGGGCACTGTAGCGGAATATGATTCCATGTTAGACTTGTTTATTTGATATAGCTAGCATACAGTGATACAGTATTACTTAAGTGATGACCTTGAGTATAAATTATTGCTCATAATTATATCAATGTAATCGCATAGTTGGTATTTTTTGATTTTAGTAGTAGCGAAATTTTCCACATCTCTGGTATAGATACTGCATCATTCCTATTAAATGTATTGGGTGCTGATTAGATGAATAAAGATTCCGTAGTCAATCTCTCTCCCTGTCTCGTTACACTGAACTTCAATGCAGCGGTTTAATCCCACCCTATTGTGTGGTCGTGTGTTAATCCATGGATTGCAATAGCCGAGGATTTTTATAGACTATTCATTCTGCTGAGATCTATCATTCTACATTTGGTCAAATTCCTATGTTCCAATGATTCAACTTACCCTGGTCAACTTGTACTTCAACCCCCCCTCTATCATTATCATAGATTTGGTGGATTAGACTATTTCCCTTCATTGGATCTATTGGATCCTTGAGGTGATAAAGCTCATCTGTGAGTGAGTTTTTAGCTTTAATTTTCACCCTAATTCCAGTTTTGTTGAGAAACCTACCTAGAGTTTCTGATGTTCCTACCTTATACGGTAGCACATTAGAGGCTTTGAACTCCTTTCTACTCATATTGTCGTTATTATTCATAATCGTATGACTGTTATTATTTCGTCTTTATATGTTCATACTAATTTCTTAATAAACAGTGGAGGATAATTATTAAGGCTTCTTTAATCTGTTTTACTTCTTTATTTAAGTCGTTGCACGAACCAATGAGTTTCCTAGCCTGATCATTTAGATATTTGACTAAACCTACCATGAATTTTGAGGGAGTTGTGGGGATTTGGAAATATTTCAGGTTGTTATTCATTGTAGACTGACATCAGTTGGAGGAACAGAAGGAAACTGGGAGCACTGGACCGCTGTTTCGTCCGACTAGCATGGGGCTACTCAGCAGTGCACACCCACGACCCCGCCAGGGATCGAACCCGCAACCATCAGGTTCCCTGGCCAGCTATTTTACCATTGGGCCACTGGGTCAGAATCCAATGCTCCATATTTCCAACTTCTGTTAGCTCACAATATAGCACAACCGCCACCCAATGTCATCGCTGAGCAACTGTCCTCACGACCGTCAGGCTAGCCCCACCGGTCACGACTTCTCATTGGAACTTAGGGAACCTACCTTAACTACTATTAGGTGGGATGACCTGAAGTCTAGACACATGTTGCAATGTGTTGGATTCCTGTAGATGGTAGTATTCAAACCACCATCTGTTATTCATTTTACTCTGTAATCCAACATAGGTAATTCCCTTTGTTTGATTTCTATCTCGTAAGTAAATTGGATTGTGTCCACTACTGAGTTTACATGTGTGAGGAAATTGTCGATATGTTTTGTTTTCAACACAGTAAATGTATCATCCACATATCGTCACCATATCTAAGGTATAAGATTAAGCGTTCATAATGTTTTGATTTCATAATTAATCTTTCTGTTTGTCTGTATATTTCGTCCTGAAACTGTGGAGGTCAGACACAATTATAATCGACACAGCATGCAATAGGAATGACGGAACACCTATATCACGGACAGAAAATTCTACTACCACTAAAAACTAAAAATATGAAATGACAGGACTATAAAAATCAGATGTAGAAAGTAGTGTCATGATAATGGTATGACTATGAGCAATAATTTACGCTCTATATATCATCAAGTAAATAATACTGTAACACTGTGTTCTGGCTACATCAAATAAAGAAGTTTAATATAGAATTTAATAAGACAGACTAGTAATGTATATCTGATCGTTTGAGAATAACACTATTCTCCTTCTATTTTGAAAGCATTTCGTTCACTGTCCATGTTAAAGATGTCATAAATATACGCATTCATATCCTAAGTAATTGAGTACAGTCAACCAAAATTTACGGATTGACTTTAGAATGATGTTTGAATCTATATTATCGTCCCAAGAGTTCATGTCAAGTATAGCTAAAAAAAATGAAAGTTTAAATACGTTAAAAAGAATGAAATTCAGGTCAAAGAACTGATAACATCTTTTACGAACTATGAAACTCTGAAAAAACATGGTGTAAATCTGACCCATTTGTCTGTTATCACAATTTTTTATCTGATAGTGTATTACATAATCCATTATACAAAGAGAGTTTAATATGATATTTAAAAGTTACCTTTTGTAGCAACAAGTTTAACAGTTTGTTCACGAGCATCAACATCTTTATCAATCTGACTTTTTTCTTGTAATGTGAAAAATGTACCCACATCCATTCCATGCATCACATCAGTGATACAGTTAAATCTACTTCCTCTGATAATAACCACTGATGTTCCCTTGATAATTGAAAATAAAAAAGAATTTGAACAATACAAGAACAAAGACATTTGCAGAATAAAATAAACCCATTTTACTTCATGGCCTTTCATCAGCCGCAAACAGTCTACAGTTGATTGCCTCACCTCTTCATTAGTTACTAACTGACTATTTTCTAGTTTTTTTTCATATAATCACGTAACCTACCAGCTCGTTAACAACCCCTTCTTTTACATTGATGTTTGTTTATTGTCCCCCCACTCCACAGCTTCAGAATTGATTTCGACTAAGGTTTGTAATTATTAATCCTGTGTTCACTTGACTCACTCATTACGTCTTAGTTGTATCGCGTTCTCTGAGCTGGGTTGTTTAATCGTGACCACCCACCTGAGCTTCAAATATTCTCCACTATTTCACTCACGACGTTATTGTTAATCCTAGGTCTTAAATTTCTATTCACTTTTACATATTTAAAGCATGTTATGTCATTATTGCTACTAATACTTCGTTTGAGTTGTAGACTGTCTACAGTTGATGAAGAGTTGTGAAATCAAATGAGTTTATTTTATCCTGTTAATGTGTCTGTTCTTGCATTTTTCAAACATAAGTTTCCAGTAGTTTACTTAAAAGAATTCAGGCTATGTAAGTCGGAGATAGTATTTATCTAAAATATGTACAAGAAGATAAATAGGTTAGTATTTCAGAGATTTATTTCTACTTCACTTGGTGCTAAATCTATCAACTTGTTGGTAAACTGTACTGTTCAAACCAAGGCCGATTACCTACAGGGTCAAGTTATGTTAACAAGTTGCTCACTAAAAACTAAGCCATATGACCATGAATACTGAACTCTAAAATTAATCAATGAATCTTGATTACCAATACAGAATGAACACATATATGTACTGTTTATATTCTCTGACATTATTCTGATATTTACTTATTCTTGGATAGTTAATAATAAATGAAATTGGTAGAGGGAAGGCAAACACTACTTCACATTCTAGCACAAAACACTTGTTAATTAAATGACTCTAGGTCTGTGCTATTGTAGTTGGTGCATAATTTTTGTTGCCTCAAAGGTATGCACTATCCAGAATTCCATACTAAAGTAAAACAGCTGTTCAGTGCTATCGGGTTTCCAATGGTCCTCCAGCTGATGTCAGTCCATGATGAATTTCATTATTATTTGTTCTTTGCGTTCCTAGTGGAACATGGGGCTTCAGTAGCTCATCGCCATGTCACTCTGTTTTCTGCAGTCTTTTCAACCTGGGCAGTCCACGACTGCCCACAACTCTTCATTTCTTCCTCACATGATCTCCTTCATGTCACCCTCGCCTCGAACGCCCAACTTGTCGTTTTCACTTTGGATTCCACTCGACGGCCTGGCGCATGATGTCCCCAACCGGTCTTCTCAGTGTATGTCCAGTCCAATGTATGTCTGTAGTTTGTTGGAAATGCTTTCGTAACGCACCACGTCTCTCAACCATCACATAGAAGCACTGACTTGACTGACTTAGTGTTGAAAATCCGGATCTTGATCTTCATGCTGACTGCAGTGCAGTGCGTGCAGTAGGTCTCCACACTCATTTCAGATTAATGAAGGAAGGCCCGTCTTACTGTCTTTCTGATCCTGACTTTGACATCCTCATCTGTGCTTGTGCCACCTGCAGTTGAAACGATGGTGCCTAGGTAGGTAGGTAGGTAAGTAGGTGTGGGGTGGTAGGTAGGTAGCTAGGTATGTCAAGGAGATAACTTCATTTAGATTTCCTCCCTTTGATGGTGATTGGTGCTTATTGTTATTGATGTTGTTATTGGTTGCGTATCTTCATCACCTCTTTCATCTCTAGGATCACTTGAAGTCCTGTCTTTGATGTCTCGTCCGTGATGAATACTACCTCAAAATTCAGATCCTCATTGACCTCAGTATACATCACTGTGTATTGCTCATTAGTGACATTCTTTCAGATGGACATCCTGAAGTTCTAATGAAAGACAGTGACATGTGGGATCAACCAGTCGGAAGGGAAGCGGATGTTAACTCAAGACATTTGGTGATAGTCGCGCTATATCCTGAATTGACAAAAGTTGGAAAATGTGAAGCACTGAACTCCAACTCGGTGACCGAATGGTTAATATGCTTTCCATGAGATCTGAAAGTAGTAAGTCCGATCTCTGGTGAGGTTATGGGTGCATACTACTGTAGAGTTCCATACTAGGACGAAACAGCTGTTGAATGCTCCCGGATTTTATGAGGTTCTCTAACTTGTGTCAGTTAGTGGTCAATACTATCTTGAAATATTAGCAGAAGTTTTATTTTATCTAAGGTGAACTGGTCTTCGAAAATTGTATGAGTTTTATTGTCTTATGGTAGATAAAAGTATATTGTTTTGAAAAATCTTGGCATCACAATAATATAATTTATTACACTAGGCAGTTTCTTTCTGTTTTATCTCAGCCGTATTTATTAAAACAAACGCAATGAAAGAAATTATAAGTATTTTATATGGTTCTTTTGTCTAAGAGGATCATTTAAAAAAGTATAAATGTAGTATTAAGATTTCCAGCTAAAACAATGCGTAACATGGCTACCGCTATGCTCCATTATTGTGTAGACCATTTAGTTATCTACATCTAAGCTGTTTTCATGTCTCTTCTCTTTGATCATATGCCTCCTTGGTGTCGACAGCCGCTAGTCTATCACGGGATATTAAATCCAAAATGATATGTACTTTCCACTTTTTGTTTCCAAACATGAATTATCTTGAATTTGGGAGGTTTGTGGGGACCTAGAGATTTTTCAAGTTGGTATTCGTCATGGACTGACATCATTTGGAAGAACACTGGAAACCTGGGAGCACTATACAGGTGTTACATCCTAGTATGGAACTCTTCAGTAGTTAACTTTCTGGTGGGGTCGTGGGTGCGCACTGTTGAAGAGTCCCATACTAGGACGAAACAGAACTCATAAGCTTGAGGAATACAGTTCTTAATAGGGTGAATAATGTAGAATACTTTTGCATCCATTTATATCTTTGTTTTTGAAATACCGCTTCAAGTTTAGCTAACTACGCTCCACTTGGTACAAAGAAACCTGATATTATGCGCTCATTTTGTACAGTTTTTGCATTCTCTATGACCTTATGAAAGGTGGTTGAATGTATTACTTTGAAGAAAAATTGTTGTATGAATAAGTGACCAAAAAAGGCATTTTGTAACGTTTTAGCAGTAAATTCTCTTTTTCTTCTAACTAACTTAGCTAGTTGACAAAATAACTAAACGATTCAGTCTAAGATTTAGAAATTGTTAACTTACTTGTCGAACTGTCCAGATAGCTGATGCAATTTTACTTTGCATACCACCAGTGCCTACAGCAGATGGATTTCCGAAATTCACTAATTCTCCATGAATTGATGGTGTGAGTGTATCATATTCTGGATTTTCCATAACTTCATATTCTGCAACAAATCGAGCCCCTGGACTACCAGGCGGTGCAGTATAAACTCCATCCACATCGGAAATTAATAGTAATAGATCAGATTTTAATTCACATGCTAATCGAGCAGCTAGGCTATCATTATCACGTACTTGAGGTGCTAATGTTGAACTCTAGAGACAGAGTAAACAATCAAAATTAGTTTATCAATACAATCGTTTTATTTCAGTTTATTAGAGAAATTCTTTCATGAGTGTTACAAATCACCGTTAATTACTGAAATCAAACGAAACTGCCACAAACAACTATTGACATTGATTTTTCTTCATACGATGATTTAAATCAAGCTCATTTTTTAAAGGTAAATTATTTGGGTTATGTAGATAGAAAGTTTGATATGAAAATAACAAACTAGCTGCTATCTATTTCGGTCATAACAAGGTGTGTTACAAGCTAACAGTTCTGACTTATTATATTATTTATTATTATTAGTCCCTTGGGTTCCTAGTGGAACATAGGGCTTCAGTAGCACGTCTCCAGTGAATTCTGTTCTCAAAGATCTTTTGAACCTGGTTCCACGACAGCCCACAAGCTCTCATTTTCTCCTCGCACGACCTCCTCCATGTCACCCTCGGACGCCCAACTCGTCGCTTCCCATGGGGATTCCACTCGAGGGCCTGACGCGTGATGTCCTCAGTCGGCCTTCTCAGTGCATGGCCAATCCATCTCCACTTCCTCCTGCATATTTGTTGCGTGATGGGTTCTTGGTTGGTTCTTTCCCGGAGCACCTTGTTGCTTATTCTTTCTGGCAATCCATCTGATCTTCAGTAGCAAGCGTAAGCAGTTGTTGATGAATGTCTGTAGTTTATTGGAAATCCCTTTCGTGACGCGCCAAGTCTCTGAACCATACAAGAGCACTGACTTGACGTTGGTGTTGAAAATCCGTATCTTGTTCCACATGCTGAGTGCAGATCTCCACACTGTTTTCAGGCTAATGAACACCTGTCTTGCTTTTCCGATTCTGACTTTGACGTCCTCGTCCGTCCCGCCTGTAGTTGAAACAATGCTTCCTAGATAAGTGAAGGTGGTTACTTCCTTTAAGTTTCTCCCGTTGATGGTGATTGGAGTTTGTTGTTGTTGTTGATGGTGGTGGTGCGGTATCTTCATCACCTCTGTCTTCTCTATATTCACCTGAAGTCCCGTCTTCGCTGCCTCTTCTGTCAACTTGTTAGTTTTCGCCTGTAGATCTTCAAGTTTGTGAGACGTCAGACACGGGTCATCGGAGAAATCCAGATCTTCTAGGATCTTTTCCTCTGTCCAACCAGCGTATCCCCCTCTTCTCGCTCCCCACTGTTTGCTGCATGATCCAGTCCACCACAATCAGGAATATCATGGGGGATAGTAGGCAACCTTGTTTCACTCCTGTCTTCACTTCAAAAGCATCACTGAGCTTCCCATTGTGAATTACTTGGCATGTGGCATCTTCATATAGTTGTTGAATGAGGCTGATAAAGGTTTGTGGTATTCCGTAGTATTGAAGCAGTTTCCAAATTACTTCTCGGCCGACGCTGTCAAAGGCCTTCTCAAAGTCGATGAAGTTGAGGTAGAGAGCTGACTGGCATTCTATGCTCTGTTCTATGATGATGCGTAGTGAAGCGTTGCAATTTGGTCTGCACATGATTTGTACTTCCTGAAGCCTGACTGTTCCGGTCGCAGTTTTGAATCCAGTGCATCTTTAAGCCTCTCCAGGATGATGCGACTTAATATTTTACTTGGGGTGGACAGGAGAGTGATTCCTCGCCAGTTCTTGCAAACAAACAGTTCTGACTTATTTATCATTATATATAACAGTTCGATTATTTGTTGATAGACTGGAGGTCATTCGCAGCCCAAATAACTCATTGATAACGTCACTGACCACAGCACTAGGTGACGCTGGTTTAGATATCATTTCCGTCGACGTTGCAGATAAGCCTTTTTGATGGGTGCCCATAAGCACGAAGTCTAAGTTAAGGCCTTCCTATCGATTGCTTCCACCAACTAACATTTGTTAATAGACTTTCGGGCAGGCTAATGAGTTTGTTTCCTGGAAAAAACTATACTGAAATCCCTCAAGTTAGATCAAGAAATATGAATTACCAGCATATAAAAGGAGTTTTAGACGATAAGTAGCTTATAAGAATGGTTAAGTTCCTTTTCATGCTGGGAAGAGCTGTTAGCTGAATGGGGCAATTAGCGACTGGTCTCCTGTCTTAGCCAATGAATGAATGCTTGAATGATTCTGAAAGAGAAGAAATTATTATATTCTTAAAACTAAATACTACTAAACATACAAAAGTATAGCTCAGTTTAGAAGTTTCTGGGTGCTAATGTATTGATTTCAAGTTAATATTTATCATGGACTGTTATGCTTTCGAACGCTAATGGTTATGTATACCGAACGATATAATACGCCCGTTTAGCTGACAGCTAACTGAGTACGCAAGAGCCACTGACTGTAACCCCAGAACGAATAGAGAGAAGCCCGAAGCTGGCAGATGGGAGAGTTATTACTGAATAAGTTCATCATCCAGCGTTTTAAAATAATAACAACCAATCTAAAACACGTGAATAAGTATACACATGAAATGACCTTGTTTGCAATTGGTGTGGGAATGACACGTTAAAATGTTCAGATCAACAATAATGTTTTATACAAAACTGAGGCATCACAACACGGACTGATATAAGTTATAGAACTGTTGAAAACCTAGCAGCACTGGACATGTGTTTCGTCCTAGTATGGGACTCCTTAGTGGGATGCACCTATCATTTCACCACAGGTTAAACCTAGGATCTTAAAGTTCCACAACCAGCAGGTTACCATTGAGTCACTAGGTCAGAATCCGGTGGTCCACGTTCTCCCACTGCTGTCAGTAAGTGACACTGCATATCTACCAGCTTCTGGTTGCTTTTATACCATAGTTCCAAGTGAAAAATGCAATCACAATCTCAGCTTGAGTGCACACATTTAAACCTAAGTGGATTTAGACGTGGTCACTTACCGAAATCGTAACTATTTTTCATAGATGTTATATTGTGGATCCCCGGGTACAGTATTCAAGGTGATATACTGAACCACAATTCTGACCAAATTCTATCTTCCAGATAGTTCAAAGTGCCCAATAAAACCATTTTATGTCAATAATACTGGGCACTGAAGTTGACATCCGCAACCTACGATTTACCATAAAATGTTAAAGGCAGTTATGCGTTTCACAGACTCACGAAAAGGATAACGCAAAAAATAAGTCAGATTTAGTGTTCTTTTTCAACGTTTCATTCAATTTCATGAAATACAACCTACTTCGATAGATTCCAGGCTGTTCTACTTAAATTCTCTTCTGGCTTATGTTATATTCCTTTATCGAAATAATATCGGGTATTATTCACTTATTTTGACTTAGCTTCGATACTTTGGGATGTAGTTTTTGTTATATTGAGATAGTGTTGGAAAGCCATTTCAGGAGACAGTAGCACCCGTCAGTAGTTGCTAAGGCTGACAAATCATTGTCACTACAGTAATAAATAGAGAATGGGTCATTTCACTCACAATATTCAGGCTTGGAATTCGTGTGTTTCACTGAAAGTGCACAGCATTTTGTAAGATGCTGCTGTGGTTACAAATTTGCCGATAAAAGTGATATTTCCAAGTCTTTTCCAATTCTTTTGCTGGGGCTCTTGATACCGATGGTGATAATAATAGTTTTGTGTATGAGTTGTCTCAGCGAATCAGATTACTTTCGTGCAAGACGTTTGTGTTAAACATTTCAGGGAGACAATCATTTAGTAATAAATTAAGTGTTCAACTAAAACCTGTCACATTGCTCATATATCTAAGACAATTGTATTTATCGAATTTTGTTTGACATCCTATAGTTGAATTATCAGGAATAAGAACAAGAAATTTTGCCAAAGAATATCTTTCCTGACTGAATTTAGCCATTGATTATATTAATGGCTAGCCTACAAAAACAAGTCGTCGAAACATCTTTGCACAGTATTTCATTTTAGCTGTCTGTCTGTAGTCAAAAACCTGAGTTTAGGAAGCTTGTGACGAACTGATTTAATTAAATACAGCCCTTATCTTGATCCGATATTTGTGAGAACTTGAGATTCTAGTTTCGCTTGTAGATAAAGTTGTGAATGGACTCTCTCCACGAGGTCCGAAATATGACGAAACCGATAGTTAGAACTTTTTAGGTTTAAGTCGCCCTGTAGTCACTATCAGTTTATAATGAAAATTACCTAATACGCCATTTTCTTTTCTTACTAATGGCCAGCATGACGTTGAACAGGGAAATGAATCTTGGTTTTAACACCTTTGGTTGAGGAGTCACGAAGTCCTACCTTACATAAATGTATGCCAAATACAGACTATCTTGATGAAGAATAACTTTGATTACCCAACAACTGATATGAATAGAGTAGAATTCAATACTTTGCCTTTTCCCATGTATTTCAGCTAGCAGTACTCACATCAAGTAAACTTACTTTACGATCTGTACCAGGAGAATTTTCTCTATTCCACGCCACTGCATCATTTGTATTAATAATTGGCACAACTCCTTGATTCATTAAATCTTGAAGTGCTGTTCGCCAGTAAGCTCGTCGATGATCATCATCAAAGTCTACAGGTGTCAGTAACATCTAAAAATTAATGCAAAAGGAAAATAGAAATGCTATAGGGTTTCTTTTCTTTTTTCCTGTTGCAAATTTCGTTTCAGCAATGAGATCTTTTTACATTGGGAAGACCGGTAACTTCAAACTCATCGGTCAGAGTTTGTTGACCCACTTTTTTCAACCTCTTACTAGCTATTGGTTACATAACAATTAGTTAATGCTTGAGCTGTCTCAGTTGTATCTTTGTGCGTATAATTAGTAGTTTTATTTTATCAAATGGGCAACGATAAGTCAGTTAACAGTTTGTCAGTTTTCTGAGAAGCCATCTACTTTGAATTTCTGAAAGATGCATTATTTACTCAGTTAGATCGTACTGTCTTGATTTGATGATCAGCCTACCTTATAAAACCATTTATCCAACTGAAATCTGTTTCCGTAACAGAAAGTATTTATAAAATATGATCCCTATGTCCAGAAGAATTATGTTCAGTGTCTTATCTTACCACAGTCTTATCCCTTCCACAATTTTATAATTTCATTATGATTAGTTTAGTTTACGATTATCACCTTGTTGATTACGTACTCTTCTTTCTTCACCTTCCTTATGTCTATCAAACAGACACTCAACCATTGTATCTCACATCTACCAACAATTTTTATCTTTATTATCGTTTTGACTATCTGGAATAGCAGTGGTTTGGTAGATTAGTATTTATACTAGGTGGTGATTGAAAGGGAAATAAAAATTCGGACAGCGTTCAAATGAAGGCCGGAGACCCAGTGGTCGCTGGTCCGAACCCCACCGCAGTTCAAATTTCCACTTCCCCTTCAATCATCATCCAGTATCAGTAATAGTCCGCCAAACCACGGTTATCTCACATAGTCGAAATGGTAATCAATAAGATCCTCCACCTTTCTAATTCAGTTACATTTGGATTGGGATGAGAAGTCTTGACTAGACAGCCAGTCTGAATACCATCATGCAGTAGTTACGCATCGCGAATTCACATGGTAGTGGGGCAAAACCCTTGATGATTGAAGTGAAATAAAAGTTTGGTTAGCAGTTGGACCTCGTAGGTGGGTTGGCAAAGCATTGGACCGGAAACCCGAAGTTCCAGGTTTGGATCCGGTCGCGGTCCGAATTTCCATCTTGTCAAACTTCTCACCTTTCTCATTATTTCCATTGTCTAAAGGATTATTGCGCAACTACTTTCCATTTTTGGTTTCACTTCTTAGCACAGGCTTAGTGACGCAGTTATATCCTATTGTGTAGTAATAGACTTTTATGCGTTTGTGACATATATAAATACGACTGTACAGCTTGAGAAAATGATATCGCTTAAAAATAAAATTCTCTTCAATGAGTTATCTTTTCTTTTCTTTATGACTTAATGGGAGTGTGCCATTGTCAAAAATATATTCACCAGTCGCTGTTAATTTTCTCTTCAGAAAACCGTAGGTTCAGGTCATGTGTTTCCTCTCATCTGAACGTAAGGTTTATGTGCTTAACATGACGTAACTGGTCTAGATTATAGGAATAAAGTCTGTCTTACTGTGAATAACTGACATTACAACATATTACTTCCCTTTATCATCCGTGAGTCGTAACTAATTGATCTATGTCGTGTAAATTTCTTACATTGCATTTAGACTTTGGAGCTTGGAATTTACTTGACAGTTTACTAGTCATGTTTCGTATGCCTTCTTAACTTTTCGCTTCAGGTAAAGAGAAAAAACCAACGTAGAACCTTGCACAAAAACTCATCTGTTCACGTTGTCACACTTTACGGTAGTATACAGAGACAGGTGGATCCAAAAACAGTGATATCAAAATAGATAAAGTTGTGTGATGGAATAAGCAGTCCAAGGATTAAAGTTATTAAAAATATTCAAGCTTTAGGAGATATCAAGGAGTGAATAAATCTGAGCCATTGTTACAGATATTTGGTCATGTCACCCGAAGTCCTCAACCACTGATTCCTATCGTGTCTGGGACCCCGGTCTAGTAGTCTACATCTCACCAAACGGCTCAGATCAAAAGCCAGGCACTTCATATACTTGGTTTGACCACCCTGAACCCTTCCCAACCTAATCACACTGCCCTTAGTACGACACTTCGAGGAGGGTCGTGGCTTGGCATGCGCAGTACATGTTTAAGCCACCTCATCCGATGAAAATTCAGAATATCATCAATCGACTTGCCTATCTTGCTTAGTAAACTTTGCCTGACTTCAGCATTTTTCCTACTCTGATCCCACCAGACGTGAGTAATGGTACGTAGATACTTGTGATCAAATCCCTGCAACCGCTTCATATCTGCTTTTAACAGCCATACAACAGGACAGAATGGACTGCAGCACAGCATGCTTATCTTTTGATAGAGAGTCGAATATCTCGCCAGCCGGCGCCATAGATGACGCAAGTTGGCAAGTGACAAACGGGTTTTCTGTATTTGAGCTGAGATTTTGTCACGCTGATGCGACTCCCAAAGTAAGTGACATGTTCGACGCATTCCACCATTCTACTCCCTACCGTCAAACTAGGAGTTGTTGTAGACCATTCCTGGAGCACCTTATTATTTCACAGGTGCCAGCAAAAAGCATATCAGCCAAATATACTCGGATTTCGGCCCAACGGGTTCACAAAACCCTGCATTTTGTCAGTATCTTCACCTAGCAGGACAATATCGTCTGCATATTCGAAGTCAAGTTATTGCTTCGACCACCTAAAATAATAGGCACTAATTGATAGTTATTATATACTTACTGTGTTGTAACTGTTCCTGAATTATTTGTTTTTGTCCTCTGAATTAACAGACAGATATAAGTGTATCTAAGTGGTTTCCCCTGCCATGCTGTCTGAATTTACTCAGGATTAAGAAGAACATGTCGATATCTGATTACATTTATTGGCATAACCACGAATTAATGTTTTGTAATTAGTAGATGATTTCTAATTGTGTTCCTACAGAGATTTTCTACTAATTCATCGATATGATTCAACGTTTGACTTATCTAAATTATAGTCAAGGGAGTACCTTCCAGATTTCGGTGACACAGAAGGTAACTGGCTTAAACAGTTTAGACTGATTTGGAAGGTAGAGCTTCTTTATGTATGAAACTCCTCACCGTCGACACTACTTCATCTGGTGACTGTAGTAATATATTTACGCTAAAAAACTTGGGAAGATTTACAAAGTTTTATTTTTTAAATATTAACAGGTAACTTACAGCTGCTGTTCGAAGGTCACACTGCTCAAACAGATGGTCATATAAAGTGACCATTTCTGCCATACCAATGGCTGCCCGAGCTCCTCGACTACTCTTCTTCTCATCTATTTCAAGATGATGTCGACCTAATGCTATCGCTCCACTGGTGACAAGAAGGCATTGACGACCCTGAAGTGGAATAAAAATGTAATTTTATCAGGTAGATAGCAGAATACTTAACGAGTGGTGGACTGATTTAGCAAACACAGGAAGACTCTTTGATACTCGACTACAAACTATCATTATTTATATATCTAGTATACGTGCGATTTTTTAAAATTACTGTCTGTTACGTCTCTGACAGTTCATAAACACTATAAGACCTTCAACTCTTTAAAGTTAAGAATCTATAGAGATTTTGGACTAGGGAACTTGAATAGCTCTTTAAAAAGTAGTAGCTATAGTTTTTACTGCTATCTTTGATATACTTTGGAGTCAAGGAACCTCTAAGCACCCTAACAAACTCCACCTTTGCCGTTCAAACTCCATACTGTTTGTACATATACTTTTACAACTTCATAACTCAAAATTTATCAAACATTTCAACTGGTCGATGAATTTGTAAAGAAAATTTCAGCCGGAGATGAATTGACTTATTTTAAGGCAGTAGTTACCAGGAGCTGACATCAGTTGAAGGACCATCGGCAACCTGGGAGGACTAGACAGGTGTTTCGTCCCAGCAAGAGACTCCTCTGCAGTACGCATCCATGACCCGACTAGAGATCGAATTCGGGACCTTCAGGATTGGGGCGAACACCTTAACCATTGAGCCACTGGGTTGGGGCTCATTAGTTCACTTTTTTTTACACTAAAAGTGTACAAAACAGTATTCTTTTGGGTACAATAACGAGGAAACAATGATAATTATTTTATATTAGATTTGTTTATTTGATATATAGCGCACAGTGATACAGTATTATTTACTTGATTACGTTTTGAGCATAAATTATTACTGCTCATAATCATATCAATGTAATCACACACAAGTTTCGATATCTGATTTTATAGTCCTGTCACCTGATCTCTCTTTGTTTTTTTGTTTTTTGTTTTTTGATGGGTAGTAAAGTTTTCCATATCTCTGGTATAGGTGTTGCGTCATTCCTGTTACATGTGTTGGGTTTGGATACGATGAACAAAGATTCAATAATTAATCTCTCTCTCTCCACCTAGCTATACTGGACAGTGGTTTTGTCCCACCCTATTGTGTGGTTGTGTGTTAATGAATGTAATGCAATGGCCGAGTGTTTTTCTAGATTATTGATCTTATTGGGGTCTGCCGTTCTATGTTTAGCTAAATTCCCATGTTCTGCTAATCTAATAACTGTAGTCAACACTACATTGGACAAAGTGGTCACACTCTTCGCCTTCGCCTACATGAACACCAATTAACTAATGAACGCCAACTACATTTCATCACTCATTTCAATGCATGTGGATAACAACTATGGACATGAATTCAATCTCGACAAAATAGAAATCTCGAAAGGAGAGAGGAAACACAAAGAATATCAGAGAATTCCTAGAAGCTTGGCACTCAGGTCAGTCAGACACAGACCCAATTTATCAATCGATGAGAAAGATGATAAACGACAGAAGGTTCAGAGGTGAAGCAGAGGAACAACCAACTGGAAAGTCTATACAATCAATGACACAACAATCAAGGGAAACAAGCAATCACAGACCACATCGTCAGAACAAGCCATTAAATCACTCACGGAAAGATGTTCACAGCTCACTTCATACTGAAGTTACTGCTGATGATGTAGTCCAGAAAGACTATGAAAGCTTCATGGTTAAACAACCCAGCTGAGAGAACAAAGTACACTGCTATGCATATTATTCAAAAGATATTTGAACAGAATCTGTATTGCTGATGATGTTTAAGTCATATTTATCGATCAGAAGTGAATTCTTCCAAATGTAAATGACAACATAACACACTAGGTCAAATTTTCACACTTTTACCAACTAATCTGCTCTGGCTGAGAACATAGATGAATCAGTCATTAAAAAAAATGCTTTTGAAAAAAAATTACCTGAATTTCATGGCTAATGAAGAAGATGAACATAACTTCGGTTGTCAGAAGCTTCGGACGCTCATAGGATTTTGAGATGATGAAGAATATTTATAGCTCAAGAAGATAATCTTGATGCCGTTGCGTTCTCTGACCTGGATTGTTTGATCGTGAAGCTTTCTTTGTCATTCCAGACAACATCATCAGGACAAACTTCATTCTAGGCAATTTCCACTTTTCAAGTTAATATTCATCACGGACTGATTTCAGATGGAGAAACATTGGAGACGTGGGAGTACTAGAGAGCTGTTTCGTCTTACTTTAGGATTCTTCAGCAGTACTCATCTGCGACCCTGTCAGGGGGTCGAACGTAGGACTTTCAGGTTCCACAGCCGACACGTTACATTGAGCCACTGTGTCGAAAACAAGTGGTCTGTATTTCCTAGTTCTGTCACCTGACCACTTAGCGTAACCGTCACCCAATGTCATCGTTGAGTGTTTGTTCTTATGTACACTCGGTTCTCCCCACTGGTCACGAGTTTTCATTGGAACTTCAGAAATCACCTGTCGAAGCTAGTCACCAATTACCTGTGGGGCAAACCAAAGGGACGTGAGGAAAAATGATCAACGATGATATTGGGTGATAGTGAACTGTCGCAAGCTGACAGAACACCTTTGGGTTCCGACCCAGTGGCTCAATGGTAACGTGTTGGCTGCGGAACCTGAAGGTCCTGAGTGGTGATCGTTGGTGAGGTCGTGGGTGTGTGCCAACGAGGCGCCCCGTACAAGGACAAAACAGCTGTTGAGTGCCCCCAGGTTTCCAGTGTTTCTGCAGCTGATGTCAATCCGTGATGAATACCAACTTGAAACTAATAAGCCCTCAAATTGAACTTTCGTATTGTGTAATCGAATATCATCCAGTAAACCATAGTCGAGATTACCATTCTAAATTTTTTCAATACTTCGTGTTTTCCTTTCCACACAAGTATCAGTCTTTTCATCTCTTGACCGGAAGTAATCTTCTTTAACTGTTCTACTAGTGATTGTTCGTACATAGAAGTGCATAGTTTCTAAAATGAACTGCCATCGATAGAGTTTCTTCAGTGTATTTTGCCCTGCTAGTAGTTGAAAAAGTGTAACACTTAACACCTTGGATAATCCCTTAATTCCAGACAGTACTTATGTGACTCTACTCCTGAAAAGAGATGAAGAGTTGATGCTAGATGGTTGAAGGGAATCAATAGGAAACCTTGTTCGCCTTAGGTTTAGTGTTTGGTGGCACTTGTCAGCAAGGTGCGTCTCCAACCTCAAGGGATCTGAATTCAGTTGCCGGACTTGAACTCAGGTCACTGAGCTCTATGGTTTGATAGTCCAGTTGCTAGCAGACTCTCAGCGAACCCGCTTTAGTTTACTTGATTGTGGCTAGCAGAAGGATCCAGGATGCACGTCTCATCCTATTTAGGACTTGTCAGCTATATGTATCTACACCTCAGTGATTGTTGTTCTCATTGAGACTCGAACTTCATATCCATCGTTGAAATGCCAGGGCTTTACTTACTAGGCCACAAGCGTAGGATAGCCACCTCTTGTACAACGGGCATTAATTATTACTATTTATGCATAAGCTTGTAATTTTACGTCGTTTTACCGGATCGAACTGTTTGACCTCTAATGGTTTGTCGGCTCCTATACGAATGCTTCGATACCGTCTGAATATTACGTATGCTAACTTACTTGAGGTGGCTATCGTACCTCCATGATTAGAGCTTTGGGGTTTGATGTGATGGGTACAAGGTTCGAGTCTCAGTGGGAGAACATCACTCACTGCGGTGCAGATTTATACAGCTGACGATTCCCAAATAGGACAAGACGTGTATCCTGGATCCCTCTGTTAGCCACAATCAAGTAAATTATCATAATTAATATTCAGGCAGTATCGAGGCATTCGCATAAGAGCCCATATACCAGTAGAGGTTAAACAATTCGATCCAGCAAAACAACGAAAAATTACGAGCGTACCAATGAATAGTAATCACTATGTTTTAGCTTTTTTCTGAAAACAAGCATTATCGTTTGATACAATATATGGTTAATTTTCGTTGAATTGGTAACCTGAAATAATTGTGTAGCTTTTATCTGTTGATAAAAGGTAAAAAACAGTAGATCTTACACATTCAAATCAATGTTTGCATATCGGTTCTTTGAGAGTCAACAGTGGCTCTATTCTTATTCTTGAAAGGTGTTCAATATTTGACTTCAATTGTTTTTTTTTACTCCTTAGATCATTCATTGAGGATTATATGCTAATTGTGGGTACATATACAGAAAGCCATGAAATACTCATATAAAGTCACATGACACAGTTTTTGGAGTTCGAAAACTTCTCAACCGCTTTTTTTTACATTTTGTTTTGAAAAATTCTCACTGTCTGATAGAAAAAACTGATAGTTATCTGAGAGAAATATGTTATTATTTACATTTCCTGCTCAGTTAGCTGGTATGTGTATTTTTACTGGGTAAAACGTGATGTAAGTTGTCATGTGAGAAATAAAATAGTTTTTGATAACTATTGCTAGTTTCAGGAAATTGGCATTTCTTTCCATCGACAATGTTTAGATAAGTTGCAGGTTACTTTCTTACATAGGTAAGTATGAGCAGTGTTTACCATATATTACCATAATTTCGGGGGAAGTTTACAGTATGGATTGACATTCAGAAAAATTGAAAACCAGTAGATTATTTCCCCGTAGACTACTCCATTGGATTGTTACAATCAATAACACTACTGGGTTTTTTTACGTATATATTATATACTAAAGGTTTATATGAGAACTAGTGCCCTGCAGGATCATGGTTATACAATTCGTCAAGGGGCACTTTCCATGCATCGCTTTTCTCGGATATTGTCATTTTATTTCGCTATGGATGAAATTTGTGATCATAATAGGTGACAACTATTACTTTTTTTCACTTTTATAATGAGTGCATAAACGCAGACATACAAACCAATGCAAAAATGCACATATAATGTTACTCAAGCTACTAATTAAATTTTATAGACAGACAAACATTCTAATCATGCAAGATACATGTTAAATTGCATGATTTACATTAAAACAAAATTCATTATGATTTTTGTTGATTAGAATATCAACAATATAGAGTCATTTATCGCTGAGATATAAACAATTTGTCAAAAAAAAAGTGTACTAATGATTTGTTCGATTCAATGTTTACTTAATGATTTGTTTATTGAGAACAAGACGTTGATATCACGAGTATACACATACAAAGTATGCATCTAACACTCACATGCCTACAACTAAGCATATATGGAAAACAGTTTTATCTAATGAACTATGTGAAAGTTCGACATAATAATGTATGAAGATATTGTGTATGATTTATGATGGATAGCGACTAGCAGTGGAATCCAGGATTCGCTTTTCGTCTTACTTGGGACTCGTCAGCTGGATGTGCCTGCCTCCTAGTGAGTGGTGTTATTGTCACTGAGGCTCAAACTCGGGACCGATCACTTCAAACGCCAGAGCGTTACCGACAAGACCACCAAGCCAAGATAGCCACTTGTTGTGCGACGGGTATGGTTCTTAATATTGTTTGCTTGTATTATTTCGTTCGAGTCCCACTAGGAAAAAACCACTCACTGGGAGGCAGGTACATCCGACTGACGAGTCCGAATAGGACGAAACGCACTTACTAGACTCCACCGCTAACCACTATCAGTCATATATATATATATATATATATATATATATATATATATATATATATATATATAACTGAAACACAACCATTATCAAGGCATCCATGCAGGAGTCCATGTACCAACAGAGATCGATCAATTTGGTTCAATCAGTGACGGGATAACCCAAGCAACAACATTGCGTATGACTGTTTGTTGACTTACTACTTATTTTCTTTAAGTAGTAACTACCTGCTCATACTATGAATCGATGAATGCTATGCACCTCATGGTAAACCTGATTACTGCAACTATTCCGAGGGTATTTTATACCTTGAAGTTACTAAATCCTATGGAAGAAGGCAGTTATTTACAATCATCTCACAGTAATATCATCATTCATGTTGATAACAATCCTAATTAGAAGTACTACAATTTTATTGGTTTAGTACATAATAGCTTGACTAAGGTATGTTCCAGACAAAGTAGAATAATTGGTTCATTTATGATTTATGTTTGAGGAGAGAGATATTGAATTAACAATTAATGTCTTAGCCAGAAATAAACAGGAAGTTGATAGTTTTGATTCTGATAACTGATATCAGCTATGAAAAAATGATACTGAATGTGCAGATTGCACTAGCCAAATCAGCCAAGTCAGAAATGTCCTTTGGGTAGGTTCTCACTAGTGGTATACTTGGGTAAATTTAAATCACTGAAGAGATGACTGGTTTACATGAACCGTTGAACTGCATAAACGCTTTCTAGCTAATCGTCCTGTTTAACAGTAGATTTCATGGTTTCATATCATTCTTATCTCGGATATCATCATTATTTATAATCTGGGTTGGGCGGTTCCTCAGACACTATGCATTTCGGCATCTGAATAACCAATGAATTGTGAGAATACCAGCATGGACTGTGTAGGGGACAAATCATTTGCAAAACTAATATGGAATTCGTTTTGACCATCTGAGACAGTCATTGTTTTGCAGACTAGTATTGCTACGGGGTGATAATTGAAGGTGAAATGAACCAGTGACCACTGGGTTACTGACTTCGGTACTCTATCAACTGAGCTACGAGACCCAACAGCTTTTGATCTGATTCTTATTTCACTTCAGTCGCCAAGGGTTTTGCCTGACTGCCATGTGAATTTTTGATGCTATACTACCACTTGATAACATTTACACTGACTATCCAGCCAGAAGTTCTCATCCCTGTAGCTGTTTTTGGGTTCTTCCGCAGGGTGAATTTTTATTTCCCCTTCAATCATCACCATGTATCAATAGTAGTCTATCAAAACAAGGCTATCTTAGACATTCAGAATGATAATCAGTATCATGGTCTCCCCTTCTCTAACTCAGGTCGGTCCGGATTGGGATGAGAAGTCCTTACTAGGCAGCCAGTATGAGTATGATCAAGTGGTAGTAACGCAGTACAAATTCACATGACAAGCGGACAAAACCCTTGGTGATTGAAGTGAAATAAAAATCTGGTCAGTAGCTGCTTGGTCTTATCGTCCAGTAAGTAGAGCGTCACCCGGTAACCCTGTGGTCGATGATTAGAATACTACCGCGGTCCAAAATTTTCATTTCACCTTGAATCATCACCCTGTAGTAATTAATGTGGTTATATTACTGCAGAAGTGAAAGGAGTCATTGTTCTAAGGTATATCGTTTGTCCATTAAGTTTTTGAACAAGTCATTAACTTTGTGGTATTAGCTAACTACTGTTCATCGATAGTGTGGATTGGTTGGTTACTTTTGTATTATTATTATTATTAGTCCCTTGGGTTCCTAGTGGAACATAGGGCTTCAGTAGCACGCCTCCAGTGACCTCTGTTCTCTGAGATCTTTTGAACCTGGTTCCACGACAGCCCACAAGCTCTCATTTCCTCCTCGCATGACCTCCTCCATGTCACCCTCACCTAGGACGTCCAACTCGTCGCTTCCCATGGGGATTCCACTCGAGGGCCTGACGCGTGATGTCCTCAGTCGGCCTTCTCAGTGCATGGCCAATCCATCTCCACTTCCTCCTGCATATTTGTTGCGTGATGGGTTCTTGGTTGGTTCTTTCCCAGAGTTCCTTGTTGCTTATTTTTTCTGGCCATCTGATCTTCAGCAGCGAGCGTAAGCAGTTGTTGATGAATGTCTGTAGTTTATTGGAAATACCTTTCGTGACGCGCCAAGTCTCTGAGCCATACAAGAGCACTGACTTGACGTTGGTGTTGAAAATCCGTATCTTGTTCCAGATGCTGAGTGCAGAAGATCTCCACACTGTTTTCAGGCTAATGAACGCCTGTCTTGCTTTTCCGATTCTGACTTTGACGTCCTCGTCCGTCCCGCCTGTAGTTGAAACAATGCTTCCTAGATAAGTGAAGGAGGTTACTTCCTTTAAGTTTCTCCCGTTGACGGTGATTGGAGTTTGTTGTTGTTGTTGTTGATGGTGGTGGTGCGGTATCTTCATCACTTCTGTCTTCTCTATATTCACCTGAAGTCCCGTCTTGGCTGCCTCTTCTGTCAACTTGTTAGTTTTTGCCTGCAGATCTTCAAGTTTATGTGACATTAGGCATAAGTCATCGGCGAAATCCAAGTCTTCTAGGTTCTTTTCCGTCGTCCAGTGTATCCCCCTCTTCTCGCTGCCTACTGTTTGCTGCATGATCCAGTCCACCACAATAAGGAATATCATGGGGGATAGTAGGCAACCTTGTTTCACTCCTGTCTTCACTTGAAAGGCATCACTGAGCTTCCCATTGTGAATTACTTGGCATGTGGCATCTTCATATAGTTGTTGAATGAGGCGGATAAAGGTTTGCGGTACTCCGTAGTATTGAAGCAGTTTCCAAATTACTTCTCGGTTGAGTTAAAACTGCACATTGGTCACACACAAAAAGCAGAGTATGACTTCTGTACTGGAGAAATTCTGTTTGGTTTGATAGTTATTTACTGACTGAATATCCTTCCGACAAAGTTAATATCAAATTCCAGGCAATTTTTTTAAATCTATCAACCTTGTTTTTCAGATTTCATCTGCCTTTTTTCACCACAACATATCAGACACTATGAAGTAAGCATTATTTGTCCTGTAGACGTTTACTTCATGATTTCACGTTTAATATGTAAATAGTCATGGTGAAATCTACTATTTAATAAGATGCTGAGTGGAAATTTTTTGTGGACTGCATTATCGAAAGACAGTAACCCCGGTTTGATTAATACAAAGCAAAAAGGTACCAATTAAATGCTTACATTAGATGTACTACATTTATGAAAGTGAAGATCACCTGAACATCAGGAGTATTGAGTAGCTGGCAGTGTATCAAAGTTAATGAGATGAGTGACAAAAATTATATGGATGAAACAATCACAAAGTGTGTTATTGACGTGTCGATTGAAGTACTCATTGGATCCGATCAAGAACATCTTGATTTAAGTTTTACTTCTAGACACGGGATTTACGGGATATCTTTCATGTGAAAAAATTTTACTTGTGTAACAATATCATTCATTTATCTCAGGCTTTTTTTATAAGGTTTCTTTTCGTTCATCTTAATAAGGTTGTCATGATTTCCAAGATAGCTGAGTTGATTCCTGGATCTTACTTGCCAGAAAAATGTAGATTCAATCAAAGTAAAACTAGTTCAGGGAATCGAAGGCTTCCGCTTACATGTTTAACAGAAGACAATATCCGTCTTCATTCCTCTGCTTAAGTTGGGTCATCATTTTTTTGATTCAATTTAATCTGAATAACTAAAAAATATCTTTCCTTGATGCTGTTTATATAAGGCAGTCAGCTGCATAACCTTAGGAAGGCTTATTCACTTAGTTATCTGTATATTTTGGTACAAGTAGGCATTTTTGATTACACTATTGGTCTCCTACTAAGATAGTTACTAATCATGTTACCAGTTTTGATAACTGCTTATCACTGATTTCAAATACAAACTTATGAACTATTTATGTGTCAACATTAAGTTAGGTAATCTTAAAATCTACAACAATGTGACAAGTGTTATATAATTGCAGATAGTCGATAAGAACTTCTGAACTTTAGTTAGTTCACTACTTAGTTGTTAGATATAGAATTTTAAACAAAAATTTTCTGAAGATTGAAAGGTACAATATAAATTGACATGGAATCATTTACTGAATAATATTTCTGATATAATTTATTGTTCACCTTCAAAATCAACATAACAAATTTTAGATTGTTTATAATTCGATCTACATTTAAGCTTTAATATAAGATGTAAAATATCATAAGTCTGATAAGGTTTTGTGTCATATGCAAAATTATTAGGTTTACAGGTAATAAGTATTCACATCTGATAACCACAGTTAAAACAGATCATCGTAAGAGAGTAGTATCTACTAAATGATTGATATATTTGTCCACATAATTCGGTTGTTTCAAAGCTTCCAGTGTTTTTTCTATGAAGTTAACGGTAGTCCTTATGATTTTGACAATGGTCAAATCAAATCTTAACTAATCTCTGAACAACTGATATTCGTATATTCTTGAAAAGGTCAACCTTTTGAAAGATCCTTAGTTGAGTAGTAACATATATAAATTGTATACAGTTAACAGTCAATCATCCATTGTCATTATTTTCAACAACTTCTTGATCACTAATATAAAAGAATATCACTGAAGGCCAGAAGAAACAATAATTTATCATCTTTGTGCTGTAGTAATTCCGAATTCTATATTTTATGAATAGTAACTTAGTCTGATTAAATACCATCATGGTAAAGGAAACTGAATGTTTTGAAATATATCCTAATGTGGTGGAATTGAACCGAATTAGTTTTCTGTGCAGAAGAATTAAAATGAGTCAAGGTGTCTGGTGCATTTCGCACTCAGTATATATTAAGCACTTGGTCAGTTAAACGGAGTTGTAAGGAACCGAGGTATTCATAACTTTTTTAGAAGAATCGAAAGATAAATATATTGATGGTATAACTTGCCTTATATTATTATATTTCAAAATGTTATGTGATTTGTGTAGTCTATTCAGACTTACACATTTGAATAAGTTATACATATATGATTAATGTAACTTCAAAAGAAAAACAATGAATTACCTGCTGACACAGTTCAGCAATCTGTTCTACAATAGCCGCTAATCGTCCAAGAGCTAAAGCACTTCGATCTGGTTTCGTTACTACTGCACTGCCTAATTTTATAACCACCTTTTTGGCATCACTCAATTCAGCTCTAGTTCGTGCAAGTTTATACAAAGTTGAACTGTTGTGAAATCCATTTGTCTGATTACGTAACATTTGTCTACTTCTATGTGCAATACTAGATAAATTAGAAAATTGATTGAATAGTTTAGTGTAACAGTAACAACTTACGACTTCAATAGACGATTAGCAGTCAACATTTTTCCTGTTGTGTTGCAGAATTTACGATATTTGGTGCTGTTTTTTTCAATGTTCGAGTTGCCTTGTGTATTTATATGTAACAATCTGATCAGAGAAATGACCTTCAATAATAATTGAACGTATCGGTAGATCGTAAGATTTTGATTGGTATATCTTATTTTTAATCCATATTAAACAGTTTTTAGTGTAGATGCATTATATTGAAATGACCTATAAAACTGATTTCACTTATCTGACGGTGATAATAGTTCTAAAAAGTTGTAATTTCTATGTTTTAGTCATAGCTATCAGTGAAATGGACAAGAATACAGACTTACACGGAGTGCAGAAAACCTAACGTTTGCCAAACTATTTATGTTTTGTTATTATTTATTGATATCCTCGTAGTTCTCTGTTGCTGTTTTTATATTGGATGGAATTTTTCTACCTCTGTTAGCGTATGGGCTTCTATGCGGATAGCTGAATATTGCTGAATGTTAATTATGATAATCTGCTTGGTTGTGGCTCGCTGATAACAACATCACCCACTGGGATACGGGTATATACAACTGACGAGTCCCAAACAGGACGAAACTAGCACCCTGGATTCTTCTGCTAGCCGCATTCAAGCAGATTATCAGCTGTGTTTTGGTTGTTATATCACTGTTTATTGTCAGATGAGTAGTTTATACTTATGCTCTGATCACTTGTTTGATATCTAGTTATGTAATACATTTGGTTCCCTTGACAAATTTGAACTATGCAAGAACAAAGATATTTGGAGAATAAAGTGAGCTCATTACTTTATTTCATAGCCTTTCATCAGCTGTAATCAGTCTACGATTGAAATGAAGTAGTAGTAGTAATAATTGCATAATATGCTTTGAATGTGCAGAAATAAATGGAGATTTCAAATCCAGGTTTTACAGTAAGGTTGTGAGTGAGTCAAGGAAATACACGATTAATAGTTACAAATCTTAGTCAAAATCAACGGCAATTTATATCTAATGAGATAAAAAAAATTCTGAAGCTGTGGAGTAGGGGAGGACAACAGACGAAAATCAGTGTAAAAGAAGGGACTATTGAATAACTACTAGGTTGCGTAATTATATAAAAAACTGGAAAGTCGTTAAGTGTTTAGCAGTCAGGAAGTAATGAATGAAGAGATAATACAATTAAAGGCAGAAGAAAGAATATATACATAAAGATTGAAAACTTATCTACAGTTATCAAGGTAAAGAAAAGCTAATTACAATCTCCTTCTGAGTAAACAGATTAGGCTGAAAATGTTTGATAGCAAAAGCTTCCGCAAACCGTAGTAAATATAGTGTTTTTTGTTTGTTGATTATCCTCATGGTTTGATGTCCTGTTTCCATCAGATGCCTGGTGATTGTGCCTTAAAAGACCTTGGTAACATTCAGAGACAGATTTTTTCGGAATGTGCTCATCAAATTGAGTAGACATCCTTCCTTCAGTCCGTCCTATGTAATTGCTTCCAAAGGACTGGTGAGCTGATATACGCAGTTGGAGGTGACGTGAGATGGGTACTTGCCTACTTTCGATTGTGTTATTGACCATACTATATTATTAATTGAGATCAGTTTGGCAGCAGGGAAGCTCCTTTCAGTGAAGCTTTTATTCTTCTATCTAATCTTCCAAATGTCTTATCACCTCTGAATGCTAGGCGAAGGAAAACAGGATTCTTCTCAAGAGTTGAATGTTTTGATCTCTCAATAAATTCTTTTCCATGCTTTATGATGAATTACTTCTGATATCCATTCTCTATAACAGCCTTCTCAGTAATCTCAAATTCCTCTTTCTGTTTATTTTTAGAGCATAGCGTTTTTATTCTAGCGAATAGCTTCTTGACAAAGCCACGCTTATAGCTGACAGGACAGAAAATATTGCAATAAAGGTACTGACCGATTCTTATGTGTGTATTTAGTTTCATCATAATACGAATACAACTCAGACAATTAGACAGCCAGTAATACTTTGTTTTTAAACTGTCTAAGATAGTATTTAAGGAAAGTCCCCATTCTTTTATAGTGAATCACTAGGTGTTTGTGTTAAATGTATATAACCAATGATGATACAACTTTACAGTTTATTCTATCAGAAACTGATTCAGCATATACATATCATATATATACATATCAATTCAGTATGGTTAACAATTCATTTTTATAACGAAGATTTTCGTAGACTGAGATTCGACAGTTTTAATGAACCCGAATAGCTTAATCATGAGACACTCAATGCCATTTTAGATAACACAATCACCACAAATTTCAATAGGAAGTGAGATATTCAATTTTGTCCACAATTCGTTTCTCACCTTATTCTGATGACCTTGTCTGTGGTTGGTTATTTCGGCGAACATCTTGTCATTCTCTTCATGCCTATTTCAATTGGTTATCCTGATGACCTGAAATTTGACCTTCCTGTTGTTTCGCATTGGTTGATAGATTGGATCTCTCTCAACCATCACATGGAAGCACTGACTTACTTGACTGACATTAGTGTTGAAATTCCGGATCTTGTTCAGCCTTTGTGCTGAGTGCAGTGTAGTGCAGTAGATCTCCACACTGATTTCAGATTAACACAACATGTCTTGCTGTCTTTCCAATCCTGGCTGGTTTTGACATCCTCATCCTCATCTGTGCCTGTACCACCTGTAGTTGAAACGATGCTACCTTGACTAGGTAGATGAAAGAGATAACTTCCTTTTGGTTTCTCCCGTTCATGGTGATTCGTGTTTGTTGTTGTAGGTCGGGTATCTTCATCACCTCTGTCTTCTCTATATTCACTTGAAGTCCCGTCTTCGCTACCTGGCCTCTTCTGATAAATTGATGGTTTTCGCCTGTAGATTTTGGAGTTTGTGTGACATTAGGGATAAATCATCACGGGTGAGATGCAAATCTTCCTCTGGGGGTCTTTTCATCATTCCAGCTTTTGTCCCTCTTCTTCCTCCTCACGGTTTGTTGCATGATACAGTCGACCAAAATCTGGAAGATCATTGGTGATAGTAAGCAGCAGACTCATCCTACTCCTGTCTTCACTTCAAACGCGTCACTCAGATTTCCATTGTGGATCACTGCGCATGTAGCATCATATAGAATATAGCTGTTGTTAAATGAGGTTGATAAGGGTTTGTGGCACTGAAACCGTAGTGTAGAAGCAGCTGCCTGCCAAATCACTTCTCGGTCGACGCCTCGATCGAAGGCCTCTTCAAAGTTGATCAAGTTGAGGTAGAGATATAGTTGACTGTTATTCTATGCTCTGTTCTATGATGATGCGTAGCGTAGCGTTGAGATCTGATCCACATATGATTTGTTTATCCTGAAGCCAGCCAGCCAGCGAGCCTGTTTCCGTCGTGATTTTCAACCCAGCGCATTGTTTAGTCTCTCCAGTATGATGCGGCATAATATTTTGCCTGATGTGGACAGAAGCATATTTCCGTGCCAGTTCTCGCAAGTATTTCTGTCTCCCTTCTTTAGGAGCTTGACAACGTAGCCTTTCTTCCAATCAATGAGCAGGTACCTTTCCTTCCTTCCTTCCTTCCATGCAAACCTTCTGCAATTGTGATGTCAGCATGTCCGTTGTTGTCGCAGCGTCTGTTTTCAGAGCTTCTGGAAGAATTCCATTTGGCCCTGCTGCTTTTTTAGCTTTCGACAAATTTATGGCACTATTGACTTCACGTCTGCTTTTGTCGGAGGGCTTGTGTTCACTGGTAATTCCGTGGCTGGGCTGGTGGTGGTATTTCTGAAAGTGTTGCAGGTGGTAGTGGTGGTCGATTCAGAGGTATTTCGAAGTGGTAAGACGATAGTTACCTTTGTTTCTACTTTTTCCTAACTAAGTTTCCATCATTATCTGTCACTGTTTTGTCTGGGTTGATCTCTCCCTACCAGATAGTAATCTGGTTATTTGCTATTATGCTGTCACGTCTATAATACGTGCAACCTGTTCTGCTTCACTTGCAAGCGTGTCACGAAAGTGTCTGTTGTCTTTCCGCTCACTCGTCTACGCTTCTCCGTCTAGTATTTTATAGGTTGGGTTCAGTTCCACTTTCAGTTGTTCATCTTTGCACTACGCTGCCAAACCATCTGTCCCTTCGCTCCTCTATGAGATTCCATGTATCCGCGGAGATCCATTCATTATCTTCTTCCTTCCTAATACGGTTGTACAGGTTTCTTTCTACATCTCTTTCAAAGACTTCCAGTGTTCTTCCACACAGGTTTCTTCAGGGATGTTGCTCATTATCTCCCATTTTGTCTTGATGGCTGCCGTGAAGATGTCCTCTGTAATTTCGTCCTTCAGTTTCTGTTCTGGATGTTGAACTTGAACTGTAGTCTATCACCAGCTTCTTTGAAAGCTTTCAACCTGATTTTTAAGGTTCCTTGAACTAGACAGTGAGTGGTCTGAACATACATCTGCTCTCCTTCTTGATCTGTCTGATCTTGTGTACAGTAGGCTGACTGCATCTCCACTTTATTCACCTTGAAACGAAGTCGATCTGATTTTTAGTGTAGTGTGTCTATCTGGTGAAGTTTATGTTGCTTTGTGAATATCTTTGCGTTTGTACACACTGCCTCCAATCACCAAATCGTTGAATGCTCAGAAGTCTGCAAATAGTTCTTCAATCTCGTTCATTTCACCTAGCGCTTCTCGGCCAATGGTTAGTTCTCTTCCTGTGTTGTCCGCTCCCAGTTTGACACTCACGTCACCCCACGCATAAGGATTTTGATGTCACCAACTGAGACGGGGTCTTGTCCAGTGTTGATTGCAGTTGTCTGTAGAATTCCTCCTTCTTCTCTTCATCTGCATTATTTGTAGGTGTGTAGCATTGACATTGAATGATTGTGACTTTCCTTGCTTTTGAGTTGAATCCATCTTACTGTCATGATCCTGATTGTGGTGGAGATTGGTTGGCACTGCATAAGAGAGAGCCTTTGGTGCTCTTCGGAACGTCATGATAGCTGCTTCATAACTCAGTGTGCTCGTGGTTGTCGTTTGGGTGACAGTATCGGAGTAGATTATTGACTCATCTCCAGTTGACAGTTTGGAGAGTCCACTTCCATTCAATCTGCAGATTCCTCACAGACTTCTAGCACTTCAATGCTATACCTCCTCACCTCCTTTGCAGTCTGGGCTGCCTTGCCAACCAGCTTCAAACACTGTGCAAACATTCCATGTCCCCATCCTTACTTTCGCTTTCATTGAGAGAAGACACATTGGCCAATTGGCTTGCCGAAGGCTTACACCAATGGGCATCATTTCGTCTCTCCGATTCCAGAGAAGAATATGTTTGCTTTTATTTTTTATATTTTGTCTGTGCTTTGAAGCTTCTGTAGTGGTTGGATTGGTTTTACGGAGTAGGGTTGGTGGCCCTATGCCCAACCTTTCCTCTTTACCCGGGCTTAGGATCGGCTAGTAACTAGTGAACTAGTTAACCAATCAATGTTTTCAGAATCAATAGGAAGAATTTATCCCTGTATCAGTAACGTCGATTCAATACTGGCAATAATACGCATTCACATCCGAAAACCTTGTAAGCTCACTAATACAGATAAGTTAGCTCTGTCTACACTACACCATGTTGTATTAATCTTATCGGCCAATATTTTGCTGTCAACTATGTAGAATCTCTTGATTTATTTTGGTTTTTGGTGAATGATTCCGGTTACTGCGAATGACAGCAGTAAAATAAGCAGACAGTCCTTGATGAATACCAACTGAAAATCGAGAAATAATTCTGAACATACCTCCAAGCTTTATAATTGTCTAGCATTCATTAGTTACTTACTTCGAGATGTGCTTCTCAAAGTTCTAATGATAAATCATGACAAATGGGAGTACATAAAGTCAGACACACGAAGAGTTTTGGCTGCGCATTGTTGAGAACTTTTATACCAGGATGAAACAAATGTCCATGGCTCTCAGGTTTTAGATGATCCACCGAATGATGTCAGTCCATCATTAATACTAACTGGAATCAGTAAGCAGCTCCCAACAAAACTCTAAACTGACTAGTTTTCCTGTTCCAAATTATATTCTCGTTGTATCCCCACATATCTGGTACTGACTTTATAAAATTGCAGCGGTATTGTGTTCTCGGGAATAGATGGTTTTATCGTGAAGCTCTCATTGTCATTTTAGATAACATAATCACCACAAATTTCAATAGGAAGTGAGATATTCAATTTTGTCCACAATTCGTTTCTCACCTTATTCTGATGACCTTGTCTGTGGTTGGTTATTTCGGCGAACATCTTGTCATTCTCTTCATGCCTATTTCAATTGGTTATCCTGATGACCTGAAATTTGACCTTCCTGTTGTTTCGCATTGGTCCATAGATTGGGTCAATGTCAATCTGTCTATTGACCGCTGACTGACCTGAATACCAAGCTTATAAAAGTTCTCTGGCATTCACTGTATTCTCCCTTTCCACGATTTCCACACTCTCTCAGTCAAATTTATGTCCACAGTTGTCCACATGCATTGGTATGAGTGAAGATATGTTATGAAGCTTGACTGGTAGTTGATGTTAATGTGGACAGATGCAAAGAGGACCACCGCTGTGTTCAATGGATCTGTTTTTCCACACTTCTATAATGCATACTCTTTTTCAAAACAACTCTTCAGAAGACTAAAATCTTGTAAAATCATACGACCACTCTATCAACTCTTCGACACAATTTTTGGAAAATATGAAGCGTATGCATACTGAGAACGACAAACAGATAGTTTCTTTCAGTGTTACAGCTCTACACACCTAAACTGAAACGAAACTGGTTAAGATTACAATGACTCTTCCTTCTCCTCAACAATGATCCACACCTTTCGAAGCTTACGCAACTGAAAAGTTCAGTTTTCATGGAATTAACTGATTTGTGCCTTACAAAAGATTTTCAGTTCGATGGAAAACTCTACAAAGAGACAGAATGAACACCGATAGGATCGTCTGTATCTGGAATAATTGTATAAGTATTAATGAAAACCTTAGAAACGGTAGTATTGCAGTTGAAAAAAGCAAGACTGAAGCCCCAATATGAAGATGACACGTTTCAAAAACGCTGAAAAATTGGCCAACAACATTTTACACGACATCAAATTCACAAGTGAAAAGGAATCAAATAACAAACTTGCATTTTAGATGTTAAACCTCACCTGCTGAACTAGATCACTAGTTACTAGCCGATCCTAAGCCCGGGTAAAGAGGAAAGGTTGGGCATAGGGCCACCAACCCTACTCCGTAAAACCAATCCAACCACTACAGAAGCTTCAAAGCACAGACAAAATATAAAAAATAAAAGCAAACATATTCTTCTCTGGAATCGGAGAGACGAAATGATGCCCATTGGTGTAAGCCTTCGGCAAGCCAATTGGCCAATGTGTCTTCTCTCAATGAAAGCGAAAGTAAGGATGGGGACATGGAATGTTTGCACAGTGTTTGAAGCTGGTTGGCAAGGCAGCCCAGACTGCAAAGGAGGTGAGGAGGTATAGCATTGAAGTGCTAGAAGTCTGTGAGGAATCTGCAGATTGAATGGAAGTGGACTCTCCAAACTGTCAACTGGAGATGAGTCAATAATCTACTCCGATACTGTCACCCAAACGACAACCACGAGCACACTGAGTTATGAAGCAGCTATCATGACGTTCCGAAGAGCACCAAAGGCTCTCTCTTATGCAGTGCCAACCAATCTCCACCACAATCAGGATCATGACAGTAAGATGGATTCAACTCAAAAGCAAGGAAAGTCACAATCATTCAATGTCAATGCTACACACCTACAAATAATGCAGATGAAGAGAAGAAGGAGGAATTCTACAGACAACTGCAATCAACACTGGACAAGACCCCGTCTCAGTTGGTGACATCAAAATCCTTATGCGTGGGGTGACGTGAGTGTCAAACTGGGAGCGGACAACACAGGAAGAGAACTAACCATTGGCCGAGAAGCGCTAGGTGAAATGAACGAGATTGAAGAACTATTTGCAGACTTCTGAGCATTCAACGATTTGGTGATTGGAGGCAGTGTGTACAAACGCAAAGATATTCACAAAGCAACATAAACTTCACCAGATAGACACACTACACTAAAAATCAGATCGACTTCGTTTCAAGGTGAATAAAGTGGAGATGCAGTCAGCCTACTGTACACAAGATCAGACAGATCAAGAAGGAGAGCAGATGTATGTTCAGACCACTCACTGTCTAGTTCAAGGAACCTTAAAAATCAGGTTGAAAGCTTTCAAAGAAGCTGGTGATAGACTACAGTTCAAGTTCAACATCCAGAACAGAAACTGAAGGACGAAATTACAGAGGACATCTTCACGGCAGCCATCAAGACAAAATGGGAGATAATGAGCAACATCCCTGAAGAAACCTGTGTGGAAGAACACTGGAAGTCTTTGAAAGAGATGTAGAAAGAAACCTGTACAACCGTATTAGGAAGGAAGAAGATAATGAATGGATCTCCGCGGATACATGGAATCTCATAGAGGAGAGGAGGATGGTGAAGCAGAAGATGAACGAGTGCAGTGAATTGCAGGGATGGACAACGGAGAATGGAACCGAGTGTAACCTATAAAACACTACACTGGACAAAGAAGTGAAGAATATCGCATGCAGAGACTAAAGACACTTCTACGACACATTGGTAATTGAAGGAGAACAGTTTGCTGGTAGGAGAGATCTGACAGCATTGTATCAAATATCGAATAACCAGTGAACACAAGCCCTTCGACGGAAATCGACATTCTGAACCCTATAAGGCTACTGAAATCCTGGAAAGCAGCAGGACCAGATGGAATCCCGCCAGAAGCACTGAGAACAGTCGCAGAGACAACAGCCAACATCCTCATACCTCTATTGCAGAAGATCTGGAAGGAAGGGAAGTTACCTGCTCATTGTTTGGAATAAAGGCTACCTTGTCAAACTCCCGAGGAAGGGAGACCTCAGTGTTTGCAAGAACTATTGAGGAATCACGCTCCTGTCCACCCCAAGCAAAATATTGAGCCGCATCTTATTGGAGAGTCTAAACAATGCTGTGGATTCAAAACTACCACCGAGGAAAAGAACCTAGAAAACTTGGATTTCGCCGATGAATGGTGTCTGATGTCGCAGAAGCTGGAAGATCTACAGGCGAAAACCATCAATTTATCAGAAGAGGCCAGGTAGCGAAGACGGGACTTCAAGTGAATATAGAGAAGACAGAGGTGATGAAGATACCCGACCTACAACAACAAACACGAATCACCATGAACGGGAGAAACCAAAAGGAAGTTATCTCTTTCATCTACCTAGTCAAGGTAGCATCGTTTCAACTACAGGTGGTACAGGCACAGATGAGGATGAGGATGTCAAAACCAGCCAGGATTGGAAAGACAGCAAGACATGTTGTGTTAATCTGAAATCAGTGTGGAGATCTACTGCACTACACTGCACTCAGCACAAAGGCTGAACAAGATCCGGATTTTCAACACTAATGTCAGTCAAGTAAGTCGGTGCTTCTATATGTTGGTTGAGAGACTTGGCGTGTAACGATAAGCACTTCCAACAAACTACAGACATTCATCAACAGCTGCAGGCTAAGCTGGCTCGATACTGAAGATCAGATAGATGGCGAGAATAATAAGAATAAGCATCAAGCAACTCTGAGAACGAACCAACGAAGCAAGAACTCATCACCCAACAAATATGCAGAAGAAAATGGAGATGGACTGGATTGGGCATGGACTGAGAAGACCATTCAGGGACATCACGCACCAGACCAGGCCGTCGAGTGGAATCGAAAGGGGAAACGACGAGTTGGGCGTCCGAGGTGAGGGTGAGATGGAGGAGATCATGTGAAGAAGAAATGAGAGCTTGTGGGCAGTTGCGGCGCCAGGCTGAAATTAGAGTGATATCATGACGTGTTACTGAATCCCTATGTTCCACTAGGAAGCCAAAGAAAAAAAATAGTAATGATAAATCATAACCTGTTCTGCGGGTTTGGTTACGTGATCTAATGAAAATCTCTTTCGTTGTTTATTTGCTTATTGTTTTCGAAATCACAATGTAATCAATCATTTCTTGATCACCTTTGGTCCATGCTATGCTTGGTGTCAAACATTTCTGGTGCTGATGTAATCTAGAATATAAAATTAAATTTTTTGAAATTAATTTGAACATTTCCATAGATTATTCAGAATAAGATTAGTTTGAGCGAATAATTGTTTTCAATAACTTCTTCAGGCTCTACAGTTATAAGTGAATGAGAATAAGTGAAATACAGTGGCCGAAACAAGGCATGATGTACAATTTTACTATATTAGGACAGTCAGTGTTACGATGGGTGAATGGAGGTCAAATGGAATGGAAAGGTGGAATTGTTATCAGTCTAGTGTGTTAGTTGTACAAGGAAATCAATATTGACTGAACAGTTGCGAAACCAGGAGACAAAATCTACAGATAATGATTCCTTTATATACATTTATAGGGCCATTAATGTGTGTGTGTGTGTTTGTTTACTAAGGGTCAAATTATAATTATGTAGTGATGAGTCATATTCAAGTGGGATGAAAATCATGTGAATACTGTAACGAAATAGAGAATAACAAATTTGAAGTAGTACGTCATTATATTACCCTATAAGAAGGTTACCTCAGGAACTTTATGTAGAATCCTCAATAGAGCTGGAATTAGGGTGACATTTAAACCTATAAACCCACTCAGAGATAAACTTTGTCGGCTTAAGCATCCGATAGAACCAATTAAGCAAAATAAAATAATCGATCAAATACCATGTTGTGACTGTGAGATCAAGTATATAGGTCAAACTAGTCGGTCGGGGTCAGTTAGAATAGTCGAACATAAGAATTTAACTAAATATAGAATAACAGATCTAAATAAGATCAATGATCTAGAAAAAAACTCGGCTATTACTATGCATGCATTAACACACAACCACATAATAGGATGTGTGGGATAAAGCCACTGTACTTAAGTCCAATATAGTTAGTTAGGGGCACAGAGAGAGAGAGACTGATTACTGAATCTTTGTTCATCGAATCAACACTCAACACATGTAATAGAAATGACGCAACATCTATGCAAGAGATATGGAAAATTTTGCCACCAATAAAAACAACTGATATGAGGTGACGTAACTACAAAAATCAAATGTCGAAATTAGTGTGATTATATTGATATGATTATGAGTAATGAGTAATTTATGCTCGAAACATCAAGTAAATAATACTAGATCACTACTGTGTGTTATAAATCAAATAAATCTAATATGGAATTAATTTCTACCACAGTGCCCACGTTTTACACCTACAGTACGTCACGGTTGAAAATGACCACAGGTTGTGGTTTGGATAAAGAAGGGCGTAAACTGGTACTATAAGTATTTCGAGGGGGTTATGGGGATTTAGACATATTCCCATGTTAGTACTTATCACAGGCTAACACCATTTGGAGGGACAATGGAGACTTGGGAGCACTGGACAGATGTCCCGTTGTAGAATAGGACTCTTCAGCGGTGCGCACTCACAACCCCACCAGGGATCGAACCTGCGACCTCCAGGCTTCGTGGCCAGCACGTTACCATGAAGCCACTTGGTCGGAGTCCGACGGTCCATATTTCCAACTTCTGTCAGTTCAAGACATAGCGCAACCGCCACCCAATATCATCCTTGAGTAACTGTCCTTACGACCATCAGGCTAGCCCCACTGGTTACGATTTCTCATTGGAACTTTGGGAATCACCTGTCGAAGCTAGTCATCGATGGGCACCACTTCAGTTGTTGGAAATATGGACCATCGGTTTTCGACCCAGTGACTCAATGGTAACGTACTGACCACACAGCCTGAGGGTCGAGGGTTCAATCCCTGGCGGGGTCGTGGGTGCGCACTTCTGAGGAGTTTCATACTAGGATGGAACAGCTGTCCATTGCTCCATTGTTTCTTCAACTGTGCAAGTCCAGTACTTACTAACTTAATAATATCATGAGAAAATAAATATTCATCAAAGCAAGGACAATATGGAGGAAAGGGATGGGAGGTTAAAATGTGTAATTTGTAGCAGGAACGTTCATGAAGAACGTGTCGACCCTGTTATGGGCCAAGGTAAATAAAGTGGATGTACATATTTCTTTTGAACATATATGTCTAGTATTCTTGTGTTGATCCCTATGGTTTCGGCTACAGTCATCAGAATAAATGTTTCTTATTCTGTAACTCAAGCACTTTTTTATCATTTGACCTTCCGCAAAGAGTTCATTTACTTTCCGAAGAAATCTTAGAAGTTAAAAGCAGAACAGTTTTGCTACTGAGTTGTAAGATAACATTGTTCTGATTAGCTGACTTTGTGGAAAACACCTGTTCATGTTAATTTCTCATGTTGTTCGGTCTTTGAATCTTTAACCAAGAAATCAGTTTGCTTAGTGGGTGGAATTGGAATCTAGGATGCACGTTTCATCCTACTTGAGACTCGTCAGCTGGATACACCTGCATCGCGGTGAGCGCCAGTGTCCCTACTGAGATTCCAACTCCTCATCTTACCTCCAAACATAATAACGTTACTCGTTGGGTCACTGAGGCCGAAGATGCGGCTTTCATGTAGTAGGTATCAGTTACTATTTCCTGATTCTTGAAATTTCTCGTTGTTATAGTGGATCAAACTGATCGACTTCCATTTGCTGATGTGCTACCATATGGATGCCTCGATACTGCCTGAATATTCATTATTTTAAGGTTCACTTAATGGCTGACAGAAGAATTCAGGAAGCAAACCAAAAAGTAATTAATATTCAATTAGTATCCAGGCATCTGCAAAAGAGCCCATCTACCAACACTGGTGGAGCAATTTAGCCCTGTAAGCAACAGGAAATTACAAGCATCAATAGAGAAAAATTCGGTTTATTTAAACTTAAGTCTGTTTTCCTATACATAAGAATGTATAAACATGTCCTACTAAATGAGTTAGACGGTACGATGAAGAATCTTTCTATATTGATTGAAGTAGTATCAGGATTGATTTCAACATAAATACGAATTTATGAGTTTTGAAATACATGTCAAATCCGATCTGTTCTATTTATCTTCAGAGTTATTTTATTGTTAGAAACGTTTCTGGCATCAAGTTATACCCAAATTCTCCTCGACTATGCATTAAACTTGGTCTCTTATTGTTTCGTTTCATGACTTTTTCTCAATGAAATGCTCTGGAACACTGGTTGACAAATGGACTGAGCACTAGACCTGTAGATAATCCTTCTCGTTTTTACAAGTGACTCACTCTTGGTTTCGAATATTTCCTCCCAGATATCTATTTGCATAATTGTAGTTGACACAGCAGGTATATTCAGATGATGAGTCCCAAATAGAATGAAACGCGCCTCCTAGATTCCTCTAATGGTCCCCAAGATCAGTATGACATCATGAATATTCGCCAGTATCGAGGCCTCAGCATAGAAGCCTATCTGCCAACGGAGGTCTAGCAGTTGGGGTCTATGTAAGAACCGGAAATTACACTTATCATTACAATAACTGATAGCCAATGCACAAGAGGTGGCTATCGTTCTCCAGCGGCTTAGTGGATAACACTCTGACGTTTGGAGCGAGGGATACTAGATTTGGGCCTCAGTGGGAACAACACCACTTCACATTAGGGTGCAGGTACATCCAGCTGATGAGTCCCAAATAAGACGAAATGCGTGTCCTGAATTCCTCTGCCAGTTTTTTATACGGTGCCAGCGGAGATGAATGTGATTTTTTTTCAAGTACTAATTTGTTTTCATGAGTCTTAATTACAGAGGTTTTTACACTTGATGATGCTCTTCAAGCGATTTGACCTTTCTACATATTAATAGTAAAATTGTAGTAGAGATCTCGTAAACGAATTTGTTATACATTAAGGCATTTTGTCTCTTAGTTTCTTAGACCGATTTCTTTGTAGCTTTGTAAAGAAACTGGATCTTCAAATGACTAGTGTACACAAATTATTTTCGAAAATTTCAGATGTTTGTGTGCTTGGTATGTGATAACTTGCCTTCTAGAAAAAGAACTTGTCCTGTGTTTGATTGAGCAGCTTAGAAAGTCTGTCAAAGTAAACTCTTGAAGGTCATCTATGCTGGAAGTACTTCAAAAGTGTATTCAGCTTATAATTTGCAAATATAGCAGTTGGTTTCAACTTGAAAATCATTAACACTTTAGTATGAAGTAGTTTATGATGTTTACCTATAAGTGTATTTTTCATCAAAATACACCACTTGCAAACGTAATCTAGTTCTGAATAAATGCTTTCTTAAGGTTTCCATCTCATTAACAATAATTAAGTAGTATATTTATGCTGTTGAATGTGTTATTAATAGATTTATTATTACATTTGTGAATTTATTTAAGTTTTACCTTAGTAGTATTAGTATTAGTAGTAGTAGTAGTAGTAGTAGTAGTAGTAGTAGTAGTAGTAGTAGTAGTAGTAGTAGTAGTAGTAGTAAAAGGCTGTAATTGTGTATGCCTGAACGATGTGTATTTCTAAATTATGCTTGATTGCTTCAGTGAAATGCATTAAGGAAACAAAAATGAGAATTTACATTTTGGTATTGTTACTAAAATACTGATTACGTAATAAGACCTAATCAAATGAATAAGGTATCTTGCACAATAATATGCAAGTTAACTATATTTTCCACATTTGATGAAGCATCAGCTCACATTTATTGATGTGAACTTATTAACTGCTTGCTACCTTTTAAATTATTTAATGCCAACTGTTTATCATGAATGTATTCATTCACTTATGATTTCGTTATAGTCAGTAGTATGAATCATCGACAGTTCTAGCCGATTGAGGTAGGCCTTTGATTTTAAAACAGTGGGTAATTAGTTCGAACCCCGCTACACTAACCGAAATTTGGACAATCAAGTAGTATTGTAGGCCATTGCTGAATAAGCGTGGCTCAGTATTGGCTGCACAAATGTGTACACAAATGCTGAATGCATTTATTCTCTATCAAGTGATAGAATAATTTGGCTAGTTAGCTTATTGTACAGTTAACTGGACATCTCATTTCAATATTTTTGTTCATATAAGTCATATAAGTTATACCAAATTTACTTGGTAGAATACTGATGTACATTTTTAAGTGTTTAATTGTCTCATAAAATTTATTTTGTTTTTCCATTCTCATTTAATTGTTTGAATGAATTCCTGTTCTATGAACAGAAAGTCCCTATCTTATGCCGACAAAGCAAATATTAGGGAAGAATTGTTTTGTGTTCCATGTAATTTTCTGTTGCTATACAGGGTGGAATAGCTCAAATTCTGTTAGCGAATGAGCCCCTATGAGGGCATCTCAGTGCTGCCGAATGTTCACGATTTGATACCCATCTTGGTGACTGCTCCTATTTGGGACTCATCAGATGGATGTATCAAACCCCAGTGCGGAGTGATGGTGTTCCCACTGCTATTGATACCCAGTGCTTATCGTTTCAAACACCACAGCGCGATTCACTAAGCCACTGGGGCACGATAGCCAACTTTTGTGCACTGAGTATCTCTTGTTGTGGAAAACGCCTTGGTGTTTGAAGCGATGGGTACTGGATTCGAGTCTAAGGGGGAACAACGTCACTCCGCAATGGGGTGCAGGCAAATCCAGCTGATAAGCCCTGTGTTCCATTACTACTTGCCTAGATTAATATAATGTAAGGAAAGAGTTTTATTGTTTTACTACAGCCAATACATTGTCCTATCAAAACGTTTTCAGATCTTAATGGTTAGTCTAGGAGCTTTGGTAACCATTTTCCCGTTTTCCTGTCCTTAGTCCTAGCCTTCGATTAACATCTCAATTAGTGTTGTGTTTTCGCCTTGACTGTTTCATGAAATAAGTCGGATATCACCTTTTTATTGATGAGTTGTCTACCTGGAATCAAGATTTTTTTTTAAAAACCCAATAGTTTTCATTACAGTCCATTTGTTAGAAATGAGTAGGTACTGAAGTAAGACAAAACAGCTGTTGAGTTCTTTAAGTGATAATAACTCGAGATGAAGATCAGGAAATCCATCAGTTCTCAGCTGAAACTGTTCAACTGATAAAAAGTATTTCATGTAGAGGAGAGTTAACTATTTAAAGTAACTATAAGTTACAAGTTATAATGCAATTATAAATAAATATGAGTAACACACTGACTTTACTATAAGTAGCTTATAGGTGTACAGCGGACAAGTTTGAAGCTGTACCTAATCAAAAACGGGGTTTTCTTTTGGGTTTTTATATTCCCATCTGACAAGCTGCTGAATTGTAGAAACTCCTTTTTATATCATCACTGACAACCGTTGGTACCAAGAACAGTTGTAAGGATGACCATATTTGTCATATTGGAGGAATAAATCATGCACTATCAGTTAGTTACCAGATAATAAAGAGTATTTGATTGCCAGTTCCTCAGTACCCGTCAAAGCCTGCTGTTCAAGTATACTATTTGTTCCCCAAACTGAGAGACATGAGACTGTGACACACTTCCTTTTCGTACAAGCTCCAAAGATTCTGTCAACAAGAAACTGTGTGCATATTCTTTTGAACTCTCGGTTTTGGATTACATAAGTGCTCGATATTCGATCTGTTAAGCAGCGGTGTAAAGTGAACTACTGATAGGAATGACGAAAAAGCATTAAAATATTGAATTTGTTTGGTAATAACATCGAATCTAGTGTTTATTATTTTGACTGGTTGAGATAGTCGTGGTTTGGCAGACTAGTATTTATACTGGGTGATGATTGAGGGTAAATGAAAATTTGGACCATGACTGGATTCGAAGCAGCGACCATTGGGTCTCCGACCTTATGCTCTACCGATGGTAGAGAGGTCCGAATTTTCATTTCACCTTCAATCAGTGGCCTGCTTGAATATCTGGGCTACTAAATTTTCCATCTGTCATATTGTATCAAATTTTTCTACAAGTTTGTTATGTCCTCTGATCGTGTCATATACCCGCGCATATTTTCAAAAAGCTTATGGCCTTCTGCAATACCAATATCAAATAAGATGAAGGAAAAACACCACGGTGGATTGCAACGTGCTTTGAAGCGAATAACTTTATCTCAAATGACTCTGCCTGAAATTATAAGCATGAACTGCAGGTCACTGCAGGGAAAAGATTACTTATAATGTCTTATATCCTCCTATATGTAACGTAAAACTGGAGTGATTACACTGCAAGAAGCTTGGTTACATGAACTTTATGATGACAGTTTGATTTCTCGGAATGGTTTTCAAAATTTCCCGTCAGGATCGATGTAGTTCTACTCAGAAAAGTGGAGGTGGAGATGGAGTAGCTACCTTCATCAATACCTATCGGTACATTTCCAGTTACATATGTTTCCAATTCTCAAATGATTACATAGATTGCGTTACTGTAAAATGAGGCGTAAAACATTTGAACAAGTATAGCTTTATTTATATCACAAATACTTATATGACATCTGGTTGTAGTTACTCCAAATTATCTACTTTCTCTGATCTGTACAGGGAATTCGCAGCACCTATACTCTATGGTTCCCTGCCGATAAAATGTGGCGATTTCAGTTCTTGTAATCAAAGCTTCCTCAAAATCTTTGGTCATCAAAACCTTGTTAAGTTCAAAACATGTCAGGATGGAACAGTAGACTTGACATTCGTCAATGATACTGATATATATGAAACTCGAAAGAGATCCTCACTGCTCAGCACACATTATTGTATTATACGTGATTTACCAAAATATATGGCAAACAAAGCAAATTAGCCTCAAGATATAGGAAAATTGTACATGGAAACTATTCAATTACTGACATACTTAACTCATGAGGAATGACAGAGATGTTTTAAACGATACTATTGATGGTGTGACATGCTATCTCGAGTTCTGCCCCGATATATGTTGCTTCAGTGAAAAGCTTTCTCCACGCTTCTATCGTATATTTTCTCCCCAGCTTAAGAAACTAAAGAGAGAAAAAGTGATAATGCTGGTGCTCGTCGATTGAACGTTTTAATTAGGCTGGGAATTAAACATCTGAATCTACTATTCAACCAAAAACTTTTGTCATGCAGAAGCTCTTCCAGCATGTGGAGATTTCTTAAAGACCTTACTGGTGGTAAACCTTAGTAAAGAAGCACATTTCGACGTCTATGCCTTCAACAAATAGTTTATACGTCAACCCACTTGTTCGATCTCACTTTGTCTACATATGTTCAGTGAAGAAAGTTGTCTGGAGTTCACCGCGAAAGATGTTTTCAAATGTCTCAAATCCGTGAACCCTTTTCACAGCTCAGGTCCGGATGGTATGTCAAACTTCGTATTGACGAAGTGTGGTGACATTTTATGTGATCCATCAGGTAACACATGCAACAGATCGTTTTTGGAAAACACCATAACAGCTACCTGGAAAGATTTTAAGATAGTCCTCGTACCTTAGTCTAGGACTCCAGGTGCATGTACAGAATTCGTTCCGATTGCGGTTGCCTCTTTGTTCTTAAGAATAATGGGGAAGCTAAAACTACTTGTGCTCCAGTCCTCACTGAAGGTTTTTGAAGACCCCAATCAATTAGCATATAAAAGCAGAAAAAGCACTTTGTATACCACCACTCTCTTATATCACGATATTGCTTGTAGTCTTGATAAAAGTGCCAACTATGTCAAGTGTATCTTTTTAGACTATACTTCGGCATTTGATTCTGTCCCAAGATCTCTTTTGCTGGACAGGCTACGCAAGACTAATACTAAGTCCTGGATAGTCAGCTGACCACATTGCTATTTCTCTGAAAGGAAACAATATGCCGTTCACAGAGAGAAGTACTCCACCTCATTGTTTACTGTGACTGGAGTTCCCCAAGCAGCCATCGTTTTCCAATGTCTTCCCTCTTTCTTTCTGCATGACTTACCATCTTCAGCTGGTATCAATCTCATTTAATATGCTGATGACCAAACAGTTTCCATACCAATCTCCCATTCAGCAGATTGTTCCCAACTGAATGTTTTCCTATCTACTGTTAGACGATGGTCCTCCGAGAATGGTCTCATGCCTAATTCTTCAAATGTCAGACTATAAACTTTAGTTTTAGGAGTGAACATTGCCTATGTAAACTGCTTAGTTCTCACAATTTTTGTTCTATTGGTAGTTGTGCATTAGAGAATGTTACAAATGTGATTTATCTCAGTGTGTTTTCTTCAGATCTTTCCTTGTTCTCCCATATCTTATTAATTTCCAAAAGGATTTCCCACCTGACTTTCTATATTAGAAGGCTGAGAGTATCTGGTTTAACTCAGCCTATTCTCTTGTATTTTATAAACCCCAACATCTTGCCTGTTCTCTTCTATTCTTTCCTGGGTTATGGACTATGCTACATTGCGTGGAACTTTGAAGATTGTCAGCGGAACTAGTGGTGTACCTCTAAACCTTCTAGTTCAAACAGTTGTGGATAAACATATTAGCTCATGTAAACATCGGGTAGGAGTTATTTTATCAGATGACTAACATTCTCTTTACTCACAGCTCTCTGAATATCGATCATCTGGAAAGACGAGGAGCAAGTACATAAGTACAACGATCACAGTGCTTTCACTGAATATATCTGTATAGAGTATGCCACGATTATACTTTACCATATAAATGAATAAGAAAAAACTAACTTCAACTTAGTGAACTAAGTATGAATTATAACCTTACCTTTGAGCTAACCAGTTCTACAGTATTCAATCATCTCTAATTATTAGCTAGGAGCATGTTACAATATAATACAGTAAATTTGCAAAGTCTACAATGTCACTACCTAGTGAACTGACTGGTAATAGTGACTTTATTTAAATTTATCTGTATAATAAATAAAGAATCAGGTGCAGGAGAATGGATTAAGAAGATTAATTGAATCAGTTCTCAATAGATGATCGATATGCACTGATAAATATCATGCAAATAAGGCCATGCTATGCATAGATTGACAGGTAGGTAACAAGTGGCCATTATGATCGCCTCATATAAGGTGATTTTTTCATACCTTAGATAGTTAATACATATTTATTATGCTTTGTTCATTATGGTGTCTCGCGCTGGAATCCAGTACGTAAGTTATGCCCTATTTGGGAATCGTAGGGCTGGTTATACCTGCACCTCAGTGTAAAGTGATGCTGTTCTCAATGAGATTCGAATCCAGTATCCATCGCTTCAAGTGCCACAGCGTTATCCACTAGGAAACTGGAGCATGAAACCCACAACCGCATCCGGCTGATGAGTCCAAAGTGGGACGAAACGCTCGCCTCGGACTCCACTGTAGGCCATCAAGATGAATACAATATCGTGGACATCCGGGAGTATCGGGGGATCTGCATAGGAGCCCATCTGTCAATGGAGGTCGGACAATTCTACCATGCGTAGCAACCGGATATTATAAAAATTAAACAACAACATATTTATCATTTTCAAATTGTCATTACAAGTAATCAGGCAACAGATTTGCTTTCGGTGGTTACAGTTCTGATGCTTATCTTAGCGTTTTACCTTCAATAGTAACGCGATAAAAATCTGCCAGTGACTTTTGCCATTGGCTGTTTTATTTGACGATATTGCTGTACTTTTCTGTAGTTAACTTCATATCTGAAGAATCTGTATTCCGAGGTAGTGTTCATCATGGACTGACATCAGTTGGAGAATGGATGAGTACCCGGGAGTACTGGGCAGGTGTTTCATCCTGGTATAAGACTGCTCAGTAGTACGCACGCATGGACCTTCAAGTTCTGTGTCGAGTGCGTTAATCATTCATCCACTGGGTTTCAGCCCAGTGGTGAGCAGTCTTATGCCTCTATCATTTTACGATATAGTGTGACAATTCATCAAGTTCTTCAGTTGGAATCCACTTAACTTGTGTCTAGTTAGTTTCACAGGTCACGGTTAACGCTCTTGCCACGAGACCTGAAGCTTTTGTATTCTGTCTCCGGTGGCGTTGTGTGTGGGTGCTGTCAAGGACAGAACAGCTATTCAGTGCTCTTAGGCATTCAGTGCTTATCCCAATGATGTTAGTCAATATTAATACCACTTTTTTTATTTTATTATTATTTAACCTTTGGGTTCCTAGTGAAACATCGGGTTTCAGTAGCACGTCACAATTTCACTCTCTTCTTTCCGTTTTTTTGAACCTGGCTCCACGACTGCCCACAAACTTTCATTTCTTCCTCACATGATCTCCTCCATGTCACCCTCAGACACCTAACTCCTCGTTTGCCCTTCGGATTCCACTTGAGGGTCTGACGCGTGGTGTCCCCAATCAGTCTTCTCCTCAAGGTAAATGGCTGGCTTTCTATAACCGGCAGAGTTTTGTCGCTAGGGTGCTTAGTCCTAGTGCAAAAGATTGCTTCCCGTCGCTGTTTTTCAAACAATTTTTGTCTACAGAAAACTGCCATGGCATATAGGAATATTAAATAAGATGACGGAGTTCGACCTTGAATCGATACCCCTGTTATTATGTGCTGTAAGTGGGTTTTAATGGGGATCTTGAGCCTTCTTTTCAACTGTAACCTACTTTTTGCAAAGTACAGCGGGGGTAGCCAAATGAGCAAATTAAGGGCTTGACGATAATGTGGTTAATGAAATAGCAGAGAATATTTGTAGCTCAGTTGGGTGGTTTTGGTTGTATTGTGTTCAACTCAGCTGAGAGAACACAGTACAATCAATATGATATGGTTGGCCTTGACGCTGGTCTTCCTTAGGTTGTTTTTGGACTACTCACAGGTCTGACTGTCTGTAGAATGACACTGACACTCTTACTTTTGAACTGTCACTTATGGTAGTAGTTTATGCGGGTGTCGACATTTAGATAGCCACTGGAGTGTCCTTTACAACCTCCTTAAGCAAGGCTGAAGTTAGGAGTAGACTTATGTGACACTTTGGACATGGTTAACGCTCCATGAAGGCGTCATATTAATGTAGTACATCCCTATCACCTTGACATTGTACCCCTTTTGTTATGAATTTTGTACTCAAAAGCCGCATTTTTCTGACTGCAAAGAGACCAGTGTGTGGCAGTTTTCTCCATGGCTAGACGGTCTTGTCAGTAACTTTGTTTTCGTTCTCTACCGTCTTCCTTTGGTAGCTTTTACAAGTAAGTTAGGTTTTGGGCTAGGTGTGTCATTAAGACACACTCTTCTCTGAACCAGGGTAAGAGGGTTCTGAGAGTTTTACGGGACAGGGGTTCGGCTTTTTTCGTTAATTAGTATTGGTGACTATTCTACTAAGGTCGACCTATGGTCTATCGAGGCGGTTTTACGCCTGATACCTCTGGCTCTATTTATTACCTAGAAAGGGGTGGTTAGTAACTGAAGTGAGGTTTCAATTGAAGTGTTTTGAGGACCAGATTTAGTTAAATACCGTCACAACTTATTTCGATTAGTAGATAGGAGAAAAAGTATGATAAAAATGATGAGATCAAGTAAGAAGTAGGAAATCTGTACTGATTAAAATTACTTATCAACCTTACGTTCGATTGTCTGGTTGTACGACTCAGAAGAGTGCCAAAAACTTCCCATAAGTCCAAGATGTGTGATCGACTCAGGTAAGTGGTGCTGCAGATGCAGTGACCTGATCTACAACAGTTGGTCGAGACAGCTAGACCTACCACACAGTTGTCCATTTAGATAGTGATGGTTGTGACCTATTGAAGATTGTAGATTCTACACACAATTTGTTTTGCAAGACTGTTAGTTTCAGAGGTGAAAGCTTCGATTAGATAGGCGTATTTATGGTTAATTTTGGTAAAGAATGGAGACGAGGTGGGACAAGTTAGTATTCAACAAGCACGTGTGCCGATCAATTTTTTCTGTTGCTTATACTACAATGTGTTATTTTAATAAGGATATGTTATAGATTCGGCGTTTAAGCAAAAGTTCGTTAAGAATGAAAGTCTTGCATATCTTCCTAGTTATTTTCACGTTCAATAGTCAGCATTACTTAATCAGTAAGCGATGAAATCTTTTCATGGAATGATAAAGATTTTGTTATATTTCAGACATTAGTCGTATGGTTTCAACATAGTAATCAAATGTACTTTTAATTTACTGTGATTCGAACTTACAGTGTACGTATTTACCTTAACATTGTCACTTCTATCTGTGTTACATGTTGAACATAACTGCTGATTAAATTTTAATCGATTAGTTCACGTTTGTTAAAGCAGCTGAAGAGAAGCTGATGAAATAAATGATATTCTGTTATTTTGTTTAATTTTTTTATTCTTGCTGTTTACAAGTTCCAGGAACAAAACATGTGCATGAATACGTTTTCAGTGTAACATTATAGCACTATAGTACTCAAGCTGATAGTCACTTTAGAAATTCAAATGTGCTCTTTGATGTCAATGTCATCGCATACTGTGATAAGGTGTTAATGATGCAGTTTTCCTTATTGACTGACGCTTTGGACACCTCTTATAATCCATAATTACACGAAGAATATATTACTTTAATAAAAATGTTTATTATCTTTTTAGATCAACCTGAAAAAGTTTACCCAATTCATGATATTAAGAAACAAACAAATAACTGTGAATGTGATTACCACGTTTTGTTTAAAATATAATGTAGTAAATACTATTTTATCACTGTATGCTATGCTAAATAAATAAACTAACACGGAATTATACGCATGACCTTCTGAAGTGTTTAGTTTACACTATTCTGTTATGATGCTGGAGGCATAACATATTTCTTCAGAAATCACACCACAGTATATACACTAAGATATTTGTAGGTTCATAATTCATTAGACTAACATAAATGAAAAAGTTAAACCTCTTTGACGTTGACCAATACTTTTACTTTAGTCAAATGAAAAAGTAATGTACAGTTGTGAAATGGTTGCCAATAAACGGAATCCACTGCTTTGTGTATATACCTATAGGAATTCAAAAGTAACTCAAAGTAAATGAGTTATGATAAGAAAAATGTAAGTGAAATATTTTATAATAAAACCCAATTAATAGCTGGGTCACTATAAGTCGTAAGCGAAACCAGATCATATCTCTTGCTAGTCGCATTAAACGAATCTTTAGTTCTGATGTGTTAGGAGAGGAAATTCATGTTTTAAATAACATCCTGTTTGAAAACGGATTCCAACCACGCTTCATAGACAAAAATATCAAGTTTAAACCTAATAAAGAGAACCTTACACTTTATGGGAATCTAAACTTCAAAGGTGATTCTGACAATGATTATTGACAGTTTGGAGAGTGCACTTCCATTCCATATGCTTTTGCGGATTCTTAGCACTTCAATGTTATACCTCCTCACCTCCTTTGCAGTCTGGGCTGCCTTGCCAGCCAGCTTCAAACACTGTGCAAACATTCCATGTCCCCATCCTTACTTTCGCTTTCATTGAGAGAAGACACATTGGCCAATTGGCTTGCCGAAGGCTTACACCAATGGGCATCATTTCGTCTCTCCGATTCCAGAGAAGAATATGTTTGCTTTTATTTTTCATAATTTGTCTGTGCTTTGAAGCTTCTGTAGTGGTTGGATTGGTTTTACGGAGTAGGGTTGGTGGCCCTATGCCCAACCTTTCCTCTTTATCCGGGCTTAGGATCGGCTAGTAACTAGTGAGCTTGTTAACCAGGCAAGGTTCCGTCAATGATACTCTACAAAAAGGATATCAAAGGCTCTAAAGAGAATATTATTTGCATCAAAGATGAGACTAGTGTTCTCTTGTCGCTTAACAATATCTGACGACTTAGAGGAGAAACTTTCACATCTGACCACTTCTATGTGCATATATCAACTCATCCGCCAGGTATATGGGTTGTTCGATGCGACTGTCATCCCAAAGGGTTCAAAAACCACTATGCTGCGCGGTTATAAAGAGGAAACAATGAAGCAATAAAGAGTGATATAATTAAACACATCGTGAACACGAATAGCGCTATCTCAAGAACCTTCTCATTCAAAGTTATCTATAAATTGAAAAGAAACTTCCGAAAGACTGTATGTCTTCCTATTCTCTACATAGCCGAAATTCTTGCCATCTATATGGAGCAACCTGAACTGTGGAGAATATTTGTAGCTCAGGTGGATGGTCTTGGTTGTATTATGTTCTCTCAGCTGGGTTGTTTAATCATGAAGCTTTCATCGCCTTGCTAGACGACATCATCAGCACTAACTTCAGTATGAAGTGAGCTGTGAACATCTTTCCGTGAGTGATTTAATGGCTTGTTCTGACGATGTGGTCTGTGATTGCTTGTTTCCCTTGATTGTTGTGTCATTGATTGTATAGACTTCCCTGTTGGTTGTTCCTCTGCTTCACCTCTGAACCTTCTGTCGTTTATCATCTTTCTCATCGATTGATAAATTGGGTCTGTGTCTGACTGATCTGAGTGGCAAGCTTGTAGGAATTCTCTGATATTCTTTGTGTTTCCTCTCTCCTTTCGAGATTTCTATATTGTCGAGATTGAATTCATGTCCATAGTTGTTATCCACATGCATTGAAATGAGTGATGAAATGTAGTTGGCGTTCATTAGTTAATTGGTGTTCATGTAGACGAAGGCGAAGAGTGTGACCACTTTGTCCAATGTAGTGTTGACTAGAGTTATTGCAGTTGATATTATAAATGATATTCGGTTTGTCTTCTTTGCTTGTTGCATTCTTTGGTCTGTATAGTAGTGTTTGGAGGGAATTTGTTGGTTTATGAACTACTCCAATTCTAAGGGGTTTCAGTAATCTCATCATAATTTCTGGTATACTTTTTATGTACAGTACGGTAAAGTGATGCGTTTGTCAATTTCCGTCGATGACTTTGTAGTTGATGATATACGGGATAGGCATCTTCTAACAGAGTTTCGTAGGTAGCCGTTCTTCTTTACGATAGATATCAAGTAGTTTCCTTGATTTCTCCGTGAAGTTGTTGTACTGCAGTGTGTTGTCGCTCTTCTGAATACAGTCTACCAGTAACTAATTTTGTGCGTTGTTGATTTGTTGCTGTTGTAGTTAAGGATTTGATCAGTCACTGTGTTGGCTTTCTGTATACTTGGGTTTCTAGCTTTCCGGCATTTGTTCTATTGACTAAAACATCCTGGAGGTTTTTGATTTTAATGACATCTCATTTATTAACACTAATTGTGTTGCCTGCCATACTTGACAAACTGTTTTCAACTATTAAATTCTTACACTAGAAATGTGTATAAATTTGCTATTGTATAACTTTGAAATCGAAATCGACGAAAAGAGACTTTTCGCTAAAATGTACTTGTTCGTCTTTTATATCCTGATGATTATATTTTATTTCAAGTGGTTATTCATCGTAGACTGACATCAGTTGGAGGAACATAGGAAACCTGGGAGCACTGAACAGCTGTTTCGTCCTACTATGGGACTCCTCAGCAGTGCGCACCCACGACCCCACCAGGGATCGAACCCGCAACCATCAGGTTCCCTGGCCAGCACGTTACCATTGGGCCACTGGGTCAGAATCCAATGGTCCATATTTCCAACTTCTGTTAGCTCACGATATATAGCGCAACCGCCACCGAATGTCATCGCTGAGTATTTGTCCTCATGGCCATCAGGCTTTGACTCCACCGGTCACGACTTGTCATTGGAACTTCGGGAATACTTCTCGAAACTAGTCACCAATGAGCACCGGTTCAATTAAATTTTGATTATATTTTACACAAACCGAAATAACTCAATTATGAAAGTCTGTCAAAATGTTTTGTATGTTTACATAAATATTTACATTATATGACAATATGAGAACAGATTATATCAAAAAAGGTTGACGTCAAGTCATTTGATGTAATAAAATCTATAGAGACGATTTCAAAAAATGAGATTTCGAGAGGGAATATCTTATATTCATGGATCGCGTGTGGAGTATAGTTGGTCTAATGTTCTTATAGGATGTGAGTCATATCCTTGTTGTGTTCACTTATTGTGAATAGGTAATACTCGCATTGTTTATGAATATCATATGCTGACTGGTATTTTTACTGATAAAAGTTGGAAGGAATCATAATCCTAAAAATTTGTATTTCATATGTTTTCTCTCTCAAGGTATACCATTCATTACTGGAATATAATATGGATTAAGTGTGAGTACTTTAACACAATCACGTTAGATTTGTCAATGTAATTGATCACTTTGTCATGAAAGTTGATTTGTCTTACCGACTGACTTCAGCTGTCAAGGTGGCTTTCATCAGAGATAGAATCGATTTGAGAGCAATTGAAAACCAGAACATATGAGGATCTATTGAGTTGAGAACTTCTGTTGAACATTCTATTTATCAGAGAAATTTAAGTATATACACATGTGAATTTGTTTCCAATAAATTCGAAAGTAAAGCGATTTCTCAACAGTCAACCAAACATATTTTTGCTTGTATAATACCGTCGTTGACTGAACTGAATTGATTGGCGTTTGTTGGCATATGGACTCCTGAGTAGACGGTTGGATATTACCTGGGTTCTAATCATAGCAATGACGGTTAGTGGCCAACAGTGGAATCGAGTTTGCGCACTTTGTCTTACTTGGGACTCGTCAGTCAGATGTGGCTGTCTTTAAGTGAGTGTTGTTCCCACCGGGACTTGGAATTAGGACCCATCTCTTCGAACACTAGAGTGTTATCCACTAGACCATCGAGCCGTGACACCCATTTCTTGTGAGACAGGTGTAGCTTTTAATATTGTTTACTTGTATTATCCTATTCGAGTCCCAGTGGAAACAACGTCACTCACTGGGAGGTAGGTACATCTAGCTGACGAGTCCTAGAAGAGATGAAACACGTGTCCTAGATTCCACTGATGACCGCTATCCATCATTAACATAGGCAATACCGAAGCATCCGCGTAGGAGCCCATATTCCAACAGATATGGTACAAAGTGAAAATTAATCACAAATGAGCACAGAAACCAGCAAAATTAACCGGAGACTATATAGTCACATCATATGCGAAAATGATGTTCAATATGAAGCACAATCAAGGGCAGCATGGAAACAAAATGAAGACGATATTGAAAGGCATCATAAACTACAACGAAATTGTGAATGATAAGACAGAGGTAGAATTCGATGCATTAATAGCAACTTACTAAGGTAGCAACAAAGGTTGTACAAGTTGCTTTTGTACATACAATTCTGGTTCCACTATGCATATATCAAAGGACTCTGTGGTACAGAGAAGACAGAAAAGCACCATTCTTGGCAAATTTTTTTCACTTTGAATCAGTTATGATACTATGACCAGTGTTGACGAGATGTTCACTTACTTCACTTCTGCTTGATCCACTCGCATTGCTTTACAGTTAGGTTGGTGGAGTTATTTTCTTTAAACCGTTTGGGAAGAACGCGCATCGAACAACCTATATACCTGACTCCGCAGCAGCAGGTGAATCGATAAACACACATGGAAGTGGTCAGATGCAGAAGCTTATCCCTCTGGTTACCAGAAAATATTAGACAACTGGAGAATATTATCTTCAACGTTGCTGCAAAAGAAGTTGTTTTCAGCGAGTTTAAAGCTCTTCTTTTCACATATTAGGCAACTTTTAATTTTATCCCATCAATGAAGTTGTTTTCTATGCACTTTTGGGACCGTTTTTCAAAATGCATCATACTTATGAGTTTTTACTCTTCATTTAACTAGATCTTTGTAAATATGTTTAACTATATAATCCTTGTAAGTGTATTGAGTATGGTTAAACAAAATGTTTAAATTACCTCTGTATAAGTATGGAGAACAAAATCGCTGAAAAAGATATCTTCGCTGAACTTTTTATTTTCTTAATGTCCTGATAGGTATTCTCACCTACTTAAGATCCTTTATTAGAAAACAATAGTGAATAATAAATTGAAAACCTTGAGTCATGAGGTATCTTTTGGTTTATCGTTATCTAAGTGCCTCACAGAGAATACGTCAACAGTGCAAAAGCAAGGCCTAATCCATGGCAAACCATATGGGAAAATAAAAGACACGTATACCCCATGATACAGTAAAGACATGAAATAAATAAGTGTTCAAGGTGAAATAGAACATCAGGAAACAACCAAGGGAATTCCGACAGCGTCATGGATTCTAAAGGGGACTAATATCTAGGACGTATGAATCATGCTACTCAATAGTAGTAAGTAGTATAAAACTGAAGATTTAAAAAGGGGATAAAAAGTTAACATATGGCGAACGGCAGCAAGATACGAAAGGAATTAACAATGCATTTATTTGACGTATTATTCATGGCTTTCTCGTTAGTTTCGATCCGAATTTGATGAGAAAAGTAAGGATTTTGAATTATAGTGAAAGAAACTTGTATAGGATGGTAACAAGCTTCATTGAAGTTTTTGGAGTGATGTTAAGTCCTGGTCGGCAGAGACGTCTAGCAGCCTAGTTGAGAGGGTTTGGGTCCGATAACCAAGTCATCACTGGTTCAAAGCCTGCAGAGAACCAGGGTTTCATTTCTCTCTGAATGACCACACTGTACTAACAGCAGCAGTCTGCCGCACCATGGCATTCTCAGTTCCATGGAAAATCCGCTTGATATTTACCAAATTAATCTGCCTACTAAACAAAATTCAGTAGTACGAAAAATTCAGCAAATAATTCTTATGAAGACACAGTTGCACAGACTGTAGCCAATAACACTAATCTGTGTATCACATCTATTTTACTACTAAGAATTAAAATAGATTGGGCTTACCTTTTAACTACTCTAACATAGTTATATCAATTTTCTTCAGCTGGCTCCAATGATCAGCAGGAGGACTTAACAAACGATGGAACTTGTTGTTAATTGTCTAGAAACTATGTTGACGTTTACAGAAAGCAGAAGGTACTTAGATAAGTCAACGTAGCCAAGTTATATTTTAAGTAACTGACTGACTCATGTGTAGAATAGGTAGAAAGAAATACCAATATCAGTGGTTGAATTCGGTCTACTTTCTGTGGAAAACTTATTAGTTGTTGATCTAGATAGAATACAGACATACATGTTGACAGTCAACACAAACAAAATAAGCAATTAGTGTTAACAGTATTTAGATAATACTAAAAATCATCTTCGGAATTCATTATGTTTAATGAGTATTATGGTAAAAGTAACAGTGCTGTATATAAACATCTTACGAATTTAATTCACAGCCAAAGAATGAGTATATCTTGCTACTTTTTAGATAACGTAGGGTAAAACTGGACCGTTGTAAATATTATTTATCTATTGCCGTCAGCCTATAAGTTAAAAATGTAAGTCTAGTGGTAAAGTTAGTTAACGATATTAAAATTCTTATACTTATACTAGATGAACCGAAGTTGTGACAGCAGAAGATGCCAAAGCATCCGTTAATAGGTCTAAACTGATGCTAAAATCTTCATTTCAAATCTTATGAATCACATAATCCAGTAAGTATAATCTTTTTTTCATAGAGTCGAAGTATATAGTGTATTAAGTGACACGTTCAAGACAGTTTGTTGCCGTAGACATATCACAATAACTGTTCACCTCATCGTGGAACACGGTATTGATGATGAATGGTTACTACCTGTGGGATCCAGAACATGCATCCCCTCTCACCTGGGTTTCATCAACTGAAAGTACCTACCTGCCAATGAGTGATTTCGTTCCAAACAAGACATGAGCTCTAGGCCAATCTCTTTAACTGCCAAGGAGTTGTTCACTAGACTACAGAGTTACTGGGAGATAGGTATATCTATTTAGCAAGTCGTAAATAGGATGACACATGTGTCCTAGATTCCACTACTCGCCAATATCCACCACCAATATCGATACGAGAATACCATCGGTATCATGGCATCTGCACAGCAGCCCATATACCAAGAGAGGTCAAGTGGTCCAATCCAGTATAGCAACGAAAATTTACAAGCTTCGATAAACAATACCCTTTTTTTCTGTTTGTTTCAAATACCCATTAAGAACTGATGTAACTCATAATGCAGAAATTCACTTCATGCCATGTGATGGAGTCCAAAAGATGCTAGAAGTGAAGAGTGGCAAAATAAATATCATCTACAAAATAAACAGCTAATCTCTGGTCAACAATACATTGGTCAAAGTGGTCAACATTTTCGTCTTCATCTAAATGAAAATCACTTGGCAGTGAAATGTAATAACATTTCGTTCTTTATATTATTACATATAAACAATTTTGGGTATACATTCAATTTCAAAATTGTAGAAATCTTTGACTGAAGAAAGGTGAAATAACAGCATTCCGTAGTGCTTTCAGAATTTTGTATTTTCTGAGTTACCCTTGTATTTTTTGTGTTTATAGTTTATACTATTTACTATTATTAAGTAATATAAGTACATTCTTCTTCAGTGTGATTTTTTTATAGCTTCATTTGTTTTTGCTGAAATCATATTTTGTTCATTAACTTAGTATTCTAGTATATTAGAATGCTTTCCATTTTAAGATTGTATTATTCACTTTTTTGTTGTTCCCCTGGTGTTCTATCTTCCAATGAGCATTTATGCATCCTACACCTACACCTTTCTTGTAAAATATTGCAAATGTACTTGGATATCTTATGATTTCGAAGTTTGTTTTTTATCAATCGTTATTGTTGCCCACTGAAACAGTGACGTAGTTGAGACAAATCCTGTGCTTTTAACTTTATGTGTCAAAGAAGCAACGAATCATTTTGATCTCGTATTTCTGGGAAAAAAAAGCACTAGTGGACACTTCCCAGGAGCTTAGAATTCAAGTTAATCACCAAGCTTTCGATGTACAAATGTGGATTCAATCTATCAGGTATTGTGAAGACTGGTAAACAAGTAGAGGTTCAGAGTTGAGGCAGAAATGTCGGGAGTAGAAAATTCTGTACAGTAAATGATACATTAAACAAAGCAAGCTGCCGATCACACCATTTTATTAGGACATAACACCAAGTCACTCACAGAGAATTTTTGATAGATCACTTTCTTAACAATCGCATTTTTATGATTCTAAAGTGCATAATCATCATCCTTGTAATTGTCGACTCACAAATCACCTTGATTAGTTTACATTCTATGTGTTAAAAGCTGTATATACTAGAGTGGTGAGTGATGAGATCTAATTGAGAAGAAAACTGTCCACTTACATATCTTGTCATAAAGATCACCTTCAGTTGAATTTAGTGCTTATGATATTGTCTAAAAAGACATTGGAAACCATTCATGTCAGAGTAAACAACACCATCATGATCATCTACCTTAGTTACATATGTTCTCCATGTTCATAGATGGATCACTTTGATGTTGATGTATTATAAAAGGTTAGATTATCTATCAGTTTCTCACTCTTTCTGTTGCTCCACTTGACTAAATTATAAAAAAATTACTGTACTGAAATTATTATTTATCGTTATTATTATTATTTGTCTCTTGGGTTCACAGTGGAACATAGGGCTACAGTAGCACATCTCCATTCCACTCTGTTCTCTGCAAAGTTTTGAACCTGGCTCCACGACAGCCCTCAATCTCTCATTTCTTTCTCACATGATCTCCTCCATGTCACCCTCACCTTGGAGGCTCAGCTCATCGTTTCCCATCTGAGTTCCACTCAGGGGCTGACCTGCCGCGTGATGTCCCCGATCGGTCTTCTCAGTGTATGCCCAATCCATTTCTACTCCCTTCAAGTGCATATTCGTTGAGTAATAGCGCGTCACGAAAGGTATTTCCAATAAACTACAGACATTCATCAACAACTGCTTACGCTCGCTGCTGAAGATCAGATGGCCAGAAAAAATAAGCAACAAGGAACTCTGGGAACGAACCAACCAAGAACCTATCACGCAACAAATATGCAGGAAGAAGTGGAGATGGATTGGCCATGCACTGAGAAGGCCGACTGAGGACATCACGCGTCAGGCCCTCGAGTGGAATCCCCATGGGAAGCGACGAGTTGGACGTCCTAGGTGAGGGTGACATGGAGGAGGTCATGCGAGGAGGAAATGAGAGCTTGTGGGCTGTCGTGGAACCAGGTTCAAAAGATCTCAGAGAACAGAGGTCACTGGAGGCGTGCTACTGAAGCCCTATGTTCCACTAGGAACCCAAGGGACTAATAATAATAATAATAATAATAATAATAATAGGTTCTTGCTTCGTTGGTTCGTTCCCAGAGTTCCTTGTCGCTTATTCTTATTATTTTGGCCATGTGAGCTTCAGTATCGGGCCAGCATAGTCCGTTGTTGATGAATATCTGCAGTTTGTTGGAAATGCCTTTAGAAACGCGCCAGTTCTCTCAACCATCACATAGAAGCACTGACTTGACTGGATTGGTGTTGAAAATCCGGATCTCGTTCCAGATACTGAGCGCAGAATATCTCCACACTGATTTCAAGTTAATGAACGCCTGTCTTGCTGTCCTTTGGATCCTGACTGGCTTTGACATCATGATCAATGCCTGTGCCGCCTGTAGTTGAACAAAGCTGCCTATGTAGGTGTAGGTGAAAGAGGCTATTTCCTTTAAGTTTCTCCCATTGATGGTGATTGGAGCTTGTTTTTGTTGTTGGTGGTGGTGGCGTAGGTTGGGTATCATCATCACCTCTGTATTCTCTACTTCCACTTGAAGTCCCATCTTCGCTGCCTCTTCCGTCAACTTGTTGTTTTTCGCCTGTACATCTTCAAGTTTGTGCGACATTAAACAGAAATCATCGGCAAAATCCAAATCTTCTCCCCTGTCCAGGCAGCTTATCCCCCTCTTCTGGCTCCTCACAGTTTGTTGCGTGGTGCAGTTCAGTCCACCACAATCAGGAAGATCATTGGTGATAGTAGGCAACTTTGTCTTACTCCTTCCTGTCTTCACTTCAAAGGCGTCACTCAGCTTCCCATTGTGAATCACTTGGCATATGACGTCGTTATATAGCTGTTGAATGAGGTTGATAAAAGTTTGTAGCACTAATACTGTAGTGCTGGAGCAGTTGCCAAATTACTTCTCGGTCGACGCCTCAATCGAAGGCCTCTTCAAAGTCGATGAAGTCGAGTTAGAGATCCAGTTGATTGCCATTCTATGCTCTGTTCTATCATGATGCATAGCGTTATAATTTAGTCCATTATTTATCATAGGGAATAAGTATTACTCCATTGTTGGTATATTTTACACCTGAAGGTATTTTAAGCACAATGTAAAATATTTTAATAGGCTATGATTGTAATAAACTTTGTATTTTTCAAGATGCCTATGATTTCCTTACATTTTTCAAACAAGTAAAGTTAATCCTTTTTACATGAATATGATCTGTATTCCAAGTCAACTTCTATTTCAAATTAGTAGACATGAAAAACATATCTACTATTATTGAAAATAAATGATAAAGGAAATAAGGCTAGAATTCCAAAGAAATGATGTGATACTTCACTAGTCAAGCATTAATTAATTTTATTATGATCCATTTCTTACCAAAATCAACTATAAAATTAGATGGTAAATAGAATTTGACATTATCACTTATCCATTCATTCCACAAGTGATATCTACCAACACCCTAGAGATTTGAATAAAACTAATTTTCAAAAGTGATAGCTAATTATTAGTATTATCAAAATATTTAAAAGAAAAAAAAATTATTTTTCAATAGTAATAATACTTCTTTATGCAATAAATTTAATGTTTTTCATATCTAATAATATTCTTGTTTTTATTTTTAGCAAAACTGATTGATTGAAGATTATAAAAGTGTTTTTATAATCATTTGAAAATTTGACCTTATAAGGAAAGTAAACGGTAGTGTTTGATTGAAAATAACACATATACAGTTCAAAGATATGCTCAGCATATACTGCATAAAGTATTTAATGTGTTGTTAAATATTTTAAGTGTTTTACAGGAAAAGTAAAGTTGAAATATTCATTTCTAGTTAATATTCATTGTAGACTGGCAACAGTTGGAGGAACAAATGAAACTTGGGAGCAATGGACAGCTGTTCCGTCCTAGTATGGGACTCCTCAACAGTGCGCACCCACCGTCTCGCCAGGGATCGAACCTATGACCTTCAGGCTTCGTGGCCAGCACTTTACCATGGAGACACTGGGTCAGAATCCAATCGTTCATATTTCCAACTTCTGTCAGTTTACGACAACGCGACCACCATCCAATATCATCGTTGAGTAATTATCCTGACAACCATCAGGCTAACCCCACTGGTCACGATTTTTCATTGGAACGTCGGGAATCACCTCTCGAAGCTAGTCACTAATGAGCACCAGTTCATTTGTTGGAAATATGAACCACCTGATCCCGATCCAATGCCTCAACGGTAACGTGCTGGACACGCAGCCTGGAGAACGAGGGTTCAGTCCCTGCTGGAGTCGTGGGTGCGCACTGTTGAGGAGTCCCATACTAGGATGGAACAGCTGTCCATTGCTCCCAAGTTTCATTTGTTCCTCCAACTGATGTTAGTCTGCGATGAATTACAACTTGAAATGTTTTCAAATCCCTAGTACTCCCTCAATATTCATTTCTCTCTATTAATTCCAGTTTGTAGATAAAGCGTCATCATCATTGATAATGATTCTTTTTTTTTTACTACTGAAATTGTTTAGACCAAGCTAACTCAATAGGATACTTTGATATATCTTCTTGAAATTATTTCCTAAAATGAAGAGTTTTTTTTAGCTTTTTTGTAACATGAAACAAAAGATAATTAGGATGATCAAAAAATCTAGTGCGTAATATGGAATAGGAAATGTATTTTTTTTATGCTGTTTGTAGATTTCCAGATTAGATGACTTGAGAACTTGTTCGGATTATGAAAAATGTTTTTATCAATACAATTTTTAACCTATCGACTTAACAGAGATAAAGAGAACTGTTGTGACGTGAAAGGTTGATTTGTGGTTTTGAAAGGAAATTTAATACATAGATCTAAGAAATATCAAGTAACAAGTTGGTATTCATCACGGATTTTTAAGAGTTGGAGAAATGTTGAAAACCTGGGTTCATTCGACTCATCAGTAGTTCGCACTCACAACCCCCGCTAGTGATCGAACCCAAGATATTTATGTGCCATGACGAGCACGTTGCCATTCAGTTAATGAATCTAAACCCACTAGTCCATATTTTCTTAATTATCTTAGTTTGTGACAGCGCAAATTTCATCTGACACCATCGTTATGTATTTATCCTCATGTCTGACTTGATTTGCCACACTGGTCAAGACTTGTCATTATAATTTCGGAAAATCTTATATTGAAGCAAGTCACTCATGAACACTTTATGAATGAAAATCAAAATCAATTCAGTCACTACAAACCTCCAAATTGAAGAATCAAATAGACTAAAGGCAGAATACTTGTAGACTCCGAAAAATACATATTTGGAAGGCAGCTTTTATTCCTAACTAGCAATATGACTTGTTTCATGGGCTAAAATAAGGAGGACTTTGTTGTAAAGTGCACAGACTGTTAAATATTATTCAGAATGTAAGCCTACATAAAAAACAAGTGGTATGTGTTGTTGTCTTAAAATTTTCCTACGGTTATGTTGTTCAAACCGCTGATATAGTCAAAAATGAAAGCGATCAAACGTAGCTTATATATATATATATATATATATATATATATATATTCTCTGAGCTGGGTTATTTAATCGTGAAGCTTTCATCGCCTTGCTAGACGTCATCATCAGCACTAGCTTCAGTATGAAGTGAACTGTCAATGTCTCTGCGTGAGTGATTTAGTAGCATGCTCCGACGATGTGGTCTGTAATTGGTTGTTTCCTTCGATTGTTGTGTCATTGATTGTATAGACTTTCCTGTTGGTTGTTCCTCTGCTTCACCTCTGATAAACGACAGAAAGGTCAGAGTTGAAGCAGAGGAACAACCAACTGGAAAGTCTATACAATCAATGACACAACAATCGAAGGAAACAACCAATTACAGACCACATCGTCGGAGCATGCTACTAAATCACTCACGCAGAGACATTGACAGTTCACTTCATACTGAAGCTAGTGCTGATGATGACGTCTAGCAAGGCGATGAAAGCTTCACGATTAAATAACCCAGCTCAGAGAACATAATACAAGGCAGTATGACAGGGCTTCATTAACCTGAAATCAGTGTAGAGATCTACTGCACTCAGCATAAAGCGTGAACAAGATCCAGATTTTCAACACCAATGTCAAGTCGGTGCTGCTATATTGTTCAGAGAGTTGGCGCGTTACGAAAAGCATTTCCAACAAACCACAGACATGCATAAACAGCTGCCGCATACGTTCACTTGATACTGAAGATCAGATCTCCAGAAAGAATCAGCAACAAGGAACTCTGGGAAAGAACCAACGAGGCAAGAACCTATCACCCAACAAATAGGCAGAAGAAAGCGGAGATGGATTGGGAATAAGCTGAGAAGACCATTCGGGGACATCACGCGCCAGGCCAGATCGTCGAATGGGATCCAAAGGGGAAACGACGAGTTGGGCGTCCGAGGCGAGGGTGACTTGGAGGAGATCATGTGAGGAAGAAATGAAAGATTGTGGGCAGTCGTGGAGCCAGGTTCAAAAGACTTCAGAGAAGAGAGTTCAGTGAAGACGTGTTACTGAAGCCTTATGTTCCACTAGAAATCCAAGGGACGAATAATAATAATCATGATATATATAGTATCTATTAGTATGACTCTTGACTACGAGTCTGCTTATTGCTTACTGGTAAGAATAAATCTTAGGAACTAGATTGTTCTAGAAACTTGTAAGAGAATACTGACTACATGTTTATCAAAGCTTTAAAGCATGTAAATAGAAGTCTTCTTTATGGTGTATTAGCCTGATCGACTACGACTTTTAAGAAAACATACCACAGCTAAATGCGAAGTGGTACTCTGAGAGCAGAGTAAATGCCGCCGTAACGACATTTATTCCGAGGAAAGATAAGATATCACTTGTTCGCTTCATTATCTTGATAAACACATGTCAGACAAGATTCGCAGGATAAACTGAGTTGATTTTTATTTGATGTCTTTTCCTCAGGTGCAATCAGCCTGTAATATAAACGGGAATAGACGCCAGACATCAGATTAACGTAGATTTTGCCTTTTCTATGATATATCGTCTCCTTGCAATCTCCTTAAAGGTGCACGACTTCGCTTCTTATTCATAGCCGCAGCCATAGGGATCAACGCAAAAAACTGGATTTGTGTGTTCAGAAGAAATATGTACATTCACTTTGTTTACCTCGGTTCACAATAGGGTTGACACGTTGTTTATAAACTTTCCTACCACAAATCGCATATTTTAACCTTCCATCCGTTTCTTCTATATTGTCGTTGCTTTGATGAACATTCATTTTCTTACGTTATAAATTTTATACCCTTATTTATTCATACCACAACCTGTAGTCATTTTCAACCATGACATAACACGTCACACTTGTTATTCTCTTTGACCCTTAGTAAACAAACACACATATACACACGCATTCATTACCCAATAAATGCATATAAATGAATCTTGAGGGAGTTGTGGGGATTTGGAAATATTTCAAGTTGTTATTCATACTAAGATGAAACAGCTGTTCAGTGCTCTCAGGTTTCTTTTGTTCCTCCAACTGACGTCAGTCTACAATGAATAACAACTTGAAGTATAAAAATGAATCATTACCTGTAGATTTTGTCCCCTCATTTCGTAATTGTTCTGTCAATATTGACTTCATTGCATAACTAACACACTAGACTGATAACTATTCCTGGTTGTGTGGTGTTATCTGATAACAATGATAACAATTCTACCATTCCATTCGATTTGATCTGGATTCATCCATCATAACATTGACTGTTCCAATATAATAAAAATTAGACATGTCTTATTTGGGCTATTGTATTTCAATAGGACTAATTGTTTCATATTGTATTTCACTTATTCTCATTGATTTATAACTGTAGAGTCTGAAGAAGAAGAAAATGAAAACAATTGTTCACTTAAATTATTCTTGTTCTGAATAGACAGGAATAGTTTGGGATAAAATCGGAAGCATACTTTTTGATTAGGACAAAGTAACGATGAGGATTGGGAAAGACAGATTCAACAAGAGAAACTGGTTGAAGATTAATAACAATAGGAATGGTTATGGTGAAGTCTGCCTACTTTTAAGTAACTAGAAAAGCATCCTAGAGTTTCAACAGCGAGTGTAAGAAGTCATCATAAAATTATCCTTGCCATAAAAATAATAACAACAGATTTGTTACACAGAAACAAACAGCTGATTCTTATATTGCATAATATATATATGGAACAAATGAGGAAAAAGGAATAAAATAAATGAGAAGGATATAAAACAGAGGATGCAATGGATGAAACAAACAAGTAGTTACTGAGGTAAAAGGAGATTGATTGTTGTTTCTTCATGGACACAGACCTCAGACTTAGAGGACTTCGTTGGCACTAATGATGGATCATGGCTGGCAGTGGAATCCAGGATGCGCATTTCGTCCTATTTGGGACTCGTCAGTTGGATGTACCTGCTTCCCAGTGAGTGACGTTGTTCTCACCGGGATTCGGACTTGGGAGCGATCGCTTCAAACGCCAGCACGTCATCCACTACACCACCAAGCCACGATAGCCGTTTCTTGTGCGACGGCTATAATTTTTAGTATAATCAACGACGGTATCATATAAAAACCCTTATACTAAAAACTATAGCCGTCGCACAAGAAACGGCTATCGTGGCTTGGTGGTGTAGTGGATGACGTGCTGGCGTTTGAAGCGATCGCTCCGAAGTTCGAATCCCGGTGGGAACAACGTCACTCACTGGGAAGCAGGTACATCCAACTGACGAGTCCCAAATAGGACGAAATGCGCATCCTGGATCCCACTGCCGGCCACGATCCATCATTAACATAATCAGATTGCTGGCAATATCGTGGCATCCGCACAGGAGCCCATATGCTAATAGGGACTGATCAGTTTGGTTCAATCAAAGACGGTATCATATAAAAACCCTTATACTTTGTTGATATTAATTGAGAATACAGTAACAGAAAAGTGTTTTATAGATTTACCATTGTGAGGGTTGCAGATGTGACTACGCTTTGTCCTAAATAGAATAAATGGTATGTGGTTGGACGTGGGAATGTAACCACAGTCTAGAATCAGCCGGCGTGCATTTAGTTGGTAAATAAAGGAAATGGTGTTTTAGAAAGGACTAACAGAGGATTGAATGTCTCTTTTGATAAAATCTAACCAAACACTAAGCTATTTTGTTTGCACAACATTAGTCAGGCTAGATATCGATCGAAATTAGACTGGCAACCATCTAAATTTGCTTACAACTGTAATCATACATTGATAGGCATAAGTCGAAAGAAGCGTATGAGGAAAATGAGTCTCTCCTCGTTTTTTGATAATACCCTTCATAGCTTATGGCTCAACACTTCAAGAATGGATATCAAATGCATTCTCAGCTGAAAAAGAAAAAGTCGTCCTTTTTTCTATGCTTAATCATTAAGAAAAGTTAAACGGACTTAGTTTGTGTCTATCTCCGACTTCAAGGAAGGTTAAACCACACACTGGTATCAGTCAGAGAATTATGGAAAATAATGATGGATTCGAAGGCTACTGCATGCTAGTTTGATATAGTCGATAATGAGAAAATCATTCAGAGACAAATAAATTATTTCCAATTAAATGATTTACATTCCAGACTATTTTCTCACAAAATATTCGAAAGGAATTAGTCTTAGTCATGGTCCAGAATTCAGGTTATTTGACTATCAAGAGTTGTCACATCTTCAAAAGTAATCGTAAATAACAGGTCAATTTTGTAAGATTTCTGATGGTTATCTAACGAATAACGTCGGACACTCTGTAAACTGACATATGATCAACACCTGATAAACGGATACCTGTTTATGCAGGATATTTTAAGCTATGAGTTACATAGGAACATTGATAAGTAGGCAACTGATTAAGCCTTTCTTGGCAGATATATGTTTTACATTCTGAAATATCTTAATGCTGATGAGAGCAGCTAGCCTAGAGATGAAACCTTTGAGAACAAACCTGAAGGCTTGGAGAACACCAGAGAGTTAGAAGAATATTAACTGGCCAGTGAATGCTTATAATGTATACCTTACCAATTGGCATGTTATAGTGATGTTTAGTGTTTTATATTACATGCTTTCAGTATACCGGGATCAACTAAATATGCAATCGCAGTGCCAGTATATCTGTCTTCTCAGTGATTCAACTCCCTGTCTACTCGACTTTTGCTACTAATATTTTAGCAAGCTTTGTGATATGAACCGTTTAAATACTCAGAGATTTATAATCACTGTTTTAATGGTTGTATTTGAAAAGAAAATCGGTGTTGTTGAAAACTAAATAGAAAACTACAATGAGTACTGTATGAATATCAATACATGCTCCTTCGATTCAGATTGGTGTATGCTGCTCTGAATGATACAACAAGCAGTTTGATAACTTGTTGACCATATTCTTCTATGATATGAACACAACTGAAGGTTTAAACAAAATACTGTTCATTCTGAAATTTTTTAAACAGTTGAGTCTTCTGCATCAAACGAAAAAAGATGCCAAGAAAAACGGAAAAGTTATTTAAGAAATTTGTTATCCTCAGAAGGTAGGAATACTTGTGTGTTGGATTGCAAGAACAGAATGGTTTTAGTTAACAGTTATTCTACAGATTTTATTAAAGATAGGAAGCCAAAAGTTCGCTGTACATCACATGAATATATACACCTCTAGATCTTGAAGTTTAATCAGTAAGTGGGTTAAAAACTGGTTATGTTTGGACAAAATAAAGTCAAGGTCTTTCTCAGGGACTTTGAGTCGGTCGCGGAGCTGGTGGGTGTTTGGGATCTAGGAGTGAAGGTTGTGGTACTTGGCACGTTACTGAGGGGTTGGGCGAAAACAGTGTCTGACGGCGTGGAATGTGGAGATGGGAAGGAGACTTGGGAGAGAATGGCTGAACGCCTGGAGGCGGAGTTTGACAGCCTAGTGGATAGGGAGCTGGCGATGCAGCAGTTCCAGAGCACGAAACTTGGAATAGACGAAGACCCGCTGGTATTGTCTGTGAATTTGACTAAACTAATTCGGCGAGCACTTCCTACGTTGGATTAGGATTCCCAGGAGCAGTTGCTGGGTGCACAGTTCACTGAAAGTGTCCCGAAATCCATTGCCCGGCAGCTACGACTAGTCAACGTAGCCCAAACCATGGATATTGTTAGATGGCCAACGTCACCAGACAGCTAATGAGCACAGCAGTAGCTGCAGTGCAGTCACCAGAGGTAAATAACTGGAAAAAACAACCTTCAGAAGGTGGCTGCACTTCGAATGAATATCAACAGACAGAGTAAATACACTTTGCATACGGAAAACCCGGACACTGGAGAAGAAAGTGTCCGGAGAGGCGAAAAACGTTTTGAACGATATAATATGAGTTCTGTTTTTCCAACTAGACTAGATATTGTAGGAGCCATAGATCGAGGTGCTGTGTATGCTAGAATACGAATAAATTATCGGGAGATAGTGTGTCTAATAGATACAGGGGTGGCAGGCTCACTGATAGATAAGAGTCAGTCTCAGAATATAAGACCATGTGTGCTAACGGTCCATACGGTTGGGGACATGCATTAGAAATCACAGGCTTATCAGATTGCATCGTCAAGATCAGAAGTCGGAAAATTAAACTTCCATTTATCTTGACTACATATCTACAACGGCCAATCCTAGTTGCTGATTTTTTGACAGAAGTGGGCACAGTTATTAACACGAGAACGGAATTAGTGGTGACGAAGTACAAGTCGTTCACCACACAGGAAAACAGCAAGGTAGCAGAGCGCGAGGTATCAAAAGCACCACATCAAGGAGCGCCAAACATCATGAAGTTGGTTAGGAAATACGACAGATTGTTCCCAGGAGATGGAGACCTTTCGAATTCTATGACAAGGTTCAGCATGAAATCCCAGTGACAAGCAATGACAACATTTACAACATGGCGGATACCATGTCACTTGGAAGAAGAAATTGGGCGCCAGGTTGAGGAAATCCTAAATGAAGGCATTATTGCAGATGCTAATAGCTCATACAGTTCTCCAGTACTTTTAGTAAGAAAGTCCAATGGGAAATATAGATTCTGCGTTGATTTCCGAGAGTTAAATAGCATAACGCAACTGAAGCCATGTGCTATGCTGACGGTAGCTGAAAAACTGGATCGTTTGCAGAATGCGAAAGTATTTACAGTTCTGGACCTCCTCTCAGGCTACTGGCAGCTACCAATAAAAGAAGGCCATAAAGAGAAAATAGCATTTATTGTGGGCAAGAAGCAATGCCAACTCAAGCGAATGCCATTTGGTCTGGCACGTGCGCCATTTACATTTAGATGGTTGATGTTGTTGCTGAAGAATTTAGAGAACGTAGAGGTGTATGGTGATGACCTGGTGGTGTACATTCGGACGGAAGCGGAATATCTGGAGCATGTGGAAGCTGTTTTAGGACTCATTGATGAGTTTGGACTTCGGATCAATAAGACAAAATCTCAGGTAGCAAAGAAGAGTGTTACATTGTTGGGACATAAAGCTGGAAACGGTGAAATAAAACCATTACGTGAGAAAATTCTGGCAGTCAGAACTATTCCAGTGACGAATTCCAAGAAGAAACTGTGACAGTTCTTGGGTAGAGCAGCATTCTACAAAAAGTTCAGTGAGATAGCAGCGCCTTTATATAAGTTACTTGGTAAGCCCAAATTTACTTAAACAGAGGAGGCACAGAAAACATTTGATCATATCAAAGAACTCCCAAATGACCAGGAGATGACTTTTAAACTACCAATACCCGGCAGGCCATTCATCGTGTCCACCGATGCAAGTGATTATAGAATAGGCGCAGTCCTGAGACAGACTGAAGGAGTAGTGGAGTATGCCTGCCATATCCTGACATCTGCAGAAAAGAAATATCCCACAGCTGAAGAGGAATGTCTGGCGATAGTTTGGGCATTTGAGAAATGGAGAACGTACCTTCCCGGTCAACTATTCCATGTTGAAATGGATCATAAACTTCTACAGTGGCTTAAGACAGCGAGAGACCCCAAAAGAAAATTATCACGTTGGGTGTTACGATCGTGAGGGTAAGATTTCACAGCCGCCCATGTAGCAGCGAAAGAAGACTGGTTAGCAGACTTCTTATCAAGATCAGACGAAGAAAGTGAACTATCTGAGATTGCATACGGTGTATATGTAGTGAAACGGGACCCAATAAGACTTACTCGCCTTCAGAAGTCGGACCCTAGACTTAAAGAAGCGATAAAAGCCATAACTGAAGAAATGGTGACACAAAAGTTTGTAGGAAATAAGGAGTTGAGAACGTTGTTGACACAGAAAGAACGCCTACGGATGAGTATTATGGAAGGCTGACGTGGCGAGAAAACGACAGGAGCTGGTTGGTAGTGATTTCGAAATGTCTGGGCGACAAAATGATACAAGAATGCCACCAGTTAGCTCATATAGGTGTCTCACGGACAGCCGACCTTCTCAGACAAAGTGGATAGTGACCAGATATGAGAAAAGAGGTCGCCAAACACTTGCTGAACTGTCCTCATTGTCAACTGATAAAAGGTGGTCGGTATGTACGACCCCCACCTCAGTCGATTGTAGTGGAGGGAGTTGGTGACCTATGGTCTGTGGAAGTAGTGGGACCATTTCCGCAGACATCTGCTGGCAATCAATACCTGTTGGTGATGACGGAGAATGTTACACGATGGGTTGACCCTGTCTCAATTCCCGATCAATGCGCGAAGACAGTGACCGTAGCGGTGATGCGGCATGCTGTCGCAGATCACGGTGCCGAAAATGATATTGACCGACCAAGGTCCTTGTTTTAAAGAACCCAAATATTGTTTGGAGCAGCTTGATACCAAGAGAATAAGAACGACACCGTACCACCCGTAGACTAACAGTTTGACGGAACGGAATAACCGTACACTTAAGGAGTGGTTGGCTTCGAAAGGAGGAAATTGGGAGACGGAACTGCCGTTAATATTATTAGCTCATCATGCCTTGGTACAAGGAACAACCAAGAAGTCGTCGTTCCGGTTAGTGTATGACAGGAAATCACGATTCCCAATACATAATAAGATCTGACCCCAACAACAGCCATGGAACATGACAAGATTGATAGAGGAGCGGAAACAGGCAATCAGAAATGTGAAACGGAAACAGAAAGCTGATGCTGAAAAATTTGAGCAGAGAGAAGGAAGTAAATGGAAACCGTTTAGGGTCGTAGATCAGGTGAAATGTAAAGAATGAGGATATACATCAGGAGGTGAATACGGTAGAAGGAAACTACTCCCGAAGTGGGAAGGATCATACATCATTACAGAGAGACGCGATTCAGCTTATACCATCAAAACAGGGGACAAACAGAAAAGAGTAAACGCCAGCCTACTTCAAAGATGGAAGCAGTGGAAAAAAGACGAAACAGCGAGTGAAAACAGAGAGAAGACAGGACCAAGACGATCAACACAGCTGCAAGCCCGAAATTTTGACTGGGCGACGAGTGTAGTGGGTGTTGCTGATCCGAATGGATATAAGTAGTATATATTGAGAGGGTGGCAGAAATCATAGGGAATTATAGCAGTGGATAAAGATTCTGCAAAGAGAAAATCAAGGCACAACAAAAGCGTATGAAGAACAAATCAAGAGAGTAGCAGAGGAGGAAATGAAGCATATTTTGCAAATGACGGTTTTCGAGCAAGGTGTACCATATTTAACGGCTCTTGTACCACATGGTGTTCTTTCCTTCGTCCCGATCTTCTCGTTACTTGCACTAACTATAGTGCTGCCTTGATTCCAGTGTTTATTCTCTTCGTATCATTCAATTTGGCTAGTATTCATTGTTCCTTTCATTGAATTTCTTATCTGTGTGCACAATCCTTGGACCTTTCCATATTAGATTTGTTTATTTGATATAAAGCGCACAGTGATACAGTATTATTTACTTGATTACGTTTCGAGCATAAATTATTGCTCATAATCATATCAATGTAATCACACTTCTTTCGACATCTGATTTTATAGTCCTGTCACCTGATCTCTCTTTGTTTTTTTGTTTTTTGATTGGTAGTAAAGTTTTCCATATCTCTGGTATAGGTGTTGCGTCATTCCTATTACATGTGTTGGGTGTGATTCGATGAACAAAGATTCAGTAATTAATCTCTCTCTCTCACCTAGCTATATTAGACTTAAGTACAGTGGTTTTGTCCCATCCTATTGTGTGGTTGTGTGTTAATGAATGTAATGCAATGGCTGAGTGTTTTTCTAGGTTATTGATCTTATTGGGGTCTGCCGTTCTATGTTTAGCTAAATTCCTATGTTCTGTTAATCTAACTGACCCCGACCGGCTAGTTTGACCTATGTATTTGACTTCACAGTCATTACATGGAATTTGGTAGATTATATTATTTTGCTTAATTGGTTCTATCGGATCTTTTAGCCGACACAGCTTACCTCTAAGTGAGTTTGTTGGTTTAAATGCCACCCTAATTCCAACCTTGTTGAGAATCCTACGTATGGTTTCTGATGTTCCTTCCTTGTATGGTATCACAATAGAGGTGTTGATTTCCTTTCTACTTATGTTGTCACTATTATTTGTATTTGTATTAGTGTTATTATTTTGCTTCTTATGCGTCCGTGTGAATTTCTTAATAAAATGATGGGGATAATTATTAATTATTAACGCTTCTTTTATGTGTTTCAATTCCTTATTTAAGTCCTTACAATGACTAGTGAGTTTCTCAGCTCTGTTATTTAGACATTTGACTAAACCCGCTTTAACTGACACTGGATGAGATGACTTGAAGTCTAGATATGTGTTAGAATGTGTTGGTTTTCTGTAGACGGTAGTATCTAAACCACCATCTATCCTTCGTTTTATTCTGCAATCCAACATAGGTAATTCTCCTTGTTCATTTTCTACTTCGTAAGTGAATTGGATTGCGTTAACTACTGAGTTTATGTGTGTCAAGAAACTGTCGATATGTTCCGATTTCAACACTGTAAATGTGTCATCTACATATCGCCACCATATCTTAGGTGTCGGATTATATGTTCGTAAAGCCATATCTTCCCAACTATCCATAAATATATCTGCTACTATAGGGGATATTGGTGATCCCATTGCTACTCCTTCTGTTTGTCTATATATCTTTCCCTGAAACTTGAAGACTGTCGAGGTTAAGCATAACTGCACTCCTAACATGATTTCACCAACCGATGCCTTGGTTCTTTGAGTAAGTTGTGAGTCAGTATCTAGTTGATTTCTGACTGCCTCCAGCTTTCATAGTCTTTCTGGACGACATCATCAGCGCTAACTTCAGTATGAAGTGAACTATCAATATCTCTCCGTCAGTGACTTAGTGGCTTGCTCTGACGATGTGGTCTGTGATTACTTGTTTCCTTTGATTGTTGTGTCAGTGATTGTATAGACTTTTCTGTTGGTTGTTCCTCTGCTTCACCTCTGAACCTTCTGTCGTTTATCATCTTTCTCATCGATTGATAAATTGGGTTTGTGTCTGACTGACCTGAGTGCCAAGCTTCTAGGAATTCTCTTATATTCTTTGTGTTTCCTCCCTCTTTTCGAGATTTCTATATTGTCGAGATTGAATTCATGTCCATAGTTGTTATCCACATGCATTGAAATGAGTGATGAAATGTCGTGGCGTTCAATAGGTAATTGGTGTTCATGTAGACGAAGACGAAGAGTGTAACCACTTTGTCCAATTTAGTGTTGACTACAGTTATTAGATTAACAGAACATAGGAATTTAGCTAAACATAGAACGGCAGACCTCAATAAAATGAATAATCTAGAAAAACACTCGGCCATTGCATTACATTCATTAACACACAACCACACAATAGGGTGAGACAAAACCACTGTACCTAAGTCCAATATAGCTAGTTAGGGCACAGAGAGAGAGAGAGAGAGACTGATTACTGAATCTTTGTTCATCGAATCAACACTCAACACATGTAATAGGAATGAAGCAACACCTATACCAGAGATATGGAAAACTTTACAACCAATCAAAAAACAAAAAAACAAAGAGAGATCAGGTGACAGGACTATAAAATCGGATATCGAAAGAAGTGTGATTACATTGATATTATTATGAGCAATAATTTATGCTCGAAACGTAATCAAGTAAATAATACTGTATCACTGTGCGCTTTATATCAAATAAACAAATCTTATATGGAATTACATTCTACCACAGTGCCCAAGTTTTTCACTTATATTAATCCTTGGACCTGCTATCACATATTATATTGATAAGTTATGATTCTGATACATAAGATTATTAGATTACCCAGTGTACTAATAATCAATGTAACTTTAGTCGATGTATAGTCGTGAAATAAAACGGCATCATTTTACAAGCTCCGTTCGTTTAGCTATGTTTAAATCTGTCAAGAAATTTGGATTCATGAAAATGCTTATATTTTCTTCATTTCATCTAACCCTTGTTAACTGCTATAATTCTTGAAATTCACATCTATGAACATTGACAGTTTATAATTGTTATCTATGTGTGTATATTTTTCTAATCAGTAATTAGTATACAATCTTTTACCGATTAAATAATTACATTTGCGCTTTTCACTGTATACTTTCATTTCAGTATAGAGTTTCAATGAAACACGTTGTTTGTAGAGGGTTCTTGGAATTTTTTAGCATGATATATGCCTCGAGCTTGAATGGTGTCGAATTAAGGTCTTAAAAACTGTGCATTCATTACAGCATCGTATATATATACTTTATTGAGGACATCTAGTGAGAAGTGACTTTGTATTCAACAGCATGCTACGGCTGATTGTGTATTACGTCATCATGTAGATATAAATTTCAATGAAAAGTCAATGGAAATAAAACTTCTGTACTGAGAGGAAAGGTAGAGAAGTTGGAGATTTATGAAGATGTATAAAAAGAAAACATCTTTCAATCATTTAATTCCTTACAAATCAATCAACAGGAAAATAATTCACTGTTCATTAGTTATTGACTTTGAGATAAAAAATATCTTTATAAGTAATATTTATCTTTCATTTTAGAAAATTGATGCAAATTAATTATTTATCTATAAATGATTACATTCAATGCATGAGCAATTTGAAGACTAGACGGATATTGAGATGTAATTAGACAAGATAGTTGTTAACTGTCATCGAAAAGGGTGGACGGTTGTTATTCAGTGAGCAAGACACCCACACTTAGAACAAAACTGCTATCTAGGTTAATATGATTATCAATAGTTCTCTATGCTATACTGATTCATCAAAATCAACTAGAAATGTGAAACGTGAATGATCCTGCATCGCAGATGTATATATCTTCGTTATGTGAAGACATTGGAAACTCTATCAATAGATTTCGACTCATATTGTTTCACTTATGTACTACTCAACAACTTTAATAGTGAGAAACCGCTCATATTGATCTGTGATTGTCGCCAGGCATATCAAAGTGATCTAATCACGGTACTCTCGTTACGTTCATTTCAGGCCTAGCTCATCAATAGTGTAGTTGGAAAAGTTCAGCTCATACATCGGAATTAGTTCACATCAACTGATTCTGGCTAGCTGAAATCTGTAGATCAACCTAAGGGGTTTCTAACTACTCGGATTGTTCCGTAGCATATTTTTGCTAGTCTATAACGCTTTTGTGTTAGAGATCACACCTTTTTATCTTGGCTTCCAAGTGGTTTTCTTCAGAAACTCTTTTAGTACCACAGTTGGGATGGTAGTTGCAAAACAACTCACCTACGAAAAATGTCAACATGAACATTGTATTCCGTAAATCATTTGTAAACTGATCATCCGATTATAGTTGTATTGGTTGCTAACTAGTCTGTTTATTGCACATATTTTGAAGTGTAGGAGATGTGACTCCTTGAAAAGGACTGGTTACTTGGTTACTTGTCAATATTTCGATGTAACTCACAGTTCAAAATACTCTGCATATACAAGTATCTACTACTTATGTACTGGAGATTAAGTAGTTACTAAGCCATTCATGCAACGCCATTCAGGATAGGATTTCATGAGTTGGATGGCTATTAAAAATCTCAGAAAGGAGAACTGGTGTTTCTTCCTCCTCCGAAAAATACCAGATAGCTCTGTATAATCACTGTTACTGAAGCATCAAACTAGAGTTGACTCATTTTGAACTATTCAATATGAGATCAATCAAAGAGGTACAAATCATTTATTGGAAAATGGTTTCTTCCAGTCTCAACGATTTCAACGTTATCGACTGTTTGAAAGTCAAGAAATAGCATACAACAGCCGTCAAATCCATCATGGCTTATCTTAATTCTGTAACTGATATGTGTCGGTGGTATGATGTTCCCAAACTTGTGACAATTTTGTCACAGGTCAAATAAATGAAGGAGTTGTTGTACTTTCTCTCGATATGTGGTGAAAATATCGTTTTTGAGGTATATAATTCTCACCTCACTTTGTTCAAAAAGTTTATTTCTATACTTTTATCTAAGCGTAAGAAGAACTGATGTAAAACAAGAAAAAAAGTGGGTAGTTTCATGGTGAAATCGTTTTTAGATTGAAAATGGCTTTCTTAACCAACTAATCACTTTATTTAACGTTTTGTGTATTTTTTTTAAGTAAATATAACTTGATAATGTTGTTAAATACATATCTTTGGGCTCCAGTTCACTTTTTGTTATACAGAGGGTGTAAAAACTTAACATTCAGATTGTGTTATATGAACTGAAAATAATTGCTTACCATTTTGAAGAAAGAATAATTTAACTCATATCCATAATTATTTTCAGTGGACTTGTGATGATCTATTATGTATCAGATAGAACTTGTATTTCGATAATTCTTCAAAAAAGGCGACCTGCTTAAATCTTGGGCTGATTATATTCCATCAAATGTCTTCTTTTTAGTTAGTTTCAGTCTTTTAAATATCTTCTGAACTCATCATGTACTTTAGCATTAAAAAAAATGTTTTTGAACTTTCCCTTCTTAAGCCAAGAACAAAATAACGGAAAAACATTCGATTAGTTGGAGGTGGATTCATAAATGCTCAAAAATACACCACATTACTGTTCCTAGGATACCTGTATGGGATTATGAATTTCTGGGCTGGCTGACTGAACTGATACCATCAAAATTACACCGGATTTTTTGTTAATTTCCGAATCGAGAACAGGTGTTAATGTAACACTAGCTGCCCATTTGGCACTCATGTCTTCAATACTGTTATTATTAATACTATGTGGATGTGAGAACAATATCACTCACTGGGGTGCAGGTACATCCAGCTGACGAGTCCTAAGTAGGACGAACACGCGTCCTAGATTCTTCCGCTACCCATAACCAAGCAAATTACGCTAGGAAAGGAATTCGTTGAAATATTCAATGCTAAACATTGCATACTATATCATACATGCTCCTTGGAATAAAGTGGATACTACTGTTATATTGAATTTGTTACAATACTTGTCAGTTAACTTTTCCTACAGGATTCATGACATCAGATCATATGAAGGAACTGAATACTTCAAGATAAAATTTGTAGATTATGTCAACAGACTACTTTGTCTCGTTAGTAGTTTGAGAACTAACTTTATATTAATTTATTGGCCAGGTCTAAAATTTTATATTCGAATAATGAACTGAAATCATAGTGTAAGTCAGGCTAGTTAGTAACCTCATGAAGAAGTTATGAAGCATTTATGCTTTATAATTACTACAGATTTACAAAGAGCTTCATTGTCTGTATCAACAGAATACACACTAATTTATATACAGCGATCAAACTTATAGACGACAAGGAATGAATAGTATGCTATTGTAAGTTATGCAATTAGACTTTGATGGAAATCTACCAGTGATGCTAATTAAAGTTTGAAAAATGTTCAAACTAAAGCTGATGTTCTCATTGGGTATTGAACAGTGAACTTCGGAAATACAACACAACTTCGTGCAAACTTCACTTCTTCATTTCTTGAAATGGAGAATCATTGCAATATACACAAAACAGTCACACTGAACTAGCATTGTGGAAGGTTTATTGAGGTCAGTGAACTTGAATAACTTCATAAAAATTGTATTTGTAAAATAAACTGACATCATTCGACGATATCTTTTTTCCATCAAAGTCATTTACCAACCTGTATATTCATGAATATGTGTATTACAGTAGGCAGAATGTTCTAGAATTATCCCTCGTCAGGGAGCAAAATATATTGAATATTGAATAACTATCTTTGCCGTAGACATCATAATGCCTTGAATGTCATAGATTCATTCTGTATCATATAATTATGCGTTTTATTTTCATAATTCCTTGTTTATTTTCTCATTATAAGCACAAACGTGTATTAATTAGTTAGTTATTAAGTGTATTTAACCTCCTGACCTGAACTGATTTTGGAGTGTTCTGCCCACTGTAGCATATTCATGAATGTACAGCTTGGCGAATGACTTCGAAAAGAAAATTTTTTCTTCTTCACAACTGTGTTCCCACTCTTCCTATGATCAAATGGGTGTATTCTGTTTTTATCGATATTTGCAATCGGTCATTATTATACTTGATTGAACTGCTGGACTTCTGTTGACAGATAACTTCTTATGTGAATGCCTTAGCACTGGGTGAACATTTATTATGTTGTTGTTTTTACTTGATGGTTAGTGGTGGAAACCAGAACATGCGTTTTGTCTCATTTGACAGTTTTTCACAGCAAAATAATTTCATCAGCTGAATGTAAACACAATAAACAAATAAATAATCGCTGTAGCAAATATTGACGTACTTTATATGAAGGATATTAATATATCAGTGTACGTTTGAAGTTCAGAAAGGTTACAATAATAAAATTCAGTCAGACTAGAGAGCGATACATTTTATAAGACAAGGCGAGGAGCATTCGTGAGTAGATTTGACAAGATTAGGTATAGTGCGAAACAGTTTGATGCTTATTTAATAACGTCAAACGTTACCCGTTGGGTAAAGAATGGCTATGGTTACTTAGTAACCTAAGAAATCAGGTTTCAATGTTTAAATTGCTGAGTATTCGATCCAAGTCTAGGTGTAACAATGTAAGTCACTGAGAAGCTTGTGCATCTAGTTAACAACTCACTTGTGAATAGAATGAAATGTATTTTTTGGATTCTTTTGCTAGCCAACACCCATCAATGACATCGAAATCACTGATAGGTGGGATGAATTATCTCAATAACAATAGAATCATCTTTAATATGAATATGGATAGAGATTTACATCAAGTGAGGATACTACAACTTTAGAAAAAGAAAGAATAACTACGTAAACGATTTAAGTAATAACTAATGCTGTCAGACTTATTCAAAGACATTCCTCACTCTGCTTTATACAATAAGTCTCTAGTTTGACTGAATTTCGATTGTTTTAACTTTTTTCAGATTGTGGATCGAGGTACTTTTTTGATTTTCAAAACATTGACTGTTATGTTAAAAAACTTCTTATGAAGTATGTTTATATTTGTTAAAGTTATCCATCATTTAGTCATTCAAGCTAAATACAGCTAAATGAAATTCTTTTGTAGTGAAAAGTTGTAATCTTATCATAAGAACGGTCTTCTTATGGCGCTACTTAAGAATGATTGGTTCTAACAAGCTTGATTTCTAAGACTTCAAATACACCAAAAATACTGCTCACTGTTTGTCGATCCATCCGTCAGCTTACCTGGCTACCAGCCTATCTGCCTGTTTATCTCTTTATATATGTAGTGCTTATTTATTTATAAATATATCTGCTACCACTGGGGATTTATGGATAGTTGGGAAAACATGGCTATACAAATGTTTAATCCTGCACCTAAGATATGGTGGCGATATATGGATGACACACTTACTGTATTGAAATCGGAACATATCGACAGTTTCCTCACACGTATAAACTCAGTAGTAGGCACCATCCAATTCACTTATGAGGAGGTAGAAAATGAACAAAGAGAATTACCTATATTGGATTGCAAGATAAAATGAATAACACGGTGGTTTGGATAATACTGTCTACAGAAAACTGACACATTCTAACAGGTATCTAAACTTCACGTCATCTCATCCAATGTCATTTAAGAAAGGTTTAGTTAAGTGTAGAAATGATGGGGCTAGTAAACTGATTAGCCAGTGCAAAGATTTAAACAAGGAATCGAATCACATAAAAGCAGCGCTAATAGTTTTCTAGTTATCCCCTGCAGTTTATCAAGAAATTCGTGTGAACATATAAGAAGGGAAATAATAACAATAACACGAGTACGAGTAATGACGACAACACAAGTAGAAAGGAGTTCACATCATTCATTGTGTTATCCTATTAAGGAAGGAGTATTAGAAGCTTTAAGGGGTGTCCTCAACAAGGCTGGAATTATGGTGCAGTTAAACCTACAAACTCGCTCAAAGATAAACCTTGTCGGCTGGCGTAAGGATCCCATAGAACTAATTAAGCAGAATAATCGAACCTATCCAATTCCATGTAATGACTCTAAGGGCAAGTATATAGGTCAAACTAGCCAGTCGGGGTCAGTTAGAATGACCGGACATAGGAATCTACCTAAAAAAGGAATGACAGACCCGCATATGATCAATAATCTAGAAAAACACTCGGCTATTGCAATGCATGCATAACAGCACAAAACCACTGTGCTCGAGTTTCTATATAATTAGGTGGGGAGACATTGATTACCTAATCTTTGTTTATCGAATCTACACCCAACCAATGCATGTAACAGAAATGATGCAACGCTTATACTAGAGATATGAGAAGTTTTACTACCAATCAAAGCAAAGAATAAGAGGTGACATAACTATAAAAATCAGATATCGAAAGTAGTATGATTACATTGATATGATTGTGAGTAGTGATAATTTATGCTTGAAAAGTCATCAACTAAATAATACTGTATCACATTGTGTGTTATAAGTCAAACAAACAAATCTAATATGAAATAACATTCCACCATAGTGACCAAGTTTTACACTTATATTTAAAAAAAAAACCCATTGTCATCTACCATGAAACACATTAAGGTTTCGTTTTCTGATTTACTGTAGAGAAATGATCAGCTAGGAATACTTTGATTTGTTGAAACCTCACTTCATCATGAAATACAAATCTTCTCTATTTTTGTGCAAACAAATTTTTACTTAAATAAATAATCTCTTTTGCGATAGGCAATAGGAACATTAGAAAAGAAAATTCTCTCTTTTACAATTTCATTTTCATAAATGGTATATGATGAGATTTACTCAATAGTTAAGGTGTATAATACCATATTTATTTGTTAGTATATAATGTCAAATGTTTTATGATAAGTAGAATAGCTAAATGAATTGATATGAATATGATTCGAAAACAAGAGAATTAGGGTCAAAAGCTGTAACGAATAAAAAAGTGGATGATAATAATTTGGTTCCATTTAGAAGTAGTTAATTGAATCTTTTAATGCAGTTCATGTGAACAAAAAAAGAGATGAATTTTATCCTCTAAAATCGAAATATTTTAGAACTCTAAAATAAAATCGAATCAGCGATAGTTCCAGTTTTTTGAATATGACTATAAACGTACAAAAGGTTCTGTTTTAGGATTATGCAATAGTAAAGGGATCAGTGATGTCAAGTATGGTAATGTCAAATGAAATCACTGTAAAAAAGGTTGATATCTTGGTACTCCCCTTTGCCCAGTCATACTACATGGTGTTATCAAATGAAGAAGAAAATAATCCATGATGACTGACCCACGCTCATTACTCCATAAGACCGTGAGATAATTTTAAGATGAACAGTTGCGAGAAGCATGAATAAATGGTTAGTGTAGGCTAATCATACACAAGCAGAATAAAATGGTTCTCTTATTGACCTCATCAAAGTGTTCGTTGAAACTTCACCGTCAGTTATTATTATTATTTATCCCTTGGGTTCCTAGTGGAACATAGGGCTTCAGTAACACGTCACCATCACACTCTATTCTCTGCAAACTTTTGAACCTAGCTCCACGACTGCCCACAAGCTCTCATTTATTCCTCACAACATCTGCTCCATGTGACCCTCAGCCGGGACGCCCAACTCGTCGTTTCCCATCTGGGTTCCATTTGAGGGCCTGGCCTTTCGCATGGTGTCCCCAAATGGTCTTCTCAGTGCACACCCAATCCATTTCCACTTTCTTTTGCATATTCGTTGAGCGATAGAACCTTGGTTGGTTTGATATCAGTCGAGAGTTCCTTATTGCTTATTCTTACCATTCTGGCCATCTGAGCTTCAGTAGCACGCCAGCGTAGGCAGTTGTTAATGAATATCTGTAGTTTGTTGAAAATGCCTTTCGTAACGCGCCAAGTCTCTGAACCATATAAAAGCACCGACTTGATATTGGTGTTGAAAATCCGGATCTTGTTCTTTGTGCCGAGTGCAGAAGATTTCCACACTGATTTCAAGTTAATGAACACCTCTCTTACTTTTCCAATCCTGGCTGGCTTTGATGTTCTCGTCTGTGCCTGTGCCGCCTGTAGTTGAGACAGTGCTGCATAGATAGGTGAAAGAGGCTACTTCCTTTCAGTTTCTCCCGTTGATGGTAACTGGAGTTTGTTGTTGTTGGTTGGGTATCTTCATCACCTTTGTCTTCTCTATATTCACTTGAAGTTCCGTATTCACTGCCTCACCTTCTCTGTCAACTTGCTAGTTTTTGCCTGTAGATCTTCAAGTTCGTGAGACATTAGACACAAGTCATCGGCGAAATCTAAATGTTCTAGGATCTTTTCGTCGGTCACACAGCGTATCCCCCTCTTCTCGCTCCTCACAGTTTGTGGTGTGGTACAGTTCAGTCGACCACAATCAGGAAGATCATCGGTGACAGTAGACAGCCTTGTCTTACTCCTTCCTGTCTTCACTTCAAAGGTAGCACTGAGCTATCCATTGTGAATCACTTGGCATATGGCGTCGTCATTTAGCTGCTGAATGAGGTTGATAAAGATTTGTGGCACTAAAACTGTAGTGTTGAAGCAGCTGTCTGCCAAATCACTTCTCGGTTGACACTGTCGAAAGCCTTTTCAAAGTTGATGAATTAGAGGTAGATGGTTGACTGCAATTCTATGCTCTGTTCTATGATGATGCGTAGCGTTGAAATTTGATCCACACATGATTTGTTTTTCCTGAAGCCAGCCAGCCTACCAGCCTGTTCCGGTCATAGTTTTGAATCCAGTGCATTGTTTAGCCTCTCCAGAATGATGTGGCTCAATATTTTTCTTGCTTTGGGTGGACAGTGGTGGAGCGTGATTCTGTGCCACTTCTTGCAAAGACTTAGATCTCCCTTTCTCGGAAGTTTGACACGGTAGTCTTTCTTCCAATCAATGAGCAGCTACCTTTCCTTCCTTCATTCCTTGCGATCTTCTGCAATAGTGGTGTGAGCTTGTCCACTGTTGTCTCTGCGTCTGTTCTCAGTGCTCCTGGTGCAATTCCATCTGGTACTGCTGCTTTCCCGCATTTCAGTAGCCTTATAGCGTCCAGGACTTGGATTTTCGTCGAAGGGCTTGTGTTCACTGACAGTTCTGTGGCTGGGCTGCTGGTAGTATTTCTGGACGAGTTACAGGTGGTGGTGGTTGATTCAAGAGATTTTCGAAGTGGTCAGCTCATCGTTTCCTTTGTTTCTCTTCTTTGGTGATTATATTTCCTTCGTCATCTTTTATTGGTTTCATCTGTGTTGATCTCTTCCCTACCAGATAGTAACCTCGTTATTTGATACAATGTTGTCAGATCTCTCCTACCAGCAAACTGTTCTGCTTCACTTACCCATGTGTCGTAGAAGTTTCTCTTGTCTTTCCGTGAACTCCTCTTCACTTCTTTGTCCAGTATATTGTTTTATAGGTTATACTCAGTTCCTCTTTCCGTTGTCCATCCCTGAGCTTCACTGCACTGATTTATCTTCTGCTTCACCATCCAACTCTCCCTCTCCCACCAGCTTCTATGTGTCCATCGAGAACCATTCCTTATCTTGTCCTGTTCCTTCTTCCTTCCTAATACGGTTATGCAGGTTTCTTTCCACAAAGCTTTCAAAGAGTTCCAGTGCTCATCCATACAGGTTTCTTCAGGGATGTTGCTCGATATCTGCCATTTTGTCTTGATGGCTGCCGTGAAAATTTCCTTTGTAGTTTCGTCCTTCAGTTTCTGTTGTAGGTGATAGACTTCAACTGAGGTCTATCACCAGCTTCTTTGAAAGCTTTCAACTTGATTGCGAAGGTAGGTTCCCTGCACTAGATTGTGGTCTGAGCCTACATCTGCTCGTCTTCTTGATCTTGTGTCAAGTAGGCTGCGTCTCCATCTCCACTTTCAACACAATGAGATGAAGTCGATCTGATTCCTAGTGTAGTGTGTCCTGGTATTTGATGAAGTCTATGTCGCTTTGCGAATATCTTTGTGTTTGTACACACTACCTCCCCTCCAATCACCAAATCGTTGCGCAAAAGTCTGCAAACAGTTCTCCATTCACATTCATAATTTCACCGACTGTTTCTCGACTCACGATGAGTTCTCTTCCTGTGTTGTTCGCTCTGAGTTTGGCATTCATGTCATCCCACCCATTAGAATTTTGATGTTGCCAACTGCAATGGGGTCTTGTCCAGTAGTTATTGCAGTTGTCTGTAGAATTCCTTCTTCTTCTCTTTATCTGCATTATTTTAGGTGCGTTGCGTAGCGTAGCATTGTATGATTGTGACTTTCCTTCCTTTTGAGTTGAATCTTGCTGTCATGATCCTGATCTTGTTGGAGATTGGTTCCCACTGTATGAGAGCCTTGGATGCTGTTGGGGACATCATGATGGCCACTCGCTTAGTGTGCTGATGGTTGTCGTCTGGGTGACCGTCAATGTAATTTATGAATTCTAAATTCCTTCAGATTTTCTAGTTGGGGACAAAGATCATACTTGAACCTTCAACAATCTTGAATTGAGCAATGCAGACGACGGAAACAGATTAAGATAGATCTATTTTGCTTCGTCAGTTTGTCATCAGCTGCCTGCCACCTGGGACCAGTAAATACCAGCCAAAAGCACAATGGGCAAAATTAAGGTCAGTTAGAGGAAAACATTGTGGTATAATTGTCTTACATAATACTTCATTCTGAATATCGAAATAAATTCATAAAGTAAAATTTGTGTATCAGATTTCTTAAAAAACGCGGCCCTGCTCATTTTATAAAGTCACTGAATCACGTAGGCATGATAATGGTGCGATGTGTCTAAAGAAATAACTCGAATCAGGATTTTTGATTAGTGCCTGAAATCTTACTGATTTCCTCGTCAATTCTTCAAGTCCTTACATTGATGTTAGCTGACTTCGTCTACTAAAAACCTTCGATGCATGACAAAATCTTAAACTGAATCATCGAAATTATTCGTAGAAAAAATACGAAGTAAAGCTAGTGGTTTTGAGAAGTTAGTGAGTGATTTTAACATCGTATGTCGGCTGAAATTCCTCAGTTTCATGCATGAGCTTCAAAGCAAAACTTGTAAGAGTTTAAGTAAGATGTTGTCAAAAGCTTTGATTAAAATAACTATTGTATGGAGACTTTCGAAAAAATCTCACCCAAAACACTTACAACCTGTCTAGTGTAAAGATGAAGCACTGTCAATGGGATTTAGGTTTCAGGCTCAGTTTGAGAACTTTTTCAATGAACTAACGAATTTAAATGAAATAAGTGTGAATAGGAAGGGTTGGCTCAAAGCTAGACTGGTTGATATTGCAAACCAATATCTTTTTTCATCAGATCTGATACCTAGATTTTTGTCAAAAGAATATTCGGCAACACTTAGAGATCTGAATGATCACTATCAGATGGTGATAGTGAAACCAAATAAAGGTTCAAGTGTTCAAATAATGAATACTAAGGATGGTTATGACGTTAAGATGAAATCGATTCTTCAAGATCCAATGAACTTCAAAATTGATAATTGACAAAAGGATTTGACCAAGAAGAATCACAAAGATATTGAAAGAACTGGTAAAGAAACTCGTTGACATTTACGCATATAACTATCTAAAGCTCCGAGGGCATTGTCTACCCTATATGCATGAATCGCAAATATGTATGAGCAAAGTACCGTCATCACAAATCAGCCCAGTGATTGGGTGAAAAATTGGAACCAGTTTATCAACAACTGGCTGCAAACAGTCTTAAAGACTGCTTTCAGTTTGTTGGAAACTCGAATAATATTGATGTTCCAAAGAAGTTCTTGGTATGGCTTGAGATAGCTTTCTTATTCACAAATATATCTGTTCAAGAAACGATAGACATCATATGCCAACATGTAGATCTTCTCATGATGACAGTCAAAGGGTTCAGGTGCCTTCCACTTGTGTGGGCTAGGGATGTTCATTTCCGATTTAACAAATAACTCTACGAAAAAACTGATGGGAGTAATTGTGGGAAGTTCTCTACGTCCTATACTAGCGGATATCTTCGCAACCAATCTAGAGAATACTAAACTTATAGATGCAATCGGTGAAGTGACATTTTACACCAGGTACGCCGGTACTACTCTTGTTGTTCTATACGATTTACTCCATGGATCTCATTTGCTAGAATGTAACAATAGTAAATTTTCTGTGGGATAGGAAAGCGACGGAGAGGTCAGTTTTCCGAAACAGGGATTAGTTAAGTCCCTATTTCATAGATTTAAAATGATATGTCCCGATGATAAAACGGAGGAGGAGTCGCAAACAACTGAAAGGTGCTTATAGGAGCATGGATATCTACAACTATTTATCAATAGATATTGGAAAAGAGAAAACAAGAAGTCAGAGAAAGCTACGGTCAGCAAAAGCTTCTATTCATTTGCTTCAGTTTTAAAAATCATGACATTGAAGAAACTATAATCAGACTGCTGAAGACATCAATAACTAGAACTTTCCTTGCTGTCAGGTTAATTCCTGTGTCCCAAACAATGCGCTGTTTAATACAGTCAAAAGCCAGTAAGTAACCTTTAACTGTGAATATCACTTTAGGTATAGCTGCTGAAGCAGAAACATTATAAGAACAGAAAGGACTGGGTACTTCACACTTTCCTAACATAGTCCGAACAGCCTAAGATGAAGGGGAAGTAACACTTTGAACATTGCACTCACTCAGCATCTGGTTGGCACTGGACATCAACGGACGTCTTCATTTCCTTCAAGATAGTAAACAAACAAACGAGCTCAAGTTTAATGAACTTTGGTGGAGCTCTAGCTATCAAAAGCCTAAAAACTGACTTATTTGTTCAAGAAGAAGCTGCAGCCAACTTCTGTCCAACTTTTCTTGACAGTTGTTTGATTACTTCATTCTTTATCAAATTTGTGGTACTGAAGAGTAGTCTAGTTGAGCAACAGTGATTTCCTACCAAAAAATTACATTAAGTCACGACTGACTATTAACCATGTTATGACTAGAAGTCTATGAGAGTTACGAAACTAACGCGCAAAAAAAACTGTAATCGTTAATCTGAACATCAGTCACCGCAACAGCGGAACCACCGACACACGAAGAGAGAAAGAGAAGACGGATAGTTGACAAACAGCTTTTACTGTCTCAACAATAATCAAAGCAGTTGACAGTGATGTTGAATACATACAGTCTAAACGACCTTGGCTCGACTGAGAAGCAATTTGGCAGCTGCTTCAACAATACGGTTTTAGTGCCACAAACTTTTATCAACCTCATTCAACAGCAACCATATGCTATATGATGCTACATACCAAGTGAATCGCCATGGACAGATCAGTGACATCTTTGAAGTGAAGATAGGAAGGAGTAAGACAAGGCTGCCTACTATCACCGATGAGTTTCCTGATTGTGGTCGACTGGACTGGACTGGACTGGATCATGCAACAGACAACTGTGAGGAGCTGTGAGATGATGGGCATACACTGTTTGACCGATGGACAGGCACTAGAACATTTGGATTTCGCCAACGATGATGATTTGTCTAATGTGTTATGTCGCACAAACTGGAAGATGTACAGGCGAAAACCAACAATTTGACAGAAGAGACGAGGCGAGTCAGCGAAGACGAGACCTCTTTCAAGTGAACATGGAGAAGAAAGAGGTGATGAAGATACCCAACCAACAACAACAACATCAACATGAACAACAGCAACATGCACCAGTCCTCAACAACGGGAGAAATCTAGACGAAATAATCTCTTCCACCTACCTACCTATCTAGGCAGCATCGTTTAGACTACGGGTGGCGCAGATGAGGATATGAAAGCCGGGATCAGAAAGACAGACAGCAAGACAGACAGACAGACCTTCATTAACCTGAAATCAGTGTGGAGATCTGCTTCACTGCACTGCACTGCACTCCACTCCACTCCACTCCACTACACTCAGCATAAAGCGTGAACAACATCCGGAGTTTCAACAACGATTCAGTCAAGTCAGTGCTATATTTGTGTGATATTTGAGAGAATTGGCGTGTTACGAAAAGCATTTCCAACAAACTGCACACATCATACATCAACAACTGCCACCCAATCTCACTGGACACTGAAGACGAGATGAGAATGCGAGAAAGGATGAGCCACAATGAACTCTGGTCTGGTGACTAACCGATGGAGCGAGAACGTATTGCCGAACGAATATGCAGAAGAAAGTGGAATGGATTGGATTGGACGCATAGTGAGAAGGTTGTTTGTGGGCGTTACGTGCGAGGCCTTAGAGTGGAAGCTAAATGGGAAACGACGAGTTGGTTGTCCGAGGGTGATATGGAGGAGATGGTGTGAGGTTGGAATGGAAGCTCGTGGGTAGTTGTGGATCCAGGTTGAAAAGACAGCAGATAAGAGGGTGGAATGGCGACGTGCTTCTGAAACCCTGTGGTCCACTAGAAACCCAGGGGACAAATAATAAAGAAGGATGACCTTGGTAAGTATAAATTCATTGACTACTTAAGAGAGTTGACAACCAATAAGAGTTCAGTTTTTAGAAGCAGTGGGAAAAACAAAAGCTGGTAACGGTGCGAAAACAGCAATAATAAAGTTATTTTAAGGTTTTAGGCAAATATCAGGCAAGTAAGGTAAAATAAGTTTTATCTGACAAAACTTTAGAAAAAAAATCTTATTTATAAACATTTTTCTTATTCGTCATTCTAGTTTGCAGTTTTCATATTCTCTGTATTTCTACTCGATATTCGTCTGCTTCCCATTAGAATATTCATCAGACAATTGTTATCACTTCTTGTTCTTACCTACGTTGCGCTTTATATTTTTGTCATAACTTTTTACTAAGGTATTGGCCTTTACTGAGCTTAAGCACAGCAAAACTAGGCTTAGTTATTTTTTTGTTAAAGAAATTTCTCAGATCTGATACCTTGATCTTAACCTCCTTATCTAATTAATAAATAAACAAGTTTTATTCATCATGAACTGATATCTATTGTGGAGTCACTGAGAATCTGGAAGCATAAGGAAGCTGTTTCATCCTACTTTGAAACTTCTCAGTAATACACATTAGTAGCACCACCCGCCAAGAATCGAACTCATCAAGAACCTTCAGGTTTCATGGTGAAGGTGTTGACGACTCAGTCAACAGATTGAAGTTCTTTGGTCCACAGTTTCCTGCTTCTGTTGAATTGCGATATAGCGCGATAATCCAGATATCAAAACTACATCTACAGATCTTTTATGTACAGAATCGTTTCTTACTTAAAAATGATATTTTAAGGACATTATAATCTGTATTTTACTACTTAAACGCTCCATATTGTTCACTGATATAAAGTTCAATTATCAGAAAGGAGACATTTTGTGATGGACTAATAGTGGGTAGGATAGATTACTGAATGCAAAATTTCTACTATTCATTCCTATTCAGTTTGTTCACCTGACACGTATCAGCGTCAATCCTCTTTCATTGAATTTATAACTATGAAACAGAATTTAAGTCTTGGTTCGATAACTTCGTAGGTCATATTGGATACATTAGTACGCTTAGTAGCACCTAAATATATTATTTTTAAGCCTTGCTATGCATAATTAAATGTAATCGCTAGTTTTACTCCCTAATTAGAAAATCATTGCTTTTATTTAACAAAGAGGTTTTGGACTAAAAAGGTAATTGATATTAAGAATGATAGAGAAAGAAAATTTATGAAAAACTTCGCTTTTTTTAATGCAATAAACGGTAAATACATCATTGTTAATTGCAGGATAAAAAGACTTCTTTGCTGACAGAATATACATCATCAGTATTTGTAACATTAGCAGTCAACATTTAAATAGAAGGATACTTTCTTCAACTAAGAAATATTTTAACTAAACCAGTCATCCGTATGATGATTGTCCTAGACAGTTACATATCATGATTATTGGCATAAATAAAGTTTCTAAGAAATAAACTGACAGATATATCTCTTTAAACACTTTGTTAATGAGCCAAGAAATTCAGTCATATGATTCAAATGACTGTAACAAAGAATAACTCTTAGTTTATCTTTCCATACAGTACTGTAATGTAGGGCTGATCACGAGGCCAAACTTGAAATAATAAAAAGACTCTACTGGAAACAGAAGTTTTGTTTGTCATTGTTGTATTTAAGTATTCTAGTTAACTAGAATTACACAGAAATTTATCTCACACAATTTTATGTTGCCTTTTGTCAATTTTTAAATATTTACTGATGTGGCCCCAAAAATAGTAGAGCATAAAACGATTTAACATTTTAGTGTGCTTCTGAATAAGTGAATTGTTATTTTCATAAAAGACATCTCTGAAAAGTAGAATTCACTGGCCAAAACTATTTTCAACACATTGAAGCAGCTAACTTCTATGAAAAAAAGTATTAGTTCTTGTAATAGTAACAGTAACTGTTCATATTAATAGTCGATAAGGAAGGGCTAACAGTAGAATCCGAGAAGTGTGTTTCGTCCAATTTAAAACTCATTAGTTGGATGTACCTTTCTCCAAGTGAGTGTTATTCGGGCCCAGGACCAAGAGTTTCAAAGGCCGAAGTGTAATTCACTAGGCCATTGACTCATGATAACCATTCGTGTGGGACAAGTGTAGAATGGTTTTGATTTTATGGCATGTAAATTTGAATCCTTGAATGAACCAAGATGGCAAAACACTTATGTCATATAGGCTAAATATCAAAGGTGACAGTACCGGAGATACTGAGGCGTCCACACAGGTAACCATACGTCAATGGTGGTTGGTCAATTCGGTACAATCAACGGCGGACTAACTTTTGGGACTATGTAAATACTTGCGAGAGTATAAAGTGTATATTGCTTTGAACACTAACTTCAGCCCTATTTACAATTGTGAAGTTGATCCACGCAAATCAAGTGAAAGGATTGATGCCATGAAATTGGTTCGTGAAGGTTCACACACAATACAACAAATCATGCATTTATAGGACTAGAGATGTGCACCTACATTTTGACCTTTAGAGATTTTATCGCCTTTAAACCTTTTTATTTATGAAACGCTAGATGGATTCCCATCATTTAGTTACCAGTATGGTTACCACACATAAATTGCACAGTCTTGATCAACGTTTGTCATTCATGTTCATAATATGACCCGTGATGTGTGATTCAGCATTGTGTTTCTTCAGTGTGAGATATTCAGAATCAGTCCACAGGAACCTCTGAGCTTTGTTTAACACGTACTGAGAATCATTATTAGGGACATTTACAACGATATGGAAACTTGTGTTCTTTCAAAGATTCGTATTAACATAACACAGTGTTGAAGTAAAAGGATTCTACTAAGCTTATCCTACTGCAAATGATTTCATTTAGGATTAATTCTTAGCCACAAAATGTTTATTAAATGTATGTGATCTGAAATCATGAATTACCTAGAGTTTGAAAATGATTCACTTATTTGCTTTCAAAGTATTATTCAACATTATTCATTGATATTTTTGTAACTCTCCTTTGTTATACTGGATCGAATTGTTCGACCTCTGTTGACATATGCACTCCTATGCGAATGTCTCGATATTGCCTAGATGTTTATTACGATAAGTTACTTGGTTGTAGGCACGAGGTTCCAGTCTCAGTGGGGACAACATCACTCACTGGGGTGCAGTTACATCCGGCTGATGAGTCCCGAAATAGGACGAAACATGCATCCTGGATTCCTCTGCTTGTCAAAACCACTTAAATTATCATTAAACACATATAAAAATAAGGTAAACCCTGACCACTTTCTAACAAATCCCACTCTTGTCCCATAGTCTTTGATGTTTTCAGTTTGTGACCATATCTGTATAAGTTGTGACAGTTACACTAAGTCGGTTTTTATTGTTTAACAGTCAGACACGTTGTATAATCATGCCAACAGCCCCTTGCCTTCAAATGAAATATCTATTTTTCACATAAAGGTAGAAAATGCATATGACGAAAACCTGAATATTAAAATCAAGTAAGTCTTTTTATTTACTGAGTTATGGGATCAAACTGGAAGTTATGGGTAATACATCATTTTCATATTCTTACCTAACAAGTTTAAGGTACTTATAATTGACAACCGGTTCAAAATATGATAATATTTAAGTGTTTAGTGCATAGTACCCTTTTAATCGTGAAGTGATTATCCGTGCTTTTGTTTTGTATTGTTTGACATACTGCTAGCTGCATGAAAAGTTAAAAAGCGTTCAGTTATTTTCCCCCTCAGGAATATAACTTTGCCATCAATCAATTTCCCATTGAGTTTAAGAGGCAAAGCAGTGGGTTTTAACTATTTGATAAAATAATCAAGAAGAAGCATTATGATTTATTGCTTACCAGTGTAGATCAAAATAACGCATCCGTAGTAAGCCTATATTCTCTTGAACAGTTGAATCTACTTAAGACACTGCTTAATCCGGAGACTTATTCATTTTATTATTTAAACCATGGTTTACTTCTGTACAGCTGGATTGTGCTTATGAATCCATGACTGGATATTTCTTAACAAATTTGTCAACTTTCACCAACCGAAGGGTATGATATTTCATATCATCTAATTGAAGTTTGTTTTGTTACTAATCACATCGCACCATAATACAGAACGGATGCCCACTCTCTCCATTCATTCATAGACTTTCTGATGGATGTCCCTCTTTCATCATCACAGGAGAATTTTCGGCAGACCTAAAATACGCAGATGACATAGTCCTTTAAGATGAAAGGCTCTGACAAGATACAGAGTCTTTTGGACACACTCAGTGGGAATTTAAGAGTGTTTAGGATGGGTTTCTCGCCATCCAAGTGCGAATTGTTACTTCAAGGTTGGTCTTCAATGATACCATGGGTAACAATAAAGAGTAAAGTAGTTGAGTGCGTTGAACACTTCACTTACCTGAGAAGTCAAATCAGTGACCCATAAAATCTCTACATGGATACAAAAGGCTCGGTTGGCTTTTGCCAACTTACACCATCTGCGGCGCTGCTGCGATAGTCGATTGTCTATTAAGAGTCGAGTGTACTGTGCTGCAGTCTGCTCTGGTACATGGCTGTAATAAATGGTCATTCGAGGTGTAGAGAACGTGAGGTGTTCAACCATTGTTCCGTTCGTAGCATAGGCCATGTGTCGTGTTGTCACTACGCGAGCAACGCAGAAGTTAGGCGTAGAGTTTTAGGGAGGAGAGGTAAGACAGTTGGTGAGTTTGTGAACCTTCATCGACTGAGGTGGCTGGGGCATGTGTTACGTATGCCTAACCACCATCTGTCTTGTTTCACAGTGTTGGCCGAAGTACGTTCAAGATGGAAAAGGTCCCAGACTGAAACATGGCATCAATGCATGAAGTCCTTGACTGTTCATCTGAGCCATGTGGGGCGAAGCAGACTAGCCGGTTGGAGTTTGCGGGACGACAGAAACCAGTGGTTGGAGACTCTAGATGACATGGCTCAGAACCAAAATCAGTGACACAGATGTATACATACTTTGTCCTCATTTTAACCTCCATAATTAATCTCATCATCTCATTATTCCTTCCCCTCTTTTACTACTTTCTACTTCTACTTCTTTGAACTGGTTTTTCTCTATTCCTTCATCTTCTATTGTATTGTCTTGTTACTTGATGTGGTTTGGCAAGTTGGACCGTTACGCGGTAATGTCTGGTCCTATGTTGATCTTGATGATAATGATGATGACTGTAATACAGAAGTCTGGCGAAATAAACTACTGAACAACTTAAGGAGTTAGAAATCACTCAGGCTGATCTGTAGATTTTCCCAGCCAGATCAGTGACATGATAATCGGACAGGCAACTTACTTGTAAATTAGCTGCAAATTGGGAATATTGGTTCACGCAAGTTAGCCATGGATTTATGTAGTCTAAACTAATTCGGCGGTATGTGCTGAACCAACGGTAGGGTGCTTATGAGCTCAGTTACAAACCGGTGAAATCTGTATATTAGCCAGGGTGATTTCTGACTACTCAAGATCTTTAGTAGCATATTTCGACAACTCAGCTGTGACAGATGTCGATACCGACCATGCAACTTGTAAGTCATTTGCTAATTGAGGATCCTTTCCAAGAAGTCTGTTGGAAAGCGGTCACGTTGACTAACTTGAACATCTTGGATGTTTGAAGATTTATAGAAACTTCAATCTTAACAGTCAAGATCTGCTTATTTATTGATGTTCAGAAGATTATATCACAAACTTGATTAATATTTAATACTGGGTAGTGCTTGGGGGTAAAAATGAAGACTTGGAGCTCCGCCAGATTTGAACCAGAGGCCAACGGGTTTCTGGCTCGATGCTGTACCAACTGAGCTACGACGTCCCAATGCTGACCGGATTTTTGTTTCATCTTCAGTCATCACCTAGTATCATTACTAGTCTGCCAAACCATGGTTATCTCAGATAGTCATTCGATTCCGCTTCATTGTAAAGGCAATTTATCTTGCTTTTATCAAGAATAGGAAAGCAGACTCAAATAGCTAAACTGACAGTGATGTAAAACATAAAAAAAGCGAACAAACTGTTTATGTACTCAAAGGTTACACTGCTCATCTATATAGACTGGATCGTCTACTTTCATCAGTACTACATGGTTCATATGATAGGCTTGAACAACTTTCTAATCTGATAATAAAAAAGTGCTTCATTGGTTATTGAATAAGCTTATTCAAGTTTTTATCATATAAAGTTATCGAATGTACAACACATATTTTAAGCTCTAGAGGCACTTAAGACTTACGACCAAGCAAAAAATACAGAAACAAGGTATGTTCCTAGTTAGGAAATGAATCATTCTAGTGTAAATATTAACTCAAAAGCATTTTCAACAGTTGAGTATGCTTAATATTATGTAAAATTGTTAAAAACAGTGAGAGAAATTACACTTTTTTTTTTACTGTAACCACTTTTTATGCAAAAGCTTTAGCCGACTAGACAAGGTATATAGCTCTAAAAATGACTGAAATATGAAATTGAGTGTTGAACAGATTTAATACATTTAACTTGAATATCTTTGGAACAGATATACGAAAATACTTATTCAGTCACTGTTAAATATTTGAGGGAGTGGTATCATTTCATATGTGATTTATACGATAAATCTCTTAGAGTATAAGTTAACTTCATTATACTGCTCCTGAAAACCGATAGTTCGTAGACATTCATAAAGACCGTATATTTGATGATAAAGACGATTCTTTCTAGAGATCCGGCTTGGCATGAATTAAATTACTTTAATGGAGCTCACTTTCACAAAGTAAGTGATTCGAATTGTTGTTGTAGTTGAAATGGCAAATATGGTGAACTTCTTAACTGACTTTTGTACACATTTTCTAATGCATATATCGAGATTTGAACATTACATCATGCCACAAGTGTATTGCTTACAGATTAAACATTAATACGGATAACATTCAGCCTGAAAGAGGGTTCAAGGTGGCCGGAACAACATGTGACCTCAGTCGATGAAGTCTCTTACTATGGGGGTCTAAGTATACTGGTTGGTTGGGGTCCCTGAGGTGAAAGGAACCAGTGGTTGAGGATTCTTGGTGACATGACTGCAAATTCATCACAATGACACAGATGTATTCACTCCTTGATATCTTTCACACTACTTTATCTTCTTTGATACCACTTTGTTTATCCACCTGTTCTTGTGTGCGAGATTCCACGTTGATTTTGTCAGTCAGTCAGTTAGTTTAATCTGAATACTGTGTTTTTTGAGGTATTTGTGTAATAAAAGAACTAGGAGGAATCGAAATCTGTCTAATTATCACTCAGTAACCTCAAAATTACTTTAGGTTGAATATTTTTAAAAAGCTGGAAGGGAAGTAAACGACAATGATGATAGTGATTGGGGAAGAAAGTTTCTTCAATCACATTTAACGTGAGTTACATCTCTTAATGCAATGGAACCGTTTAACACAAATTTTATTCTTAAAGACTTGTGATAATTCAATTGATCCCTCAGAATGAGTACATCTCATTGAATTTGGATTGTCGGTTGACAGTGATGTTTCTGAGTATCGTAGTGTGCAATGGATTGACAGTGAATATAACAGAAATGTAGCATCGCCTGGGATTTATGATCGTTTTTCTAAAAAAGTTTGGCTAGTTCTTCTTGACAGTGAACGAAGCATGGAGATCTTGGTTTCTAAAATTGTTCTATTCAGTCTAATTCTACTATGACTAAGACACTGACAGTTTTTGCTTAGTTAAAAAGTATACTAACTATATAATAGAGTCGGTTTAAAACCATCAGATTTAGCTTCGATGTATATGTATCACTCATAGTGATTTTTAATGCGAATTTACTACTCTTTATTATTTTATACTAGGTGATGATTGAAGGTGAAATGAAAATTTGGACCGTGGATCGCTACGATGTCCGACTACTAACCAGATTTTTATTTCACTTCATTCGCTGAAGGTTTTGCCTGACTATCATATGAATTCGTGACGCACTACTACCGCTTGACCATATTCACACTGTCTGCCTAGACAGGATTTATCATGCCAATCCAAATGTAACTGAATTAGAAAGGAGAGCATCGAACCAGCGACCACTGGTTTACCAGCCTAGTGCTCTACCAACTGAACTATGATGTCTGGCTGTGATTCAAATTTTCATCTCGCCTTCAATCATCATCCAGTATAAAACAATAGTCTGTCAAACTACGGCTATCTCAGACAGTTAAATGAAACTTTATTACTTATTAACACTCGTAATTTCTTGTTTCTATACTGGATCAAATTTTCGAATGAGCTCCTATGCCCTCATGCTAACTGAATATTGTTTACGTTGCAGCTCACTTGGTAGATTACTGTGACTTTCAGGAAGCGGTGATGAATTGACACATATCCTGGACTATATTTCTAGCAACCAAACAGATTACCACTACATTTTGCTACACCATATTAGAGAGTTTAAAAAGATAAATGACATTTAATAATACAGTATATACAGTATATAGTTCAACTAACCAACTTAAAGATTAAATATTTTCCCTTCTTCTATCACAAAATATATTAGAAAAATAAACAAAAAGCGGTTCATATTTTGACGAAATTTATCTTTGAAAATTTGTTTTCGAAAGAATGTACTTATTCATGCAACACATCAAATGAATTATGAAGGAAAATATTTATTTCCACTGTTTACAATAAACAATATATACAGATTTAGCGTGTTTATTCATCAAGGTGGGAAAATTTTCTCAAAACATTGAATATTTGTTTATTTATATTATGAAAATGAATTTTATTCCTCTAATGGTTGGTTACCTCTTTGAGTAGATTATATATAAAATCCTATGGATAATTTATGATTACAAACAGTTGGACAAATGAGTCAAAAAAAAGTTTGATTATGATCAGAAATTTAGTTAACAGATTCATCTTCAGTGTATCCACTTCTTAATTGTTCATTTTGAAGGTGTAGCTTCCATGATGAAAAGTGAATAAGTAATAATGTTGATGACAATAAAGCCTATCATGATGAAAAAAGAATAAGTCTGATAACTATGTTAATTGTTTATTTGATGTATACACTTAAAAAATAAATATGAAGGTAACAAATAGTGTGTAATCACAAGTTTGGATTAACATAGACAAATTGAAAAAATATCAAAAACTTTGAAACGTAAAAAGGAATGAGCTAGAGAAAACATCAGTTTGTAGACAGAACGTAGTACTCATGAAACTTTTCAACCAGAAGCATTGTACTTCTTTTTTTGTATACCAATCACAGGCCACAAGTCTAATATTTGAAAATAAGTGAATAATAACATATTATTAAAGATATGAGTTGTATTGTGCTATCTGAGCTGGGTGGTTCACTTATGGAGGTTTCATTGACTTTCTTGACAACCTTATCAGCACTAACTAACTTCATTATGAAGTGAGATGTCAACATCTCTCTATGAGTGATTCAGTAGCTTCTCTGAAGAACTGATTTGATATTGCTTGCTCCTCTGCCTGACTTTTGATCCTTTTGTTATCGTTTTTGTTATTGGAGCGTCTATGATAATAAACAACAGTATGGTCAGAGGTCGAACCTCACCTGGTTAATTAGTTCATTGGTTTACTAGTCGGTCCTAAGCCCGGATGAAAAGGGAAGGTTGAGCATATGGCTAGCAACCCTACCCCGAATAACCAGTTTAGTGACTGAAAGCATCTTTTGAAAACTGTGCTGTAGAGAACCTCAATGCAGAAGCCCACAGCGCGGCATCTGTATATTTGTGGAGACAAACTGAAAATATAAAATCAGAAATATGAAAATCTACTTTGTAGGATGTATGTAAATTTATTTTAGGTAGTTCTTCTTGTAACTGAAGGATAGTCATCATTCGGTTGACTTGGCTTCCAGAACTAGAAAAATCTTGATAACCCCTATTGAGATATATCAAGAAGGACTTTAGTAAACTTGCTTGAAAGCATTCCGTCTACATTGGATGTAGATGATCGCATAAGGTGTTGTTATTTACTATCGGAAGTGTTGAATAACTTATCTTGTTAAACTTACCTTTAAGTCGGTGAAAAATATGACTCTTGAAGTAAATAAATTCACACGAACACGGCTAAGACGTGGCTTGAAGGAATATGCAGTACTCGAAATTGGTAAAATGGCATAGAATGTGAATAAATAGTAAGTAGCAGACTAACATAAAACTGAACAGTTTCGTTGCCCATTGCATTTTCAACTACTTAAATGTATAAATTCATTTTCTTAATATGATAGGTGATTAAGATACTGAAATGTCTATGAAAGTTAGGTAGCATTTGGTTTACTGATTTATTCTCTGAGTCCTAGCAACCTGACATTTGGTATTCATCACAGACTGACATCAGTTGGAGGAATATTGGAAACCTGGGAGCAGTGCATATCTGTTTCGTCCTAGTATGGGAATCTTCAGTAGTGAGCACCTCTCACCAAACTGCACCATGGATCGAACTCACAACCTTCAGACTCCAAAGCCAATAAAAAGGATACAACACTGTGCAGATTTCTTTAGAATACAGAGTTTTGGATTGTTTATTCGAATTCTTATAGCCTCAGCTAAAAGCAATTGACGAACTCAAACTCTATCGGAAAGGTTCCAAGGTTTATAGTAAATCACATTTGAACGCTTTTGTTTTATCCACTTTGTGACCATTATCAACTAGATGCAATAAAATAGAGGTTAGATTTAATTGAAAACAATTTTGTTCGCTGGTTTGAATTTCACCTCGGTCCACATTTTTATATCACACCTTCAATCGTCGCTCATTATAAATACTAGTCTGCCAATCTACGGCTATCTCAGATAGTCAAAATGATAATCGATATGATACTCATCTCTATAATTCAGTTAGATTTGGATTGGTATGACAAATCCTGAATAGGGAACCAGTATAAGTACGACTAAGCGATTATAATAGGACACGAATTCACATGGTAGTCGAGCGAAACCCTTAGTGATTGAAGTGAAATAAAAATGTGGTCAGCAGCTGCTAAGTCTTGTTTCTCAATTTGGTAGAGCATAGAGCTGGAAACCCATCTGTTACTGGTTCGAATCCGGCCTCGGTTCAAATTTTCTTTTCACTTTCAATCATTATCCAGTGTCAAGAATAATCTCAGAAAGTAAAAAATGTTATTGAAAATTGTTGTTCAGACACATGATTTAAAGGTAAACAAGAATCTGAATACTTTAGGTTACTTTTTATTTGACAGTTTTTGTTCAGATATATTTACATAAGAAATTATTTTGGAACCAAATTACTTAAACTTTAAACATTATCCATTTCATATCAAACTTCATTTTTTCTGATTTATCTTAGAATAATTTACGAAAGAAAGAACAAAACTTGAATAGTTCAATATTTATCGAAATGCGTTAAAAGTTCATTAACTAAATTGTCAACAGTTTTATTCGGAAGATGTTAAGCTGAAATTTTACTTGTTTATAATTAACTTTCATTATTTGAAGAATAAAGTTTATTTCATTATCATTTATATAGGAGAAGAGAGAAAACTGAGTAGCAAACAAAGTAGGAATGACAGTCAATGTAGGTGCATACAGCATGAAAAAGGTTGAAAATCATCATTTATAAACGTGAAGCATTAATTCTATATTTTACTCAGTTGACTTAGCTTCATGTGTATGTTTTCTATTCACTTTTTTTGGCTGAGGTTATAATTTTGTAATTTTTTAAAATTTTCATTAAAAATATCCAGAATTCGAACTTTTGCATTGCTGAGATAATCTTACTTTTCTTGTGAAATAGTATTGTTTGTTGATTGGATGCAATCGGTAGGAAGCGCTGAATATAGGTTTCATGCCCGTTGATACTCTTCATTAATGCGTATCTATATCCCTAAGAGAATTAATGTCCTGTTCAATATTTGAACCGGCTTCATCCAGAGCTGTAATCAGCGACATTACCACTGAGCTATTTGGACCACTAACTAACACCTACCCTAGTAAATGGTCAAATCGGTTTCCATCGAGGGTTGACACCAGACAGAGGAAGAATTGGAGACGTTGGACAGCAGTGTACACAGATGACCCTGTAAAGAGTCGAACCTGTAAGATCCCCTAGTCTCATCGCAAGCAAGCTGCCATTCAGTCACTAGTACAGAATTGAATGGCCCGTTTCTTCTGACTTCTACGGATCATTAATATAGCGAGAACATGGTCCAATATCGCCTGTGAGTACTTTTATTTGCATCTAACTTTATTAATTTCCATAAATCTTGTCTTTTGCCAGAACTTCGGTTGCTTAGTTTTGAAGTAAGGAACCAGTGACTATAGGATCACTTTTTTTAATTTCGAGAGGGTAAACTTGATTCCAAGAAGATTCTAGTGAAGAATTTTCGAAAGCTCAAGCATTGAAGTTTCTCTCAGTGGTTAAGTATTAACGCTTTAGCCATAGAACATGATGACCATGCTTTTTGTCTCTTACAGGGTCATGGGTATACATTGTTGTGGGGTTCCATACTAAGAAAAAGCAGCTTTACGGTGACGCCAGATTGACTTTGTATTGATTCTGGATGTAAACCTCTTTTAAATCAGTCGATTCACTACAGACTTCCAAGATAAATTAGTTAAGGTGTCTTCAGTGAATACCTTTTTCCCTAGTCGTGGTAGCAGGCCATTTAGACTGTAACAACTTTCTGAACTGAGGTAGTGACAATAAATTCAGATGATGGTAACCAATCACAGTGTGAACACAATTATTTAAGTCAAAATATTTCCATGTCGATATGTTGCATTACAGTGCTCAGTGATATATTCATGAAAATCATTTTGACTATCTGCTATGGTTTGGCAGACTAGTATTGACACTGGATGTCGATTAAAGGTGAAATGGAAATTTGGTTCGCAGTTGAATTCAAACCAGAGACCACCGTGTTTCCAGTCCGTTGCTTTACCACCAGAGCTGTGAGGTCCAACTGCTGATCAGATTGTCATTTCAGTTCAATCACCAAGTGCTTTGTCCTACTACAAGGAATAGAAACTCAAAAAGAACAAACTTTTTCTTGACGTTAATTTTTTAGCGTTATTTATTGTTTATTTATTAGTGAAATATCAGTCAGTCAAACATTCGACAACTTGGTTTAACATCCACTCACAAATAAGGTTTCCCTGCTATCCTTCAAATCGTTTTCTCTTACAAAGAAGGTTTTAGTCAGTATGCGTAAAAAAATCTGACGCATTAGGAGACATCATTGTGTGTGTATCAGTTTACTTGTTAAACCATACTACGCGTTCACTAGTTTACTAGCCGGTCTTAAGCCCAGATAAAAAGGGAAAGGTTGGGCATAGGGCTAGCAACCCTACCCCATAAAGCCAATCCCATCAATAAAAAAGCTTCAAAGCAAAAAGAAAATATACGAAATAAAAATAAACTTATTCCTCACTGAAGTCGGAGAGACGAAATGATGCCGGTTGATGAAAACCTTCGGCAAGCCAGTTGGCCGATGTGTCCTCTCGAAAGTAAACACGCAGTAAGGACATGTAATATCCGCACAATGATTGAAGCTGGCTGGTTGCCAAGGAGCCAGATTGCAAAAGAAATGAGGAGATATAGCATAGAAAAGCTAGGAATCTGCAGATGGAATGGAAGTGAACTCTTCAAACTGTCAACCGGAGAGTCAGTAATCTACTCCGATATTGTCACCCAAACGACAACCACGAGGAGTGGCTATCGTGATGTCTGCAACAGCATCGAAAGCTCCCTCTCATGCAGTGGGAACCAATCTCCTCGTGCAACATCAGGATCATGACAGCAAGATGGATTCAACTCAAAAGGGAGGAAAGTCACAATCATACAATGCAAATGCTAAGCATCTACAAATAATGCAGATGAAGAGAAGAAAAAAGGAATTCTACAGACAACTTCACTCAGTGATAGACAAAACCTTACCCAGTTGGCAACATCAAAGTTCATTCTAATGGGTGGGGCGACATGAATGCCGAACCCGAAGCCGACAACACAGGAAGAGAAGTGATCATGGGTCGAGAAGCACTGGGTGAAATGAACGAGAAAGGAGAACTGCTTGCAGACATCTCTACGTTGAATGGTTTGTTGATTGGAGGCAGTGTGTACAAGCACAAGGATATTCACAAAGCGACATGGATTTGATTTCACCAGACATCAGGACACTACACTGAAATTCAGATTGACTTCATCTCAATGTGAAGAAAGTGGAAATGCAGCCAGCCTACTGGACACAAGCTGAAGAAGGGGAGCAGATGTAGGTTCACACCACGCATTATCTAGTGCAAGGAACCTTCAAAATCGAGCTGAAAGCCTTCAAAGAAGCTGTTGATTGACCACAAATCAAGTTCAACACCCAAAATAGAAACTGAAGAACGAAACTAAAGAGGACATCTTCACGTCAGTCAGTCATCAGGACAAAATGGGAGACATTAATCAGCATCTCTGAGGAGACCTGCGTGGAAAAACACTGTATCTCTATGAAAGAGATATGGAAGGAAGCCTGCATAAACGTGTTAGGAAGGAAGAAGAGGCGAGACAAGGAATGGATCTCGATGGACACTTGGAAGCTGATTGAGGAGAGGAGAAGGAGATGGAGAAGCAGAAGATGAACCAATCCAGTGCAGTGCGGGGATGAACAACGAAAAGAGGAAGTGAACACAACCTATAAAACTCTACATTAGACAAAGAAGTGAAGAAGAGTGCACACAAAAACAAAAGACATTTAGACAACACGCTTACAAGTGAAGCAGAACAGGCTGTTGGTAGGAGAGACCTGACCACATTGTATCAACTAATTAGGTAACTATTCAGTAGAAAAGAGATCAACACGCATGAAACCATTGACGGATAGTGAAGGAAACTTAGTTACCAACGAGGATAAACAAAGAAAACGGTGGGCTGACCACTCCTAAAAACTCTTGAATCGACCACCACCACCACCACCTGTAATTCGTCCAGAAATACCACTAGCAGCCCAGCCACAGAATTACGAGTGAACACAAACCCTCCGACAAAAGCAGGAGTGAAGTCCTGAACGCCTTGAAGTTGCTGAAATCTGAGAAAGTAGCAGGACCAGATGGAATTTCTCCAGATGCAGATGCAGAGACAACAGCAGACATGCTCACACCACACGACTATTGTAGAAGGTTTGGAATGAAGAAAGGAAAGGTATCTGCCCATTGATTGGTAGAAGGACAATCTCGCCAAACTTCCAAAGAAGGTAGACCTAAGTCTTTGGAAGAACTGGCACAGAATCATGCTCCTGTCCACACCAAGCAAAATATTGTGCCGCATCATACTTGGGGGACTATAAATGCTCTCGATTCAAAAATACGACCGGAACAGACTGGCTGGCTGGATTCAAGAAGAACAAGTCATATGTGGATCAAATTGCAGCGCTACGCAACTCATCATGATTGGACATAGGATACAATGGTAGTCAACTGGATCTCTACCTCAACTTAACGAAGTTGAAAAGGCCTTCAACAGTGTCGAACGAGAAGTAATTTAGCAGGCAGTTGCTTCAAACTACGGTTTTAGTGCCACAAACTTTTATCAACCTCATTCAACAGCAGCTATATGCTATATGATGCTACATACCAAGTGAATAGCCATGGACAGCTCAGTGACGCCTTTGAAGTGAAGATAGGAAGGAGTAAGACAAGGTTGCCTACTATCACCGACGAGTTTCCTGATTGTGGTCGACTGGACTGGATCATGCAACAGACAACTATGAGGAGCTGTGAGATGATGGGCATACACTGTTTGACCGATGGACAGGCACTAGAACATTTGGATTTCGCCAACGATGATGATTTGTCTAATGTCTTATGTCGCACAAACTGGAAGATAGAAGATGTACAGGCGAAAACCAACAATTTGACAGAAGAGACGAGGCGAGTCAGCGAAGACGAGACCTCTTTCAAGCGAACATGGAGAAGAAAGAGGTGATGAAGATACCCAACCAACAACAACAACATCAACATGAACAACAGCAACATGCACCAGTCCTCAATGACGGGAGAAATCTAGACGAAATAATCTCTTCCACCTACCTACCTATCTAGGCAGCATCGTTTAGACTACGGGTGGCACAGATGAGGAAAGACAGACAGCAAGACAGACAGACAGACCTTCATTAACCTGAAATCAGTGTGGAGATCTACTTCACTGCACTGCACTCCACTACACTACACTACACTCAGCATAAAGCGTGAACAACATCCGGAGTTTCAACAATGATTCAGTCAAGTCAGTGCTATATTTGTGTGATATTTGAGAGAATTGGCGTGTTACGAAAAGCATTTCCAACAAACTGCACACATCATACATCAACAACTGCCACCCAATCTCACTGGACACTGAAGACGAGATGAGAATGCGAGAAAGGATGAGCCACAATGAACTCTGGTCTGGTGACTAACCGATGAAGCGAGAACGTATTGCCGAACGAGTATGCAGAAGAAAGTGGAATGGATTGGATTGGCCGCACAGTGAGAAGGTGGTTTTTGGGCGTTACGTGCGAGGCCTTAGAGTGGAAGCTAAATGGGAAACGACGAGTTGGTTGTCCGAGGGTGATATGGAGGAGATGGTGTGAGGTTGGAATGGAAGCTTGTGGGCAGTCGTGGCGCCGGGTTGAAGCGACTGTAGGGAAGGGAGTGAAATAGCGACGAGCTATTGAAGCTCTATTTTCCACTAGGAACCCGAGGAACAAATAGTAATATAATTATTGGGTTGATACTGTGTCTATGGAACACCAACTCCATCTACTCACCAGTTCGTTAGTTCGATGCACTTTACATGAAATATGCATTCTGATTTGTGGGGAATCTGTGATATTTGTTTATCCGCCATTGTGTGGTACGAATATGTACACGGTGTATTTTTTTACATGTATTCATTTTCTAACGTCTGCAGTTGATGAAGGAGAAGAATATATATTCAGTCTGGCTGAACTCAACTGTGGTATATATATATATCGCCATTAGCCACTAAGTATATAGTCCACTAATGAAAATTTGTTGCTTTCAAATTCGTACAGCTCGAATTGAGCAGGTCAAAAGAGAACGTAAGGTGAAAACATGCATATAATCATACGAAACTGGCAGTTGTCAAAATTTAAATAAATAGCTTGAGAGGATAAATGATGCTTTTATAAGTCTTTGAGAATTGAAAATCGGTAAGATGTTAGGTAAAAACAAGTACTGAAATAAGTATAATCCGTTGTAGTATCTTTCAATTTTGGATAAGGTATAAATAGGAATGTCCTCAACGCACCTTATTACCTATTCAACGTTGTATATGATTTCAAATATATACTGTTCGACAAATAATACTGGATACAGCTATACAACCCCTAATCAACCAGCAGTCTTGTCTAGTCAGATGACAGTTAGTTAAAGTGTACACAGGCCTCTTTTCACTTCTATGAATTTCATCTACAAAGAATATTTTAACGGATATTCTCGTTAATATAGGAAATTGTCATTAGGTGGAAAAGTGAATGATTATTAACTATTGTTAGACTACATGTAAAGTCATCGAAGATATCAGAATACAGTGTGAGATAATCATTTGTTTGTTGCGTAATTATATCTGCTTTCAAGTTATTATCATATTGAATATCTAAGATAGCCGTGGTATGGCAGGTTACAAGGTCCAAGTTTTCATCTCACTTTCAACCATCATCCAATATCATTACTAATCTGCCAAACCACGGCTGTCTCACAGAGTCAGAATGATAAAGAACATTATGCTCCTTCTCTCTTAATCAAGTAGATTTGGATTGGAAAGAAAAGTCCTGAATGGGCAGCCAGTATCAGCACGATCAAGCGGTAGTAACGCGTCAGGAGTTCTTATGGTAGTTGAACAAAATCGTTGGTGATTGAAACGAAATTAAGATCTGACTGATCAGTACTCGGACTCCGTATCTAAATTGGTAGGACTCAGGTGCGGAAACCCGTTGGTGGCCTGTTCGAACTCCGGCTGCTGTCGAGCTTTTTATTTTACCTTCAGTCACCACCCAAATTCAATTAAAGTATTTTGAGCTTAATGGGAATCTTGTGCTTAAGGCAGCATTCATGTGGACTGATATCAGCTAGAAAACCAATGAAAACCTGGGAGAACTTGGCAGTCGTTTCGTCTTAGTATGATTCTTCTTGACAGTTCCAACTCACGATTTGGCTTAAGGTCTAATTTAGCGCATTGATTTTTCACTGCGAGCACATTGACGGCTCTCCCACTGGGTCGGAGGCAAATGGTTCAGAGTTTCCTATTTTTGTCAGTTTGCAATATAACGTGATTATCACCCAAGATCTTCATTTGAAATCTGCTTCACTTCTGACTGGCTGACTCTACAGGTCGTGGTTTCATGGATTCCCATACTAGAAGGAAACGGCTTTCCAGTGCTCTCAGGTTTTCAGTGATTATCTAACTGATGTAAGTTTATGGTGATTGGTAGCCTAAATCAATTTATCTCATACAGTGGAGTCGTCAACAACATCAGAATTATGCTTTAAAGGCTATCAAGTTTAGACTAATTGACTTGACGGTAATGAGACCCACAGATAAAGTGTAGTGAATAGTTATCTCCATAAAAATTATATTTCTTTACTTGCTAATCAGCAACTTAAGTTTTGTGAGTCATTTGTAAGATGTACGTTGTCAAGGGTGTCAATTGATGAGAGCATTTGCACTGTATAAACAGCTATATGGACACATTTAAAAATCGTCAAGTAAATTAAAAATAAAAGGAATAATTTAATTTTTGTTTGTTTCCCATGTGTTGTATAGTGAAAGCTAATTAGTTGCTGCATAACATTTTGGACATGATTAGGGTAGTATTGGCACAATTTCCAGGTACATAAAAATCATTCTATTCTTAATACAAAGGAGGAGAGAGAATTAAAACTATATGAGCCATATCTCAAAGTAGTGCAGTTATCTTGATATGAATAGTAACGATAAATTCTATTGGGTGATGATCGAAGGTGAAACAAAAATTAGGACCGAGGCCGGATTCGAGCCAGCAACAAGTGGATTTCCGGCTCGGTACTCTACCAAATTGAGAAACAAGACTTAGCAGCTGCTGACCACATTTTTATTTCACTTCAATCACTAAGAGTTTCGCTTGGCTACCATGTGAGTTCGTGACACATTGAAATCACTTAATCGCATTCAGACTGACTAATCAGTCAGGACTTGTCATATCAATCCAAATCTAACTGAATTAGAGAGGTGAGTATCATATTGACTATCATTTTGACTATCTAAGATAGCCGTAGATTGGCAGACTAGTATTTATATTGAGCGATGATTGAAGGTGTGATATGAAAATGTGGACCGGGGTAGGATTCAAACCAGCGACCACTGAGTTTCCGATGTGGTGCTTTACTAACTGAGCTAAGAGGCTCAACTGCTGACTAGATTCTTACTTTACTAGTTCGCTAGACCACGGTTATCTCAGATAGTCAAAATGACAATAAATTATATGCGAAACCTTATCAAGTGAGTGTTGCTGTATCATTATATGAAACAGCTAAGAAACAAACTGAAATGTAATTACAGTCTATTAGAGTATCCAAGTTTCACTTCCATCTTAAAATAATATAATACTTACTTTTTAATGCTTACTATGACAAAAGATCCCAGTAATACATTCAGTTTTTTTAAATCTGCTGTGAAGTCATGTTTTTGGAAAGTGGAATGCTCTTAGAACAGTACTTGTACTCATAACAATCAATGATTGTAGTGATGTATACTGAAGCCGTAAATTTTACCTATTGGTTATTAGGAAGGCATTACTTCTTTGATTTGATTTCACTACGAAAAAAAATGTCGTCATAATGTCTTAAAATTTATCTTATTTTAACAGGCACAGTGAATTTACAATTAACTTATAGGTGTGGTCATCTTACAGATTGAAATGAGTCAGGGAACTTTTAAAACCCTGAGGTCACTAGATGGTTGCTCATAACTCAGTGATTAATTTTTCAGTTTTCATTTAACCGCCCATGAAAAAAAAAATACTAACCGAGGTTTTAATCACTGCTTTCAAATACATTTCGTTTTCAGATCCTTAAAACTGAATAATTTTTTTACTGTCTCTTTCTGAGTTCTGCACTATTTCTATTTCTACTAAAGTCTTAATTTCAGGAGGATTGCTTCGAATAAGATGTACATTTAAGACACTAATACGTGATATTTTAAGCTTATTTCAATCCGCACACTCTTCTTGTACTTGTACACCACTGTGAAATGTCTTACCGAACTTATTGGAATAATGTATAACAAAACTGTATTGTAATTTATTACTTTAAATATTGTGAAGTTTAAGCAGACGAAAAATTAGTTTTTTATAATTATGACGAGCATATTTCATCCAGAAAGTTAAAGACCTTCGTGTATCGTTCGCCAAGCTGCCTATTACTCCAGACATGCATGATTACTATTATCTTTATTATTTGTCCCTTGGATTTCTAGTGGAACATAGGGCTTCAGTAACACGTCACTATCACACTCTTCTCTGAAAACTTTTGAACCTGGCTCCACGACTGCCCACAAGCTCTCATTTATTCATCACACCGTCTCCTCCATGTCACCCTCGCCTCAGACGCCCAACTCGTAGTTTCCCCTTTGGATCCCATTTGACGATCTGGCCTGTCGCGTGATGTCCCCGAATGGTCTTCTCAATGCATGTCCAGTCCATCTCCACTTCCTTCCAGTGCATATTTGTTGGGTGATAGGTTCTTGCTTCGTTGGTTCGTTACCAGCCAGCCAGAGTTCCTCCTTGCTTATTCTTTCTGGCCATATGAGCTTCAGTAACGAGCCAATGTAGCCAGTTGTTGATGAATGTCTGTAGTTTGTTGGGAATGCCTTTCGTAACGCGCCAATTCTCTCAACCATCACATAGAAGTACTGACTTGACTGGATTGGTGTTGAAAATCCGGATCTCGTTCCACATACTGAGCGCAGAATATCTCCACATTGATTTCAAGTTAATGAAGGTCTGTCTTGCTGTCTTTCAGATCGTGATTGGCTTTGACGTCCTCATCTGTGTCTGTGGCACCTGTAGTTGAAATGATGCTGCCTATGTAGGTGTAGGTGGAAGAGGCTACTTTCGTTAGATTTCTCGCATTGACGGTGATTGGAGCTTGTTTTTGTTGTTGTTGGTGATTGCGTTGGTTGGGTATCATCATCACCTTTGTCTTCTCTATATTCACTTGAATAGTGTCCTGTCTTCTCTGACCCTTCAGTTGGCTTGTTGGATTTTGCCTCTAGATCTTCGAGTTTGTTCAACATTAACCATTATAGTTGGGATCCATAAATTTTTTATGTCATTGTTATTATTGACGCTTGCTGCTGTTTTCATCCATTGCCTACTAGAAAACATTTTACCTTCATACAAATATTTGTCACAATCGGCGATACCAACGAATCCATTACAGTTGTATTTATCTAATAACGCAGTCTATCTCTAAACGTGAAATATGTGGATTATAAACATAGCTTCAAAGATTTAATACTGTCTTTGGTTCAGAGTGAATGTTCAGATGATAAAGTGTGATTTTTATTAATTTCACTCCCTATATTCGAGTATTGGTATAGTAGCAAAAAGAGAAATTATACCAAAACTTATCATAATTCCATAATCTGCATTGATATTTACCAGTTTGTTTATGAAATCTTGTCCGTTCTTATCATTTAGGATGCTAGAAAGTATCCTGATCAGCAATGGACTGAACAGTTTAGAAAGACTTATCTATCGAGTTAGTATTTTACCTATGAAGTATATTTGAACAAATAAAGAGTACTTAGTTACTTAGTTGTTTGTTCTAGTCTTCTATACCAGGATTACACAAGTAAAATATACCTTATATAATGAATGTTAGAATGGCTCCAAAATTCTTGATAACTATTTCGATAGACGATAAATTATTAAATTTACGGAATCAACAATCGATGTAAGGGACATTTTAGTTTTGTAGATTTTTACTGTACTATAGGATGAGGCAACTGTGTTAATCTTAGAAGTTAATGAAAACCAGTTTGTATTTTCAACCTTGAGTTTTAGTTTTCTAAAAAATCCCATTAAAAAACCATTCATAATAATGAGGTGTTTGGCCTACAAAGCTAACCCGAAAACTTCTTATAAGAAGAAACATAATTTATGATTTTCAGCAGCCATTCAATTGGTGATTCTTATACGCCGCATAATTATTTATGCTTCACCTAACTTCATTGTTAAGTAATATCAGAAGAAAGATAAATAACCTCATTTCCTAACATCTGAAGCTGAAGGAAAAAGTTGCCTATTTATTTATTCTGCCGTTTACCTACCACATTTCCAAAAGTAACTCTGTTTTCGAAGGATTGATTGAAGTAATATTGGTCAAATAGTTGAACAAAACGACGAAATAAATTTTATCTATTAAAAATCATCATCATCTTTACTATCGAATTAGATTTTTAAAAACAGATAGATCATGAATTTTTCCTTAACATTTAAAAATCTTCATATCCTTCTTATTAGATAAAAGAAAGTGGAATTAATTTCTTCATGAGAAAGACAAATAATTTTATGCATCGAAAGAAATACTGAAACACTGAAATGTTCGGTTTGATAGTTGTATGCTTATCGATAACATGACTTATGTAAGCGAAATTTCAATGAATTATATCAAGCAATCGAAGCCTAGAATGGCTTCCCCTTGTAAGGCATATTGGAAATGTTTCAGGTTCCCTTGTATTCATTTTAAAAGCATCGCTTCAAATAGTATGCTTTGAAACACTAGTCTATATCACATCTATCATGTATATATAAGGATGGAATATTTTATAGTAAGTGACTTATTAGAAAATAATAGTTTAGTGACAGATAACAACAACTTTCACCTCTGACAAATTGTGAAAAATGTGAGTATATGTCAGACAGTAATTTTTATATCAAAGTTATTTCATTGAAGCTTAATTTATATTCCTTACCTCTTTAAAAGTAACATATTAATAAATCACTTAATTATCAGTCTAACTATCTGAGATAGCTGGGTGATGATTGAAGGTGAATTGGAAATCTCTGCCATGGTAGGAATGGGATAAGAGACCTCCAGGTTACTGGCATGATGATCTACCAACTAAGCCGTGAGACGTAGCAGCTGATGAGCAGATATTTATTTCACTTCAATCACTAAGTCTTTTTGTCCAACTACTATGTGTATTCGTGATGCGTTACGATCGTTTGATCGTGGTGACACTGGTTGCCTAGTTAGGACTTCTCATCTCTATTCAAATCTACTTGAATTAGAGAGAGGGAGAGAATCATGGTGATTATGATTTTGATAATGTGAGACAGGTGTGATTAAGCAGATCTGTGTTGATACATGGTGACTGATTTCATTTGATTTCATACCGCAGTTAGTAGAGTATTCCAATGTTCCATTATTGAAATGATAATAAGATAGGAGTGATACCATAAATATATACTGAATTTCAGAGATATTCTGTTTGCATGAAAGTTTCATGTAATGATGTATTTAAAAATATCAAGATTGTTTTTCTCGATTATATAGACTGTGGAATTTGTAGGAATACATTCCATGTCAACGTGTGGAACATAAAATTCTGTATAATTATCCATTTTAGCCTTTATTGTTTAGATTGAGTGTTTAAAGAAAGTTATACTCATTCATCGGATGAGTATAAAAGTACAGTGCACCACATCTACTACTGGAATCCTTATGGTATTGACTGACGTGTCAAAAGTTGATAAGATGATAAAAATCAATAAAATGTAGCCAGGTCACTTTTGCTATTTGTTAATCAGTTTCAAGGTTTATGGGAATCAGTTGACTTGATAAAATTTATATACACATATGAACATCGATTAGAGAACTATTGCATCACTTAACAGCTGTTATGTCCCAATATGATATTGATCACCTAAAAGTCCTGAGATCATTATCATCTAGGATTATACATGTTTTGACCGTAAGCAGTAACAATATAAATGTTTACATTGTAATAACTAGTGTGTATCTGAACTGATTTCGGATAAAGTTCATAGGTGGTGAAAGTTTGTTTTAAACAATGAGGTATATAACTTGCCAATTGTTTGAATTCACCTAGAAGGATGTTCTGTTTGGCATGAATGCAAAACGTTTCAGCACTCAGCACAGCCTCTGTCTCCAGAAGGGTCACATTCCAGTCGAGGTTTGAATCAATATACATCTATGTATCTCCATCAGTTATTAAACTACAACTCCTACTGCTAAGCAAATGATTTCTTAAACTTTTGGCCTACAGAGGCCATATAAACATTTATATCCTTAGTATAAATCAAGATTATAAAGAATTTTTTGTAGCGTTAAGTTTGTTTTGATAATGAAAATAATATCCTTTTACAAGCTTGAGAGTTACAGCCGTAAAATAGTCTTCACTTTTTGTGAATTGCAGTTTATCTACCAAAATTTAGTGTCAGAATCAAGGAATTCAACAAGTAAAAAGACATTTTAGCTAATTTTCTTTTTTATGACTTAGTGGTAAATACTTTCCTTCTTTGATTTAAGCACTTAAATTTATGAGTTAAAGTTAGGCTCAGGGTGCGATATTATAATGAGTACCTTACTACGTAGTCGTATCCAAATGTGAGCTCCTTATTCCTGATTTCTCCTACTTTGGGATGATATGAAAGTTTGAAGAAATTATCAGAATTGGCAAGTTGAGTAAAGCATTCAGACACAGTATAACTTCTTTGATTTTCACCTAATTTTTCCTTAAGTATTGCCTACAAAATTTTTGTTAGCTTGGTAAAACGAATGATGCTTCATTAGAACTGGGCAAGTCATACAATCACGGTAGGTTTCATTAATTTTATCACATATTTTATTCTAGGTTTACTAATGATTAATTGAATATGAAAGTAAACTTATTTCAAAAGATGATATTAATCTCAGGTTTATTTAACCCCGTAAAAATGAATACAAAGTTAAGTGTCTTTGAGGTTTAAAGTTATGTAATCTACTTTTTTTCCTACAAGTTGGATCCAGGACAAGCGCTTCGTTCTATTCAGGGATAGCCAGCTGAATATATTCATACCCAAAATGATTGATGTTGTTCCTACTAGGACTCAAACCAAGTACTCATCACTTCAAACGTCAAAGTGTTGTACACAAGGTCACTGGGGCACTAGATCCTCGGTCATGGATGAATAATTCTGCGAATCAGTATAAACGAATTGAAAAAAACACGATAGTATTCATTGTAGATAATGGTACTACAGACACTTGGCCCTCATGCTTTGTGTGTTTTATGGCCGACTAACTAAACGAATCTCTAATATCTATGCTACTGAACTATTTGACTGTCATTTAACATTAAACAACCGATAGAATGTAGGGGAAAATAACTGGAGCTGAATTTTATAATAATTTAGTGTAAAATACTTGAAACGGTTACGTTTCATCTCAAAACGTTCACTGAAAGTTTCTGTGTTAAATGGCCTAAATTTTAAATGATTTTCGAATGCAGATACTTTAGTAAATAACACTTAAACATTACCATGATTCAATTAGGATATCAAGAATTTTTTTCAACACCGTTTATCAAACAAAATGTTTGTATATAAGTCTTGTCCAGTAAATGTATTCAGTCACGAACTAGTTAAAAGAGGATATTAGAAACATCACTTGTGATACTAAGGTAGATAAAATATTTCAGGTTACTTTACTTTTGTTTTAATTAACTCTCATCTCTGTAATATCAAGTGATATAGAAAATAAAAAATAAAAATAGTTTCAACCTTTAAAAATCACTAATTAATTGTTTGTTGTAAACAGGATTTAAAGCATCTAATTCATAGTGCTGATAGAGACTTTTATTCATTATGGATCTTTAAAAAATAAACAGGGGAGAATGAAGCATAGAATATATTGTATAGCTAATTTACAACTTTTCTATGTTCATGGTGGGAAAGTAAAGAGTGAGAACCGTCTAATTTTATCTGTATTAAATCATAAGTAATTGAAAAATTAGCATTTTCTTGGTGTGGTTTATTTTAATACAACATGTTAACGGAAATCTTAGTTAGAGGTTATCAAGATTAACTGAAGAGGAGATTAGTTGAGTTTAAAAATTAAACTAACATGGTCAACATTTTAGTTCAAAATATTTATATACTTTCAAGCCTAATTGAAAATGATTACACGGAATCATAAACTATCTGTATAGAAAAATTATTTTTACTACAATCTTAAAGCATACTGATTATCTTGATTGTATTGTGTTCTCTGAGCTGGGTTGTTTTTAATCGTGAAGCTTTCATTGTCTTGCTAAACGATATCATCAGCACTAACTTCAATACAACCAAGACCATCCAGCTGAGCTATAAATATTCTCTATTATTTCAAAAGCATACTGACTACTTTATTCATCTAAGCAATCAATTTTGTAATCATCCAAAAGTCTTTTGAAACACAATAAATACAACATTATCGGTTTATGATAAGTGATAAGAGATGATGGGAAATAGGAATTGAGAAGTGAATAATATTTGCATTACTTTTTCTTTTTACATCATTGAAGTGTATAAAAGTTCACTAACAAATGACAAAAAGCTGTAAAAATGATAATGATCTCAAGGTGAGGTTATGAGCAGAGTCACGTTCTAGGGTAATTTAGATCTTGGATCATTTTACTTGATATTATGTGCAACTGTCTGACCAACTGTAGACCACTTTTTAATTGTACTAATCTGTATGACATAGTAATAGAAGCGTAAACACAGCAATTGTATTATTATTATTTATCCCTTGGGTTCCTAATAGAACATAGGGCTTCAGTAGCAAGTCTTCATTCCACTCTTTTCTCTGAAATCTTTTGAAGCGCCAGGGATCGAACCCTCGACTACTAATATCCATTCTGATCAAAAACGCCCACTACAATAGTAGAACTGAAATATGATTTTTAGTTGTGAACAGTCAGAAAAAGTGTTTTATCTATTAAACTGAAAGATTATTGGAATTATAGCAAAACAAAAGATGGATGTACATCACTCCTTAATATACACACCAATAATATTTTATTTTCACACAGATGATAAATAAACATAAGTAAAAAGTAGAAAAGAAAGGAATTAGATAAGAAAACATTTTCAAAATGCGATCCAATTGTTTATTCTGAAAAGTTGGTATTTGCTTGAAATTCTTTCACCAATCATATTACTGCGTTTATCATTAACCTTGTATATATAAGGATGGAATATTTTATAGTAAGTGACTTATTAGAAAATAATAGTTTAGTGACAGATAACAACAACTTTCACCTCTGACAAATTGTGAAAAATGTGAGTATATGTCAGACAGTAATTTTTATATCAAAGTTATTTCATTGAAGCTTAATTTATATTCCTTACCTCTTTAAAAGTAACATATTAATAAATCACTTAATTATCAGTCTAACTATCTGAGATAGCTGGGTGATGATTGAAGGTGAATTGGAAATCTCTGCCATGGTAGGAATGGGATAAGAGACCTCCAGGTTACTGGCATGATGATCTACCAACTAAGCCATGAGACGTAGCAGCTGATGAGCAGATATTTATTTCGCTTCAATCACTAAGTCTTTTTGTCCAACTACTATGTGTATTCGTGATGCGTTACGATCGTTTGATCGTGGTGATACTGGTTGCCTAGTTAGGACATCTCATCTCTATTCAAATCTACTTGAATGAGAGAGAGGGAGAGAATCATGGTGATTATGATTTTGATAATGTGGGACAGGTGTGATTAAGCAGATCTGCGTTGATACATGGTGACTGATTTCATTTGATTTCATACCGCAGTTAGTAGAGTATTCCAATGTTCCATTACTGAAATGATAATAAGATAGGAGTGATACCATAAATATATACTGAATTTCAGAGATATTCTGTTTGCATGAAAGTTTCATGTAATGATGTATTTAAAAATATCAAGATTGTTTTTCTCGATTATATAGACTGTGGAATTAGTAAGAATACATTCCATGTCAACGTGTGGAACATAAAATTCTGTATAATTATCCATTTTAGCCTTTATTGTTTAAATTGAGTGTTTAAAGAAAGTTATACTCATTGATTGGATGAGTATAAAAATATAGTGTAAACCAGATCCATAAACTCTGATCACACAGTAGAGTGCCATTACATGAATAACTGAGTATATTGTAAAATATGTGCTTCAGATTTACAAATACTTCCAAAAAGCGAATATAGTAATGATGGATAGTGGCTAGGGGTGGATACTAGACCATAGAGCATCGATATCCACTTTTTTGTGTGACGGATATAGGTTTGGTGTTATTGCTTGTAATATCTCGTCTCTGAGTGGACCGAAATTATAACGCTGTGGCATTTGAAACGATCACTTCCAAGTTCGAATCCCGTTGAGGATAAAATAACTGGCTGGTGGGCAGGCTGATGAGTCCTAAATAGGACGAAATGTATACGCCGGATTCTACTGTTAGCTACCATCCATCATTACTAAATCATGGAAAGTACTTTTTATATCTTTGAAAATGGTTTTTGACATATCTTTCTTCTATGTAGGCGTAGTAGGCAGTGGGCATAAATACACATGTCTTTTGTACTACTAGCAAATGAAATGTTTTTTTTCATATAAGTCGGAAGAAAAGGCCAGATCAGTATCCTTCATGTTAGGAAAACGTGGATGGGTAGTGACTGTCTCAGAAATTCGAAATTATCAATCATAGGGTGATTTTATTTGTATCTTTTATGAGTATGACTATTTCACATGGATACTACTGAAAAAATAATTTATTAATACCATTAATTGCTTCGTGTGTTTTTTACGTAGTAATTTATTTATAGTTCATACTTTTTTTCATTAAAATGAGTACTTTACCATGTCTGTCCCCTGACTTTCATCTTCCGTTTGTACACATAAGGCCTACTGATACAATATCATTGCCACAGCACCAAGCCAAGGAGCATGAAGGTTCCATTTAAAAGCAATGACTTTTCAAAAGCAAGTCACCCTACATGACACTGTTCTTCTCAGACTTCAGGATTCAAATTTAACTTGATAGGTACTACTATTGGACAACTTGCATAGTTAGAAACCACTTTGACTGTCTTGTAATATAGCAACAATCAAATCATAGTGACCTAAACATCGGTCATTTCGCTCGTTTGGAGCAGAGGTCATTAGCGGTGTACTCATGAAAATTCAGCTCATTGAGCCGAATTACTTTTGTCCGTGTAAATCGCTGATGAACTTGAAACTAAATGAGAGAAACAACCATCTACTATTTAAATCACTCTGATCTGGCTGGTGAAATACTACAGATAAGCTAGAGTATTTTTTATTGCAAAATGAAATTCTCAGTGTGATGGCTAAAAATTTACCTTTTGTACGATATTTTCAAGTTAAGTAACCATCGCAGTTAATGTTAATAGTGACAGTATAATGATAAGCAGTAATGCACAACGACCAAATGTTTTCGGGTTGCCGTCTAGTTTGTGATCATGTTGCTGCACAGGCAGACGGATCCTAAAAGTAATGCAGAGCAAGAGAAAAAGGAGAAATTCTACAGACAACTGCAACCAACACTGGACAAGACGTCAGTTGGCGATATCAAAATTCTAATGGGTGGGATGACATGAATGCCAAACTTGGAGCGGACAGCACAGGAAGAGAACTAACCATGGGTCGAGAAGCTCTGCGTAAAATGAACAAGAATGGAGAATTGTTTGCAGAATTCTGTGTATTCAACTATTTGGTGATTGGAGGCAGTGTGTTCAAGCAGAAGGATATTCACAAAGCGACATGGATTTCACTAGACACCAGGACACACTAAAAATCAGATCGACTTTATCTCAATCTCAAGAAAATGGAGACGCAGTCTACTTGACACAAGGGCAAGAAGAGGAGCAGATGTAGGTTCAGACCACTCACTGTCTAATGCAAGGAACCCAACTTCCAAATCAAGTTAAAAGCCTTCAAGGAAGCTGGTGATAGACCTCAGTTCAAGTACAACACTCGGAAACTGAAGGATGAAACTACAAAGGAGATCTTCACGGCAGCCATCAAGACAAAATGGGAGACATCGAGCAACATCCCTGAAGAAACCTGTGTGGAAGAACACTGGAAGTCTTTGAAAGAGATGTGGAAAGGAAACCTGCATAACCAAGCGTATTAGGAAGGAAGAAGAAAGAAGACAAGGAATGGATCTCGACGGATACATGGAAGCTGATAGAGGAGAGGAGGATGGTGAAGCAGAAGATAAACCAGTGCAAGGATGCTCAACGACAAGAGGAACTGAGCACAATGTATAAAACACTGGACAAAGAAGTGAAGAAGAGTGCACGGAAAGACAAAACACACTTCTACGACACATTGGTAAGTGAAGCAGAACAGGCTGCATGCTGGTAAGAGAGACCTGAAAACATTGTATCAAATAACCAGGTTACTATCTGGTAGAGAAGAGATCAACGCAGATGAAGCCAATAAAAGATGAAGAAGGAAATTTAATTACGAAAGAAGGGAAACAGAGGAAACAATGGGCCGACCACTTCAAGAAGCTCTTGAATCGACCACCACCACCACCTGCACTTCGTCCAGAAATACCACCAGCAACCCAGCCGCTGAACTACAAGTGAACATTAATCCCCCAACGAAAATGGAAGTCCTGAAGGCCATAAAGCTACTGAAGTGCGGGAAAGCAGCAGAACCAGATAGAATTCCGCCAGAAGCACTGAAAGTAGACACAGAGACAACAGCGGACATGCTCACACCACACCACCATTGCAGAAGGTGTTGAAGGAAGAGAAGGTACCTGGCCATTGATTGGAAAAAGGGCTCCCTTGTCAAGCTGCCGAAGAAGGGAGACCTCAGTGTTTGCAAGAACTGGCATGGAATCACTCTCCTGTCCACCCCAAGTAAAATATTAGGCCGCATCATCATAGAGAGGCTTAAAGACGCACTGGATTCAAAACTGCGACCGGAACAGGCAGGCTTCAGGAAGTACAAATCATGTGTGGACCAAATTGCAACGCTTCGTATCATCATAGAACAGAGCATAGAATGGCAATCAGCTCTCTATCTCAACTTCATCGACTTTGAGAAGGCCTTTGACAGCGTCGACCGAGAAGTAATTTGGAAACTGCTCCAACACTACGGAGTACCGCAAACCTTTATCAGCCTCATTCAACAACTATATGAAGATGCCACATGCCGGCCAAGTAATTCACAATGGGAAGCTCAGTGATGCTTTTGAAGTGAAGACAGGAGTGAAACAAGGTTGCCTACTATCCCCCATGATATTCCTGATAGTGGTGGACTGAACTGGATCATGCAGCAAACAGTGGGGAGCTGTGAGAAGAGGGGGATACGCTGGTTGGACAGGGGAAAAGAACCTAGAAGACTTGGATTTCGCCGATGACTTATGCCTAATGTCACATAAACTTGAAGATCTGCAGGCAAAAACTAACAAGTTGACAGAAGAGGCAGCTAAGACGGGACTTCAGGTGAATATAGAGAAGACAGAAGTGATGAAGATACCGCACCAACAACCCTAACAACAAGAAACTCCAGTCACCATCAACGGGAGAAACTTAAAGGAAGTAACCTCCTTCACCTATCTAGGCAGCACTGTCTCAACTATAGGCGGCACAGACACAGACGAGAACATCAAAGCCAGCCAGAATCGGAAAAGCAAGGGAGGTGCTCATTAGCCTGAAACCAGTGTGGAGATATTCTGCACTCAGTATATGGAACGAGATCCGGATTTTCAACACCATCGTCAAGTCAGTGTTTCTATGTTATAGTTGAGAGAATTGGCGCACTACGAAAGGTATTTCCAACAAAATACAGACATTTATCAACAGCTGCCTACGCTCGCTACTGAAGATCAGATGGCCAGAATAATAAGAATAAGCAACAAGGAACTCTGGGAACGAACCAACCAAGAAGCTATCATCCAACAAATATGCAGTTGAAGGAAGTGGAGATGGATTGGGCATACACTGAGAAAGCCGGCTTGGGACATCACGCGTCAGGCCAGGTACTCGAGTGGGACCCAGATGGTAAACGACGAGTTGGGCGTCCGAGGTGAGGGTGACATGGAGGAGATCGTACGAGGAGGAAATGAGAGCTTGTGGGCAGTCGTGGAGCCAGGTTCAAAAGATTTCAGAGAACAGAGTTCACTGGAGGTGTGCTATTGAAGCCCTATGTTCCATTAGGAATCCAAGGGACTAATAATAATAACAGGCAAAAGGATGAAAAAGCACCCGCAGGTTTGGTGGTGATTATTTATTTAGCCAGCATAAAAGTTTGCAGTTCCTATTAAGCATCCCTGTGATGAAATATTGCAAACCCAAGTGCTCACTGTCATCAAGCACAATATTCTTGGCAGTTTTGTTGTTAACTAGGGTGATGATAAGTTGGATACATTTTGAGGAGGTATGAGAGTATAATTTACGATAAATTAACAGTTGAATAACCAAAACAATTACAGATGGAGTAAATTGATGCAATACGTGATAGAGACGTTTCGGTAGCTTAAATTTTAAGCTGCTTCATGACATTTTCGTGTCAGACGTGTCACACCTTGTGATCTTAGATAGGTGGTCTACTGCGGAAACCTGGTTAACACCACAGTTGGGTATTTGGAAAACTACTCAGCCTTGAGAAATTTCATGGTGGACCGTGGAATTTGTAAACCATTTGCAAAGTGATCATCCTCTTTGACCTGATACAGGTGAATAAGTTAAGCATGGGGTGAATGGATTATCAATGAAATAGTGGCACATCCACGTGCTCCGATTTGTTGCCATTTACTATTTAAACATACGATAACTTGTACAGCCTTTATTCTCTGCAGAAGCGACTTCCATGAAGTTCGAAAAAGTAAGAAATTTATTTTTCTGTCTCACTGAGAGTATACAAATAAATTCCATTTACTATTATTCATGTTCGCACTGCTGGCGCCAAATATTCAAAATTTAGTTTCATTTAAGTCCGTTTAAGTAATTTCACTAACAGCATGCAACAGATTTCAGTACTTCGTTTCGATGACGTTCGGTGACAGATGAAAAGATATTTTCTTTTTTCAACCTCAGTATGCCTCTATAAATTAGTAAACAATTATTAGAATACTTTTATTTCACCCAAAAACTTTTCTGTCAGTAGTGATTATTGCTAAAATGAATCTAAAATTCATTCTTTTAGAATCAGTCTTCTATACTCTAATGTTAAAGATCTTTTCGACGTCCTTCAATATGGAACAGCTGTTCATATATATATATATATATATATATATATATATATATATATATATATATATATATATATATATATATAGTTGTTCCGTGTAAGACTAGTCGGGTTGTCATAAATGAAATCCTGCTCTTCATCTCCGTCACTTTCAGTTACAAAGCTCCTGGCAAACCAGTAATATAAAAGAGCAAATGCGTCAGTTTATCATCTAAACCTTAAGTAGCAGATCTCATAGCTAAGGAAAAAAGAAATCAGAATACTGGAGAGTTCAGTTTCCATATGTAAGTCAAACTGATTGCTAAACATATATAAGTGAAGCATTTTCGCTTATTTACTACATACATTCCTTCTAATTCACTCATGTAAATGTGCAATAACTGTACCGATTAGTAAATCACAAAATTAAGTCTGTTTTTACAAGAAATTCACTCACTGTCTTCTGTTACTCTTTAGAATTTCACTTAAAAAACTTAATTTACTTGTTCACGGTATACAGATTTGTTGGCTTAAGTTGCTTAAATTGAAGTGATTAACTTACACACAACGTTGACTAACTGGAGAAGCATATGAAGTTAGGCTACTTTGTTCTACTATTCTGGGAACTATAGATGTTACAGGCTCACAATTTTACAGGGGTTAAAGTTAAACATTTCAGATTTTCTATCTAGCATGTGATTACGCAGCTATCTAGTTAATATGGAACTCTAAAAACGTAATGCTATTAAAAGAAACAGGAAGACATGTATGAAGGAAGGAATGTCTATTATCAACAAGTGGGACAGTAGTCGTTAAATATGGTACACCTTGCACTAAAACCGTCATTTGCAAAATATGCTTCATTTCCTCCTCTGATTCTTTTTTGATTTGCTCTTCATATGCCTGCCTTGTCTCTTGTGTTTCTCTTGGCGGAATCCTTACCCATTGCTTTTAATTCCCTATAATTTTTACCACACTCTCAACATATACTACTTATGCCCATTCTGATCAGCAACACCTACTTCATTATCAGGATACGGTTGTAGGGCGCTTTTGAGGAAAACCAAAAACATCATTTGGCGTTTTCGAAATTTTAAGTGGTTCTCCTGTCCCTCCCAAATTTTATAAAGATAGCATGTCTTGATAATTACTGTTTATACTTGACGACTAAGCCAGATTTCACACAGTCATTATTATTTACTGCGCAAGCTACCAAGCAAAACGGGACCTCTTTTACTTTTGGAAATCGCCTAAAATCTGCAAGACTATGCTATTCACTATTGGTATTAGTAGGACTTATGGTACTATTGAAATTCAAAAGCCGGCTTACACTTCTGACTAGGGTAACAGTAGATGACCTCATTTAAAAAGAACAGCCATGCTTAATGTCTACAATATTTAAACTTCAGAATAAAATACACAAACAAACAGAAGTATTTTCCATGGGATTACTAATATCCCCGATGGTGGTTGACGTATTTATGGATGGTTGGATGTTATAAAGATGGGTGTTACAAAGATTAGTCCGACTCCAAAAGTGTGGTTTTGATGTGGAGATGATACTTTCACAGTGTTGAAATCAGAGCACATACTTCATTTCTTTACACACCAGCTTAGTAGTCGACACAATCCAGTCCACCTATGAATAAGAAAATAGTGAAGGGGAATTAGCGACTTTCGATTGCGAAGTATAACGAAAAAGAGGTAGAGGTTTAGACTTCAATGCCGGCAGAAAACCTTCACATTCAAGTCGTTACTTAGACTTCACATAGCCTCACCTTATGTCAGTTAAAGTTGTCTTGGTAAAATGCCTTACTAAAATGGCCAGTAAACTTGACAGTAGAAGAGATCGAAGACAAGAAAACAAATAAATTAAGGTCACTTTACTCATCAACAATTACCCTCCTAAATTAGTTAAGAAATTCCTTAATAATCATAAGAAAACTATGACTACTATTCACAACACAGGTGTTAATACCAATTGTAATAAGGTTAACAATACTGGCAGCAATACTGAGAATTGGGAATTCAAAACCCCTACAGCATTACAATAGAAGGAAGGCACCTCCAGGACGTAGGATTCTCAACAAGGCTGGCTGAGATTAGAACAGCATTCAAACCTACAAACTCACTTATAAATAAGCTTTGTAGGTTATAAGATTCTATTGATCCAATTAGGCGGAAGAATTTGGTTTATAAAATCTCTTGCAACGACTGGGAGTTCAAAAACATTGGCTAAAGTAGTCGATCAGGGTCAATTAGGCTATCTGAGCACAAAAACGTAGCTAGATAGAACCTGGTACATAGCTATCCATGTGATTAAATACAACCGCACGATGGGATAGGACAGGGTGAATATCCTTAAAATAAGCTTAGTGAGATTGAGGGAAAGATTGATATACTAATGTTTGTTTATTGAATCAGCGCCTAACAAATGCAACAGGAATGATTCAGCACCTGCTTCGGATATGTAAAAATATTACTACCCATGTCATCACAAAGGGAGTGAAGAAATCAAGACTATATAAAAGGTATTTCAAAGTTGTGTAGTTATCGTGTTATGACTATGGAAAATAAATTGTAGCTGAAACGTAATCCAGTTAACAATACTGTTCCACTAATCGATATATCTAGTAAATCAACTAGCATAGGACTGTTATCTGGAATTCCTTATTAGTTATTTGTCATAATGTGAAAATATTAAACAGTAACAACTGACTATCCACTAGTAATGTGGTATTCTGATGAAAACTGTAAAGCTTACACACTAATGTGAAACTACAGTGTAAATTTAATTTGAAGACATTATTTCTTCTTTAAAAAAAGCATTTCCATAACTTCATGTCACTGAAATTATTTGACTTAATGAAGCTTCCCGAAGTGTATAATTTCTCTCATTATATTAGTAGTAGTACAATAGTAGTATTAAAATTAACAAAGCACATAGAATAAACGAGTACTTTATTTCTACATAAGGTGACTTCAGTAGTGAATGATTCATTATTGACATAAAACTAGTTTTACCTAGTTTATAGGTGTTTCTTGGTGTTCATGCATTTCTTCAAGCATGAAAACTGAACTTAAAACTTTCTGTCGACTAAATCCTAAGATTTAAGAAGCAGATTATAAAGAATTAAGAAAGATTTTCACTTTAACCCAAAACTTCAATTAAAATTTAATGGAGAATACTTTTGTATCCTTAAAGATAATTGAAAATATGATTTTCCCAAAACGTTGTTTATATTACAAGGTATAGAAATGTAATTGAAAATGAACTTTAATGAACTGTAAGTAGACCATGTGGAATTTTAATTTACAGGTATCAAGAAGTATATCCTTAGAAAGCATAAGAGTAAAACACCGTTTCAATCATCTTTTTTCATTTATTAAATCTTTCAAAATCTGTAATTGAAAGTGTTCTTATAATTTTATTTGCTTTTTCGACTATTATGGAGGAGTAGGGTTTTTCATGTGAACAGAACTATTTTTCATGAACTACTTATAAGGTTTCGCTATACTTATACACTGACTACATATTTTTTCAATGTCGAACGTATACAGTTTAAGCTGTAACAGATAAATTCAAGTTCAAATGTTTCTGTCATTGAAAAATACTAACCGAGGTTTTAATCACTGCTTTCAAATACATTTCGTTTTCAGATCCTTAAAACTGAATAATTTTTTTACTGTCTCTTTCTGAGTTCTGCACTATTTCTATTTCTACTAAAGTCTTAATTTCAGGAGGATTGCTTCGAATAAGATGTACATTTAAGACACTAATACGTGATATTTTAAGCTTATTTCGATCCGCACACTCTTCTTGTACTTGTACACCACTGTGAAATGTTTTACCGAACTTATTGGAATAATGTATAACAAAACTGTATTGTAATTTATTATTTTGAATATTGTGAAGTTCAAGCAGACGAAAAATTAGTTTTTTATAATTATGACGAGCATATTTCGTCCAGAAAGTTAAAGACCTTCGTGTATCGTTCGCCAAGCTGCCTATTACTCCAGACATGCATGATTACTATTATTTTTATTATTTGTCCCTTGGATTTCTAGTGGAACATAAGGTTCAGTAACACGTCACTATCACACTCTCTTCTCTGCAAACTTTTGAACCTGGCTCCACGACTGCCCACAAGCTCTCATTTCTTCCTCACACCATCTCCTCCATGTCACCCTCACCTCAGACGCCCAACTCGTCGTTTCCCCTTCGGATCCCACTTGACGATCTGGCCTGTCGCGTGATGTCCCGAATGGTCTTCTCAGTGCATGCCCAGTCCATCTCCACTTCCTTCCAGTGCATATTTGTTGAGCAATAGGTTCTTGCTTCGTTGGTTCATTACCAGCCAGCTAGAGTTTCTCCTTGCTTATTCTTTCTGGCCATGTGAGCTTCAGTAACGAGCCAGTGTAGTCAGTTGTTGATGAATGTCTGTAGTTTGTTGGGAATGCCTTTCGTAACGCGTCAATTCTCTCAACCATCACATCGAAACACTGACTTGACGTTGGTGCTGACATTGAAATGGCAGTACTAAACACTTACATTCATCGAAATTTCAGTTCATAACATGATACTCTAAAGCTATTCACACTCAAACATGCATGTTTCAATTGTGCATCCCTAGACTATACCGTATTAAAGATCTGAAGAATGATTCTGTTTGCCACATCCAGTCAGTTTCTTTTGTACACTTGATGCGAATTTCGTTCTACAGCTATTACATTTATCTATCCACTGTTTTAACAAGAAGTGTTTGAATGTTTTATATCCTATATATTATTTGTTATTATTAACTAGCAGGATGCGTGTTTCGTCCTATTTAGGACTCGGCAACTGAATGTACTGGTATCCGAATGAGTGATGTTGTTCTCAGTGAGACTCGAATCTAAAACCTATCTCTTTAGGTTACTGAGTTTCGATAGCCACTCTGTCATCAACGTATAAACTGAAAATCATGGGAACATTGAAGCATTCGCACAGGAGTACATGTACCAATATTCGCTGCTCACTTCAATCCAAGAGACGGTAGAGACTTATCAATTATAACATAAAATCTGCTTTTTTCTTTTTGTGACACTTTCAGCACATTCTTTAGTACAGTCCTTTTATAGAATAATCGATTAATTTTTTTTGCATAAGCCTTGGTAAATTTCTCTTTATAAAGCTTCTTAGGTGTTAAATAAGTTGACACACTTCACAGAATGTTTTTCCTTTTCCTTCACATTTATGAAACCAAAGTAAATCCGTTCTATTGTGATTTTTGACTATCACAGAGATATGTTCATACTTTTCTGAATATTCCTTGTTCATAAAACTAACTCCAGAAGCAATTATTATCAGAACCATTTCGGTCCAATCAAAGACTGTATGATACCAGCAGTTATGCTAAAACTACACCCGTCGTACAAGAAGTGGCTACCATGGCTCAGTGGTGTGGTGGGTAACGCTCTGGTATTTAAAACGATCGCTCTGCAGTCGGAGTCCCACTAGGAACAACATCACTCACTGAGAGGCAGGTAGATCCAGCTGACGACTCCCAGATAGGACGAAATGCGCATCCTAGATTCCACTGCCAGTCATTATGCATCATTTCTATATTGGACTTTAGTGCAATGGTTTTATCTCACTCTATTGTATGATTGTATCAGTGTATGCATTGCAATACTGAGCCTGTTGAAGTGTATCTCTTTACATTTGGCTAAAAATGATTAGTACATCGAACTTGGCTTTCAGTAGTTGAATTTACCAAGGAAGATTTAATGTGACAACAAATTGTTTATAAACACATAAAGGTGGTTTCAACTTCCTAATAGCTAAGGCTTTAATAAATTTCAGGATCCCTTTCCAACATGTTTTGTAAATAGGTGTAAAGGAAGTAGCCTTATCAATCCTGTGGCCTGTTTCAACGATATGCCTGGCGATCGAAGAACTTGGACGTCTGCTACCAACACTTATGGATTCAGATGATTTAATTTGCTTCTAAAGCCACTTTGGAATATATTCCGAGGCCCTTACTTTCATGGACCTATTAGTCCTCTCTATGTATGTGTCACCACGCATACATTTGAATTGGTAGATACAATGGGATGTGAGATTGTCGTTCACATGCTGTGGGAGTTGGTGGAATATACGGCCTTCGTGGTTTCGATTACTCGAAATCTGGGTGCATAGTAAGTCCTTCTAACAGCACCGTTAGGTCTCTGCTTAAGGATTTTACTATGAGAGTCACCTTTTGTAAGGAAGGCTGATGAAGACATCCTTCTTTGGGATGGACTGGAGTTCTAGTTTTGACGCTCTGCTGATTTTGTTTTGCCTGATAAATGTTGATGGATAGTTATTTTCCAACAAAATATCAGTCAGTGTTCCTCTTTCATCTTCTAAAGTATCCTCTATGCATATTCGTTGAATTCTGCTGAATAAGAACCTTACTAACGTTCGCTCGTACTGAACTAGGCAAAAACTATGGTAATTCAGATATTGCCCTGTCCATGTAGGTTTTCTCTAGATAGATCATTTTATGGATCCATCCTGCCTTCGACTAATTAATATATCCAACAGCGGCAAGCAGTCATCTTTCTGTCTTACACATGTCAAGCATATGCTGTTCTGTACTTCGTTCAATTGGTTTAGAACTGAAGTAGACTGATTTGAGTTTTACAAATGATCGGGATATCATCAACATATCTTCCATACAGATAGGCTTGGTCTATTAAGTTCTGGGCTAGGTTCTCAACGTGTAACATAAATATGTCGGCTAGGAGGGGACCTAAAGGACTTCCCATGGCGACACCATGAACTTGGCGGAAATGTTCGCCCTCAAAGCTGAATTTAATATTGCTTGTACATAAAAGTAACAGCTGTTTTAGGTGATCCAAAGAAATGGGTATCGGAAACTTATGGACAGAAATATAACCACATAAAATGTCAACTGTCTTGACCAAAGGGACATTGGTAAGTAATAAGTTAACATCAAATGAACACAAATTTACTGTTTATATTGACATGCTCAAGGTATTTGATTACTTCAAATATATCTTTTAAGGAATACTTACAGAATTGATTCTTAATAGGATCCAATAACTTCACTAGCCACTGGACAAGCTTATGTTTTGGCGACTTGCACATTGACATTATGGGACGTAAGGGGTTGTTGGGCTTGTATACTTTGGCAAACCGTAAGATGTGGGAGTTGGGATTTGGTTGGTGGGGTGGATTTTTGACTGGTAATGACTTTCATTTCGAGCAGTTTCAAGAAATTAGCGGTCACAGTTCCCTGTAACAATTGTACGCATTCTGAAGAGCAATCCTTAGTGAATTTATTTTCATCTTCAAGAATCGATGATATTTAACACTTATATTCGTATTTATTCATGATCATGACACCTGAGCCTTTGTCAAGTCTCAGGATAATAATATCGTGGTTCTCTCGTAGTTCCTTCATAGCTCTGAAATGTTCAGAAGTTAGAATGCTTTTCTAGTTCTGATGGCTATCACAAAACTGGTGGGCGATATCCACCATCTTGGCTTCCAGCCATCCCTGGTCCTCAACTGAAGTTGGGACGAGAGGTTTCAACTGGTTGTTAGGTTTTCGAACTGTGCATGGGTAACCAAATCTGATGACTGCTTTCGAGGAACACAGAGTTTAAGTCCAAGGGATAGGGCTTCCTTCTGATAAGTGGACAGTGTCAATATAGAAAGGTTAGTAACGTACTTATCCGGGTTAACAGGGAAGTGGTTAATATGATTTTTACTGTCAAGTGAACTGGTTATCTTCTGACGCATATTAGCTTTCGTTTTAAGAATGACATCAATACAAAAGTGTAGGAATTTTAAACGACATATTATTGATAAATCCGATAGAATATTTGATACATTTATGTGGAGTAAAAGCACATCATGCAACTTATCCTTCCCATTTTCGACATATGACTTTGTAAGACTCATAAGATTGGAGATATTTGGCTGTAGCTTAATAGATTTCAAAGTTTTGTAAAACTGTCTAGGAAACATATGATCTGTTATACATGACTGGTAAAGTCCAATTCTCTCGCGTTCAGAGGTAATTTTGCACCTAAGGTTAACAAGTTCATTTAACCTTTTGATAGTGTGCGGAGGCAGTCTTCTCTTCAAGAATTTAAAACAATTAGTTCTCTTTATAAACTTGTTGAAAACTTAGCTATTAGGAAGTTGAAGCAACCTTTATGTGTTCCTAAAAAAAGATTAATCTAAGAGTTTTAAAAATTCCTATCATGAAAATTACAACAAGAAATATAAGTGAACAATATTGTTTTCAATTACATCCACTTCAGTCTTTACTCTAATACAAATAGCTTAATATATATATATATATATATATATATATATATATATATATATAAGTCATTCATGTAGATTTGTCGGCTGATGTGATAAGTATTTTAAAATAACAGTGATGATAACAATACAAATAATAAAAGTGATAACGTTGACTGAAGCATATGCAATATAGATGATAATGATGACGAGAACCAAGAAAGCAGCATGAAAATGTAGACACTATAATAATGAAAGTGGGTCAAAAGCTTGATAAAATGAAGTTACATAATATAGAAGGACTTGGTAAGTAGATAAACAAAGTCTATACAAATACAGTAAGTATATGAAAACGGTAGGAAGAAAACTGAGTGATAGAGCTATGAATTAAGAATTCGCTCGCCAAGGGATGTACATATTTCTCCTGGATACAAAGACTAGGATTTTTAGGTGGAATTCCCACAGCCCCTGCTATGGGTAAAAGACGAGTTTGAATACCCTTCTAAATATGAGATGTTATGCGGCGAATAGTTGTGAAAACATTGTTCTTGTCTAACACGTAGCCACTATCAACGAAGTGAGATCAAACCAAACTTCTAATGGCTTTTATCTCTCCCTTTCCCAACCATAAGGGTAGAAGCTCAGCAACACGTTTGTTAGATTGTCTAGTATTAAGCCTTATATAGCTTTCTCCACAGGAGCAGCTAAACATTTAAATACACATTCAGATTCTTGCCCTACCCCTTTCTTATTCTTCAACCCTTTCATACACTCACTGTATTTGTTTAGACTTTGTTTATCTACTTACCAAGTCCTTCTATATTATGTAACTTCATTTTATCAAGCTTTTGACCCACTTTCATTATTATAGTGTCTACATTTTCATGCTGCTTTCTTGGTTCTCGTCATCATTATCATCTATATTGCATATGCTTCAGTCAACGTTATCACTTTTATTATTTGTATTGTTATCATCACTGTTATTTTAAAATACTTATCACATCAGCCGACAAATCTACATGAATGACTTATATATATATATATATATATATATATAGCATATATGTATATGTATATTAAGCTATTTGTATTAGAGTAAAGACTGAAGTGGATGTAATTGAAAACAATATTGTTCACTTATATTTCTTGTTGTAGTTTTCATGATAGGAATTTTTAAAACACTATTTGATTTATAACACACGGTATTGTTTACTTGATGACTTTTCAAGCATAAATTATCCCTGCTCATAATCTTGTCATTGTAATAACACAACTTTGGACATCTGATTTTTATAGTCCTATCACTGGATATAGTACAGTTTTTCATATCTGTGATAAACGTGTTGCATCATTCATATAACAAGTGCTGGTTGGATATAGAGTCGAAGAACAAAGATCCAGTTATCAATCTTTTCCTGTCTCCACCTAACTATATTGGACTTTAGTGCAGTAGTTTTATCCCATCCTATTATATGATTGTGTCAATGTATGCATTGCAATAACCGAGTGTTTTTCTAAATGACTGATTTTATCTGGGCCTCTCATTCTATATTTAGCTAAATTTCTATATTCCGTTATTCTAACTGACATCAACCGGTTAGTTTAACCTATGTACTTATCCTCAAAGTCATTACATAGGATTTTATATATTCGATTACTTTGTTTAATTGATTCCATCAGATCCTTAAGCCAGATGACAAAGCTTATCTGTAAGTGTTTCTGAGATTAAATGCCACTCTGATTACAGCTTTATTGAGGGTCTTACGTAAAGGTTGTGATGCCCTTACCTTATATGACAACACAATGGATGCTATGAACTCCTTTCCACTTGTATTGTCGTTATTATTCGTATTCGTGTTACTGTTATTATTTCGTTTCTTGTGTTTGTACGTTATTATGAGTTAACTATTTTAGAGGACTATTGGATTGTGTATTAAAGGCAAGAAAACATAAGGAGATAGAGTAAAGCGAACTTCAAGTTTATGATTAAACTTTATTTTTTCCAAATGAACTCGTATGTTCGTGCTAAAAATTAAATGAATTGTAAAATAAAGATGTTTTTGTGCACGTTCACGCGGAATAAATTTATTTACAAAACATAACGGTGTTTACGTGTATATATCTAGAAATTGTGAGGATGTGAATACAAGAAAATTATTCACTAATATTTCATTAACAAAAATCACCTTTCATTAATTCGTGTCATACACATTCACCCTAAGTGTTATGTTCTCTGACATCTTTCAATTCGTTTGGCGAATGAACTTCATGCAGATACATAAACTATTTCTTCATTAAAGGACTATTTTAAGTAGTCTATTGAGAATCGACTAATTTGATGATGGTTTTTGCAATTTAATATTATTAACTGAGGGAATCTCAATAATTTTGTTGTAAAACTATTTTGTAATTGAGAAGTTCTTCTTGAATTGTTAAATGTCTATTTTGAGATAAGCTCACGATGGGTTCTCTTAGATACTTAATTTGGGTTAATAGCTATCAAGAACCGGTAAAATATGGAGAAAGTTGTCATACATCTTTTTCCATAATTCTCATACTCAGACATTAAACTGTCATGAGAATTTTCTTGCTATAATTGGGAAGGTACTTTACACGGATGCCGTAGTCTAATGAGCATCATAGTCTTTGACTTGTAGAGTTGACGATGTTCTCGAAGAAATATCATAAGGGTATTAGGCACTAAGTCTACTCTTCTAAACAAGCTAACAGTATGGTTAAATATCTAAATTTAAAGGTGAGAACATTTCACATAGTTTTTCACTAAACAAGGTATGACTTGGTAACTTTTGAACTTATTATGATCAGCTTCTCAAATGAGAGTTGGGTTTTTCATCTGTCTAGGATTTCAAGTGTTTTCTGACTAGACGCCCTCTGCTTTAATATATTTCAGTTATGAACGTCTGTTACAGTCTGTGATAAGATTGTCCAAATACTCATAAAAATCTATAAATTCTTGAAGCCTTTCACAACCAATCGTTTCGCTTCGAAGTTTTGCCGAAAGTCACATAAACCTTCGTGTAAATGTCAGATTGGTTGAAGCGGAAATGCCATTTAGATATGTCCTCGTAGAAAAGCCTAGAAATAGACAAGGCCATTGTAAATAACATGTATACACCATTGGAACTTGTAGACATTTCGACGTTGCGATACATCTGTTATCTTATCGTCTTTTCTACTTACCAAGGAACTGAACGATTATCAAAAATAGGATCTGAAGGGTGTTATTCAAGCTTCCACTCTAATGTATTTGACCAGGTTATATCAGTGACTAGATGGTCTCGTATGGGTCATATGAGTAGTAATGGCTATCTAGGGAAAATGTCATGAGTACTAAATGTTTACTACTAGCTGAAGAGAATAACTGACTTATAGGAAATCCGTTTACTTATGTGAATGTTAAGCGATGAGGTACACAGTGTACACAACAGTCATTTTCTCCTCTAAAAAGATAATGTTGATGATAAGATCTTGATTTGATAAATTCATTTTCAGACTGTCAGTTCGTTAGTAAATACGATATTTGGAGAGTTGAAAGCTTTGAGAAAAGGGAAAAGATGGGGAACAATTGTTTTATGATTGTATTTATTTTCCTTATATGTTGACAAGCTAATTTGGGCTAATCCACTTAAGACTAGAAGAAACATAAACATAGCTAAAATACGATGTGAAGCTAATTCATCACCTGTCTAAATTATGCTCTGAGTTAGGTGTGGAAATTCGGTTTCACTGGAGTGTTTAAGATATATTTCAGCATAGCTTTCTCAAGACCGTTAACGAAGTAGGTCAGAACTAGTCATTGGTATCTGAGAAACATGAACTAATGATGATCCGAAGGTCTAAAATTTCTATTAAGACAATGCCAAGTATGTAAAACTGGTGATGTAAGACTTTAAAGTAACTAATACTGATTTTTGAATTCATAAAGGCTTTGCGACCGCTATATTACACTGAAACCTCATTTGAACTTGCGAATACTGATAACAAAGTAAATATTAAAATGAATGATAACTGCCATGTCAATTCTTGTCTAGCAAAGTCTCATCACATAGAACGACTTCATGGTTATATCACTATGTCTATCATCATCTCGCCATTAACAAGTGTCCTCTGGGGAGAATTCTCGTCATGAACGGAGAATATTCAGTCACAGTTTCAGACTAAAACGTGGAAACAAGTGAAATGATCGATACGTCTAGGATGAGTGACACTAGTTTGATTTTTCTGTGAACAATACTATTTCTAGCTGTGAAATGTCTACTTGAACTAATATCGAAGGGTTTCGTCATACGAGAGCTTGTTTAACTTCCAATTTTGGGTGTTCATCTGTAAAAGAATCGTTATTGTAGTAGAACTTTGCTGCGTATGATCACTATTTCATATGAGTAATTTTCACTTAGCTGGCGGATGAATATTTCTATTCTAACGAGATCACACTTATGGCTAGGTTAATTAACTTTCGATTTGTATGCAAGGCTTTTGAACCGATAATGTGTGAGATTTTCCTATTTTCTCGGTTAAACTTGGAGTTTTGACTATCTAAATCTAAGAAGACAAGGGGAAATACTTCCTATATCTTCATTACTAGTTAGTATATGTGGATGGTTTCAGCTAGACTTGACAACATTACATTGCGGATGATCTTAACAACTGATTTCACAAATTTTATTTGTTTTGTCATTCTCTGACGACAGATCTCTCGGTTCGCACTTATTATTCTGAAGTGATTTTGTGAGTTTATATAAAATTCAGTTAAGAATAGACCAAAAAATTGGTTGACAGTTTCTGAGATATCCTTGATGAAGGATTGAGTGAACTGACAGCTGATTTCATGTAAATGCTCTGTTCTATATATTACAGGCAAACGTTTTATAATAAACGTGAGTGGATAATCAAGGGTGTGTTTAATTTGTACAAATATTTTTCTTGTGACTTCAGTGGTGTTTTGATGACACAAAAAGTCCTACCTCATAAGAATACTGTTTACGCATAATAACTTGATTGAACTGTGGAGTGGTTTTTATTGCAGTTCAATATATATTCAGTCCCATATTGAAATATGATTAGTGTTTTTAGAAGACACAGACCAGTCAATTCTCTCAGGTGTTGAAACACTAGGTTTCGTGTAGCACTTATGATCTTTAGTAAAAGGAAACTCGTACTTTCTTCGACTAGATTTGAGGAAAAAAGTAAATTTATTTTAAAAAACACTGACCTTATGTTATTGTCTGTCTTATCTCCTCATATTCTTCATTTCTTTTAACTGAGTGTTAAAGTTTTCTGTATAATTCTTTCTACAAATTAATTGATGTCCAGTTACTAAAACTGTTGTTCGTATTGACATATGCATTGTATGAATTTCACTTCAAACATAAAGCTTCCGAAAAACTGATGCCTTTATCTTCATTCATCATTATTTTTCATTTGTAAGGTTGTTAACTGATAAGCAGTTTCCCTAATGTCTTTCTTTTAGATTTCCTAACTGCCTAAATGACTGCTTCGCGCTTTCTTCATTCAGAAAAACCTTTAAAAAACATTTCAAGAAGATCTGTCTTCTTCATTATGACAGTTTGTAATTCCATTATACAATTAACAGAAGATTGCCATCTTTGATTCAGAATAAAGCACAAAAATGATTTGAAGGTGATGTAATGAAAAGATAGTTCACATGCTGAAATGATGCAAGATATTTGTAGCTCAGGATGAGGATGATGGTGGCTTAGTATTCTCTCGGCTTTGATATTTTGTCGAGAACATTCCATCCCTAGCTTCAGTGACATCTTCAGCACTAAATTCATACAGAAGTGAAGCCTAATCGAATATTACACCAATGTTTAGATAGCTTTTTTATCGACCTTCGATGTTGTCCAATCGTCAGTTGGAGAAGAATATTTTTATCACACCCTCACCTCTTTGACCTTAAATTCCCTTCAGTCATATCATTAGATATTCTTTGTTGGAGTGAAATTGTGCTGTTTGTTGTTGTCACACTGTGCATCATTATTGACTTGTCCAGTCAATTTGCTCTTGGTTGATAGATGACTGTTTTTCTTACCAAGTAGAAGACTGTAGATTGGGTCTGTATCCACATGACATTTCGTTTGAATCCCATGCTTCTAGAAATTCTCTTGTAACTTTGGAACTTGCTCATTGGAGGATTTCTACATTCTCCCATTCGAGTTTGTTATCGTGATTATCTGCATGCATTGGAACCAATAAGGTTGCATCATCTCGCTTTACCGCTACTCAGTGTACATGAACTGTTAGAGCAATCCGACGATTATACTCTCCAACATAATACTGTGAACAATATTTGGAACAGCTTTTTTGGATTGTATTTGTCTTGTCTTCTTTTGTCAATAGATCATTTGGTTTTCACGACATGCTGTGTACTAATCTGATTTCAAAAGGACAAAGCAGTCGGTTGATGTAGAATAGTATAATGTGCCTTTTGATTTCAGGCATTTGTCTTGCCTTTTGTCCTGTCGATAAACACTTTTTGATAAAGTTAGGCGGATAATCGTTGGCTTGAACGTTTTGTACAGGCAGTTTTCGTCAACTTTCCACAATGCTTCAATACTGCAATGTACTTTGGCGATTGAGAATGTATGTACAGATTATTTTTATGAACTGTAGGATGATTGCTTTTGTAATTCATATTTGATCTCTGTGTGTGTATGGTTTTTCTGTACACGTGAGTTAGTAGTTTGTTGTGCCGATGAGCATAGCTAAAAATGGAATTTTTCATTGAATTTTTCCTCCTATGTGAAGGGAATTCCTTCGAATGTTTGATTGACTAGTTTAAACGTGTTTTCTATTTCATCTTTCTTGAGAATTAAGAATTTGTTGTCAACGTACCTGATTCAAGTTGTTGGCTTGATAACAAGGCTGACTATGGATTTCATTCGCTGTATCACAACTTCAGTAATCGGTTCTAATATTAGTGATCCTATAGATGTCTCTTTTGTTTGTTTGTCTGTAAACTTTATCGTTGAATTGCAAATCGGTCATGTGTAATAGCTCGATCAGTTCCAGTTCGTATAGTTGGAAAAGGTTGGATCGTTCTTCAGAAGAATAGCCATCGTCTCCGTAGCTTAATCTGAGTCGGTTGAAGTGGACAGTGAATTCACATCAACACTGCAGTAAAGCGAGATGATGCAACCTTATTGGTTCCAATGCATGCAGATAATCACGATAACAAACTCGAATGGGAGAATGTAGAAATCCTCCAATGAGCAAGTTCCAAAGTTACAAGAGAATTTCTAGAAGCATGGGATTCAAACGAAATGTCATGTGGATACAGACCCAATCTACAGTCTTCTACTTGGTAAGAAAAACAGTCATCTATCAACCAAGAGCAAATTGACTGGACAAGTCAATAATGATGCACAGTGTGACAACAACAAACAGCACAATTTCACTCCAACAAAGAATATCTAATGATATGACTGAAGGGAATTTAAGGTCAAAGAGGTGAGGGTGTGATAAAAATATTCTTCTCCAACTGACGATTGGACAACATCGAAGGTCGATAAAAAAGCTATCTAAACATTGGTGTAATATTCGATTAGGCTTCACTTCTGTATGAATTTAGTGCTGAAGATGTCACTGAAGCTAGGGATGGAATGTTCTCGACAAAATATCAAAGCCGAGAGAATACTAATCCACCATGAGTTCATATGTTAGTTTTTTTTAATGCACTGCTAGCCTAGGCATTTATATCTCACCAATCTAAGTATGCTGTGAAAGTTTCTTTTTTAAAAGACACTATTTTGACGACACTTTTATCATGATTAATGAGGAGAAGCTCACTTTCATTTGACGGTTTTCATCTCAATACTGTAAACTTTGAGTAGAGTTTATGAAATATTGCAAGCATTTTAAGTAAAAGTTGAAAATATAAATTAACTAACAGAATGATTCATAGTCAGCGAGAAAGCAAGGCGAATAGTAAGTACAATCATTCAAGAATAAACTGAATATTCCATTGTGGCCAAAAGCAACATATGGTTTCATGGCTGTTAGTTCATAGAATGAAGTCAAGCTTATTTAATCTATTGGAAACTAGATATGATCTTGTACTCTACATTTGTTGATGACTAGTCACAAAATCAGTGATGATGATATTTTAGAGTTGTTTTTACATAGATTCACTTTAGTAGCAACAAAGCTAGACGAATTACATTCAATAGGTAAGATTTTACCTTAGTCTTCAGTGAACTATCTTCACTTTTTTTAATTTATTATTTTTAAAGGTTTTTTCATAGCATACAAATAAGAATATTGTAGTTTATCTTATTTTTATGAACCATTTCAATTACAATGCGATTATTGAGATACAGACAGTTTTCCAATGTACTATGAGGATTCGTTAAGTATATATTCCATTTTGAATTTGTAACAGTATTCTAATTTATTCATTCATACTGTTTTTAGCATTATTTATTTAAGCATTCAATATTTCAGGTGACTGCTTGTTATAGCTTCTTAGTAGAAAACAAATAAATTCAGACGATGAGTCCTAAATAGAACGAAACATGCATTCTGGATTCTACTGTTAGCCACTATCTGTCATTATTATTCTTTGATAATTTCTTAATGTAACCATTCGAACTGATATACTTCATTGATAGGTTTTTTGCGTTGATCTGCTCTATGTCAATGTTCCAGACTGAGGCATCTTCTTGTTTATCTATTGACTTAGAGCAATAGGATTGTATTCAGGAGGAAAAAACACATTTAATGCTCAAATCTTTATACTTTACTTACTGAGATGCTTAAAATGACTATCAACTATGTGACAGCAGTTGAAAGATTTCAACAGAATATGAACAATTGAATTTATTCTTGTTCGCCAGACATGAACATTTTCAGTCTTAATCATTAGCTGATTAAAAGTTCAATCTTAAAGTATTGGTAGTTGTCTGCGTTGATTATCTAGTTGGTAAGGAAATAAGCATACCAGGTGGTATGTTTATTTCATGTAGCTTATGAAGATTTACCGGTATAAGTTTTAAAAAGCTCAACAATTAACGTACAATCGTTGATAGTTTCTCAAGAAATGGGTAGGTAAATAGATAAATAAACTCACACACATTAATACTCTATTCTTTTCTGTCGATACTTGGAATTTCCTGTTTTTGTCATGAATCGAACTGACTGATCCTAATATTTTTTAATGATAATAATAGTAACAATAATGTCTAGTACACGTTGTATAAGAGGTGTTTGAAACAATGAGCACGGGATTCGGTTCTTGATGGGAACATTATCACTTACTGGGGTGAAAAAACAATATAGGTGATGAGTCTCAAATTGGATGAAATATATTTTCTAGATTCCACTACTAGCCATTACTAAGTAAATTGTCAAAATAAGTCATTTGTCTCATTTAAATTTTGGATTCCACTAATTATTACTATGAAAGGTGTTAACTTGTTGAAGCTTGAAATTTGAATAACAAGACTCTGTTTCATCTCCAAGTGAATATAGACTTGTACGTATGGATTTAATCCAGTAGTTTAATTACTGTTCAAAAGTAAACAACTAAACAAGGTATTTAGAAAGGCATTTTCTACCTTTTAAAAAAATAAATTATTTAGTTAATCATCTGAATGAAATATGATCAGTGATAAAGGTTTCAGTGATACAAAAGATAGAAAAAAAATCCTTATTCTTCCGTTTGTGTATTTATCAGTTGTCAAAATAATTACAAGTGACAGTTTTATTAAATGTAAATGACTAACTTCTAAGGTTATACAATACAATAGTATAAAAAGTTTAACGGTAACAACTCCTGGGAATTTCATTTTTTTTTATCGGTTACACACTGACAAATCATTCTACTTGTCTTTAGTTACAGGGAATATCTTTCCAGCAAAGACCTAAGGTTTTCTTTTTCATTCCATATTTTCAGTGTAACTTTTTTGCAGATAGCTTCAAAGTTCACTATTAACGAAAATTAACAGTAGTTCTCAAGATAGTGTACATAACGACTAGGAAAGTGATCCTTCAGAATAGAAGAGGATTACACTGAACGTAGTGTGTTTGTTATGTCCTGTCTCCACCTTTTATAACCTTTTTGTCGCTTGTCATATATATATATATATATATATATATATATATATATATATATATATATATATGAAAGTCAACTGAAACAACATATAATGTTGTTTTCATTAAGAAGTTATGCAAAGATATACGTTTCAGACAAACATTAGAAAATGTGACCAACATCACATCTCATTTCTGTTATCAATGACCATGGAAATGTTGAGTCAAGTCAAGGCATTTTAGTTGCATACATTCTGCAATAATATTTGAGATAATACATCTATTTATGCCTCAATGAATAAAAAAAGTAGCCGTTGATGGCGAACTACCCATGAAGGAAGTGGAACACTGAACGATGAAGCCCTCTTGAAGGTAAGAAGGGTATTCTAGTTTTCTTGATGATGGTAAAAAGACCGTTAGATAAGCCTACTTGTTTATTCAGTAATCAAGTTTGATAACACCGTGGAAAATATTTGTAGCTCAGGTGGATAATCTTGGTTGCTATATTCTGTGAGCTGGGTTGTTTATTCATGAAGCTTTCATTGTATTTCTAAACAACATCATCAGCATTGAGTTGAATGTGATCAGAACACAACCAAGTTTGATGACGCTCAAGGGTTCAGTGATCTGAAATCCTCAGCAAGCAACGTAGCCATAAAGTACTCACTAAAGATACTGTTGATAACAATTTCATGCATACACTAAAAGAAATTTTCTATCACAAATGAAAACAAAACACATCAGAAGAAGATCTTAATACTTCATTATTTCCACTGACGTTCTGGCTTGTGTGGGAGAAATATATCAAATCCTTATGAACACAAAAATGTATTTTGGTGGATTGGTGGATTGGACAGAGACTAGAATTCAGAAAGTGAGAGAGTACATTAATCGGCTAACCGATGTATTTTCTGGCGCTTTGACTGGAGAAGTTGTAATCACAGAGATGGAGAAACTTTAAAACGATGAGGTTAACCAACAGTTTCCAAAATCATATATACTTTTCACACCACTGAAAGACATTTAGTAACCAGACAACGCTTAATCCCAATACAGAAATCTTGAATTGAAGTATATCAAAACATATAACCTTCTGTCTGGAAAACATGTTGTGTATAAAATAAGATGTAGTACTTCTCGATTATACACATGTTTATTCGAGGGAATTACTGAAAGTTATATTGTTCAAAAACTGCAACCAACTATTTATACAAGAGACGACTTCCATGATTCGAATCATGGTGTAGCTAGTAGCCCTGTTTTAAAATAGATGGCAGTGAGGACCACAACATCTTAACATATGCCGAGTGGGATGAAACGGGTTCCTTTATCAACCACCGATAATCTTATGATATTTTCCTTCAGGATTTTTTTAAATGGTGGGGGGATGATTAACTTAATATAATCTTAGTAGTTACATTTATTTTGTAAATTTTTATTTAAGTAACACATCAGCATCGTCTAATTACATAGTCTGTAGACGAACAAACGGAACCTTACTCATTACTATCCTTAATTGTAGATGAGAAAATACTTATTCCCCAGAACAATTCAACTTCTCACTTCATATCAGATTATTTGTCTTCTGTCAATTTGTATACAAGCATCAAATCGCTGCATGACACTTGTAAACAACGATGGTCTACCAGTGCTGATGTGTGATCATGCGAGACTCAAAACAGATTCACAGATTGACCCCTCAAGTTATAACGGACAAAATGAGTTGATCCTAGAGTCGCTTGATGATAATGAACGATTTCGACAACCACAGTTCGATGACTCAAATATACCAGATAAGCGGGCGTTTGTTCGCTTGGGAAAGAGAGGATTCGTTCGAATTGGCAAGCGTGGATTTGTACGGATCGGGCGATAGTAGACCGTTTCATAATATATGTGATGACAGAGAAAAAGTTTCAGATTGGAAACATTCTAATAACTCAATTAACCAACAATTTTTTTCTCGAGAATAAATCCAAAAACACTCTGTGTAAATTTTACACTACTGATAAGAGATTAACAATCACACAAGTTTATTCACAGTGAGGAAGTAATAAAATATTTTGTTCGTAAAAGTGTCATTTTTTTGTCTGAATGAAATGGGTGGAACGGCTTAGGTAGCATCTTGAAAATCGCCGAATCACTGACTTACTTTATGCATGTTGTCTTGCTGTGAAGACCAAAACACATCAAAAAAGGCATCCACAGTTTCATGCCGAAAATCTGCATTTCAAAGATGCAACATACATACTATATTATCGAAAATCAACCAACTGACTGACTGGGTGCAATATGAAGAGAATAACTATTGCCTCACACTAAGATTATACCGTCAGCAAACTCGATATCAGGCCTCCATTTAGGGTGGGAAATCAGGTAGCATACCCTAACATAAGTGAAAAATTAGAATCAAGTAGAGAGCTGAAAAATTACTCAATATGTATTATTATTTGTCCCCTGTGGTTTCTAGTGAAACATAGAGAACATAGAGCTCCCCATGGGAAGCGACGAGTTGGGCGTCCGAGGTGAGGGTGACATGGAGGAGATCGTACGAGGAGGAAACGAGAGCATGTGGGCTGTCGTGGAACCAGGTTCAAGGATCTCAGAGAACAGAGTTCACTGGAGGTGTGCTACTGAAGCCCTATGTTCCATTAGGAACCCAAGGGAATAATAATAATAAAAATAATAGTTTATATTTTTTACTAATTATCTATTGGGTTTCTAGTGAAACATAGAGCTTCAGTAGCAAGTCTCCATTCCACTCTCTTCTCTGCAATCTTTTGAACCTGGATCCATGACTGCCCACAAGCTCTCATTTCTTCCTCACATGACCTCCTCCATGTCACCCTCACCTCGGATGCCAAACTCATCCTTTACCATCTGGGTTACATTTTAGGGTCTGGCCTGGTGCGTGATGTCACCAGTTGGTCTTCTCAGTGCATGCTCAATCCATCTCCACTTCCTTCTGCATATTCGTAGGGCGATAGGTTGTTGGTTGATTCGTTGTCAGCCAGGCAGAGTTCCTTGTTGCTTATTCTTATTATTCTGGCCATCTGAGCTTCAGTAGCGCGCCAGCGTAGGCGGCAGTTGTTGATGAATATCTGTAGTTTGTTAAAAGTGCTTTTAGTGACGCGCCAAGTCTTTAAATCATACAGAAGCACTGACTTGACTGACTTAGTGTTGAAAATCTGATTCCGGATGTTGTTCATGCTTTATGCTGAGTGCAGTAAATCTCCACACTGGTTCCAAGTTAATGAGCACCTGTCTTGCCTTTCCGATCCTGGTTTTGACATTCTCGTCTGTATCGTCTGTAGTTGAAACGATGTTGCCTATGTAGGGGTGTAGATGAAGGAGGCTGCTTCCTTTAAGTTTCTCCCACTGATGGTGATTGGAGCTTGTAGTTATTGTTGGTGGCGTTAGTTGGGTATCATCATCACCTATATCTTCTCTACGTTCGCTTGAATAGTGTCCTGTCTTCGCTGCCTCTAACAACTATTCTTGGCAACACAAAATCTTACCGGTATTGTCATGTAAGCGTATTTCTCACAAACTATCACTGGGCATAGTCTTATCTGTTGAAATGTAGGTAACTGTCCCGTCACAAAAATCCTGGTCAGCTCTAGATTATGGTCTGAGAGAGACACTGGAGAAAGCCGGCATTAGGTTGTCTAGGCTGCATGTCTCATTGGGCGTCACTAACAAAACCCATTTCATGCTCATGCCATGTTATATGAGCATGATATTATTATGAGGATTAGTGGAGATTCCGGTTAAAGATGCAGGTTTTTAAGTGATACGCTCATCGTCCTGAAGGTCTTCAAATACTGGCTGGTGAGTATTGAGACACTTGCCTCACAGACTGTTTAACAATGTATCTTGTAGACTCTGATACTAGTGATAGCTATAACTCGTTTATTCTGATTGTGTTTGAACACGAAGGCATACTATCTGGTGGGACGATCGGTACAACAGAATAGCCTAGACGTAAGATCTATATCTATGACAACCACCTCTTCGGAAAGCCTAATAAGACTATTCTTATTATGCAGCAATGAAGATCAACAATATCAATTCTAAACATTAAATTCGGTCTTCTAACGACTTGCTCACTTTCGTATTAAGTCACACTGGTAAGTATAGCTATATATATCAGATATCCTGCGTACACTAACGAGAACAATGACTTCTCATAGTAAGATTTGCCTGAGTTTTGAATGAACTAGTAGACAGAAGACACTCGATAAACACATCGATGATGTTTTCGTTTAAGAATGATACTAACCAGAGGTAAATTTTTGCCATTACGAAGCTGCAGTAAAATATCCTTATTATTGTATCAACAGTCAATCAGTCTTATCTTGTCATCAGAATTACTGTTTTAAATGCTCCAATTACTAGGCTGCTTGTATATTTAGCATCAGAATCATTATATGAGTTATACTTGAATCAGCTAGGCAGGGAATTATTGACTCGATTGCAACTCTACCCACTCCATTCAGTTGTAGATTCTAGGTTCTGATATGCTTTGCTCGGTATAGTAGGCGATTAAGACGCATATTTGCAATTATTTTAAGTAATGGAAGTATCAGGGACTAGCATTGAGATGGTTTCCTCTTAGAGTGGACGTGGTTATGTCAACTGTGAATCATATTAGAAGAAACCCTGCACATTATAGCATAACAACTGTCAAATGAATTGGGCCGAGCGCAAGTGAGTTACAAGAACATATATACTTTCAGGTACCACCTACTTCAACCCCATTAAACCACCAAACTAGTGAAGACCACATAACATTATTCACATTGACTGCAATAGAATGATACATCAATTGCATTTCTGGCTGAGTAAGATGGACTAGACATGGAACTGCATCAGTTCAATATAGCCTTCATGTCAGATGGCTATCCTAATGAAAGTTGAGACGAAACTCGCTCCCAATCTGTTTCTCATGCTTAACAGTCAAGCAGTATTTCACTCAAGAATTTTACGTGGTATCAGAGAGTTTGTAGACCCTATCAACAGTGTCTGTTTTCAACTGTTCAGGTGGGTGTTATCAACGGTTTACTAAGTTGCTTCTATCCCTGTTCGGTGTTTCCTGTTCTAATTAGTCAGCCCTTACAAAAATATCAGCTTTTAATATATAACAATCAGATAACACCAATCACCTTATCCCAGACAATACAATACAGTATGGAATTCGTAGTGTGATATTTCAACAAATTTACTCCTCATAATGTAAACAACCATCGCAGTTAAATCATATTAATAGTAACCGTATGATGAGCATAATACAAAGAGAAAAATTGTTTTTTGGTTACAGTCTAGTTTTTGGGAACGTTTGGTTTGGAGATGCGAACTTTGTTTTATGGGGGAAAGAATAGAAAAGCACCCCTAAGTTCGATAGTGAAGGATTATTCAACCAATATAAACATTTCCGCTTACTGCTAACAACTATCCCTGTAATATAAGAATATATTTTAATATAATCTCAGCGCGTTTAGAAAAACAAGGTATTTCTGGACGTCTCGCTGGGATTGTCTCAAAGTATATTCTGATAATGATCCAATCAGACGCGGAGCTCAGCTTCTTCCAGGACGTTTGTAACAACCATGGTCTGCATGTTTATATCCCTGTAATAGTTATGTGATGAACTGCTGTGCGCTCAAGAGCTTACTGTCAATGACCGGGATATTTTTTGTGATTTTGCCGTTAGCTGATGTGACGACAGGTTGGAGACACTTTAATAATGCTTAAGAGTGCATTTTATGACTTGTTGATTGCAATACATCCTGTACCATCTGAACACCTAGTCTCGCTGATTGTCTGATAGACTCGATTTTGCAAGCTCTCAAATCTGTATAATATTCAACAGTTAATGAGGATTATAAATATCTCATTGTGAAGTGTACATATTGAAAAAGCCGTCTCACAGTGAAAGTCTATAATCTGACCCCCTAGGATCTACGTTACAACCCTTAGCTCTCAAGACGTGATGCCGAGCGAAAAACTGACAGTTTTTTCAAGACCACTAAGAATCTGCTGAATTGTTAGATGGTGTGCATCAGATCATCAGAAAAACAATTCTAGTGAAGTTCATTAAACTACTCGTCTGTCTGTAACCTTGAGAAACCTCCTTCATTCGCTTTTATTTCGTATTTCAATCTAATTAACACCTATACTTTTGTTACTTCCAGTTTGTACACAACACAAGAGCCAACAGAATGCTATTCACTGGGTAGTGCTGACAGTAATTTATGTATCATCAAGTGGGGAAATTTTTCGAAATCAAAAAGCAAATGACAGTCGTAAAGTTGACTTGCAGTGATATCAGTTTTCGTCCGTTGTGGCACCACTCGGACGAAGCCAGCTCTCATTTATCTCGTCATGACATAAACCTAACCATCTTCATCACAGTTTTTTTCACAGCGCCATGCACTTTTACTCTACCAGGGTGCTAGTGGATCACTTGTATGCTAAATCTGGGGATACGAGCAGACAGTACAATCATTTTGGTGACCCGTGACAACTAGCTGACTGGAGAGGGCATGACCAGCATCGAGTGGATAACCTCTCAGTTGTAGTCAACGATATATTCTTTAATTGCAATAACCTTGGACACTGCTTCGCATCTTTTAAGTATACTCACAAAACCTCACCAGAAAATAGAGTTCATGAAGGGTGTGAGGCTAATGAGTAGTTCATCTGCATTTATCAAACGAGGAATGGCAACATAAAAGCTTTGCACTTCGCAAACGCCGTTCAAGGGAAACACTAATGACTGGTTTCGAAACCTACTTGGTCTCTGCGTGTTTGCTGTTTCCGAGCTTCAGGTTAGGCATTAGATTAATAAACACATCAGAAACCTGAACACAATTCAAATCGAATCTATTCCTGAATGGTTATCATGTCAAAACCTCGCTCCTCCTTTATAGTGTGGCATACACCCATGTTTTGTCATGAAATGCCTGTGATTCAGTTTGGCGTAGGGTTAAGAGGTGGAAAGCTGCACTTCAAAAATCGACAAAATGGTTTCAAGACACTAAGAACGGTAATCGGCTGGTGGGTATCTTTTTCAGTAGTCGCATGTTAGAACGTTGAGGAAACTACAAAACGCTTGATGTTGACATGGGGAAGTGAAGGTGAGAGAGGAGGTAGAAACAGGGAAGACAGCTCATTGCTGATTGGATTTAGCATGTTACTCGTACATCGCAGCTGCCCATATCATGAAGATTGTTTCTGCAAAGTAATTAAAACGCAGTCAGATTAGTTTAGCATGATCAAATGCTCCAGAGGACGTCTGACTGAGTCCGGTGACACATAGACTCCCTGAGTGTGTTCCACTTAGATTTGAGTCAGCAAAGCCCTTTCAATTGTCACCGAAATACCACGGAGAAAGCTGAACTCCGAGATTTTTCAGACTGACCTATCCCAACCCCACCTGTCAGTATGCAGACGCCACGTAAGCACCAACTGTACACGGTCACTATGAAGAAGTATCAGCTATCGGCCTTTTGAACGTGCGCTAACCGAAGAAAGATGGAGTAGACTGGTTAGGGGCCAAAACCAAATTGATCGCTTGGCAAGTCATTCTTCTACCGTATGGCCGATTCACTACAGATTCGATCACGCAAAGTCACATCAACCAGCGAATGGGTAGCACGATGAATCGAATCTACAGCACGAAGGCATGTCAGCACTCTGAAGATAGTGTTGACGACTTCTACCAGTGACCAGACTGCTCAGTGGGATAGAACTATCCAGAGCATCCTTATTCGCCCGATTCGTCAGGCTGATAATGTCTAAGCTAGATACATTGCTTATCTCGTTGCTATATTTGAGAAGATGGAGGCTGATAAGGGGATGCATTTAGACATTCACATTTATCCTCATGTAATGGCCTATTTTCTACTCGGCTGATTTTATGAATGACAGCTAAATTCAGATCTCAACTTGAAATCCATCAGGCAGATTTCACTTCAAAAGAATCTTCACTGCCTCCAGTGCTTCGCTAAGCCACCTCCTTATCATAACGCGCCTCATCAAATCAATGGATACAACTAGGCACTGCGATTATATTTGTAAAGCAGGTGGTTAAGTTGATTCCATTCAAATTTTGATGGGATGACAGAATTAGCCATCTTAATGCGCTACACCATCCGGACTACTCATACCAGTATGAATCTGTCTCTTATCCGTGTTGGAAAAGATGAACCATATGAAACACTGCCAGAGTGACAATTACTGTTCAGAGAATAATAGGATTCTCTACACTTACTCCTCATTATATTAGCAACCATGACACCTGAGATTGTGTCTCTGGAGGATAAACATCGTTATTCAAATGAAGTTTCTCAACAATGTCATCTATGATAGATTATGCCAGTTTCATATTCCTGCTTGAAACAGCCTTCACATCCAGCAGCATCCATGGATATCTGAATCAGCAAAATTGTGGGGAAATGTTGTCGATTTGAGACATAAAGCTCCGGGTGCTTATGATGATGTATTGTAACCTAGTGGGGAAAGCAAAGAACTTAGTGTAGCTCAGATCTCTGAGAAATGGTTAGATGTCAAATGAAAGTGGATCGAATAGCGAATTTCATGTACATTAATAACAACATCCCATTTTACGGTGAATGGAAATTTGGATTGGCAACCATTTGAAGTCAGTTTTACATCCTCACTGATGTCATCTCCATGCTCTGCAAGTTCTTTAACCGCAGTCCATCATCACTCCTTCATATATTCACACCAGCGATATTTCTTAAATACTAGTCATTTTTTAACTCCCCAGCATGCAAAGTTTCTTCTGTGGTAATAATTGCAATTGCAGTGAAGGTGACTATAATAAAAATATTATTGACAAGAATAATCACTGACATTTCATTACATTCTGTGTGATGCTGACACTCACAAGTCCATGTGAGTGTCATACACGTATCCAAATGGAATAAACTAGTGTCCTCATTTCATTTATTGTAGCACACGACCACATCAAATAACGGTCCACCAAACAACTTTAAACTCATCAATTGTCTTTGTAACCAAGTCACCGTACATGTTTCAAGAACTGTTACGACTGCTTCATTTCAGTAATGTATTGTGAGGTGAATGGGGATGGTTTTAGACATAATAAACTGCAAAGCCCATAACTAGGATAACTGAAATGAGGTAGTGTTTATCACGGACTGATATCAGTTGGTGGGGCATTAGAAACCTGGGAGCGCTGAACAGATGTTTTGTCCTAGTATGGGACACCTCAGCAATACACGCACACGATTAGACAGTGAGTTGGAGTTCTATGGTCCACAGTTTCCAGTTTCTGTCAGTTCACGATATAACGTGACTATCACTTGAGGTCTTCAGTTAGAATCCGCTTTCCTTCCAGCTGGTTGAACCCACAGGTCACGGCCTCTCATCTGGAAGCATCTAGAAGCATTTTGCTAATGAGCACTATTCCGCTGAAAAGTCCAATACCACGATGAAACGGCTGCCTAGTGCTCCCGAGTTTTCAGTGAGTCTCCCAATCAATGTAAGTCCATGGTGAATGCTACCTTAACTCAGTTATCTTAGTTGTGAACTATGCGGTTCATTATCTGTAACTGCATGCATCCATGTAAATAAATGAGTTATAGCTATCACTAGTATCAGAGTCTACAAGATACATTGTTAAACAGTCTGTGAGGCAAGTGTCTCAATACTCACCAGCCAGTATTTGAAGACCTTCAGGACGATGAGCGTATCACTTAAAAACCTGCATCTTTAACCGGAATCTCCACTAATCCTCATAATAATATCATGCTCATATAACATGGCATGAGCATGAAATGGGTTTTGTTAGTGACGCCCAATGAGACATGCAGCCTAGACAACCTAATGCCGGCTTTCTCCAGTGTCTCTCTCAGACCATAATCTAGAGCTGACCAGGATTTTTGTGACGGGACAGTTACCTACATTTCAACAGATAAGACTATGCCCAGTGATAGTTTGTGAGAAATACGCTTACATGACAATACCGGTAAGATTTTGTGTTGCCAAGAATAGTTGTTAGAGGCAGCGAAGACAGGACACTATTCAAGCGAACGTAGAGAAGATATAGGTGATGATGATACCCAACTAACGCCACCAACAATAACTACAAGCTCCAATCACCATCAGTGGGAGAAACTTAAAGGAAGCAGCCTCCTTCATCTACACCCCTACATAGGCAACATCGTTTCAACTACAGACGATACAGACGAGAATGTCAAAACCAGGATCGGAAAGGCAAGACAGGTGCTCATTAACTTGGAACCAGTGTGGAGATTTACTGCACTCAGCATAAAGCATGAACAACATCCGGAATCAGATTTTCAACACTAAGTCAGTCAAGTCAGTGCTTCTGTATGATTTAAAGACTTGGCGCGTCACTAAAAGCACTTTTAACAAACTACAGATATTCATCAACAACTGCCGCCTACGCTGGCGCGCTACTGAAGCTCAGATGGCCAGAATAATAAGAATAAGCAACAAGGAACTCTGCCTGGCTGACAACGAATCAACCAACAACCTATCGCCCTACGAATATGCAGAAGGAAGTGGAGATGGATTGAGCATGCACTGAGAAGACCAACTGGTGACATCACGCACCAGGCCAGACCCTAAAATGTAACCCAGATGGTAAAGGATGAGTTTGGCATCCGAGGTGAGGGTGACATGGAGGAGGTCATGTGAGGAAGAAATGAGAGCTTGTGGGCAGTCATGGATCCAGGTTCAAAAGATTGCAGAGAAGAGAGTGGAATGGAGACTTGCTACTGAAGCTCTATGTTTCACTAGAAACCCAATAGATAATTAGTAAAAAATATAAACTATTATTTTTATTATTATTATTCCCTTGGGTTCCTAATGGAACATAGGGCTTCAGTAGCACACCTCCAGTGAACTCTGTTCTCTGAGATCCTTGAACCTGGTTCCACGACAGCCCACATGCTCTCGTTTCCTCCTCGTACGATCTCCTCCATGTCGCCCTCGCCTCATAAGCCCAACTCGTCGCTTCCCATGGGGATTCCACTCGACGGCCTGGCCTGACGCGTGATGTCCCCAGCCGGCTTTCTCAGTGTATGCCCAATCCATCTCCACTTCCTCTTGCATATTTGCTGTGTGATAGGTTCTTGGTTGACTCGTTCCCAGAGTTCCTTGTTGCTTATTCTTTCTGGCAATCAATCTGATCTTCAGTAGCGAGCCAGCCTAAGCAGTTGTTGATGAATGTCTGCAGTTTATTGGAAATCCCTTTCGTGACGCGACAAGTCTCTGAGCCATACAAGAGCACTGACTTGACGTTGGTGTTGAAAATCCGGATCTCGTTCCACATGCTGAGTGCAGAAGATCTCCACACTGGTTTCAGGCTAATGAACGCCTGTCTTGCTTTTCCGATTCTGACTTTGACGTCCTCGTCCGTCCCGCCTGTAGTTGAAACAGTGCTGCCTGACTGGATAGGTGAAGGAGGTTACTTCCTTCAAGTTTCTCCCGTTGATGGTGATTGGAGTTTGTTGTTGTTGTTGATGGTGGTGGTGCGGTATCTTCATCACCTCTGTGTTCTCTATATTCACTTGAAGTCCCGTCTTCGCTGCCTCTTCTGTCAGCTTGTTAGTTTTTGCCTGTAGATCTTCAAGTTTATGTGACATCAGACAAGGGTCATCGGCGAAATCCAAGTCTTCTAGGTTCTTTTCCGCAGTCCAGCCAGCGTATCCCCCTCTTCTCACAGCTCCCCACTGTTTGCTGCATGATTCAGTCGACCACTATCAGGAATATCATGGGGGATAGTAGGCAACCTTGTTTCACTCCTGTCTTCACTTCACTTCAAAATCGTCACTGAGCTTCCCATTGTGAATTACTTGGCCGGCATGTGGCATCTTCATATAGTTGTTGAATGAGGCTGATAAAGGTTTGTGGTACTCCGTAGTAGTGAAGCAGTTTCCAAATTACTTCTCAATCGACGCTGTCAAAGGCCTTCTCAAAGTCGATGAAGTTGAGGTAGAGAGCTGACTGCCATTCTATACTCTGTTCTATGATGATGCGAAGCGCTGCAATTTGGTCTGCGCAGGATTTGTACTTCCTGGAGCCAGCCAGCCAGCCAGCCTGTTCCGGTCGTAGTTTTGAGTCCAGTGCATCCTTTAGTCTCTCCAGGATGATGCGGCTTAATATTTAGCTTGCATCGGGTGGACAGGAGAGTGATTCCACGCCAGTTCTTGCAAACACTGAGGTCTCCCTTCTTCGGCAGTTTGACAAGGGAGCCCTTCTTCCAATCAATGGCCAGGTACCTTCTCTTCCTTCAACACCTTCTGCAATGGTGGTGTGGTGTGAGCATGTCGGCTGTTGTCTCAGCGTCTGTTTTCAGTGCTTCTGGTGGAATCCCATCTGGTCCTGCTGCTTTCCAACACTTCAGTAGCTTTATGGCATTCAGGACTTCCATTTTTGTTGGAGGATTTCTGTTCACTTGTAGTTCAGCGGGTGTAGGTGGTATTTCTGGACGAAGTGCAGGTGGTGGTGGTGGTGGTCGATTGAAGAGCTTCTTGAAATGGTCGGCCCATTGTTTTCTTTGTTTCCCTTCTTTCGTAATTAAATTTCCGTCATCATCTTTTATTGGCTTCGTCTGCGTTGATCTCTTCTCTACCAGATAGTAAGCTGGTTATTTGATACAGTGTTGTCAGGTCTCTCTTACCAGCATGTAGCCTGTTCTGCTTCACTTGCCAGTGTTTCGCAGAAGTATCTTTTGCCTTTCCGTGCACTCTTCTTCACTTCTTTGTCCAGTGTAGTGTTTTATACATTGTACTCAGTTCCTCTTGTCGTTGAGCATCCATGCACTGGTTTATCTTCTGCATCACCATCCTCCTCTCCCTGCTCTATCAGCTTCCATGTATCCGTCGAGATCCATTCCTTGGCTTCTTCCTTCTTCCTTCCTAATACGCTTGGTTATGCAGGTTTCCTTTCCACATCTCTTTCAAAGACTTCCAGTGTTCTTCCACACAGGTTTCTTCAGGGATGTTCCTCGATATCTCCCATTTTGTCTTGATGGCTGCCGTGAAGATCTCCTTTGTAGTTTCATCCTTCAGTTTCCGAGTGTTGTACTTGAACTGAGGTCTATCACCAGCTTCCTTGAAGGCTTTTAACTTGATTTGGAAGTTGGGTTCCTTGCATTAGACAGTGAGTGGTCTGAACCTACATCTGCTCCTCGTCTAGACCTTGTGTCAAGTAGACTGCGTCTCCATTTTCTTGAGATTGAGATAAAGTCGATCTGATTTTTAGTGTGTCCTGGTGTCTAGTGAAATCCATGTCGCTTTGTGAATATCCTTCTGCTTGAACACACTGCCTCCAATCACCAAATCGTTGAATGCGCAGAAGTCTGCAAACAATTCTCCATTCTCGTTCATTTCACCTAGCGCTTCTCGACCCATGGTTAGTTCTCTTCCTGTGTTGTCCGCTCCCAGTTTCGCATTCATGTCACCCCACTAATTATAATTTTGATATCGCCAACTGGCGTCGTGTCCAGTGTTGATTGAAGTTGTCTGTAGAATTCCTCCTTCTTCTCTTCATCTGCATTATTTGTAGGTGTGTAGCATTGGCACTGAATGATTGTGACTTTCCTTCCTTTTGAGTTGAATCCATCTTACTGTCATGATCCTGATTGTGGTGGAGATTGGTTCCCACTGCATGAGAGCCTGTGATGCTGTTGGGGACATCATGATAGCCACTCCCTGACTCATTGTGCTCGTGGTTGTCGTCTGGGTGACAATATCGGAGTAGTTTATTGATTCTCCAGTTGACAGTTTGGAGACTCCACTCCCATTCCATCTGCTTTCGCAAATTCCAAGCACTTCAGTGTGATACCTCTCCATCTCGTTTGCAATCTGGGCTGCCTTGCTAGGTTCAAACATGGTGCTGACATTCCATGTCCCCACGTTTACTTTTGCTTTCATCGAGAGAAGGGGGGACACATCGGCCAAATGGCTTCCCGAATGCATTCATCAACCGGTGTCATTTCGTATCTCCGATTCCAGTGAGGAATAAGTTTGTTTTCATTTTTTATATATCGTTTGTGCTTTGAAGTTTCTTTAGCGGTTATATTTGTTTTCCGGGGTAGGGTTGCTACCCCTATGCCCAACCTTCCCTCTTTACCCGGGCTTAGGACCGGCTAGTAACTAGTGAACTAGTTAACCAGGCGAGGTTAAAGAATATAAATAACAGTCATAAATAGGGCTCATATTTCTGTCTTTTCTTTCCCTCTAGGCATATCTTGTAAGCCAACTACCCAACTACAATACTAAAGGAAACGTGCAGTGGACATAGGCAAGAAACTTTCGGATTAGCAAAAGGAAAAGAAGTTCCTTCGAAAGAAAGGTTATGGTAGTATATGTTACAAGTGTATTGGCGATAGGTCGTAAGATAATCCGAAATATAAAAACAGCTTGACGACACGAGATGGCGGATGTGATGATGGAGACTTATGGAAACCACTTTAACTTGTGAGAAGCCAAAGAATGGTTGAGGATTTTGGATGCGCGAAGACACAGCACAACAAACACACTATGAATGACACCGGGTACTTGATGACCAGTGCAACAATCTCTAACCGCCTCAGTGCCAACCATATTACTACATTTGGCAAAAAGAGTAGAGGCTAAGAGAGGAAAAGCCGGTGACAGCACATGGCACACGTAAAGTAATGATGGGTTAAGATAATGCAGAAATGTTTGACACGAGATTGCAGATCTGATGTTGGAGACGCATGGAAACCACTCTTATCTGAGTTCATTAGACCCAATATACGCCTTTCACCCTCCCTTCCTTCAAGATTATAGTAAATATCTTCCCCTAACCCTGTATGTGCATAACAAAGCTCTTACTGGTACACAAATGGAAAACAAAGTCGCCATCTTTAAGCATTAGTAATACAGCTTAAACTAGGAAGTACTACATAAAACCTCAAAGGTATTCTACAAGTAGATTATTAGACTGTATAGCCCCTTATTCCTAGTGTCCTCTCTAGATACTCTAGTCTTCAATGATGCTTCCCCGAATTCTAACACAACTAACTTCACTTCTCATGCCACTATGTCTCTCTTTCTCACCCGATAGGCAGATTATGATGGTGTATCATACCAAGGCGCACTGAGCATAGAGATATACCTCGAACTTTTATTCAACACTTGAGAACTATACTCTTTTACCACCTATAGATGCAAAATCATCTGGAGCTAGACAAATCATCCCAGACTACAACCTACAACCTCTCCTAAATTCATGGTTCGCATTGGGAGAGCAACTAGAAATGTTCGTATGAAATGCTGTTTGCCTCCAAACATGCAAGTTCTTCCACTCCTGATTATCACTCAAATGGAAACGAAGCTAAACGAAAGTGACCTCGTAAGACGCGCCGACTTTGAAGTATTATTGAATGGTTTGATGGAGAATTAATAGTATCCTTCTATGACACAGCATCATACACATCCATCGAACCCCAGTTGGAAAAGGAAACTATCTCTCTTCTGCTCAATGAAGACACAAACCTTCCAGTACGCACAAAACTCAAATGTTCAAGTTTGATGGAACTCGTTGACCTTTGTCTGACTTGTAATACTTCTAATTCAACGGCAAGATATACACACAAATGAAAGTAATTCCGATGGGATCACTAATACCTGGACTATTTGCAGAAGTAGTGATGCAGAGACTGGAAGCCATCATCCTACCTGTGATCAAATGAAATATTTGGATTCGCTATATGGACGACACTTTTGTCATTAAAAAAAGATGATATAGAAAACACCCGCAGTCTGATCAACAACGTTTTTAATGACATCAAATCCACAATAAGGAAGGAGTCAAACAACCAATCTAGTCAGTAGGACAAATGCTGGAAAGCTGAAAACCCAAGTGTACAGGAAGCCAACACACACTGATCGAATCCTCAACTACAGCTGCAACAACCCAACAACCCCCAAGATCAGTTGCATGCAGACTCTATTCAAAAGAGCGGGAACACACTGAAGTACAACAACTTCACGCAGAAACGAAGAAAATTACTTGATGTCCATCCTAAAGAAGAATGGCTACCCACGAAACTTTATCAGAAGATGCCTATCCCGTGCATCATCAACTGCAAAGTCATCGACAGAAATCAGCAAACGCATCATCCTACCATACATAAGGGACATATCAGAAATCACGACGAGATTATTGTTACTATATCATGAGCACGCAGTGCTGCAAGGAACCAGTGTCTATCAACATGATTAGTAACGGCATGCATTCACAAATCACCAGTGGGCAGAGTGAACAACTCGGTGGAAAGAAATCCATACTAAAACATGCTGTACACGAGGTTACGCACTATATACATCACACTACTTCCCTTCCTTGGAGACACATTTTCCTACTCCATGTATATATTGATAGGTGACCCGCAAATCTTGAACGCCTAGTCTAGTCAAATCGTCATTCATTATCCAGTACATGCCTTAACAAATAAGTTTCACAGTGGAAGCATTCATCCTGACTTCCTGAAATCGAAGCGGCAAACAGTCAGCTCGAACACGATGAGGTAAACAGAGGTTCTGTAATCTACAACGACTCGTCACCTACTGTTGCATGTTCTGCCTTCTATTCATTGACACATACAGCATGAACATTCGGAACTAAAAAAACACCTGCAAGATTGTTGCACACAAAATTCCATGCACCGTTGCCCTATAGATGATGAGATGCACGAATCAATTTGTCTTGATGATGGACAACATCGAATTCGACTATATAAGTGATTACTTCTTCAGAGTCGGTCGGTAACTCACCAACAAATTCAATACAAATTGCACTACTTCTGAACGACGTTTGTTCATCGTTCTAAGGAAATTCCTCATAAACTGATGCCTCAACTATGCTTTGATTGGCGGACGTCTGCATCTACTGAGACTCTTCCCGACAATCTACAACACACTACTCACACTTTATGTCTGTTTTGATGAATAAATGTTCTTCTGAGACTTGTCACGACTTCCGTTGCCGACGAAAGGCTACAGTAACTCACAGTTTGGATTGTATTTCGATCATCAACTGTCAGTCGTAAATACTCTGAGGATACTTTTTCAATTCATCGGCATAACACATCGATTTCCACATGAGCGGAATCTTTTCTCTTATCCCTGGTGTTCAGGTTCAGAATCGGTTAGCAGAAGTTCAATTTCATGTTCAATTTAATGCCTGGAAGACTTATTATATCGCCAAGGATTTACATTGAGTTCACATTCCTTCACTGACCTTATATATTCACTTGATGCCTATTGATCATTTGAGTTTTTGGCATGACATCACTACGTAACTACTCCTTATTTCTGATAATGCATCACTCACTGTTTGAGCACAAATACGTTTAGAAATTTAGTGCACATGCGGAAACTTTAGAACACATATTTCGTGTGACGTTCACTGACGTAATGATACGACGAAATCGAGACTTACGGAGGTATTTGATAGTCAGAAGTAAATGTGTTTGTTGTCGTTGCATGCCTTCGATGAGACAATACTGCCTCTCCTTAACTTGTTTTGGCACAAATATCTATGACAGAATAGCAGGAGCAGTAGCGTGAAGATGAGATATGTGTGAAATTCGTTAAGTCAAATGGGAGATGTATACTACATTATTTTATGTGGTGAAATGGAAGGAAGAACAATCACCATCACCAACATTACATTCAGTTACATGCCAGACAACTTACTATTCCATGACAAAATCTCAATCAGCAGCAACCTTAGAAGCCAAGTAGAGTAAGAGTTAGACTGCAACTGCTTGACAGAAGTGAAAGCAAGTGAGCAAGCAGTCAGATTTAAACAAGTTCTCTCACTTGATTATCAGGCCAATACCCATTCTAGTCGAGACATTGAACAAGAAAGAGGTTATTCTTGCATGTGTCAAACCAATCCTTCATACATGAAAAAATGTTGCATATGCTTGATAATTCAATCATTTGACTGGCACTCAGATACTGGTGCGTTCGTGAACAGGCTATTATGTATTAAGACAATCTATGCTTCAGCATATCCGTGACGAAGTACTTCAGCCAGCTGACTTTCTTTCTTGAACGAAAGGTGTCAATGAGATCTATACATTGTGATTACGATTCACACTCAGAATTTACAGGTAGAAATGCTCAAAGTTTCCGAGTATATTTATTCATCTTGTTTACAGATGGTGAATGAGACGTAGGATTTATGTTTGTCACGGGAAGATTGGTTACTTTTGATTAAGTGGAGGACGTCACTAACTTATCGTTTACAACTATGTTGAGATTAGCATATATTGACATTTGGGGTTCAAGTGGCTTCAGAATGTGTAATGACGATTTGCACTGGTCAATTTTCGTCACTCCAGTGGATATTGAAATGTCGCTGGTACTCAATTCACTTCGTCTGTCGAACTTTCAACCAGTTTTTCTCACAGACATTTCCCTATTCGTCGTAAAGTTCAAAAATTCGATCAATGATTTCTCCCTTCAACTATTGAAATGGTTGTTAACAAAGTTTCTCTCTGTCGCTTCTTCATACAACCAGTTTCTCAACTTACCAGCAGGCTTCTCAGAAAATACCATTTGTTCTTGCAGTTTAGTGAACACTTGACATGAATCAGCAAGCCATGATAAAAGTCATTGAATCGCTGATAGCTTCTTCTAATAAGACATTATCCGCTGAAAGTTGGGAGGTGGCAGTACACAGCTACTTTGACTACAAAATCTTCCTATTGCTTAAGCCCCAATTGAAGAACAAGATTGCCAGTCAAACGAAAAGCGTGTATCATTTGACTGAAACAAGTTTTGCTTTAGCGACCGAATCTTAATTCTGATTGGAATAGCAGTTGATGTCATCTTTCTAGTTGTATGGATCAAGTTGGAGCAATCCAGACTCTTCATGTAGAATAGTGACACAGTTTTCCATCTGAAATGGATTTGGACTGCAAACTATTCATATTTCCTGACTCCATGAAAATGTCTAACCACATGAACTATATACTGATGGCAAATAAATCAACCATGCATCAATACTGACGAGGGAGATGATTTTAGAAATTGTGCTCGTTCATAAATAACTTCCAAATTCTGGTACTGAAGATATTCGAGATCTTTTGAATAGCTTAGAGCTCTGTACTATCCTTACCAAACATCGTACATGTGTAGAATAAGATTTTTCAGTACGGTTAAACCAATGAAATTCCATGCTCAAGTCGGTGATCTTCAGGACATTAAGTAAGGTATCAGTATGGACTCATTCAATCAGAATGCGACATGTGTATTCTTCGCAAGAGATTAGGTAGGTGTCTACTTCAAGTTATGAAAATTAGTAAGGATCATTATTATTATTATTATTATTTGTCCCTTGGGTTCATAGTGGAACACAGAGCTTTAGTAGCGCTTCAACACTTCACTCTGCTCTCTGCAGTCTTTTCAACCTGGTCCCACGACTGCCTACAAGCTTTCATTTCTTCCTCACACGATCTCCTTCATATCACCCTTGGACACCCAACTAGTCGTTTCCCATGCCAGTTCCACTCGACGGCCTGGTCTGGGGCGTGATGTCCTCGAGTGGTCTTCTCAGTGTATGCCTGATCCAACCCATCTCCACTTTCTTCTGCATATTTGTTGGGCGATAGGTTCTTGCTTCTTTGATTCGTTGCCAGCCAGACAGAGTTCCTCCTTGCTTATTCTTTCTGGCCATTTCAGCTTCAGTAATGAGCCAGCGTAGGCGGCAGTTGTTGAGGAATGTCTGTAGTTTGTTGGAAATGCCTTTCGTAACACGCCAAATCTCTCAACCATCACATAGAAGCACTGACTTGACTGACATTGGTATTGAAAATCCGGATCTTGTTACACATGCTGAGTGCAGTAGATCTCCACAGTGATTTCAAATAAATGAAGGTTTGTGTCACTGTCTTTCCGATCCTGGTTTTGACGTCCTCATCTGTGCCTGTGCCACCTGCAGTTGAGACGATGCTGCCTCGACTAGGTAGGTGAAAGATGCTACTTCCTTTAGGTTTCTCCCGTTCATGGTGATTGATGTTTGCCGTTATTGTTGTTGTTGGTTGTATATCTTCATCACTTGCCTTCTCTACGTTCACCTGAAGTCCCGTCTTCTTTCACCATCCTGCGAATTCGGCCAAATTTTTGGTTTTCACCTGTAAATCTTCGAGTTTGTGTGACATTAGAAAATAGAAGTAAATCATCACAGGACTAATCCAAATCTTCAAGGGTCCTCTCTTCGGTCAACCAGCATGTGCCCATCTTCTCGCTCCTCACAGTTTCTTGCATTATCCAGTACAGTCGACAACAATCAGGGAGATCATCGGTGACAGTAAGCAGCCTTGTCTTACTCCTGTCTTCACCTCAAAGGTATCACTCAGCTTTCCATTGAGGATCACTTGGCATTTCGCGTCGTCATGTAGCTGCTAAATGAATTTGATAGAGGTTTGTGGCACTAACACCTCTGTGTTGAAGAAGCTGTCAAATTACTTCTCGTTCAACGCTGTTGAAAGCCTTCTGGAAATCGATTTGATACGCACATGATTTGTTTTCCCAGAAGCCAGCCAGCCAGCCAGGTAGGCTGTTTTGGTCATAATTTCGAATCTAGCGCATCCTTCGGTCTCTCCAAGGTGATGCGGCAAAATATTCTGCTTCGTGTGGACAGGAGCATCATTCTGCGCCAGTTTTTGAAAAGACTCAGGTCTCCCTTCTTTAAGAGTTTGACAAGGTAGCCAATCTACCAATCAATGGCCAGGTGCACTTCCTTCCTTCATTCCAAACCTTTTGCAGTATTGGTGTGAGCATATCCGCTGTTGTTTTTGCGTATGTTTTCACTGCTTCTGGAGGAGTTCCACCTGGTCCTGCTACTTTCCTAGATTTCAGAAGTTTTATGGCATTCTAGACTTATGCTTTTGTCGGAGAGTCTATGTCCACTTGTAGTTCTTTGGCAAGGCTGCTGGTAGTATTTCTGGACAAGTTACAGTTGGTGGTGATGGTGGTGGTCGATTCAAGAGCATTTTGAAGTGGTCAGCCCATCGTTTCCTTTGTTTCTACTCTTTTCTAACTAGCTTTCCTTCACCATCTCTCATTGGTTTCATCTGTGTTGATCTCTTCCCTACCAGATAGTAGCCTGATTATTTGATAAAATATGGTCAGGTCTCTCCTACCAACAGCCTGTTCTGCTTCACTTGTGTGTTGTCGAAATGTCTTTTGTCTTTGTGCGCACTCTTCTTCACTTCTTTGTCCAATGTAGAGTTTTATAGGTTGTGTTCACTTCCTCTTTTCGTTGTTCATCCCGCACTGCACTGGATTGGTTCATCTTCTGCTTCTCCATCTTCTTCTCCTCTCCTCAATCAGCTTCCAAGTGTCCATCAAGATCCATTCCTTGTCTCGCCTCTTCTTCCTTCCTGACACGTTTATTCAGGCTTCCTTCCATATCTCTTTCATAGAGATACAGTGTTTTTCCACGCAGGTCTCCTCAGAGATGCTGATTAATGTCTCCCATTTTGTCCTGATGACTGACTGACGTGAAGATGTCCTCTTTAGTTTCGTTCTTCAGTTCCTGTTTTGGGTGTTGAACTTGATTTGTGGTCAATCAACAGCTTCTTTGAAGGCTTCCAGCTCGATTTTGAAGGTTCCTTGCACTAGATAATGCGTGGTGTGAACCTACATCTGCTCTCCTTCTTCAGCTTGTGTCCAGTAGGCTGGCTGCATTTCCACCTTCTTCATATTGAGATGAAGTCAATCTGAATTTCAGTGTAGTGTGTCCTGATGTCTGGTGAGATCAAATCCATGTCGCTGGCTTTGTGAATATCCTTGTGCTTGTACATACTGCCTCCAATCAACAAATCATTAAACGTAGAGATGTCTGCAAGCAGTTCTCCTTTCTCGTTCATTTCACCCAGTGCTTCTCGACCCATGATCACTTCTCCTCCTGTGTTGTCCGCTCTCAGTTTGCTATTCATGTCACCCATTAGAATTTTGATGTCGCCATCTGATGTCTTGTCCACTGTAGATTGAAGTTGTCTGTAGAATTCCTTCTTCTTCTCTTCATCTGCACTATTTGTAGGTTTGTAGCATTAGCATTGAATGGTTGTGACTTTCTTTCCTTTTGAGTTGAATCTTGCTGTTATGGTCCCGATCGTGGGGGAGATTGGTGCTCACTGCATGAGAGTCTTTGATACTGTTGGGGAACCATGATGGCCACTACCTCCGTGTGCTCGTGGTTGTCGTCTGGGTGACTGGAGCAGATCATTGACTTCTCTCCAGTTGACAGTTTGGAGAGTCCACTTCCATTCCATCTGCAGATTCCTAGCACTTCTACGCCATATCTTCTCTTCTCTTTTGCAATCTGGGCAGCCTTGCTAGGTTCATACATGCTGCCGACATTCCATGACCCCATTCTTACTTTCGCTTTCATCGAGAGGGATAGAGAAGGCACATCGGCCAATTGGCTTCACGAAGGCTTTCACCAACCGGCGTCATTTCGTTCCACCTATTCCAGAGAGGAATAAGTTTATTTTCATTTTTTATAGTTTCTTTCTGCTTTGAAATTTCTTTGGCTATTGGACTGGTTATTCAGGGTAGGATTTCTAGCCCTATGCCCAACCTTCCCTCTTTATTTGGGCTTAGAACCGACTAGTAACTAGTGAACTGGTAAACTAGGAGAGGTTAGTAAGGAGTAAGGTAGGCTGAACTAAATGTCGCAAAATATCAATACTCATCGACTCCCGTTCGTGTTGCCATTTGTTGTTGTATTTTTGAAAAATTTTAGAGGTCGTTTCTCTCTCCGACTCATAAATTTCAAAATGTTTAATTGAGTAAGTACATGGCTTTCGCGTTGTCAACTGTAATTAGGACAGACGAACATCACTCGTTCGATGCAACTGACAGAATGACTCACTCATTTTATCATCGAACCTCATGAAGAAATGAATAAACTAATAGGGGGTATATTAGATGGCTGGCACAGTGATGCACATTCTTCTTTATTCACTGGGAAACAGACTGTAACCGTTAGGGATGAGAATACTCTTGAACGGAGTTTTCGATGTATATATAATATTTTCATACTACTCAGCCATAGTCAGTAGTGGACCAAATGCACTCACAACATGGGGATGATGAAGAACAGTTTGCGGCAAAGGCGCGTAGGGATGAAGTGGTGAGAATAACCGAAAGTTTGGTACTCAGAATCAGGCAGAGACTGTTGACTGCTCCTAAGTTCTCAATGGTTTCTCCACCGATGTCAATCCAAGGTGAATACCACCTTATAATTCCATATATTTTGACTAATTTCGACATTATTTGTTATCTCCCCTTGTTATACAGGATGGAGCTGCTCAGTCTCCATTGGCATATGTTCTTTTGTGTGGGTGCATCGATAATGGCCGGATGTTGAATGTTATAATACGCTTGGTGGTGGATAGCAGCCAAATGTAGGAAGTACGTCTCATTCTATATGGGACTCGGCGACAGAAAATTCCGTGTACCAACGAATTATAATGCATAATAACCGATGCACAAGAGATGACTCTCCTCACCCAGTGGTCTAGGAGGTAACATTTCGGTGTCTGAAGCAATGGGTGAGGGGTTCCAGTCTCACCGGGCTGCCAGTATAGTCAGCTGAAGAGTCCCAAATCGGAAAAAACCTGTGCTTTGAAGTTTCTGTAGCGGTTTGATTGGTTTTACCTGGTAGGATTGCTAGACCTATGCCCAAACTTCTCTGTTTGCCCTGACTTAGCACCGGCTAGTAACTAGTGAACTAGTTAACCAAATGAGGTTCCTAGTTGTGATAGGTTAAACTTATTTACTTGGAGTGAGGAGTAAAAGATTCACTTTTCATGATTCATAATGAATAAGTGTCAAATCGCAAGATCATTTAGGTTACGAAGAAATGGAGGTTACATCAGGGTTGCTACACAGTTAAGTGTTGCAAATCGTTTCAGAGTCCAATCGATGGCCTAGTGAACCTTTAGCAAGTGAAGTTCCAGTTACATCAGACTGCTCTATTTCGCTGAGAATTCCAGACGGTGAAGGAGAGAGATCATCTAGTGACAACCAAAGAGTAATCATGATCCCCATCATCCTGTTTAAGACACTGGAATCCATAGTTTTTTGACGCTCAAGCTCGAGAATATCAAACTAAAGGAAACCAGGCAGGATGTAGATCTCGATGAGCTCGCATGCATCAACTGCTCAAACTTCGGTAGGTCTTGGAACACTGGTATAACTTCCTGCGACCAATACTTGCCATACTTAAGGAAATGAAGATGCCATTCAACTATGTAGACCGAAGGTTGGTGTGGCATTACTTGGTTAGGTAAGGAGTATCTATCAAATATATTACGCTAATCGAAGCTCTCTATTCCAAGTGATACAGCAATTAAACGGCTTACTCTGGGTTACCATCTCAATCAATGAAAACCAGCGTTATCTACTGAGAGCTCTTACTGTCACCATCCGTGTTCATCTTCAATGGACATATCCTAAGGTAAGTCTGAGTTCACACTGAGTGATCTACTTGATGAAGGCTATCTGGTTGACTTGGAGTAGATAGCCGATATCATGCTATCATGAGATGCTGACAAAATTCAGGGTCTTCTAAACAACTTCAGCAGAAATCTGAGCATCTTTAGCACTCTTGAAATGTAGGATGATGGTTCATTTTAAAGATGGGGAGTGATTGAAGCCATAGAAAAAGCCGACCACTTCACTTACTTTGAAAGCTACATCAACTCAAACGAACTTGTTGGTGGTTCGATTTCAGCTCGGATACAGAGGTTTTCATCGGTGTTCGCTAACTTGCATCATCTGTGTCGCCAACTGGCAAGATATCCGAATGCCTATTATAACGGTTGTGCATACTGCGCTCCATTTCTTTCTGTTCTGTTGTATGGCCATGAGATGTAGCTGCCGGAAGTGGAATGTATGAAGAGAGAGCAGGATTTTGATCACATTTTTCCTTGAAGTATTGGTCGTATGTATCAGAATTGGAGATGTCGAGATAAAATGAATAGTAAAAGGCAAGGAAAGCAAGTCTTTCAAAATGTTTGTGAATCCTCACCGACTGAAGTGGCTGAGACATTTGCTGCACAAGCCTAGTCATCGCCTACCGCAACATGCAATCTTAGGGGTGTTTGATATGGTTTTAGTAGGCTACAGGATGACTGGATGAAGATGTAACTACAGTATATGACGTCTCTGACAGTTGTTGTGAGCCCTTTGGGAAGATGTATACCGGCTGTCTAACTGGGGTCCTCAACATGATAGGAATCAGTGGTTGGGAAGTATTGGTGACATGGCTGAAAATCGGTCACAATGGTACAAATGTATCCACCACCCCATGTTTCAATATTTTCGCTCACCTTCATCTCCATATTATGTCTCTCCTGAAAAACACCACTGTCTACATTGAAATCACATTTCTTATCCACCCGTTCCGTCTATACTACTACTGCAAAGTGTTGCAACTTCAACCGATCCACTTGTCTGAGGGATTCTATACTGATATTGCTTATCTCAGGGACTGTAGTTGTTCTGGAGAAAATGTGAGTGAATGTAAGTTTAGATCGGCAGTTAGATTGATAAATTGTAACTGTCATGTGTTAGGAAATGTGGTCATGCAAGTTATTGGAGTGAAAACCAGCGGAAGAATTTGTGTACATAGAAGATAAGCTTTTTCAGTGGGAATAACAATCTTCATATTCAAACCGATCACTGTTTTGTGTTACCTGAGCACAAATGAATTTTCATCCGGTTTCTCATATTAATGTAAATGTCTGTAGTTACATTATACTACTCATCTAAATGGCAGTAGTTAACATGTGGTTGAAGTATTTGTAGAGCTGTTTCATATTGCGTCAGTCTGTAAAATTAACTAATAGCGTTATTTAGATAGTATGAGTTTATTTCACTTCCTGGAATGATTCTGAGCAAATTTCCAAACCCTAGCCGATCCCTCGTAGCTAAGACGTAGTTTTACAAGTTTGAAACAATTAGTCCCCTCAATAAATGTCGATAACGCTGTTAGAAGACGGAGATTATCTGAAAAATGTGATATATTTGCATAATACATTTCGAACAGTCTGATCACACATTTACTTGTCAAGTCAATTTATATATGCAAATGGAAGGAAAGCGAAAGATGAAACATAGTGAATATGAGAAGTTTGTGACAGTAATCTTGGTAATATAATGAGATAAGGAAGGATTACCAAGGTAAATTAAGTGAAATAACAAATAGTTTTGTACGCACATCGGTGGTTGAAGTTTATGAATGGCTAACGCTTCAGCAAACTTAATTTCCCCCCGCCCCATTGATCATAATATTTTGAAGGCTGTTTTCGTATTAACTTTGTGATTCATTTCAATGATATGTTTTGCTATAGCTGACGATGGATGTCTGTCACCTGCACTTATCAATATTTGTGTGTCAAATTGCTTTGCAAGACATTTAGGTATGTGTTCACCCACCCTAGTCTGCATTGAACGATTACTCCTCCCTATGCATGCGTGCTCACCCACACATTCAAATTGGTAAACACAGTGGGATGTGACATAATCATTTATGCGAGGTTGAGGTTTGTGGAAAGGAGGGCATTTCGCTGTCTCAACAATGATAAGCTGAGCTGCTTAGTATGTTGTACTGATTACAGATTTTAATCTCTGATTCAATGTCAGACTACTAGTTTCGATTCTGTTTTGTACGTTAAGAAATATATCTTTCTTCGGGACCTAGGAAACTACAGACTTCCGAGTCAGCTGTTTTCCTCAACGGTTCACTAACCCTAATCAATATCCATTTTCCATTAGTAGGTCTGTCGGAAATTTACTGTCATCATCCATCGTATCAGATGTAAAAATAGGTCGGATCCCGTTGAACTTAACGACTTAATCCCATTTGTGTTCCACAGTCATCCACTCTCAGTCGAAAATACTCTGAGGACACTTCACAGTTCGTCGGCATACGATATCAGCTTACCCATGATGGGAACCAAGGCTATTTCTAGTGACGTCAGAAAAAAATTTGTTCAGGTGTCTAACGAACGGGGCGCCGTTAGGAATCCTTATATATGATATCATTAGGTCTTCCTTGAAATGAGGGAAACCATTTCACTCATTCGTAGTTTCCAGTTGGAGGATGAGTAAGCAAATGTAAGGCTCGATTTAATGTCTGAAAGACCTTTCATATCGCCAATGATTCACACTGAATTCACATTCCCCTATTGACCTCATGTATCCTGTGACAGCATCTCCACTGGTAGTAAGTATTCAGGCAAGGCAAGTAGTATGACTGCAACCGCCTGAGCACAAAAATGTTTCCGAATCTAGTGTACATGTGGAAATCTTCGAAGACGTATTTTGTGCGACGTTCACTGACACAACGATACGCAGAAATCGACATTCGTGGCAGTGTCCGATATTCAGAAATAAATGAGTTTGTAGTCATTTCATGCACTTGATAAGCACACTCCTCAACTTGGTTTGGACAAATATCTATGAGAGAATAGCAGGAGCAGTAGTGCGAATCTGAGATGCATGTGAAACTTGTTGTATCAAATTTCATATATATCATAGATCAACATGACATCCTTCGTTGATTTTGATGAACAGCCATTGGAATGTATTCTTCATTGTACAGGTATTCGACTACCTGACTCTCTGTCTACTGACCATTTCAGGATTATTCGCAGCTGGATGTTCATTGGGCGACTGAGGAGGCATGATCACTGCCAGTGTGGGTCAGTGTGACATGTGTTTGATGAAAACCTGCCACCTATGACCTTCACTGAATCGACCACATGTACACAGTCCTATTCGACAGGAATCACATAATTGCCTCTACAAGTCACTTGGATAATCTGTACACATTTATGTATCAGTGAATGATTCTGAACGGCGAGTTTGATGCGTGGTTCAGAGAAACAGGTATATCTCAACACTTTCTGCCTTCATGCTCATCTGAGTGTTGAAATTATATGTGTACAATGTGCAAGTCAAGGTGGAATCCCACGCTCCTGTCAACACCATCGAAATTCCACCCAGGTAGGAACGAATATTCATGCAATTATCTTCATATTATCTTCAAGAGTGGACTTCTGTCTTCTCTTGCGATGAATTTGTGAGAATGAAGGTGTGTGTGGTTTGTGATCTGTGCGAAAGCCTGAGTACAGAGGAGTGACCACATAATTATTAGTAGTAGTATTACTATTACTATTATTTATCCCTTGTGTCCCTAGTGGAACACAAGGCTTCAGTAGCACGTCGCCATTTCACTGTGTTCTCCGTAATCTTTGAACCTGGCTGCACTACTCCACACAAGCTTCCACTTCTTCCACACATCATCTCCTCCATGTCACCCTCGCGTCGGACGCCCGACTCGTCGTTTCCCATTTGCTTTCCACTCGAGGACCTGGCGAAAGTAACTGTTCGGCTGTCCCGATTTCATTATTTTGGCTTGCCTTGATCGCTCCTTATCTCTTCATTAGCAGAGATGTGATTTCAAGGTCCATTTGAGTGTCTCCATCAATGCAGGGGTATTCAAAGATTGTCAGAACTCGGAATTTCTCCCATCGACACACATGGAATTTAGCAAATCGTGTGTGCTCTTCCATCTCACGTTTGCACAACTCACAGATTTGACCAGTCACATGGTAGGCACATCAGCAAATCAAGGAACTGACAGGATTTATCTGCAGATTAAATTGTAACAGTTTGCATGATTTCATCACATCTGAGAAGCAGTTGACAGTCACACAAGCATGTTGATTGAGAGGAAGTAGAGAATGAATTTAATTGAAATGTGTACTCTTCCATTCGTGTGAAGTGCGGAGACGTGAGTGTGGAGACGTGAGTGACTGAGGTGAATATAATAGGGAATGCAGTGAGATCTGGTGGGTGAATGATTGAATCTCGTGCTTTGTGCAGGCTCCTCTCTTGATGTACTTTTGTTTATATGAATTCAGAACACCGACTGTTTTTTCATGTGTGTGTGTGTGTGTGTGTGTGTCACGCACATGGAATTGAATGTGAAAGTGTCATCAATAATTTTGTGTTTCCACGCATAAATTGATATGTATGGTGTGGGAAAAGAAGGAATGCGTGGCAGATTGAGATGTGCTGGTGTGTAAATGGCACACTGGAGAATGAATGTGGTGAAATGGCAATGAGGAGTTGAGGTGACAACTGGAGACGTGTACTATCCATGTGTCCTACCTTCACTGCAGTGCAGTGCAGTGATGGAGCAAGTATACTGAAAATGTTAAAATGATGAGGAAGAGCAATTTGTTGAAAGGAGTGTTATTCAGTGAAAATGAAATGGTGGGTGATGAAACACCTACTGACCTAACTGAGACTCTCGATACTCAGCTTAACGTCAGACTGTTTGACTGATTCTCAATTTCTGAAAATAAATTAGACAGTCAACAGAGCCGATCACGACGACTGTATTACGAAGTGACTCGCCTGAAAACCTGGTGTTCTGCATCAGTCAAACGTGAAAGTGAGACGAATAAAGCTGATTATCTGGATGCACGGAGTTAGAGAGAGAAGGTAAAGTGCACAGCAGATAACTAACATGTTTCAGCTTGAAGCAGTCACAACCATTGTTAACAAATTCACAGTGACATGATTACAAAGACAATAGTTTAATTTCAGGTGATGCCGTAGATCTTCACATCATCTCGTTTTATGCTATACAAATGAGATGAGGACACCACTTTATTTCATCTCGTTGTGTGAGTGACACACACACACACACACAGAGATGAACTTGTGAAAGTGCATTATCATACAATCTGTAGTGGAAAGTTAAAGATTGTTCATATGAATAATAATAATAATAATAATATTAATATCAATATTATTATCACCTTCATTGTAGTCATGTATATTTGCACTCTCAGTGTTGTTGCTGTTGAAAACACAAAGCATATGTGCAGATGATGAAGGTAAGCAATAGCTTGAACTAGTTAAATATTGCTGATATGATGGCATGAATAATAGAAGATACTAGGTCAATGTATCAGGATCGTTGGTGACTCGGATTTCGAGTCACTGTGGTTTATTTGAACAGCCTTAGTTGAGTTGTGGACATGACAAATTGAAGTGGAACACATCGTAGGTGAGATGTCTCTCAATGTGAATAGGTGAGACTTTTGGTGTTGACAGTGTATATGTGAGTGGATGTTTGGTGTCAGTAGATTGGGTGATGCCTCAGAGCCAGTGACACCTTCTGTATACAGGGGATATAACAGGCCATGCATCTTGAAGGGTGCTGGGCATTTAACGGTGTAGACATTCTGGTGAATGAAGAAATTGAAGTACGGAATAATGTATGAGAGGCTGAGGTGTTAGTTGATGGAGAGTGGACTTTGTCATGTTAGGCATTTTGGAAGATGAATACCACTCCTCCTCTACTCCAGTATCTTCAGTCTTCTCTTCGTTGCTTTACATGGCATGAACATTCCAAACAACTAGCAGGATGATACGATCAGAAATTTCTACTGCTGTAAACAAGCGAAAACCTATACTGTACGAACACGTATTACTGGGAAAACATCTCACTGTTGACACCAAATCGAAACATGACAGCATCACAGAAAACTTGAAGACGAGGCTATCAGGATCCGAAAGCAGAACTCGTTCATCGCTTACCTCACAGTCCTCTGTTCCTTTTGCTGACTGGTTCGTTGGCATCCAGAATACACGCTTGAGTGCTTTCGACACGCCGATGTCAGCATATCGGAATAATAGTTTCCGTAGACTTGAATACTATCAAGCAAACCATGGGACAGACTGTAAAACGCAACCGTGAACTCAGTAGATTACAGAGACAAAATGGAGCAAAGACATACATCTAAATCTCTGCAACCGGATATACAGCTAAGTGAGGGTACACTAATGCGACACAGAATCTCATCGAAATTTCGCCGACATGTTTGTAAGCTGTAGGAACAGGAGGTATGCTTGCATTCTGCTTGATTGACCTGAGATGCAAATGGATTTCATTTCCTAGTCATGACAGTTTCTTCATGCCAACGTTCATTTAAAATCGGTCGACCAGCACAGACTGTACTATTTGTTTTGTAATCATCGTTGTCTTCCAATGAGATGCTTCACATAGCCTTCTGACATGAGAAATGCAGCTGTCAGCAATGAAACAGGGATGCCAGTTCGACAAAAATCAACATTTACTGAAATACTCAAACACATTTATCTCTCCCATGCCAGAGAATCCATGCTATGTCCTTCTCCTTCTCCTTCTCCTTATCATCTCATTTGTCCAATGTACTTGTAATATGTCTAGCCTTCCAACAATCACATCATCACAGCACGAGTATTTGTAAAAGGTCAGTCATTCGTTGTCTTCGTCACCCACGTCCTTTCCTTGCGTTAACGAGAAGAACAACACTAGTAATGGTGATAGTGATAACAAGAATGCAGCTGACGACGGCACTAATAATAATGCCAAGAATAACCACTAATATTTCACTACATTTTGTATCATGATGACACGCACACACGTTCATACGAGTTTCACTCCCACGTATTTCACGGTGAAAAGAACTACTGTCATCATCTCATTCACTTACACGTCAACTGAACATCTGCTGCATTACCTCATACTACTAAGAGTTATCATGTTTGTGACCAATTCACTGTGACTTTGTCATCAACTGTATCAACCAATCCAAACCAGCTAGGCTGTCTGTGAGTACTGCATTGCAGTGCATCGTCTCTAGATTTATGCACCTGGATAATCAGCCTTTTTGTGTCCCTTTCTCTATTTGATTCACAGAGAAATCACATGTTTTCAAAACAATTCCTTCATTCAACAGTCACTCGTAATAGGCTTCGTTGACTGCCTTTTTCAATTCAAGTAAGTGTGAGTAAGTTGAAGTTTCTCAAGTCACACTGAACACTGGCTGTCTTGGTTGCTTCACCAGTTGTTTCATCTCGAACAACTTAGTCCTTTCGTAATAACACTCATTTAACACAAACTGAAGCTCTTCATCACTTCAACATTGTCAGTGCATTCTGTGTGCTACTAACTATTTGTGAGTAGTATGAAATACGGCGAATGCACAGACGACTTCTCACCACAAAAGTGGTCTCATCCCATCAACTGCAACCGATGACACGGTCAGCACTGTAGAATATGCATCACTATGCTAGCCGCTTACTCTACCTACCCTCTGCAGTGAACAACGTGAAAGCTCACAATTTGAATCGATTTCACATTCTGAAATTTGTGATGTGAGATGAGAGAGAGATATTCGAACCGCCTCAGAAAAACAACAACAGACAATGGTATAGGTGGGAATCCGTGTGCAATCGAACCTGTTTACAGCATATCCGTCCCACTTTTAACCAATCATTCAGAGAATTGGGCATCGACCTAGGGAACTAACTCCATGCTCATCAATCGTGCTGCTGCCAAGATCACACAGAAGCAATAAAGGTGACTGAACAGAGTGTTTTGATGAATGAATTCAGTCTACTTTCAAAATTGAGAGGCATTCGATACAATTGAAGTGTTTTTCGAAAAATGAAGAAGAGATGTGAAACAGAGGAGTGAATATCTGCATATTGAGGTGTGCAGGTTTTGTTGAAGGGATATCACAGCTAGTATTTCATCGAGGTGAATATTTGATTGACAATGCACTCGGCAGATTTATCTCCATTTCCATTTGGCACCAGGAAAGATCGCGAATGTTTCACGCGTGGATGTGTGGATCATTTTCCATTCAGTTGAATTCTCTTTCTATATTGGGAGCTCTGAGATTGTCTAGTGTTGTGTTGTGTTGTGTTGTGTGGTTGTGTGTGTTGTGTGTGTGTGTGGTGTGGTGTGGTGTGGTGTGTAGTGTGGTGTGCATATCTAACTTGTGCATGTGACTACTTCATCTGAAGGATGAAACTGTGTGCTTGAGAAAATGCTGTCTTCCGTTTTCTCGTGCTCAGTCGATTGTGTCGCTCTGACTGTTCATATGTGAACAACATCCATGAGACCACAGTTCCTGGACAGCCAAATCATTATCGTGTCGAGCATTACTATAGTGATGTTCAGTAATTAGAGCATGATAATTGATTCGGAGTTGAGAGGTGCCTGTCAGTATTCGAGTTATGACTACCAAATCATATTCACATCAACTCATGTCATGGCTAGCAGTTTTAGAGTTGCATACCGTCAATTGATATTCTCCTATTGAGATGGAATATCACGTATGAGGTTGGTGGAATCATTGTCAGCTGCACATGCAAAGGGAGATCAATAGAGCAGGGACGAAGGAACCGACTGCTGTGCACATCAATGTGATGGTCTCTCAACGTGAGTGAAGCAAACCTACTCAGTTCAGGCTGCTTTGATGGAAACACTGATGAAAATGAAGAAGTGATATGCAGAACTGCATTGCTCATGTAACAAGCAGATAAAAGCATAAAGTTAACATGAAAGTGAATGAGATTTTGAAATTGTAAGAGTGGAGGATGATGCTTCTTGATACTGTAGGACTTTGGAACTTACCCCATTAAATGCTACCATCTGACGTTTGTGTCACTTCACCAAGTGCTACATATTGGTACCTGAATCCTATATCACCACTGAAGATAGCTCTTTCACACGTGTGTCTACAACGTGACACGATTTCCGAGGAGCAGATGGATGCCACGGCGATCGACTCCTCTATACGATATCTCATGATGTCTCATTCATTCATGGTAAGCTTAGAATACACTGTCTCGTCAACAACCATCAGTTGTCTGCAAATCCACAGGAGATTTTCAGTCGAGGCACTTCATTCCCCGTAAGCAGCAGCAGTTAAGTAAAAGGCATCCACAACCTTCTCAATACTCAGCAGAGTGTGTACGCGAATCATCATCCATGAGAGTGAAGAAACCGTGAAGATTCTTGATGGAAAGTGTCTCATCACAGGAATTGATCGTCCGTGAATCCATGCTTCCACGATTACTGCTCATTTGCTGCGAACATCTAAGCTCTTCACATCAAACCGTTATTTTCATGCTCTCTGCTTTTACTTCACTTGGCACTCAAGTATCCATGTCACCTCACCACCGATATATACCAAATGCCAGTCATTTCTTGTCTTCATTGACCTACTCATCTCATTCTCTCTTCTCAACAACAACGACAACAACAAAAATGTTGTGGATGGAAACAGTCAGTGAAGGTGACGCTGATAATAATATTGAAGCAAAGAATAATCACTGTCATTTCATTGCAATGTGTGTGATAATGACATGATAACAAGTCCATGTGAGTGTCTCATACGTCTCACGATGAAGTGAACTGGTGTCCTCATCTCTTTCACAGTTGTGTAAAACTACCTACAACAAATAAACATCCACCTCATAACCTTAAGCTAATAAAGTGAAAGATATTTCATGAAGAAATGTAATGACAGCTACATTACCCTTAAATTCACACTTATTATCCGGCACACTGACTTTGTCGTAGTCAATAATGCCAGCCATTTCTCCATGCTCAGTAAACGTCAAGAGAATGGGGTGTGTTGTGTTGCTCTGGAATTGTCTATCCTTTTCACTAATTATCCACAAATGTATCGCTGAGAAAATGATCACATTGAAAGGAGGAATATGCCTTCGTTACAGTTGTCTGTGTATTCCGTCATTATGAGTCAGCGTTGATCATCGGTTCAGTATAATTAGTCTCTGAAGCACCACAACTACTAATGCTACCACAGCAACAACCATCATTTGTTAGACAAACTCCAGTTGACGTGACTTGGTCAAGTATTCGAATGGAGAATATTCAGTCATTTTGTCACCAGTCATATTCTGCGTTGTCGAGTGCTGATTAGTCATTCATAGCTGCATGAAATTCCATAACGGTTGGCAGAATAATGGCAGCAACATTGGCGCGGAGTGAAACCAAGAAGTTAAACTCAGTTGTCATTACTAATTTAGTCGATAAAGTGAGTGGATGGAGTCGGAGATGATACATCTGTGTGTCGTGAGTCCCATGGAATCCGTTTGAATGAGGCACCGTTACGGCGCCGAGTTGACCAGATGTTAATTTCTATGGTCGATGCTCGAATGGTGTTCAGCAAGTGGTGTTGGTTAAACTAGTTGAAGGTATAAGGTGCATGTTACTATGTGCACTCTTATCACTAACCTACCTGTAGATCAATTAGGTGCATGACCAACAATTTGCAAGCTGGAGACCTTTTACTGATACTCTTCGAGAAGCGTGGAGTATCGGTTGAGTGTTATGTCTGCAAATGTCAACGCTTTCTACGGGAAGATTGATGGTTTGCTCATCTAACTGCCTAGTTGATAACTCTTATCTCACAAATTTCTAGTGACTCTCAGAAATGGACACTCGTCAGCAATGATAATATGCACCGCACATCAATAGAAAATAAGTGCAATAAACTCTTGATATTTCTCATGACAATGTGAAGCATTGGCGCATGCTTCAAGATAAAGATAATGCTCATCGCAGTATGAATTTCTATCCTGAAGCGTAGTGAGGCAGGCAAGCCAAGCACTAATATATGCAGCTGGAAGTAGATAATGGTACTGCCATGCAGTGCAGTGCAGTGCATTGCACTGCAGTGTTCAGGATATTACAGCCTTCATTCAATCGACGCTTGGGTCACATCCACAGTTCGCTTCTTGAACGCAGACGGAGGATTCTCATTCATACACAACTCTCAACAATCAACAGCATACGCGTGTGAGTGAGCATTGACGATGCAGTAGGGAGATTTTCAGGTAGTCTTCTGCAAAATGAATTGAAATGGAAGTTTCTCGATGGAAACGTGAAGATCAATTATTCCACTGAACGAACACGTCTTGCTGGGTAAATATCTTACTGTTGACACCAAATCGAAACATGACAGTATCACAAAAAACGTGTTTCGATGTAGTAGGAACAGGGGGCATGCTTACAGTCGAAGTACAAACAGTTTGGGAGAGCAAATGAAGTGTGTGCTTAAAGGGGGTGTGCGTATCATCTTTCTACTCAACGCCTGTCGTGAAAGATTGAGCATTCTGCTTGATTGACCTGAGATGCAAATGGATTCCATTTCCTAGTCATTCGTTTAGTTTTTGCTATGATGAATTGCTATGCCTGTCATGTCAACTGCGGAATAAGCATGACAGACTGCCAGCACACAAATAATTCTGTACAAACAAGACAAGTCTAGACAACTCTCACAAGAACATTTATTGATCACAAAGGCATGAAATTTCAATGATGTACAGATAGTGTAAAATATCAATCTATTCACTAGTATCTACTTGCTACAAAATAATGCAATGCCAGAGCATCAATTCCCGAGAGATCTGTCTCACGTGAATTTATGCATGTCAATAAGAAGCACAGAATCATCATCCTTCTGGTGAGTCACCCACCGATGCGCAAAAATTTCCTGTTGCCCTGAAAATGTCCTCTTATTCTGTCTCTTGCCAACACCGAGTGACTCCGACAACTGCTCATCTCGAGGTCCAGTGTTCATTGTCTCTGATTGTGGAATCATATCAGCCTGCTCGTTGTTAGGAATATTCATGCCATGTAAAGCATTGAAGAGAAGGCAGAAGATGTTTGAGTAGATGAGGAGTGGAATTGCCACACTGGAATATGATGCCATCTGAAATTTGTAAGAGAGAGGGGAAAAGGCGTATTAAATTCACCTTGTATGGGTTCGTAACGAATTTAGACTACATTGTTCTGTACTGTAGTACACCGTCAAACAAACAATGATGTTGATGTTTGTGAAACAACAGTGTTGATTATTTCATTCAACCCGTCTCGTAGGTTTATCATATTCACACACTGTGCCCCACACTCAGCTGATCATTTCTGACTGATGTTTGGAGACATTTGTGGTGAGCAACTTTTCTGCATCATCTATTCGACACGTTGAACAGTATCAGTATGTAGGCTTCAGAAAGCTAGTGTTGTTTCTGATGTATCGACATGTGTGAATGCACGACAGAAGAGTGAGTTAACACTAGTGTAGAGTGACCAGTGCATTGCTTGATGGATTACTCACGTGAAGTGTGGTGATGATGCATTCAGAGACAAGAGCACCTCAACATTGGAGTCTTCAGATAACAGAAACTGAGATAACCAATATCACGTCATCACACTGCTGCATCCCACTGCAAATTTGACCCTTCAACTACTGAATAAAGGAGAAAATGTCCATCAGATTGCGATTCTATGAAACAATCGGTTACCCAATCATCAAGATATCACTATCGACTCTGTTTAACACACAGGTGAGGCAGATGAAGAAGAGAATGTCAGGTGGTTGTTCGGGTTGTTTACCAACCAGCACTGAATTCTCCAGATCATCCACATATATAACTGATCGCAGACCAATGAACCATACGCAACAATTTGCATACGGTAAGCAAGAACAAGAAAGGCGACAACAGAATCAAAACAGTTTCACTGTGAAGAGATGCCATCAGCACTATAAATTATTGAAAGCTCGGTGATAATGCTTATTTCTGAATAACAGACAAGGCGGTCGACTGCGGTGCAGCATGCACACGTATATTCAAGTGCATACACACACACGAGTTCGTTCTGCACACCTGCATGATTCACGTCCAGCTCATCTACAACACAGCTTGTAGTCTCCAATATTAGTCAGCTGCATCGAGGGGTGTAGGTAGTCAAGTGATGTTTGGATGCTGTGCATTTCACACAAACAGGTATTCATCGTCTCATATGCTTTTTCAAGTGAACACAAAAATCATGAATATTTGCATGGATAAGGGAATATTCAGACGAAACGATGTACTCACTCACCTCTTGTCTGTATTCTGTTTGTCAGCAGAGAGATTTTCTCACCATTATATAGTTGATTGGAAGCACAGTAGTGAGTGATGATTGGTGGATTGAATGCTTTCTCTGCATTTCAACTGGATTGTGCACAATCACAGACAATGCTGTTTTCACTGGATGTATTGTTTTCTGTTGGTGACACACAGACAGTGAGAAAGAACTGTTATGCTGATGTATTTCCAAGGTTTTGTAAAACTGTGTCAACATTTAACTGAATATAATGTTGAATTATGTATTACATTGGTGGGAAAATTATTCATTGTAGTACTTTGTTGAAACTGCTTTCTTGATGTACTTTTGTGTTATAAGAGATGAGGACATCGATTGTTCTTTAATTGGTGTGTATGTGATACTCAAATTAACTATAACATGAAAGTCTCATCATTGATCTTGTATTTCCAAGGACAAGAGAATATTTGTAACGTGAGAGGAAAGGAGATGTGGCAGACTGAATTGGTGTGCTGTTATGCAAATGCAACGCACTGGAGGATGAATGTGTTGAATTCGCAGAGAGGAGTCGAGATGACAAGTGAAGGCGTATTGCATCCATTTACTCTGGTTTTATATACGAAGTATGATTTCCTTTTTAAGGAGGAGGTCAGCGAACTGAATGCTCTATTTCCACTGGATGCTCTGAAATGTGACAAGTTGATCAAAATCTGCTTTTGTGTTTTCCCTTAATATCCAATCCATCGGATAGGTGCGATGTCTCTCAATGTGAAGAGGTGAGACTTTTGGTGTTGACAGTGTATATGTGAGTGGATGTTTGGTGTCAGTAGATTGGGTGATGCCTCAGAGCCAGTGACACCTCCTGTATACAGGGGATATAACAGGCCATGCATCTTGAAGGGTGCTGGGCATTTAACGGTGTAGACATTCTGGTGAATGAAGAAATTGAAGTACGGAATAATGTATGAGAGGCTGAGGTGTTAGTTGATGGAGAGTGGACTTTGTCATGTTAGGCATTTTGGAAGATGAATACCACTCCTCCTCTACTCCAGTATCTTCAGTCTTCTCTTCGTTGCTTTACATGGCATGAACATTCCAAACAACTAGCAGGATGATACCATGGAACCGTCAGGTTCATGGAGTATCTAAACACATATTGAGCTAAGCGGTGAGAGTCGAAATGTAGCAACATTTTTAATTTCAAATTTCTTTCGAGACACAATTATTTTATTCATTGTGAATGCTAAAATTCTGCCACATTTTAGGTTTTTGTACCGACGTTTTGCTATCTCGTAATCATACTTTTTCGAAAGAGAAATCGAACGAAGAATAAAATCCGTTTTCGATAGTTTCATTCATTTACTAATGTTTCCTATTTATACAAAATATTTTCATAGTATTAAAAACTTTGTTTCTATTCCGAGTTTAACGAGCACTGAATGGAACGTCAAAGGAGACGGGGTAGCGATCGATGTACAATTCGATTTATTGTGTTTTATGTTTGCTTTCGTCACGACACCCTAGAACGATTTCAGACAACCAGAGGCTGCTTTTCGCGTTGACCCATCGGAAGAGTTTTACCAGTGGAGAAACCACTGGGGTTTTACTTCCAGCTAGTATTGTCGTAGAATCCTCACAAGCCCACTGTGGAGCTGGTGATCTGTAGCGTCAGATAATTCTCCAGAATCAATAGTCTAGGTTTCTGCGAGATTCAACATTGACGTTGACCTTCATAATTCTATCGGACTCGCTAAGCTGAAGGCACGCGGTCAAGTATCTACGCCATTTGGCACGCTGTCGTGTTACGTTGCATTGGACGTAATCGACCATGCAGCTAGTTAGTTGAGACGCATCGGTATCTTGACAAGACCTCGCAAATATACTATTCCATTCCACTACGCTGTTCTGTTCTTCCTTGGTCTCATATTTGTGGGTATATAACAAGTACGAATAATTAGTGATTGGCCTCTCCGTCTGTCAAGTTCGTACAAGTAGAATTTCTAAGAAACCACTGAAAAGTGACGACGCTGCTTCCAGTCACAAGCAACACTAAAATATCTTGAGTAGGCGAGAAAAAGTCAATTATCAAAGGAATGTTAGGCCAAACTGACATGCATAGTCGGCGAACTGAATGCTCTATTTTCACTGGATGCTCTGAAATGTGACAAGTTGATCAAAATCTGCTTTTGTGTTTTCCCTTAATATCCAATCCATCGGATGTCGTTGGACTTGATATAGTGTTCGACAGCATCAACATATTCAAGTAGGTATGTACATATGATTACTGCTATCAACCAGTCGGATCATGATGTACAGTGTGGAACAATGAATCCAGGGATTACGATGTTTACGATGTCTATCCACGGGAACCGATTCTTACAGAAACAATTCGTTAATTTTGGAGTGATATACCCAGGTGGTCACTAGACCAGAGTCAGGCACTCGCACAAAACAAAGCCAGAAAAAATCTTCATAATCTTGGATTTATTGCAACAAAGATGGGGGTACAACCCTACGCAAAGCATGAAGAATGAACCTTCAGTCATATATAATCCTGAAATGGTCAGTAGTCAGACAGTCAAGTAGTCGAATGCCTGTACAATGGAGAATACCCTTCAATGACTGTTAATCGAAAATGACGAAGGAGGTCATCTTGATATGTGCTTTTAAAGCAGACGAATATGAAAGTGGTACAGTAAAGTGCTTTCGACTACCACGTGACAGTGCGTTGTTATCAATATTCACTTTCTTCTTCAGCTGTTTGAAGTACTTCGACACAGACATGCTGAGGCATAGATACATCACTTTACTATACAATAGGCTGTTCAAAAATGCACTGATATCTAAGCGGCAGTCAACTGATTGAATTATCCTGTATCTACAACATTTGCTCATGCATACGGGACTGGTTTGAAGATATGCACGACCAACCTGTTTCTTGTTCAGTGCCTCGGTTAGTATGAGCACTCACCTGGTAATCTAGTGAGACAACTTGTTTACATCTGACTGCTTGCTCACTTGATTTCACTTCCATCAAGTAGTTGCAGTCCGACCCTTATCCTACTTGCCTTGACTGGTTGCTGCCGATAGAAATGTCTGGCATGTAAATGAGTGTAATGTTGATGATGATGATGTTGGTGGTGGTGGTGATCGTTCCGAAGGATTATTAGAAGTTTTAGAAATTTATAGCTTTTGTGTATAAAAGATGAGTGGGATTTGACAGATGCTCCTATGTATCCAGTAATTTCGTCTTCTTTCCATTTCATCATATAATAAAATGTAGCATATACTTCTCATTTGATACAACAAGTTTCACATGCATCTCAGATTCGCACTACTGCTCCCGCTATTCTCTCATAGATATTTGTCCAAACCAAGTTGAGGAGTGTGCTTATCAAGTGCATGAAATGACTACAAACTCATTTATTTCTGAATATCGGACACTGCCACGAATGTCGATTTCTGCGTATCGTTGTGTCAGTGAACGTCGCACGAAATACGTCTTCGAAGATTTCCACATGTACACTAGATTCGGAAACATTTTTGTGCTCAGGCGGTTGCAGTCATACTACTTGCCTTGCCTGAATACTTACTACCAGTGGAGATGCTGTCACAGGATACATGAGGTCAATAGGGGAATGTGAATTCAGTGTGAATCATTGGCGATATGAAAGGTCTTTCAGACATTAAATCGAGCCTTACATTTGCTTACTCATCCTCCAACTGGAAACTACGAATAAGTGAAATGGCTTCTCTCATTTCAAGGAAGACTTAATGACTTAATTCCACTTGCATTCCACAGTCATCTAATCTCAGTCGGAAATACTCTGAGGATAGCTTTGCAGTTCATCAGCATACGATATCAACTCATCCATGATGGGAATCAAGGCTATTTCAAGTGACGTCGGGGCAATATCGATGAAAATGTGTTCAGGTGTCTAAAGAAAAGGCGCGTCAGGAATCCTGATATTTGAAACCATTAATTACCCATGCGAACACGAAATTAATGATGAGAATTTCACGTTCCAGTTCACCTGAGTTTCCTTCTCTCTCCCTCTCTCTCTCTCTCTCACACACACACACACACACCAATGAAAGAACAATCGGTGTCCCCATCTCTTTTAACACAAAAGTACATCCAGAAAGCGGCTTACACAAAGTACTACAATAAATAAGTTTCTCACAAATATAACAAAAGTACGTATGATCATGCTCTGTCGTTGAATAAAATTCAACATTATATTGTTCATTTGATATGACACAGTATAATTTACTCGATGACATTTCCAGCAGGATTAATTCAATCAAAGTAACCATATGACATTCAATCATCCAACGCTTCTTCGTTATTCAATATTTAACCTGGTTGAATATTACACTTATCTGCAATTATGATTAATCCTTCTTCTTAATTAAACATGTTGAGAGTTGATTTATCGAACAAAGATTCTGTGATCACTCTCTCCCTCACTCCACCAAGCCATATTGGATTTCAGAATTGTCACCCCATCTCACACGATGATGTGCATATATGTGAATGCATGCAGACCGATAACCTACTTTTCTCTGAATTACTTATCTCAGTAGGGTCTACCATTGTACTTTTCGCTATCTACATTTGTTCTGCTATTCTGACTGAAGGAGATCGATCGACTGTATCGACCTACATACTTGGCCTCACAATTATTACATGGTAATTGATGATAAATAAATTAGGTCTTTACACGTCATTCGCTCCACTCCACCTATTGATCGTTGATCCCATGTGGTCCTGCTACAGATGGTTCATTGCATCTCTTCTGAATTGCACATGTTGAACAGCGGTTGTGTGGATGGTGAAATTCTTCATTACTGCAAGTCACGTAGATTGTTCATATAAATAAGAATATTATTAACAATGATAATAAATTAATAACGAAAACTGAGTTTAAATGCTTGGTTTCACTTCAAGTGGCATCAAACTCTTCTCTTACAATTTCAAAATCTCATTCACTTTCATGTTAACTTTATGCTTTTATCTGCTTGTTACATGAGCAATGCAGTTCTGCATATCACTTCTTCATTTTCATCAGTGTTTCCATCAAAGCAGCCTGAACTGAGTAGGTTTGCTTCACTCACGTTGAGAGACCATCACATTGATGTGCACAGCAGTCGGTTCCTTCGTCCCTGCTCTATTGATCTCCCTTTGCATGTGCAGCTGACAATGATTCCACCAACCTCATACGTGATATTCCATCTCAATAGGAGAATATCAATTGACGGTATGCAACTCTAAAACTGCTAGCCATGACATGAGTTGATGTGAATATGATTTGGTAGTCATAACTCGAATACTGACAGGCACCTCTCAACTCCGAATCAATTATCATGCTCTAATTACTGAACATCACTATAGTAATGCTCGACACGATAATGATTTGGCTGTCCAGGAACTGTGGTCTCATGGATGTTGTTCACATATGAACAGTCAGAGCGACACAATCGACTGAGCACGAGAAAACGGAAGACAGCATTTTCTCAAGCACACAGTTTCATCCTTCAGATGAAGTAGTCACATGCACAAGTTAGATATGCACACCACACTACACACCACACCACACCACACCACACCACACAACACAACACAACACCACACCAAACCACACAACACAACACAACACAACACTAGACAATCTCAGAGCTCCCAATATAGAAAGAGAATTCAACTGAATGGAAAATGATCCACACATCCACGCGTGAAACATTCGCGATCTTTCCTGGTGCCAAATGGAAATGGAGATAAATCTGCCGAGTGCATTGTCAATCAAATATTCACCTCGATGAAGTACTAGCCGGATGCCAACGAACCAGTCAGCAAAAGGAACAGAGGACTGTGAGGTAAGCGATGAACGAGTTCTGCTTTCGGATCCTGATAGCCTCGTCTTCAAGTTTTCTGTGATGCTGTCATGTTTCGATTTGGTGTCAACAGTGAGATGTTTTCCCAGTAATACGTGTTCGTACAGTATAGGTTTTCGCTTGTTTACAGCAGTAGAAATTTCTGATCGTATCATCCTGCTAGTTGTTTGGAATGTTCATGCCATGTAAAGCAACGAAGAGAAGACTGAAGATACTGGAGTAGAGGAGGAGTGGTATTCATCTTCCAAAATGCCTAACATGACAAAGTCCACTCTCCATCAACTAACACCTCAGCCTCTCATACATTATTCCGTACTTCAATTTCTTCATTCACCAGAATGTCTACACCGTTAAATGCCCAGCACCCTTCAAGATGCATGGCCTGTTATATCCCCTGTATACAGGAGGTGTCACTGGCTCTGAGGCATCACCCAATCTACTGACACCAAACATCCACTCACATATACACTGTCAACACCAAAAGTCTCACCTATTCACATTGAGAGACATCTCACCTACGATGTGTTCCACTTCAATTTGTCATGTCCACAACTCAACTAAGGCTGTTCAAATAAACCACAGTGACTCGAAATCCGAGTCACCAACGATCCTGATACATTGACCTAGTATCTTCTATTATTCATGCCATCATATCAGCAATATTTAACTAGTTCAAGCTATTGCTTACCTTCATCATCTGCACATATGCTTTGTGTTTTCAACAGCAACAACACTGAGAGTGCAAATATACATGACTACAATGAAGGTGATAATAATATTGATATTAATATTATTATTATTATTATTATTCATATGAACAATCTTTAACTTTCCACTACAGATTGTATGATAATGCACTTTCACAAGTTCATCTCTGTGTGTGTGTGTGTGTGTCACTCACACAACGAGATGAAATAAAGTGGTGTCCTCATCTCATTTGTATAGCATAAAACGAGATGATGTGAAGATCTACGGCATCACCTGAAATTAAACTATTGTCTTTGTAATCATGTCACTGTGAATTTGTTAACAATGGTTGTGACTGCTTCAAGCTGAAATATGTTAGTTATCTGCTGTGCACTTTACCTTCTCTCTCTAACTCCGTGCATCCAGATAATCAGCTTTATTCGTCTCACTTTCACGTTTGACTGATGCAGAACACCAGGTTTTCAGGCGACTCACTTCGTAATACAGTCGTCGTGATCGGTTCTGTTGACTGTCTAATTTATTTTCAGAAATTGAGAATCAGTCAAACAGTCTGACGTTAAGCTGAGTGTCGAGAGTCTCAGTTAGGTCAGAAGGTGTTTCATCACCCACCATTTCATTTTCACTGAATAACACTCCTTTCAACAAATTGCTCTTCCTCATCATTTTAACATTTTCAGTATACTTGCTCCATCACTGCACTGCACTGCAGTGAAGGTAGGACACGTGGATAGTACACGTCTCCAGTTGTCACCTCAACTCCTCACTGCCATTTCACCACCTTCATATAATTTCAACACTCAGATGGGCATGAATGTAGAAAGTGTTGAGATATACGTGTTTCCCTGAACCACGCATCACACTCGCCATTCAGAAACATTCACTGATACATAATTGTGTACAGATTATCCAACTGACTTGTAGATGCAATTATGTGATTCCTGTCGACTTCACCATCTTCCTCTCCCTTCTCTCTCTATCAGCTCCCATGTATCCGTCGACAACCATTCCTTGTCTTCTCCTGTTCCTTCTTCCTTCCTAATACGGTTATGCAGGTTTGTTTCCGCATAGCTTTCAAAAAGTCTCAGTGTTCATCCACACAGGTTTCTTCAGTGATGTTCCTCGATATCTGCCATTTTGTCTTGATGGTTGATGTGAAGATGTCCTTTGTAGTTTCGTCCTTCACTTTCTGTTCTGGGGGTTGAACTTCAACTGTGGTCTATCACCAACTTCCTTGAAGGCTTTCAACTTGATTTGGAAGTTGGGTTCCTTGCACTGGATAGTGAGTGGTCTGAACCTACATCTACTCCTCCTCTTCATCTATCTGATCTTGTGTCCAGTAGGCTGGCTGCATCTTCACCTTCTTCACACTGACATGAAATCAATCTGAATTCCAGTGTAGTGTGTGTGTCCTGATGTCTGATGAAATCAAATCCATGTCGCTTTGTGGATATCCTTGTGCTTGAACACAGAGCCGCCCTCCAATCACCAAACCATTGAATGCGCAGAAGTCTGCAAGCAGTTCTCTATTCTCATTCATTTCACCAAGTGCTTCTAGACCCATGATTACTTCTCTTCTGCTGTGTTGTCCGCTCCCACTTTCACATTCATGTCACTCCATACATTAGAATTTTTATGTAGCCAACTGAAATTTTTGTAAGCTTCATAATCGAAATTTGATCTGATATGGTTGGATTAGTTGAGCAATGTGTAATTGGATTATACATGAGAAATATTTTGTTAAATCCCAATGAAGTAGAAAAATAAGTTTCTGACGTTTCACGACTTCGTGGAAATCGCTTCTTCAGGGCACAAAACCTGTACAAGTTATTGATTAGTTTAAATAGTGAAAGGTGACGAATCAGATCACATTGTCTATATATGATGAACACATGAACATATATTTATTTATCATTTTTCATATCCATTAACATACACAAATATTCATGTCACCTTCAACTCCAGACTAATTAACTCACAAACAAAAACAAATTGTAAACGCGTCCTGATCAGCATCAAAGATGACATTCACCTTCATATGTTCATCATATATAGACAATGTGATCTGATTCGTCACCTTTCACTATTTAAACTAGTCGATAACTTGTACAAGATTTATCCTCTGAAGAAGCGATTTCCACGAAGTCGTGAAACGTCGGAAATTTATTTTTCTACTTCATTGGGATTTTACAAAATATTTCCATTTACAATCCTCTGAAGATGTTCCATTCACATCGCCGATATCACATGCAGCAGGAGTTAATGTATGCCACACACGTACACTTGTCATTATCGAGTCGCTTCCGCAAATTTTACATAATCAGCCTCCATTTGGTAACATTTACATACCAGTAAATCTCCTCAATCTCCCATTCACTTCTTCTTTTCTAAAGCTAAAACTATTAATCTAGCCATGAAAACACGAAATTAATGATGAGAATTTCACGTTCCAGTTCACCTGAGTTTCCTTCTCTCTCCCTCTCTCTCTCTCTCTCACACACACACACACACACACCAATGAAAGAACAATCGGTGTCCCCATCTCTTTTAACACAAAAGTACATCCAGAAAGCGGCTTACACAAAGTACTACAATAAATAAGTTTCTCACAAATATAACAAAAGTACGTATGATCATGCTCTGTCGTTGAATAAAATTCAACATTATATTGTTCATTTGATATGACACAGTATAATTTACTCGATGACATTTCCAGCAGGATTAATTCAATCAAAGTAACCATATGACATTCAATCATCCAACGCTTCTTCGTTATTCAATATTTAACCTGGTTGAATATTACACTTATCTGCAATTATGATTAATCCTTCTTCTTAATTAAACATGTTGAGAGTTGATTTATCGAACAAAGATTCTGTGATCACTCTCTCCCTCACTCCACCAAGCCATATTGGATTTCAGAATTGTCACCCCATCTCACACGATGATGTGCATATATGTGAATGCATGCAGACCGATAACCTACTTTTCTCTGAATTACTTATCTCAGTAGGGTCTACCATTGTACTTTTCGCTATCTACATTTGTTCTGCTATTCTGACTGAAGGAGATCGATCGACTGTATCGACCTACATACTTGGCCTCACAATTATTACATGGTAATTGATGATAAATAAATTAGGTCTTTACACGTCATTCGCTCCACTCCACCTATTGATCGTTGATCCCATGTGGTCCTGCTACAGATGGTTCATTGCATCTCTTCTGAATTGCACATGTTGAACAGCGGTTGTGTGGATGGTGAAATTGCTCATTACAACAAGTCATGTAGTCTGTTTTCAGGTAAATGTTCGGCTGTCCCGATTTCATTATTTTGGCTTGCCTTGATCGCTCCTTATCTCTTCATTAGCAGAGATGTGATTTCAAGGTCCATTTGAGTATCTCCATCAATGACGAAGTTTTCGTAAATTGCTGGAACTCGAATTTCCTGCAATCCAGTGTTCGCCACCCTTTTCCATCGTTATCAAAACAGTTTTTATCGCGCGATGCAGCTGTGAATTGTTCGACAAGGAGATACTTGTAAGCATAACAATCGACTGGGCGCTGTTGTAGCCGGTCTCTCACTATGCATGTCAGTTTGGCCTAACATTCCTTTGATAATTGACTTTTTCTCGCCTACTCAAGATATTTTAGTGTTGCTTGTGACTGGAAGCAGCGTCGTCACTTTTCAGTGGTTTCTTAGAAATTCTACTTGTACGAACTTGACAGACGGAGAGGCCAATCACTAATTATTCGTACTTGTTATATACCCACAAATATGAGACCAAGGAAGAACAGAACAGCGTAGTGGAATGGAATAGTATATTTGCGAGGTCTTGTCAAGATACCGATGCGTCTCAACTAACTAGCTGCATGGTCGATTACGTCCAATGCAACGTAACACGACAGCGTGCCAAATGGCGTAGATACTTGACCGCGTGCCTTCAGCTTAGCGAGTCCGATAGAATTATGAAGGTCAACGTCAATGTTGAATCTCGCAGAAACCTAGACTATTGATTCTGGAGAATTATCTGACGCTACAGATCACCAGCTCCACAGTGGGCTTGTGAGGATTCTACGACAATACTAGCTGGAAGTAAAACCCCAGTGGTTTCTCCACTGGTAAAACTCTTCCGATGGGTCAACGCGAAAAGCAGCCTCTGGTTGTCTGAAATCGTTCTAGGGTGTCGTGACGAAAGCAAACATAAAACACAATAAATCGAATTGTACATCGATCGCTACCCCGTCTCCTTTGACGTTCCATTCAGTGCTCGTTAAACTCGGAATAGAAACAAAGTTTTTAATACTATGAAAATATTTTGTATAAATAGGAAACATTAGTAAATGAATGAAACTATCGAAAACGGATTTTATTCTTCGTTCGATTTCTCTTTCGAAAAAGTATGATTACGAGATAGCAAAACGTCGGTACAAAAACCTAAAATGTGGCAGAATTTTAGCATTCACAATGAATAAAATAATTGTGTCTCGAAAGAAATTTGAAATTAAAAATGTTGCTACATTTCGACTCTCACCGCTTAGCTCAATATGTGTTTAGATACTCCATGAACCTGACGGTTCCATGGTATCATCCTGCTAGTTGTTTGGAATGTTCATGCCATGTAAAGCAACGAAGAGAAGACTGAAGATACTGGAGTAGAGGAGGAGTGGTATTCATCTTCCAAAATGCCTAACATGACAAAGTCCACTCTCCATCAACTAACACCTCAGCCTCTCATACATTATTCCGTACTTCAATTTCTTCATTCACCAGAATGTCTACACCGTTAAATGCCCAGCACCCTTCAAGATGCATGGCCTGTTATATCCCCTGTATACAGGAGGTGTCACTGGCTCTGAGGCATTACCCAATCTACTGACACCAAACATCCACTCACATATACACTGTCAACACCAAAAGTCTCACCTCTTCACATTGAGAGACATCGCACCTATCCGATGGATTGGATATTAAGGGAAAACACAAAAGCAGATTTTGATCAACTTGTCACATTTCAGAGCATCCAGTGGAAATAGAGCATTCAGTTCGCTGACCTCCTCCTTAAAAAGGAAATCATACTTCGTATATAAAACCAGAGTAAATGGATGCAATACGCCTTCACTTGTCATCTCGACTCCTCTCTGCGAATTCAACACATTCATCCTCCAGTGCGTTGCATTTGCATAACAGCACACCAATTCAGTCTGCCACATCTTCCTTTCCTCTCACGTTACAAATATTCTCTTGTCCTTGGAAATACAAGATCAATGATGAGACTTTCATGTTATAGTTAATTTGAGTATCACATACACACCAATTAAAGAACAATCGATGTCCTCATCTCTTATAACACAAAAGTACATCAAGAAAGGAGTTTCAACAAAGTACTACAATGAATAATTTTCCCACCAATGTAATACATAATTCAACATTATATTCAGTTAAATGTTGACACAGTTTTACAAAACCTTGGAAATACATCAGCATAACAGTTCTTTCTCACTGTCTGTGTGTCACCAACAGAAAACAATACATCCAGTGAAAACAGCATTGTCTGTGATTGTGCATAATCCAGTTGAAATGCAGAGAAAGCATTCAATCCACCAATCATCACTCACTACTGTGCTTCCAACCAACTATATAATGGTGAGAAAATCTCTCTGCTGACAAACAGAATACAGACAAGAGGTGAGTGAGTACATCGTTTCGTCTGAATATTCCCTTATCCATGCAAATATTCATGATTTTTGTGTTCACTTGAAAAAGCATATGAGACGATGAATACCTGTTTGTGTGAAATGCACAGCATCCAAACATCACTTGACTACCTACACCCCTCGATGCAGCTGACTAATATTGGAGACTACAAGCTGTGTTGTAGATGAGCTGGACGTGAATCATGCAGGTGTGCAGAACGAACTCGTGTGTGTGTATGCACTTGAATATACGTGTGCATGCTGCACCGCAGTCGACCGCCTTGTCTGTTATTCAGAAATAAGCATTATCACCGAGCTTTCAATAATTTATAGTGCTGATGGCATCTCTTCACAGTGAAACTGTTTTGATTCTGTTGTCGCCTTTCTTGTTCTTGCTTACGGTATGCAAATTGTTGCGTATGGTTCATTGGTCTGCGATCAGTTATATATGTGGATGATCTGGAGAATTCAGTGCTGGTTGGTAAACAACCCGAACAACCACCTGACATTCTCTTCTTCATCTGCCTCACCTGTGTGTTAAACAGAGTCGATAGTGATATCTTGATGATTGGGTAACCGATTGTTTCATAGAATCGCAATCTGATGGACATTTTCTCCTTTATTCAGTAGTTGAAGGGTCAAATTTGCAGTGGGATGCAGCAGTGTGATGACGTGATATTGGTTATCTCAGTTTCTGTTATCTGAAGACTCCAATGTTGAGGTGCTCTTGTCTCTGAATGCATCATCACCACACTTCACGTGAGTAATCCATCAAGCAATGCACTGGTCACTCTACACTAGTGTTAACTCACTCTTCTGTCGTGCATTCACACATGTCGATACATCAGAAACAACACTAGCTTTCTGAAGCCTACATACTGATACTGTTCAACGTGTCGAATAGATGATGCAGAAAAGTTGCTCACCACAAATGTCTCCAAACATCAGTCAGAAATGATCAGCTGAGTGTGGGGCACAGTGTGTGAATATGATAAACCTACGAGACGGGTTGAATGAAATAATCAACACTGTTGTTTCACAAACATCAACATCATTGTTTGTTTGACGGTGTACTACAGTACAGAACAATGTAGTCTAAATTCGTTACGAACCCATACAAGGTGAATTTAATACGCCTTTTCCCCTCTCTCTTACAAATTTCAGATGGCATCATATTCCAGTGTGGCAATTCCACTCCTCATCTACTCAAACATCTTCTGCCTTCTCTTCAATGCTTTACATGGCATGAACATTCCTAACAACGAGCAGGCTGATATGATTCCACAATCAGATACAATGAACACTGGACCTCGAGATGAGCAGTTGTCGGAGTCACTCGGTGTTGGTAAGAGACAGAATAAGAGGACATTTCAAGGGCAACAGGAATGTTTTGCGCCTCGGTGGATGACTCACCAGAAAGATGATGATTCTGTGCTTCTTATTGACATGCATAAATTCACGTGAGACAGATCTCTCGGGAATTGATGCTCTGGCATTGCATTATTTTGTAGCAAGTAGATACTAGTGAATAGATTGATATTTTACACTATCTGTACATCATTGAAATTTCATGCCTTTGTGATCAATAAATGTTCTTGTGAGAGTTGTCTAGACTTGTCTTGTTTGTACAGAATTATTTGTGTGCTGGCAGTCTGTCATGCTTATTCCGCAGTTGACATGACAGGCATAGCAATTCATCATAGCAAAAACTAAACGAATGACTAGGAAATGGAATCCATTTGCATCTCAGGTCAATCAAGCAGAATGCTCAATCTTTCACGACAGGCGTTGAGTAGAAAGATGATACGCACACCCCCTTTAAGCACACACTTCATTTGCTCTCCCAAACTGTTTGTACTTCGACTGTAAGCATGCCCCCTGTTCCTACTACATCGAAACACGTTTTTTGTGATACTGTCATGTTTCGATTTGGTGTCAACAGTAAGATATTTACCCAGCAAGACGTGTTCGTTCAGTGGAATAATTGATCTTCACGTTTCCATCGAGAAACTTCCATTTCAATTCATTTTGCAGAAGACTACCTGAAAATCTCCCTACTGCATCGTCAATGCTCACTCACACGCGTATGCTGTTGATTGTTGAGAGTTGTGTATGAATGAGAATCCTCCGTCTGCGTTCAAGAAGCGAACTGTGGATGTGACCCAAGCGTCGATTGAATGAAGGCTGTAATATCCTGAACACTGCAGTGCAATGCACTGCACTGCACTGCATGGCAGTACCATTATCTACTTCCAGCTGCATATATTAGTGCTTGGCTTGCCTGCCTCACTACGCTTCAGGATAGAAATTCATACTGCGATGAGCATTATCTTTATCTTGAAGCATGCGCCAATGCTTCACATTGTCATGAGAAATATCAAGAGTTTATTGCACTTATTTTCTATTGATGTGCGGTGCATATTATCATTGCTGACGAGTGTCCATTTCTGAGAGTCACTAGAAATTTGTGAGATAAGAGTTATCAACTAGGCAGTTAGATGAGCAAACCATCAATCTTCCCGTAGAAAGCGTTGACATTTGCAGACATAACACTCAACCGATACTCCACGCTTCTCGAAGAGTATCAGTAAAAGGTCTCCAGCTTGCAAATTGTTGGTCATGCACCTAATTGATCTACAGGTAGGTTAGTGATAAGAGTGCACATAGTAACATGCACCTTATACCTTCAACTAGTTTAACCAACACCACTTGCTGAACACCATTCGAGCATCGACCATAGAAATTAACATCTGGTCAACTCGGCGCCGTAACGGTGCCTCATTCAAACTGATTCCATGGGACTCACGACACACAGATGTATCATCTCCGACTCCATCCACTCACTTTATCGACTAAATTAGTAATGACAACTGAGTTTAACTTCTTGGTTTCACTCCGCGCCAATGTTGCTGCCATTATTCTGCCAACCGTTATGGAATTTCATGCAGCTATGAATGACTAATCAGCACTCGACAACGCAGAATATGACTGGTGACAAAATGACTGAATATTCTCCATTCGAATACTTGACCAAGTCACGTCAACTGGAGTTTGTCTAACAAATGATGGTTGTTGCTGTGGTAGCATTAGTAGTTGTGGTGCTTCAGAGACTAATTATACTGAACCGATGATCAACGCTGACTCATAATGACGGAATACACAGACAACTGTAACGAAGGCATATTCCTCCTTTCAATGTGATCATTTTCTCAGCGATACATTTGTGGATAATTAGTGAAAAGGATAGACAATTCCAGAGCAACACAACACACCCCATTCTCTTGACGTTTACTGAGCATGGAGAAATGGCTGGCATTATTGACTACGACAAAGTCAGTGTGCCGGATAATAAGTGTGAATTTAAGGGTAATGTAGCTGTCATTACATTTCTTCATGAAATATCTTTCACTTTATTAGCTTAAGGTTATGAGGTGGATGTTTATTTGTTGTAGGTAGTTTTACACAACTGTGAAAGAGATGAGGACACCAGTTCACTTCATCGTGAGACGTATGAGACACTCACATGGACTTGTTATCATGTCATTATCACACACATTGCAATGAAATGACAGTGATTATTCTTTGCTTCAATATTATTATCAGCGTCACCTTCACTGACTGTTTCCATCCACAACATTTTTGTTGTTGTCGTTGTTGTTGAGAAGAGAGAATGAGATGAGTAGGTCAATGAAGACAAGAAATGACTGGCATTTGGTATATATCGGTGGTGAGGTGACATGGATACTTGAGTGCCAAGTGAAGTAAAAGCAGAGAGCATGAAAATAACGGTTTGATGTGAAGAGCTTAGATGTTCGCAGCAAATGAGCAGTAATCGTGGAAGCATGGATTCACGGACGATCAATTCCTGTGATGAGACACTTTCCATCAAGAATCTTCACGGTTTCTTCACTCATCATGGATGATGATTCGCGTACACACTCTGCTGAGTATTGAGAAGGGTTGTGGATGCCTTTTACTTAACTGCTGCTGCTTACGGGGAATGAAGTGCCTCGACTGAAAATCTCCTGGGATTTGCAGACAACTGATGGTTGTTGACGAGACAGTGTATTCTAAGCTTACCATGAATGAATGAGACATCATGAGATATCGTATAGAGGAGTCGATCGCCGTGGCATCCATCTGCTCCTCGGAAATCGTGTCACGTTGTAGACACACGTGTGAAAGAGCTATCTTCAGTGGTGATATAGGATTCAGGTACCAATATGTAGCACTTGGTGAAGTGACACAAACGTCAGATGGTAGCATTTAATGGGGTAAGTTCCAAAGTCCTACAGTATCAAGAAGCATCATCCTCCACTCTTACAATTTCAAAATCTCATTCACTTTCATGTTAACTTTATGCTTTTATCTGCTTGTTACATGAGCAATGCAGTTCTGCATATCACTTCTTCATTTTCATCAGTGTTTCCATCAAAGCAGCCTGAACTGAGTAGGTTTGCTTCACTCACGTTGAGAGACCATCACATTGATGTGCACAGCAGTCGGTTCCTTCGTCCCTGCTCTATTGATCTCCCTTTGCATGTGCAGCTGACAATGATTCCACCAACCTCATACGTGATATTCCATCTCAATAGGAGAATATCAATTGACGGTATGCAACTCTAAAACTGCTAGCCATGACATGAGTTGATGTGAATATGATTTGGTAGTCATAACTCGAATACTGACAGGCACCTCTCAACTCCGAATCAATTATCATGCTCTAATTACTGAACATCACTATAGTAATGCTCGACACGATAATGATTTGGCTGTCCAGGAACTGTGGTCTCATGGATGTTGTTCACATATGAACAGTCAGAGCGACACAATCGACTGAGCACGAGAAAACGGAAGACAGCATTTTCTCAAGCACACAGTTTCATCCTTCAGATGAAGTAGTCACATGCACAAGTTAGATATGCACACCACACTACACACCACACCACACCACACAACACAACACAACACCACACCAAACCACACAACACACACAACACAACACTAGACAATCTCAGAGCTCCCAATATAGAAAGAGAATTCAACTGAATGGAAAATGATCCACACATCCACGCGTGAAACATTCGCGATCTTTCCTGGTGCCAAATGGAAATGGAGATAAATCTGCCGAGTGCATTGTCAATCAAATATTCACCTCGATGAAATACTAGCTGTGATATCCCTTCAACAAAACCTGCACACCTCAATATGCAGATATTCACTCCTCTGTTTCACATCTCTTCTTCATTTTTCGAAAAACACTTCAATTGTATCGAATGCCTCTCAATTTTGAAAGTAGACTGAATTCATTCATCAAAACACTCTGTTCAGTCACCTTTATTGCTTCTGTGTGATCTTGGCAGCAGCACGATTGATGAGCATGGAGTTAGTTCCCTAGGTCGATGCCCAATTCTCTGAATGATTGGTTAAAAGTGGGACGGATATGCTGTAAACAGGTTCGATTGCACACGGATTCCCACCTATACCATTGTCTGTTGTTGTTTTTCTGAGGCGGTTCGAATATCTCTCTCTCATCTCACATCACAAATTTCAGAATGTGAAATCGATTCAAATTGTGAGCTTTCACGTTGTTCACTGCAGAGGGTAGGTAGAGTAAGCGGCTAGCATAGTGATGCATATTCTACAGTGCTGACCGTGTCATCGGTTGCAGTTGATGGGATGAGACCACTTTTGTGGTGAGAAGTCGTCTGTGCATTCGCCGTATTTCATACTACTCACAAATAGTTAGTAGCACACAGAATGCACTGACAATGTTGAAGTGATGAAGAGCTTCAGTTTGTGTTAAATGAGTGTTATTACGAAAGGACTAAGTTGTTCGAGATGAAACAACTGGTGAAGCAACCAAGACAGCCAGTGTTCAGTGTGACTTGAGAAACTTCAACTTACTCACACTTACTTGAATTGAAAAAGGCAGTCAACGAAGCCTATTACGAGTGACTGTTGAATGAAGGAATTGTTTTGAAAACATGTGATTTCTCTGTGAATCAAATAGAGAAAGGGACACAAAAAGGCTGATTATCCAGGTGCATAAATCTAGAGACGATGCACTGCAATGCAGTACTCACAGACAGCCTAGCTGGTTTGGATTGGTTGATACAGTTGATGACAAAGTCACAGTGAATTGGTCACAAACATGATAACTCTTAGTAGTATGAGGTAATGCAGCAGATGTTCAGTTGACGTGTAAGTGAATGAGATGATGACAGTAGTTCTTTTCACCGTGAAATACGTGGGAGTGAAACTCGTATGAACGTGTGTGCGTGTCATCATGATACAAAATGTAGTGAAATATTAGTGGTTATTCTTGGCATTATTATTAGTGCCGTCGTCAGCTGCATTCTTGTTATCACTATCACCATTACTAGTGTTGTTCTTCTCGTTAACGCAAGGAAAGGACGTGGGTGACGAAGACAACGAATGACTGACCTTTTACAAATACTCGTGCTGTGATGATGTGATTGTTGGAAGGCTAGACATATTACAAGTACATTGGACAAATGAGATGATAAGGAGAAGGAGAAGGAGAAGGACATAGCATGGATTCTCTGGCATGGGAGAGATAAATGTGTTTGAGTATTTCAGTAAATGTTGATTTTTGTCGAACTGGCATCCCTGTTTCATTGCTGACAGCTGCATTTCTCATGTCAGAAGGCTATGTGAAGCATCTCATTGGAAGACAACGATGATTACAAAACAAATAGTACAGTCTGTGCTGGTCGACCGATTTTAAATGAACGTTGGCATGAAGAAACTGTCATGACTAGGAAATGAAATCCATTTGCATCTCAGGTCAATCAAGCAGAATGCAAGCATACCTCCTGTTCCTACAGCTTACAAACATGTCGGCGAAATTTCGATGAGATTCTGTGTCGCATTAGTGTACCCTCACTTAGCTGTATATCCGGTTGCAGAGATTTAGATGTATGTCTTTGCTCCATTTTGTCTCTGTAATCTACTGAGTTCACGGTTGCGTTTTACAGTCTGTCCCATGGTTTGCTTGATAGTATTCAAGTCTACGGAAACTATTATTCCGATATGCTGACATCGGCGTGTCGAAAGCACTCAAGCGTGTATTCTGGATGCCAACGAACCAGTCAGCAAAAGGAACAGAGGACTGTGAGGTAAGCGATGAACGAGTTCTGCTTTCGGATCCTGATAGCCTCGTCTTCAAGTTTTCTGTGATGCTGTCATGTTTCGATTTGGTGTCAACAGTGAGATGTTTTCCCAGTAATACGTGTTCGTACAGTATAGGTTTTCGCTTGTTTACAGCAGTAGAAATTTCTGATCGTATCATCCTGCTAGTTGTTTGGAATGTTCATGCCATGTAAAGCAACGAAGAGAAGACTGAAGATACTGGAGTAGAGGAGGAGTGGTATTCATCTTCCAAAATGCCTAACATGACAAAGTCCACTCTCCATCAACTAACACCTCAGCCTCTCATACATTATTCCGTACTTCAATTTCTTCATTCACCAGAATGTCTACACCGTTAAATGCCCAGCACCCTTCAAGATGCATGGCCTGTTATATCCCCTGTATACAGAAGGTGTCACTGGCTCTGAGGCATCACCCAATCTACTGACACCAAACATCCACTCACATATACACTGTCAACACCAAAAGTCTCACCTATTCACATTGAGAGACATCTCACCTACGATGTGTTCCACTTCAATTTGTCATGTCCACAACTCAACTAAGGCTGTTCAAATAAACCACAGTGACTCGAAATCCGAGTCACCAACGATCCTGATACATTGACCTAGTATCTTCTATTATTCATGCCATCATATCAGCAATATTTAACTAGTTCAAGCTATTGCTTACCTTCATCATCTGCACATATGCTTTGTGTTTTCAACAGCAACAACACTGAGAGTGCAAATATACATGACTACAATGAAGGTGATAATAATATTGATATTAATATTATTATTATTATTATTATTCATATGAACAATCTTTAACTTTCCACTACAGATTGTATGATAATGCACTTTCACAAGTTCATCTCTGTGTGTGTGTGTGTGTGTCACTCACACAACGAGATGAAATAAACTGGTGTCCTCATCTCATTTGTATAGCATAAAACGAGATGATGTGAAGATCTACGGCATCACCTGAAATTAAACTATTGTCTTTGTAATCATGTCACTGTGAATTTGTTAACAATGGTTGTGACTGCTTCAAGCTGAAACATGTTAGTTATCTGCTGTGCACTTTACCTTCTCTCTCTAACTCCGTGCATCCAGATAATCAGCTTTATTCGTCTCACTTTCACGTTTGACTGATGCAGAACACCAGGTTTTCAGGCGAGTCACTTCGTAATACAGTCGTCGTGATCGGCTCTGTTGACTGTCTAATTTATTTTCAGAAATTGAGAATCAGTCAAACAGTCTGACGTTAAGCTGAGTATCGAGAGTCTCAGTTAGGTCAGTAGGTGTTTCATCACCCACCATTTCATTTTCACTGAATAACACTCCTTTCAACAAATTGCTCTTCCTCATCATTTTAACATTTTCAGTATACTTGCTCCATCACTGCACTGCACTGCAGTGAAGGTAGGACACATGGATAGTACACGTCTCCAGTTGTCACCTCAACTCCTCATTGCCATTTCACCACATTCATTCTCCAGTGTGCCATTTACACACCAGCACATCTCAATCTGCCACGCATTCCTTCTTTTCCCACACCATACATATCAATTTATGCGTGGAAACACAAAATTATTGATGACACTTTCACATTCAATTCCATGTGCGTGACACACACACACACACACACACATGAAAAAACAGTCGGTGTTCTGAATTCATATAAACAAAAGTACATCAAGAGAGGAGCCTGCACAAAGCACGAGATTCAATCATTCACCCACCAGATCTCACTGCATTCCCTATTATATTCACCTCAGTCACTCACGTCTCCACACTCACGTCTCGCACTTCACACGAATGGAAGAGTACACATTTCAATTAAATTCATTCTCTACTTCCTCTCAATCAACATGCTTGTGTGACTGTCAACTGCTTCTCAGATGTGATGAAATCATGCAAACTGTTACAATTTAATCTGCAGATAAATCCTGTCAGTTCCTTGATTTGCTGATGTGCCTACCATGTGACTGGTCAAATCTGTGAGTTGTGCAAACGTGAGATGGAAGAGCACACACGATTTGCTAAATTCCATGTGTGTCGATGGGAGAAATTCCGAGTTCTGACAATCTTTGAATACCCCTGCATTGATGGAGACACTCAAATGGACCTTGAAATCACATCTCTGCTAATGAAGAGATAAGGAGCGATCAAGGCAAGCCAAAATAATGAAATCGGGACAGCCGAACAGTTACTTTCGCCAGGTCCTCGAGTGGAAAGCAAATGGGAAACGACGAGTCGGGCGTCCGACGCGAGGGTGACATGGAGGAGATGATGTGTGGAAGAAGTGGAAGCTTGTGTGGAGTAGTGCAGCCAGGTTCAAAGATTACGGAGAACACAGTGAAATGGCGACGTGCTACTGAAGCCTTGTGTTCCACTAGGGACACAAGGGATAAATAATAGTAATAGTAATACTACTACTAATAATTATGTGGTCACTCCTCTGTACTCAGGCTTTCGCACAGATCACAAACCACACACACCTTCATTCTCACAAATTCATCGCAAGAGAAGACAGAAGTCCACTCTTGAAGATAATATGAAGATAATTGCATGAATATTCGTTCCTACCTGGGTGGAATTTCGATGGTGTTGACAGGAGCGTGGGATTCCACCTTGACTTGCACATTGTACACATATAATTTCAACACTCAGATGAGCATGAAGGCAGAAAGTGTTGAGATATACCTGTTTCTCTGAACCACGCATCAAACTCGCCGTTCAGAATCATTCACTGATACATAAATGTGTACAGATTATCCAAGTGACTTGTAGAGGCAATTATGTGATTCCTGTCGAATAGGACTGTGTACATGTGGTCGATTCAGTGAAGGTCATAGGTGGCAGGTTTTCATCAAACACATGTCACGCTGACCCACACTGGCAGTGATCATGCCTCCTCAGTCGCCCAATGAACATCCAGCTGCGAATAATCCTGAAATGGTCAGTAGACAGAGAGTCAGGTAGTCGAATACCTGTACAATGAAGAATACATTCCAATGGCTGTTCATCAAAATCAACGAAGGATGTCATGTTGATCTATGATATATATGAAATTTGATACAACAAGTTTCACATGCATCTCAGATTCGCACTACTGCTCCTGCTATTCTCTCATAGATATTTGTCCAAACCAAGTTGAGGAGTGTGCTTATCAAGTGCATGAAATGACTACAAACTCATTTATTTCTGAATATCGGACACTGCCACGAATGTCGATTTCTGCGTATCGTTGTGTCAGTGAACGTCGCACAAAATACGTCTTCGAAGATTTCCACATGTACACTAGATTCGGAAACATTTTTGTGCTCAGGCGGTTGCAGTCATACTACTTGCCTTGCCTGAATACTTACTACCAGTGGAGATGCTGTCACAGGATACATGAGGTCAATAGGGGAATGTGAATTCAGTGTGAATCATTGGCGATATGAAAGGTCTTTCAGACATTAAATCGAGCCTTACATTTGCTTACTCATCCTCCAACTGGAAACTACGAATGAGTGAAATGGTTTCCCTCATTTCAAGGAAGACCTAATGATATCATATATAAGGATTCCTAACGGCGCCCCGTTCGTTAGACACCTGAACAAATTTTTTTCTGACGTCACTAGAAATAGCCTTGGTTCCCATCATGGGTAAGCTGATATCGTATGCCGACGAACTGTGAAGTGTCCTCAGAGTATTTTCGACTGAGAGTGGATGACTGTGGAACACAAATGGGATTAAGTCGTTAAGTTCAACGGGATCCGACCTATTTTTACATCTGATACGATGGATGATGACAGTAAATTTCCGACAGACCTACTAATGGAAAATGGATATTGATTAGGGTTAGTGAACCGTTGAGGAAAACAGCTGACTCGGAAGTCTGTAGTTTCCTAGGTCCCGAAGAAAGATATATTTCTTAACGTACAAAACAGAATCGAAACTAGTAGTCTGACATTGAATCAGAGATTAAAATCTGTAATCAGTACAACATACTAAGCAGCTCAGCTTATCATTGTTGAGACAGCGAAATGCCCTCCTTTCCACAAACCTCAACCTCGCATAAATGATTATGTCACATCCCACTGTGTTTACCAATTTGAATGTGTGGGTGAGCACGCATGCATAGGGAGGAGTAATCGTTCAATGCAGACTAGGGTGGGTGAACACATACCTAAATGTCTTGCAAAGCAATTTGACACACAAATATTGATAAGTGCAGGTGACAGACATCCATCGTCAGCTATAGCAAAACATATCATTGAAATGAATCACAAAGTTAATACGAAAACAGCCTTCAAAATATTATGATCAATGGGGCGGGGGAAATTAAGTTTGCTGAAGCGTTAGCCATTCATAAACTTCAACCACCGATGTGCGTACAAAACTATTTGTTATTTCACTTAATTTACCTTGGTAATCCTTCCTTATCTCATTATATTACCAAGATTACTGTCACAAACTTCTCATATTCACTATGTTTCATCTTTCGCTTTCCTTCCATTTGCATATATAAATTGACTTGACAAGTAAATGTGTGATCAGACTGTTCGAAATGTATTATGCAAATATATCACATTTTTCAGATAATCTCCGTCTTCTAACAGCGTTATCGACATTTATTGAGGGGACTAATTGTTTCAAACTTGTAAAACTACGTCTTAGCTACGAGGGATCGGCTAGGGTTTGGAAATTTGCTCAGAATCATTCCAGGAAGTGAAATAAACTCATACTATCTAAATAACGCTATTGGTTAATTTTACAGACTGACGCAATATGAAACAGCTCTACAAATACTTCAACCACATGTTAACTACTGCCATTTAGATGAGTAGTATAATGTAACTACAGACATTTACACTAATATGAGAAACCAGATGAAAATTCATTTGTGCTCAGGTAACACAAAACAGTGATCGGTTTGAATATGAAGATTGTTATTCCCACTGAAAAAGCTTATCTTCTATGTACACAAATTCTTCCGCTGGTTTTCACTCCAATAACTTGCATGACCACATTTCCTAACACATGACAGTTACAATTTATCATTCTAACTGCCGATCTAAACTTACATTCACTCACATTTTCTCCAGAACAACTACAGTCCCTGAGATAAGCAATATCAGTAGAGAATCCCTCAGACAAGTGGATCGGTTGAAGTTGCAACACTTTGCAGTAGTAGTATAGACGGAACGGGTGGATAAGAAATGTGATTTCAATGTAGACAGTGGTGTTTTTCAGGAGAGACATAATATGGAGATGAAGGTTAACGAAAATATTGAAGCCTTACAAAGTATGATTACTGAATCTTTGTTCATTGAATCAACACCCAACACATGTAATGGAATAACTCAACATCCATACCAGAGATATGGGTATTTTACTACAAATAAAACAAATCATATGAGGTGACCTAACTATAAAAATCAAATGTCAAAAGTAGCGTGATTACATTGATATGATTATGAGCAATAAATTGTGCTCCAAACGTCATCAAGTAAACAATACTGTATCGCTGTGTGTTATAAATCAAGTGAGCAAATCTAGCATGGAATTTGAAGTGTTTTTACCAAACATGCTAGCACCCTGCCCAGAGAGGTTGTTAGCGTCTCTTCTTTCTCGGTGATGCTTTCAGTCATCGTCATCTTCTACTGGCTGGTGTCCTTAATGAGCCTAAACAGTTGCCAGGTGTTTATCAACACTGGTCATTTAAGCATTTCTTCATATTCTGCCAACTACCTTTGTTCGCTATTATTGCGAAATCTTTTGACCAACCAAGGAAATAATGTATGATGCTAGGAAAAGGGTCTTCGAAAACTAGTAGTAACACTAAAACCTAGAGGTTGCTTTGGCCAAAGTTATAATCTATTGTGCATGACATTGTCAGGACTTTTACGATAATTTACTTGACTGTGGCTGGCAGAGGAGACTTGGATGCGCGTTTCGTCTTACTTGGGACTCGTCGGTTGCTTATACCTGCACCGAGTAAGTGATGTTGTTCCCACTGTGACTCAAACCTCCTACCCATCGCTCCAACACTTCTGTTCACAGAACATCATTGTACACATCTACCACAGAATCACCTCTAGTCAAAAAGAGGGTTTCATGAACACTCTGCATGGACCACAACTGAAAACGGACCGATGGAAATACTGAAAAGCCTTCTCCTTTTATGAATAAATGATCACTATGAATCCAGTGGCAACAACAGAAGAATCTTAGACAGAATGACTCAGATCTCCAAAGTTCCACACAGCATCGACCAAGTTACACACTGAAAAGCAAAATGGTAGTAACGCGCACTTCACAAAACCTGGAGGTCCTGGCATCGACACTTGGGACGCTCTTGGGAGCACAACGCTGAGGAATCGCACATTGGGAGGAAACAGCTATCCACTCCTCACAGTTTTCTAATGGTTCTCCGACTGATTTTTGTCCGTAATGAACACCAACATGAAATCAACGGATTGCAAAAAACCTCTGAGGCGAACCCACCTAAATTGAAATCAGCATTCTAATTTATCAACCGCTAAGACAGAAGTTTCGATATCAACCCTATTTCCTGTTACAGTATGTGGGCAGTGGAAACCTTATTAGACAATTTTCACCCTACAGCTGACCAATCAGAATAAGTATCCAACTTCTGATCGAGTGGCTTTATTTTCTGAGGTAAAACTTTACATAAATGATGTGCTTTTTGTCAAATAAAGTTGCCTTCCTTACAGTTGCAGGTCGATCATTATTTTCTGACTTGCGCAGCTCAGTGAAGCATCAGGTGTGAGGGAGGACAGCAGCATTTCAAATCCAAGCTGAGTGTTTCACTGCGCTAGTGGCGTACCCGTATCTCGTGTTACTCTACCAATCACTCCCAGTCGGTCACTTCAACCTTGAAACAAATTTCAAACGTTCGACTGACCCCTGTAGACTTTACTTCTATGGCAAACGTGTATGCTGAAGATATGTTTCATGGCTGCCTGAAGTACTCGTTAAATGCTCAACATCAGTCATATGTGAAATTTAAAATCCATCCACTTTTCGAGATAGAAATGTGATTTACAGCTACTTAGATTGGTTGAAAATGTGCTGTTATCGCAGCAAGCTGAATATACTAATAATCAAAATATTCACTAATCCACATTTGTTATTCTTGAGAGAATTGAAATAATGTGTTTTGCAATTCTCGTCTGATCATAACGTCGTCCATAGATATATTCATTGATGTTCACTTCAGTATCAGTCTTCGATTCATGTTTACTTAGATCCTTCTGTAATCAGTGACAAATTAGGAGTGAGTGACATTAAAGGCCACCCTAGCAACTGCTGAGATGACCAGTTGCTTTTCGCTATTTTATGAAAATCTAACCTCCAAGCCGAAGTTCTTAAATTCGGATGGTTATTTCAACAGTTGCTATGGTGGCTTTGGAAGTCATTGCATTTATATTCAGCATTCTACGTTGTTAATTTGACAGTCTTTCTGCTTGTCTATCTCTGACTTTTCGCCTTCTTGTCTTATTCTCAACTGGACCAGGGATCGAGTTTACTTTATTATGATAGCTATAACAGAGAAACAAGAGAATGAGAACGGTTGCTAACTTAGTGATATACAACATCAGCTTATTGAATGCTACAAGTCTGATTCACAACTGCTTACTTGAGTATAATGAAAGCACAATGAATCCCTGAAAGCATTTTAGTCTGGAACATGAATCTGAAGTGTGCAATTTATGCATTGTGAACATAGAGACACCTTAACTTATGACAAAATAATATTACACGATATTGTTGTTCAGTTGTAAAGGCAATGAGCGATATGTAGTCGTATGAAGAGTGGGAGATAACAATATGATTGAGGAAGCTGTCAAAAAAGGATGACATTTGAGTACATAAATTGCTTCTTTAGTAACTAATTTTTAATGGTAATGATGAATAGGGGGTTAGAAGTGGAATTTAGGACTGGAGTTTTGTCCTGTTTGGGAGAAATCAGCTGAATGTACCTGTCTCCTGCCCACAATGAGTTAGTTTTCCTCCCTAAGACTCGAACCAACAGATAGTCTTTTAAAACGTCATAATGTATGCAGTAACTGGCTGTGAATGAACTCCGCTCGTTGCAGAACAATTTTTTTTATATGTGATGTGTCAAGTATTCAGAAAGTTGTAGGGATCCTACTGTTATACTGGGCGAAAAGTGGAAAACACGAAACTCAGATAAATATTATCGCTCGGATTATTTTATTCACTTTAAAAGTTATTTTGCTTATTCTGAGATTGACTGTTTAATTTTCTCATAGGTTATTGTGCATTGTTGTCGCATAATTCAACTGAGTACGTATACAGATTGCAACAAGATATGGGCAATGGGCAGTCGATTTTGTGTTCTGCTGTTCGCGGTTGGAAGAGTAATAATTATGTGACTCATCGTGTATATGAATTGGGTATACCAACCGTGTGATATCTGAAGGTCAATTTGTGGGTTTGTGAGGATTTGTTGGTTTCAAGTTGATGTTCTTCATGGACTGACATCAGTTGGGAGAATATGGCCAGGTCATGGGTGAGTACTACTGAGGAGTCTAATACTAGGAAGAAACAGGCAACTCAGTGCTCCCACGATTCCAGTGTTCACCAACTTGCGTCACTCCATCATGAATACCAATGTTAAGGTCACTCGAACGAAAAGCTGGTGAGATAACCAATGACGTTTCTCAATTTTAGGAATAACTACCTGATCAGTCGAAATACCAAGACCTGATTGGTCATCACAGCATTTGCTAGGCTGGCCTCTGAAATCAGTCATACAAAACGGGCAACTACATGCGAGGCTAAAACCATATGCGAAGTCAATATAAAAGTGAATCGGCGGAATCACGTGTATCATGGGCATTACGACTAGGCTAAAGCTACAACACATTTCTATGTTAGACTGACTTGAAATTTGTACGTTAGGTATGCGGAAATTCCAGGGAATGTAATAAAATTGTGGCTTGTCACTTGTCATTATAGGAATGATGTTTCTGCATTTCACTATGGAGTATAGGTTTTCATGTTTTCGTAGAGAAGCGGTGCTAAAGCGCATCCATTTACTCCTTCATACTTTCATCTTACTTAAACCCTCACAATTCAACAACACTAAGTGAATAGAGGCTTGTAGGTGGTAGGATCAGTTCACCAAACCTACCATTCTCGATGTGAATGTGATAATTAGGATATTATAAATCTTGTTATAAATCCCATTAACACATTTGAACAAGCCACATAGGGGCGATAACTATTGTTGTAGTTTTATCACTATTATTATGGTTACTGGAAAGTTATTGGTAACCAGTAAACGTCCTGAAGTGACTTTCAGGATTTCAAACGGTTTTTCACTCCACACAGCTTTCAATACGAATGATAATAATTGGTCGCGTTGTTCCGTCGTCTTTCACACAGCTGCACTTAAATGAACAGTAAGAAATCAGTGTTACTTCGTATAGGGCAAGTAGCATGAGGAAGAAGGGAGGAGAAGAAAGTTTATATTCCAAGAAAACAGTATCAGTTAAGATCGGTGGTGTTGGATAAATGACTGATAACTTAACAATCAGCTGGTTCTGAAAAGATCTACTGTTTACGAAATGTGAAAGTGATGGGATAAAATTCTCACTGAAACTATAAAAATGATATGGAAGAGTATAATCGGAAGCATTTGTTGTGGAATAAAACACTTAGCGTCCATTTGTTGTACTGAAGATTGATTCAACATTTCTTGAAAGGGAGCCATTATTTTGGAATGGAAATCAACATCCACGGTCATTAGGAATTGGAGTAGAAGTCTTTTTGTTTCAGAATTGGACGATTCCGTAGCCAGTAAGATTGTGCTATTCTATATTTGGCCTAGAACACTTTTATGCGTAGAAATTGCATATATATACTACGGTTTATCAAATAAAGTCGTCATCTTCGCAGTTACAGTCAGCCTTTTTCTTTCCATATTTGCCTGACTCATTGAAGAATGATGTACTGAGGGGGGACAGTCATATTGAGATTCCGTTCTAGTGTATCACTCAGTTCAGCATCGTTGTTAGTTACGTCTTATTCCACTCAGTTTCTTCAGATTCATTGTCCGTCATTTCAAACGCGCAATATTCAAGCAGTTTCGAGGCATCTGCATACGAGTCGATCTGCCAACAAGCGTCGGTCAATTCGATCCAGTATGACAACGAAGAACTACAGGTATATCAAGAAATAGCAATACACTGTAGCTTAGTTTTGCGCGAGTAATTCAGTTGATTATCGGGTACAGTGCTTCACTGATTACAGTCTTCTCCCGTATAACGTTATCATTCTCTGTTCTGTCATAAACCTAATCATCGTCTCATTGAAGAATCAATCGATCAGGAACAGAAAGTGCTTGCCAAGCCTGTCAACCCCTTGATTCTAATTACTGATTGGAATATTGACTTGAAACTTTGTTATCGGTATAGCCGTACGTTTTCCGCAAAATCGATGGAGAAGTTTCGGGGAAGATCTGTATGCTTGTCAGTCATCATGACCTGTGCGAAAGATATTTCCTGGTAATCTCTCAAGCGATACGAGTGGTGAGGGAACAATAGATGTCTGAACACACAGTTTGGTTTTCAAACCTTCAAGATACGAATCGAGATTTGTAACCAGGACTAGAGTCAATGAGCTTTTAAACCCTTAGCTGTGTTCAGAAATGTTCAGTTACACATCTCTATGAGTGGATTTGAAGAGAAACTGCGCAACGAAGAAGAAGTAGTGTGAAGGTATTTTTCATCACAAACTTATGTCGCCAAGTGACTCACCAGAAAACACGAAGCAACAGACGGTTATTTGTTTTTACTTTGAAAGTCCATCCGTTGTATAGTGGTTTGATTAAACAAGTGAACAATGCTGCCTAATGTTTAGCGGTTGCATCAGTAGCTTCAGTTGGTCATATAAACCACTTCCAAAGCAACTAATTCACTACAAACCATTCAGATAAACGACTGAATGAGTCACCTGACATACATGCAAACAAAACAGCTGTTATGACTTGAAACTGCTTCGGCTGCAATCGATGCAAGGTTATCTACTGTCAACCACCAACGTCCAACTACCTCCTAGTCTATTCCAACTCGACTAATTAGGTGGAAAAGACACGATGAACGTGTAGGAAACGTGTATTTTGACCTGAAGATCGAAGACAATAAACAAAATAAAATAAATGTAAATGTATCCATGGTTGGCTGATCGTTCCTCTGTCAGTGTAAACGTGGAAGTGATTCACATGAAGCACATTTTGACTGATCCATCCCTGGACTAGTCTTTCCTCTCTATCCCACCATCGGAAACTTACTTGGTAGAGCACGGGGCGGGTAACCTGATGGTCGCTGGTTTGAATCCGGCGTGGTCCAGATTTTCATCTCACCTTCCATCACCACCCAGTATAAACTTACCATTTGAAAGATACTGCTGACTCGGATGTTAGGTGAAGATAACTTGCAGCACATCAAGAAGATTTTATGCTACACCTCGGAAGTTGGTTGAAAAGTATTTCTACAGCTGAGAGATTTTCAGATGCATTATTCACGAGCACAGCCTTTGCAAGAACAGTAATCTTAGTCAGTCAGTTGTTCAAAATCAACAGGCGACCTGGCGTTACTGCGTAATGGACCAGTATCTCACAATTCATATTAACACATTAAGTTAGAATGCACCAAGATGGACGATAGGAAATAAAGAAGAAAGTGATGAAAAGGAGTAGAAACAATAAACATTCAGTCCACAGTCGTTACAAAATGTTGTGGAAGAATGTAAGTGCTGAGTCTAATTCAATCATTGTATAAACATGCACTAATATAATCTCAGCGTGATTAAAAAATCAAGACAAGACTTTTGTGAACATTTCACCGTGTATGCCACAGTTTCTTCTACAGAATTTTCGGAGTTTTTACAGAGCATTAGAGAATATGCAGTCAAATGGAACACATAACAATTTGTGCGTTTAAGTCATTAGTCGACTGACTTCCTGTTCAGTCTGAATATTTCTGGGCTCCTCCAGAGCGTTTGATGTCGAATTCTGCCGCAGTCAAGGTTTTCAGACAAATAAACAGACAAATCAATGAAGAACGTCTCAGAAAGTCTCCACAATTCATAGTAGTACACAGACTACAGGTGAACAGAAAAATACTTGTTTCAAAGTAGACAACGTTGTGTGAGACAATGAACAATTCGAAGATAAAAGTTAGTGCAAATAATTTGAGATTTGGGAGACGTCAAAGAGTTAAGATATCGGCGCTGCTGTGACAGATTTTCAGGCATGTCACCAAGTCTCTTTAACCATTCTTTCAATGATCCCAGCCAAAATGTTAGCATATATCTCTCCACACTGTTCCCACTAACAGTCAGAGACATCATACACTGGTGTCACACCTTCATCCGGCCACCCTGAAGACTCTTCCAACCTAATACAATATTCCGTATCATGGCACGCCGAGGTTAGCGGTGGCTCAGTGTGAGCACCATAGGTTCAAATTGCCTCAGTTAGTTAAGATTCACAACCTGTTTGACAGATTTGCTTCCCTTGCTTATTACTGTTCATTCTGTCTCGACATCACTCACAAGATACACGAGAATTACAACAAAGACACAAGTGATGAAAACCGTGTCACTGCTTCTTATATTCTAATTTTAACGGCCACCCTTCACAGCCAAATAACGGGACACAATGATCAACAGTGGTGTATACTCACAGGAGATACAAGTTAGCAAGCACCAAATGGTCCCACTATGTACGAGCCCATTCGGTTGATACAACTCCCCACGCACATCAAATGGTCAACCCATTTCACCACTTCACTCCCTATCTTTAAACTGCGAGAATTTCCAAAAGATCAGGTCAACATGTAATAACCTCCACAGGTTATCATTTTGTGACCAGACTGTCAAGATGACCTCCGGGTCATGAGGAAAATCTACGATGAACAGCATGGTTAGCTGTTATGAAATACAGACACGACTAAGTAAGTATCAGCTTTCTCCTTCACTAAACCATTAAAACCAGTCGGAAGGTGCATGTGAATGCTTTTTTGGATGAATTCTTACGACATTTCAATGTATTCCTATTTCCACCTTGTTATCATTATTATTATATTTGCACATAACGTTTCATTCGAGTGCGAAATATGACACTGAATTTGATAAATATTATGAATAATTGGATTCGAATGAAAGGATCGGTGCTGATAAAGCAGGTTTGAATACATTGTGCATTGAATGAATTATTATTATCATCATTATTTGATTATCAAATGGTGGTTATGCAGATACTTGATGACGTTTGAAGATGAAATGAAAAATTTGAGCTGTGGCAGTATCGGAATCAGACCAAATCATCAAGCCTGCCAAGCCATTACTGTCTCAGATAATCTGACTGATGATTATGTGCAAGTGGTGAAAGTCACAACAGTCTGATCAATCATCAATAAATATCAGCTGGAGAACAATGGGAAACTTGACAGTACACTGAGCAGCTTTATCGTGCTCAGCCGAAAAACCATGTGACATGTATTGCTGATGGTTTCTATATGCTCCATTCTCCCTATTTGATTTGTATCACCTGTAGTATTTAGGGGCGAAAATGTATGTCGTTAGTGGAATGAAAGGTGAGAATGTCAGTGGTGAAGACTTTTCGTCTGTAATTATTTCCGCTTCGGACTGGTTAACTGTGATGACAAACACCTTTTTCTGGCCAGTTGACATACTGAATGTTGATATATGAAATCATGATGACTTCAAGGTGACCTAAGCAACTGATCAGATAACCAGTTACTTTGACTTACTTTAAAAGCCACCCTAACAACTGAGTAAGTAACCAGTTTGTAAACAACTACCTTTCTGACCCCTAACGCTGAAACCTGATTGGTTGTTACAGCTGTTTCCAGGATGGTCTATAAGGTCATTAGAAAAAGTGACCATGTGAGTGACTGTAAAAGTGACTTTAGATGCCAGCCTGACAACAAATTTAATAACGAATTAGACTACTTTATCTTATGAAAATCTGCCTTTCCAGCTGAAATGCGGAGACCTAATTGGTCATTTCTATCATTGCTAGGGTGCCTTTAAAGGCATCTAACTTCAGAGGCCACTCTACCTGCTGCAAACTTAGTCAATCATATTCCAATCTTTTGACGTGATGTGTGGTGGTGTTCATAGAACTGAGTAAAGCAATCGGTTAACTCAGCAGTTGATAAGAGGGCCTGTAAAGAGGAGACTATGAAGGCTAACGTAGCAACGATCGAAATAACCAATTAGGCTTCTGTATTTCAGCTAGAAAGGCAAATTTCCATGAAACGGAGGAGTCTGATTGGTTATTTCACTTGTTGCTGCTGGTGACTTTTAAAGTCACTCCTGTGAAGTCACTCTATCATGTCTCCCTGGTCATGAGTGGTTTTCAGTCAGTCATCTTCATCCTGTAACAGCGACAGAGGTCATACCGTTACCATACAGATACTAAACTCTGAGAGCAAATGCAAACGCTTCGAAGCAAAATTGATATAGATAGCGTTGACGTGAAATGGCTCTTTCAAAGTGAAATTAGTTTCGAGAACTTTAGTACATGATAATGACTTAGTTATTATGTTATTCGAGGAGGTAGGGGTCGCGTGAAAAGAAAGCTGAATCCTGAAGCGAGTAGACAGTTTTCCATGCCTATGGAATAAAATTTATAAACCAGATGGTTTCAGTAAGTGGTAGGTGATATATTTGTGAATCGTTGTATTGAATGACCATCATTTCAGATGCTGAGTTTGATGCATGGAAGATAAAAGCAGTTTCATGCATACAAATGAAGACAGTCCTCCTTTTGCTAGGCAGCCTGACAGGTGAAATTTTAACCCGTATTATTTATTCTTTCCCACCACACAACTAGTTGAGTATTGAGGAAGTCCTGCTTTTAGTATCAAAAGCTTTCTGAAATTTAAAAACAGTAGACTTAAATTAATACTTAATGCAGCAGGTCTTCGGGGATCTATAGTATGCGAAAGAAAGTTACAAATGGATCCCAACGCGCTGACTGGTTGGGGCATGATAAACACTGACTTGTTCATAAACAACATCAACTCAGTTGTTACCTGTTAAATATCACGGTGAGAGTGAACTGGAACCTTCAGTTTTGCTGGTTTTGTGTAGTTCACATGCTAAAAATGAGTGTTACTAAATTCAAGAATATCTTTTTCTCACAAACCAGCTGAAAACTGATTAGCACCATGTGTTGGAGTAGGTCAAAACAACTGTTAAACTTCATCTATGCAAACCAAATCGAATTGAGGTGAACTCAACAAGCAACTGGACACTTACGCAGTAAGTCACGCGTCAAGAAACGAGTATTGTGCAAAGGCTAATTATCGCCCATACATGGGCAGGTGAAGCAGGATTCTCACCCATGACCCAACGGTTTGAGGTCAGGTGCTAGACCAGTGAGCTACATATCCATTCATCTAACCATCCTTTGTGAAACGAAATACTGGGATTCGCTGTAATTCAGCTATTCAATATTCATTGTTCTCAGGGAATTATGCGTTTATGACGCATTGAAATGCTTCACTGAGTCTTTTGACGCTTGCGTCTTAATTTCACTGTTTAGGCGATTTCATTCAGATTACATGACAGAGAGAAAAATTACCAAGTAATTGACTCACTGTCCACTGAAGCCATTCAATGTTTTACATGACTAAGAACATATGAAAATAAATCTTTTCCGAGTACTCACACACAAATAGAAATAAAAATATATTCCTGAGAGCAAGAGAAAAACCTTCATTGACAATCTTCCAAAACAGATTTAGGTGTATTGAAGTGTGTTTGTGTAAGGGATATGCATATCCCTTATTTTTGTGAAGTACCACATGCACTTTTTGGATTATTTCTGTTTGTGTTGCTTTCTGTCATCCGAGTTACATCTCATTGGAGTCCTTAGTGTTCTGACTGGTTTGTACTTTTTCTGCCGGTCACAGTGGGGCAGATGTTTTCACTATTAGACGTCTTCGAAAGCTTGAATATTCACAGTAACATTTATCATCAGATTGTTCATTCTCTCATACTACTTGGTCTCCTTTCATATCAGTCATTTTCTATCCACATGTTCTGTGTGTACTACTTTGTAGTGTAACGACATGAGTGGATGCACCTGTATCGGAGGTTCTACATTGCGAAATATAGACCAATAAATTCTGACCGATTGACTCAATGGTAACTTGCTGGTCAGGGAACCTGAAGGTGCTGGGTTTGATCCCTAATGGGATCATGGGTGGCCACTGGGAGCACTGTACAGCTGTTTCATTCTAGTATGGAAGTCCTCAGCAGTGCACACCCATGAGCCAACAAGGGATCAAACAAAGGATTTTCAGGTTCCGTGGCCAGTTGACAGAATTCGAACATATGGACCAGTGGAATTAACCTAGTGGTTAGATGGAGTTGTGTCCTCCAGGGAACTTGAAGGTCCATGGTTCGATCCCTGGTAGGGAGGTCGTGGGTGTGCACTGTTGAAGAGTCCCACACTACGAAGAAACAGCTGCCCAGTGCCCCCAGATTTCTTTACTTCTGTTTGTTTTGCTATTTAACACATCCCTGATAATTTTGAGATGTGTGTGTATCCCACCCAAACTCTGATTGGCTCATCTGAATGTTTCTTATACTTTATGCTTCTAAACGTTTTACTCCTATCATCATTTAGCGAAGATGAATAAATTCATTAAAGAATGAAGCTGTCACATTCAGTTAGCTGAGAAATACTGAAGGTGTGTCGACGATTGGCTTTTCTTGTCGTGTCCACAAAACAATCATCAATTGACACTGGAACAGTTGTACACATTAGCTTATGGCGATAATTACACAAAAGGGATCTTTTTGAACAAGGTATGTAAGTGAATGTGAAAAATATACAAAGTTTTGATGAAAACATGAGAATGAAGTATTATGTTTACTCATGCTTATCTTGCACTTTCGAAATATCTTTTACATTTCTCTTATGAGAATTTCAAATGAGTACAAAAGTTATTTCATACACGAATTCCCATACTTGTAAAATTGATAGGATACAGAGCAATAATGGGAGCAGGATGAAGTGGATCCATTGAAGATATTCTCAGGAATCGACTAAACCTCTCACAATCAGAAAAAGCATCTAGGAAATTCACAGTTGGAAATGCCATGGAGTCAAAATCAACTCCTCAACCATTGGAGAGATTGTTTATGTAGGAGTGAGCTTTAATTTTACAGAGTAATTATGCCCCATAAACTGATTCATATATTCACGTTCACACTTGATTCAATCAGACTGATAAATCAAAAGACAAAACAATTCAGTATCTACTCAGACCTTTCAGTAGTGTATCCTGCTAACAATTAGAAAAGGTATCCAACTAAAAATCGTATGAAACACTAAGCACCTTGAGAAGTCAAATCTATCTTCCATAGTATCTTCATTATCACAACTTCTCAACAGGTGAACAGAATTACGCATACAGACAAATGAATGTGAAGTTTTGATGTACGTATATTAGATCAAGTAAATGAGCTTCAAAATATCAAAGGAACAAGAAGCAAACAGGAAAAGGATGATACTTGAGTAGACAAGAGTGCATGAAAGATAAGATATGGAGACGGTGACTGGTGAAATTCTTCAACATATAAAAAGTAGTTAAAATGAGGATATCTTGACCATTGAAACTGCTACTAATGCATATAATCTTGATGCATTCTGTGGTACTGGAAATGGCGTAATTTTGAAGATGCAGAATGGGCGCTGTGTATTGATCGTAAGGTTTCTTCATCCGTCAATCTACTGGGATCAATGCAGTTTTGCAAATATGTGTATCTGTCTTAGTATTGGAACACGTCACTGCCTACCATTAAAATAGTAACTTATGGACACTAGTCATTAAGCACCTTTTATTCGATAGCTAGGAAACCTATATCACACACACACAAATTTTCGCCAAATGTGTCAATGTGTTCTTCCATCATTCAGCGTTCTCATTTAGCAAGACTATGTCATAGGTCACACTTATCAGTTTATCTGTAGCTAAGTGAAAGTGTATCGGTTAGAGTGAACGTTCCTGTTACAAAGCGATAGCTGTTACCACCTGACACTTTTTTAAGGAACCCTCGTAGAGCACCTGAGCAAATATAATATGACTGCCTATTATTCCAAACACAACTCGATGGTTTAACACACCCCTCGCTTGAGAAATATTTGGATTCGATTAGTTCACATGTGTTCAGGAATCTGTTGAAGTGTGAAAACCGAAATATCTAGCTCTTATTTATGTCTCAAATCTGAATGATTTTCTCGAACTTGTTGGTGTCCAGTGATAGTAACGCACTGAATAACCACGAGCCCTATGATTTTCGAAAATATGTTGACCAGGCCTGTTACTTATTACGTTTCTTACAAACAAGAATGACTGGACATCTAGACCAGTTTGATAGGACTGGACGACCTGGTAACCCATTTATTCTTATTCATCCCTATTCTTCCTTATCATGGAAGACTTCTGGAGGCAAATGTTCAGTTTATACTGCTTTTCATTGTTGTAGGTTTGAAACAGCCCATTCAGCTGTAAAGAAATTTGAAAGGCAGAGGTGTACATCACACTTGCTAAGACTGATTATTGAGTACGAGGTGAAATTTTACTTCAGTTGTCCCATCTCTATTAACTGAAATATAATACGGTTACCATTTTTACACTTTTCAATTCTGCAAAGCATGGAAATGATTGGCATTAAAAAGGTACGTCGGTGGTTCACAGCTGGCTTGGTTGAACGAATCTCATCTACTCTGAGTATTCTTCGACGGTAACCTGTTATTTCAGTCTCTTCCCATCAAATGAAGCGCTTGGTTCATTGAAGAATTAATTCGAGACCTATGGGTTTATTTAGGCTAACCGCAATAAATTTTCATGACCTAATAATCGAGAAAGGAATATCTGAGGAATGAGATGGTTTTCCTCAATACTTTTAAACAGTCTAACCACTCATTTACTTGTCAAATCATTTTACATATGAAGACGTAAAATAGTAATCACGCAAGTGAAGTAGTGACCTTAAAATGTGTCATAGCGAAGGGAGGTAGAAAACTAGGAACCCCAAATTAGCATCACAACTGGTCGGATTATCTTATTATCCCAGAAATTCACTTTACTCAGGATTTAAGTGGTATTCATACTGTGCAGGTCATTTTAAGTGCTCTGTATTGACTCCTCACTGATTTCTGCATAGTTTACGGTTGTGAAATAACTGTCTATCGAGTGAAATCAACAACTGTACTATATTTTGATTCCTATGGATAATAAATTCACTTATCTCGTTTGTCGTAATCACGGTACATTGGGCTGATACAGTTTTCACGTATATACACTCACTTCAAGTCACAGATAATAAGGTTGTTGAGCTCATCTTGTGTTCCATTGGATAGAGTTTGAGAAGAAGTTAACACACGCCGACTTGTTACTGACCTCTTTTCGAATAGCATGTAGTTACATTGGTGCAGCGGTTTGTGAAGGGGACGAATGTGCATAGTGCCCTACAAATCGTGCGACTAAAGCCTATTTATACTGAGTGCACAGAAATGCTTTTTTGTACATGACACCATTCATATGTTCAACCATAGATAACAGCGAGAAGAAGAAGCAGCTTTTACTCAAGTGATTGCAGCATCAACCGAAATAACCATTAGGGTTACTCCGATTTGGCCACAGAGGTGTCTAGCTCGATCATTAGATCAAGAAGTCTGATTAGTTATTTCAGTAGGCGGTAAACTAGCTCGAAGAACCACTTCAAAAATCTCAATGGAAGCATTATGCTTTTCCGTACTGTACGTATAAAGGACTTTTGTGTGTATGTGGTGCGACCCACAATTCACTCTATGAAATCATCGTCTTCATTCAAACTCCTCACTCACATGTTTATTCCACCCCTCGATTAATTTATGATCACTGAATTTCTACTCATGTCTTGAAACCAATTATGTCAAAATGGTCAAAATGCCACTTCTTCAAACCTAAAATCTCGATTCGAAACACTTCCATCTATCTGACATACTTCCAAGTGAAGATTTATGGTTTTAATCAGACTTACTTTCATTTGTGTAGACTTTGAGATACTTCATCTTCTCTACATGCATTTCAAGTGTGGATGGATGTTTTATATAATGTATGGATAGTTCTAGCATAGATCGTTTTGATAATTCAATATATGGAACTTCTTTGATGGAAGGCTGAAAGGTAGAAAATATTATAAAAATTAGTAGTGGTGACTAGTGACTAGCTTTTTAACTAATTTGACACTTGTCAGCTAGACATATTTGCCCATCAGTGAGTGACGTTGTCTCCACTGAAAGTAGAACTCAGAACCCACTGATTCAAACGATACAGGCTAGAGAGTCACAATAGCCTCTTTTAATACAACAGGCATGGCTATAACATAGCTAAGAGTTCTGCTTGGAACTGTCAGTGAAGTGTCTTGAATACTTATGGGAAATATGATAAGTAGAAAGGCTTATTAAGCATCTGGCTAAAAAGTAGAAACACTGATTCGGTAAATAAATAGCCATTGCTTGGAGTCAAGAAATGCTGCATAGTGGGGTCATAGCTGAAAATCTCTGACAAACAGACGAGCATTTTATGAAGCACAGGCAATCTCATGTTTCTTAGCGTTGTAATGCATTTGAAAGCTTGTTTATTCACCTTCCAGTTTCAATTTCTAGATTGCCTCACATCTTCGTTGTCAAGATCTACCATTTCTCAGTAATTATTAAATATTATTATAAATTATATAAGTACATCCTGTGTACTCACTTCCTCGTTGGCTCTCGTCCTTTATCCTACTCTTTTCACTTCCACGCTTCTCTACGCACCCACCCCTGGGGAACAAGGAGCCTGCTTACCTATCTACAAGCTAAACGAAAATCTGGTCGTCACAGCCTTACCAAATCGCAACCCCTTATTGAAGTAAGAATCAATCATTTGCCTGGTGTCTGACGAATTGATGATGAATTGACCGTTTCAGAAAAGGTCTTGGCTGCTAAGGACAAATTACAACAGAGGCTCTTCGTATTTTTTTTCCATTCCACTATGCTATTATGGCTTTGTGAAATACTGCCAAGGAAGAATGTAGTCACTAAGACATGGACAGGTCACTCAACCAATTTTTGTCAGCTTCATACCATTACCAAAGAACAAATAAACTAATGTCGGATAGACAGACAAATCGTTTTCGACATACAAAGTCACCGGCTCAAGTTGCCACATTTCACTACATATGCGATGAACTAGTGAAAGGAAAACTTGATACTAAAATGGAAAGTTTGGAGAATAAATATAGGAAGGCTAATGAAAATAAACGAGAATTTGTACACGTTAAGTGACACATTCATCTTGGTGACCAGCAGTGAAATCCAGCTTGACGCGCGTTTCTTCCTACTTCTTACTCGTCTTCTGGATGCACCTGCCTCCCAGTGATTAATGATGTTGTTTTCGCTGAAAATCGTACTCACTACTCATCACTTCAAACGCCAAAGTGCCATCCACCAGGTTATCTGAGCTTGAAAGCCACGATTGCCAACAGAGATCAAGCAGTTCAGTTCTGTTTAGTAACCGTAAATTATAAGTATGAAAACAACGGCTCCTTACTCATTTGATCAGCGTCTCACATCACCTTATGTTAGATAAAGTGGATATGTCTTTTTTCGGTGAAAAGGAAGGACTAGTTTTGCAGCACGTTTCCAATCTCCTCATATCAGTCAACGTATAAGGCTATGAATACGAATGGGACTAGTGTGATTCGGAGACACTGGAACCTACAACACTCACGTGAAGCTATAGTAGGCCGAACGTCACACTTTGGTCAGCTCACAACTTGTCAACAGAAAAGGATGCTCAAGTGAGCTGCTAAAACCAGTGTCGTTCAGATTTATTCTGCCTGGCTTTCAGACTGGACGCATTTTACCAGTTCACTTTTAGGGAAGTTGCTTCTCTACAGTTGCTTAGCATATCAATGTAAGAGATGAAAGTAAAATATTCAGCTCATATAAAGTGGATCATCAGGAACTATCCAGAAGTATCAGTTTTGTTTACTGACTCACCTGTTGATTTGAGTACATTCAATGCAATTCAGCTCAGCGCTACAAACTTACTGCCCAGCTAGTGCCCATATAAGCTTAAATAGCTACCGAATAAGGTGGTTAATCGTTTACATTCCACGGCGTCAGACGTTGACAATCAGCTGCTGTATGAACTGAGAACTAATTCTCATGATTTCTGGATGTTATCTCAAGCATATTCATGCTGTAAATAACCTCATCTATAGCCGTATACTTCACACAGACTACTTGCTTAACAATACAGTGCTCAATTTCGAAGAGTCGATGTTTCTAAAGATCAAGCAGTCCAACATTCCACGGAGTCACCGCTCAAATCTCTGAATAGCTTCCCTTATTTACTGATATCGATCTTCCAATTTATATGTTATTGTTAGCCAACGAGGATTTTAAATTTCCTAGGAATAATTGAAAAGAAAACGATAATTTACTCTCTAAAAATACCATTTTTAACATACATAGATGCCTTCGCTATCAACCATATTTTCTATATTCCTTCTCCAATTCTTCTTCTGTAAAGCCGATTTCTTTTCATTTGTTGCTTTGTCGAGATAAATGACGTCATGATTTTCAAGTGGTGTGTGTAATTCCTCCCAAACATGCAATAATTCCCCTGGAAAATGAACTAACTTCTCATGATCAATTTTATGAAACGCTACACCAATACTTTTCATCTCTTCAGGTATTTCGCTTAAACGAAGTAATCTTTGACTAAATTGATGACGAGCATCATGATGATGATCAGATGTAACCAAGTTTGGTGTTTCCTTGGGACAATTCAAATCTTGTACATGATTGTATTCACCGGCATATTGATCGGATGAAATTGTATGCATTACTGTCATTACTAACTCAGTGTATCTTATTTCATTCAAAGTGATAGAAAATACAAATGACTGATCAAAATATGGATTTGCTGATGTACAATCAGGCAGTGTAAGATACCTTCTACTAAATGTATCACTTTCTTCCTGAATTTCTTCAATGTTTCCAGGAAATTTTCCATACTTTTGTATTCGTAATGCAATGACGAAAACTGATTTTATTCGACTTGGAATGGCAGTTAAACTCTTTCCAAAGTTACTGACACCAGTTAAATGACTAATTACAACTTTCAGCGTTCTCAAAGTCCATGCATATTCAAGTGAGAAGTGTATATGCCCGATTGCATTTGAACTCTTTGTAAATTTTGTCCAACTGTCAGTTGAAGTGATCTGATTTTTCATTTGAACTACAGGAAATATACTTTTAATAGGTTGTAATGTTTCTTTCATACTTAGAAAATGTTTTACTTCCGACAACAAGGACTTTGTAGTAACTGAATGTTTACATTGTGAAGATGATTTGTCTGTCAGTGTAATACTTAAGTGAGTATTTATACGATGGCCCAAATGAAGTCCAGTTGATTCAGACAAATTGTTGACTTTTCTTATTCGATCCAAATGTGATTCACTTCTACTGTTACAACCATTGTTGACAACAAGCTCTGTGTTATCATCACTGGTTAGTGTTCGTTCATATTCTCGCTTCTTGAAACTGTCCAGTTGTATACCGCGAAGTTTAAAATAATTGAATTTATGGCTCTCTAGGCTACGGTCACTCCCGGTTATCTGACTACTTCGAATTGATACATTCTCTTTAACGCCATGAAAATGACTTTGACTGTGAATTTTATGGTGTGAAAGTGCAAACTTTCTGTTCTTCATTGATTCCATATCCCTATGTCTTTGATCCATCACGATACAGTTGAAGAGGACTTTGAAATGGAGACACTTTCCAATGCAAGAGTAGATTCGAAGCTGTCTTCTAATAATCAGTAGAAACAAGTCAAACAGACAACAGCATTTAGCCAGTGTCTAACAAATGATTCCATGTAAAAGAAACTGTCATCGCCTATTCCGAGGTAATGATTCCATTGGGCCAGCGATTTTCGGAGTTTTAAATGCACTATGAATGGTTTACATAGAAGCATCAGAATAACATTTAATGTCACATACTGTTCGGATATCTTGAAAGGTGTATACATAAGAACAATTGAACTACACGGTAATAACCAGAGTTTGGTTTGTATATCAAGTCAACAGTAGACTGAAATTCTTTCCCTTCTTTTGGAATGAGACACCTTAGTGTTCTTAGAGCATAAATTATGCACTTCCTACTGATATCATAATGCTACACGACAAGCTAGTCATCATTGATTTCGAAAGGTTAACTACACTCTGTTAGACTTATAAGATTTTAAAACAACTGGCATAAGGAAGGGAGTTGATGATAAAAGCTTGACAACTTTTCACACTGGTGAGAGTATCTTCTAAAATGCTAAATGTGGGACGTCAGGCATAGCCTTTGTTTAGTTGATCATTCATTATTTTATTCATGCAGTAGAAGTGGTAGTAGTAGCAGTAGTAGCAGCAGAATCTCTTGCTTTAACACAGAGTGTCACTTGTTCGAATCCACAGTGTCAGATGAGTTTCATCAAGATTGAAAATGTTCCATTGTTAGTCTGTTTTTTTCAGTGATCCCGGAACCAAGATTTAGAACTTTATATGGATTGATTACTCACTCTTAATAATGCATATAAACGTCTGAAGTGGACACTAGTCACTGGTCGAATGAAGACAGATGACTTGCTTCTTTAGCATAGTTGTCATATACACCTAAAGTCAGAAAAGTCAAGCATATTGCACAAAGCAATGGATGGCTGTGGGCACATGTAATCCTGCTCCGAATTTATGGTTTCAGTAAATAGATGATACGCCTACGGTGTTAAATTCGAAGCATGTATATAGCTTCTCTACACATAAATTCAGTAGTCAACACAATCCAATTCATCTAATAATTAGATAATAACGAAGGGGGATTTATGAATGTTGGATTGTAGAATGAGGTGAAAACAAGATGAAAGATGAAAGATACCAGTGACTACAGAAGGCATCCACACTCAAGTCGTTACTCAGACTTTCAATCGTCTCAATCTATGACCTTTAAGGTTGGCTTGTTTAAATATCCAAGTCTTAGGGTGAAAAGTTACTAGGAAAACAGAAGATCGAAGACACGAAAACTGACAAATTGAGGACACCCTACTCATCAACAACTACCCTTCTCAATTAATTAGTAGAATCTCTAGGAATCGTAAGGAAATGTGACTATTATTAGCAACACAGCTGTTCATAGTGGCAATAGTAGTGTTATTAACAGTAGTGGCACTAATATGACGATAGAATTCAAATTCTCTACAGTATTACCATACGAAGAAAGCACCTCACAGATATTACATAGGATGCTCAATAAGGCTGAGAATGAAGTGGCACTTAAAATTACAAATTTGTTGAGAAATAAGCTTTGTAGCTCGAAAGTTTGTGCTGATTCAGTTAGACGGAATAATTTATTTTAGAAAATCCCTTGCAAAGATTGCGAGATCAAATACATTGGTCAAAGTAGTCAATGAGGGTCAGTTAGGCTATCTGGGTACAAAAACCCAGTTAGGTCAGGAATGTTACATCCAAGTAAGGTATGGAATTCGGACAAGGACTAAGCCATGGAACACATACAGCAGGAGTGGCTCAGCAATTGTTCCGGATATATGGAAAATTCCTATTATGCATAGCACAATGGAGACAGAAAATTACAACTATACACACCATGTTTCAAAGTTGTGTAATTATCTTAATAATGCTACGAACAATAAATTATATCCGAAACGTAATTCAGTAAACATTACTGTTCCACTGGGTGATATGTCTAGTAAATTAACTAAAGTGGGACTGAGTCATCATTTGCTTAAACTTGATGAATATAACTCAAGATGAATAAGTCATGATGGTTTTAGTGATACGCTAATTCCACTGAGTTCTTGATGTTCCTCTGCACTGAAGGCATTACTAATTATCTCATCAGTCCGATTGAATGACATATCGCAACTGTGACGTTTGATATCTGTCCAGTCCAGAAGCTTTCTGAGTCCGTCTACCTAAATGGAGTTGAAGGTTGAGTTTCTTCAACACTCTTCAGTACAAAGGTCAAAATGATCTAACTTCACCTTTCTTTACATCTCTGTTTAAGTATTCTTTCAGCATGAAATAACCCATAAACTTGGCTTCAAATCACCTTTCATGATATTTTTTACTCACATATTTAAGTATTATTTGATTAGCAAATTATCTTCTCTGAATATAAACATCAATACTAATCAACTCAAAAATGTCTTTTTACATCATGAAATAATATCAGTTAGAGAACCAATGGGAATCATGAGAGTACTCATTGTAAAGCTATTTCAACCTTGTTTGTGTTGCCACTATAATGCACACTCATAACCCCATATGATATCGTTAGAATACCTCCATTCTTTGGTTGTTCGATTAGTTTGATCGCACCATTCTTCTTCTTCTTCACTAGTTGCTCTTCAAGTATCTTTTCATTCAAACGTGACAAAATACATGTAATGGGATTAGTGTGTGCATCATTTCTGAAATTTCTAGCCGGAGCACAGTGTTGAGCTACTCTATTTCCACATTGAACATCTCAGACGGATACCCACTGCCTATGTGGTGTCAAGGAATAGTGTATTGTAGTCAGGAGAGAAATAAAATTTTATGTTGTTAGTTTAAACTGGTGAAGAGAGTTCCAGAGTGTGATCAATAGGAATATTCTGCCACTTTGTCCTCAGCAAAGCCTTTGAATTATGCTGCGAAATCATCCCCACATTATTACTTACTACTTCTATGCTTTAAGGGTCATGGTATAAAATATAATTTCTTTGAGTAGATCTACTCTGTCTTACCCTAGTATATCAGAAAGCGTTCCTTAGTGAAAGTTTAGATTAACAACATTCAATTTTTAATATCTGTACCAACTTCCACATGATCTTCAAATTTGACGCATTAACGTGTTTCTTGCTAGTTAACTGACCATAGTAACAGATAAATGCTCACCTATACAAATGAGCATCAATCCCAGAAGCTGAAGTTCAAAACATACCTAACACGTATGTGTGTGTGTGTCTGTGTGTTCTAAGTTACTTTCATACTCAGAATTAACTCCATATGTTGGATTCAATTTCTGGAAAAGAAATTCACCACCGAAGCTCCTTGATAAATCATGAACAAAGATATCATCTCAACAAACTATGTGAAGTTCTGTCGGATGTGAACTACTTTAAGACCATTCTAGTAACTAAATGCAGATAGTACAGACCATAGTCTTACTGAATACGCACTGAGATCTCACTCAGCTGGATGAAAATCTTTAGTGATCCGCATAAATTTCAGAAGCTTGAGTCATTTTAAGTTACAGTGTTAACTCACATTAAATATCTCCTATCTGTCGGAAAGTAATTATTCCCTTTCCTCCATGACATACATGAAAGAGATACATTTTGTATATCTCCACATCTCCACTGATTCTCATAAGAGAAATGTAAAAGATATTTCGAAAGTGCAAGATAAGCAGTGAGTAAACATAATACTTCATTCTCATGTTTTCATCAAAACTTTGTATAGTTTTCACATTCACTTACTTACCTTGTTCAAAAAGATCCCTTTTGTGTAATTATCGCCATAAGCTAATGTGTACAACTGTTCCAGTGTCAATTGATGATTGTTTTGTGGACACGACAAGAAAAACCAATCGTTGACACACCTTCAGTATTTCTCAGCTAACTGAATGTGACAGCTTCAATCATTAATGAATTTATTCACCTTCGCTAAATGATGATAGGAGTAAAACGTTTAGAAGCATTAAGTATAAGAAACATTCAGATGAGCCAATCAGAGTTTGGGTGGGATACACACACATCTCAAAATTATCAGGGATGTGTTAAATAGCAAAACAAACAGAAGTAAAGAAATCTGGGGGCACTGGGCAGCTGTTTCTTCGTAGTGTGGGACTCTTCAACAGTGCACACCTACGACCTCCCCTACCAGGGATCGAACCATGGACCTTCAAGTTCCCTGGAGGACACAACTCCATCTAACCACTAGGTCAATTCCACTGGTCCATATGTTCGAATTCTGTCAACTGGCCACGGAACCTGAAAATCCTTTGTTTGATCCTTTATCGGCTCATGTGTGCGCACTGCTGAGGACTTTCATACTAGAATGAAACAGCTTCCCAGTGCTCTCACGTTCCCAATATTCCTCCAACTGATGTCAGTCCATGATTAATAACAACTTAAGGTGAATGAAACTCCACAAAAACCGAAATTAAAATAAAGAAGGTGTTCGACTTTGAGCACAGTGTGTTGAGAATTCGTTATTTTTCCTTGCTTTACACCAAACCAAACGGTGCCTCTCCAACAGTATACAACTCCTTTAGAACAAGATTTTCGAACCTTTAAATCAGTTCCATTCATTGAACTTTCACAGAGAGATAGAGCACATGGAGTAAGGTTGGAAAAGAGCTGAAGTTCCAAACTCCAAATGTTGTCAACTATATGTGATGTGTCCCGTGATACATTGACCACTATTCTGTAGTAACTAGATTCTACCGATAAAACGTTAATCAGAATAAACATGATATGGCAGGCAGATAGCTATGATATGAGAATTGTGAGAACAAATGAGAATAATTAATGATAATGATTCCGAGGGTTGGGATGGTTCAAGCCGAATGTTTCACAGAGTAAAATCAGAAAACTAGTATTCAACTGAGGCCATGGTAACTGGAACTGAAGACTTGCATTAGTGTACACTGACACTATATGCACGGAATTACAATGACCATGAACCATAAGGAATAGGTGGTACACTGGCTGATACTTTTAAACTCAAAGTATTATTCGAGTAGGGAATTCTTCATGGACTGACATTAGTTGGAGGAAAATTGGAAATATGGGAGCAGTGGACAGCCATTTTGTTCTCATGTAGGACTCTTCAGCAGTGCTTACCCATGACCCCATCAGGGGTATACCCAGCACCTTCAGGTCCCCTGACCAGCAAGTTACCATTGAGTCAATCGGTTAGAATTTATTGTTCTATATTTCGCAGTGTAGAACCTCCGATACAGGTGCATCCACTCATGTCGTTACACTACAATGTAGTACACACAGAACATGTGGATAGAAAATGACTGATATGAAAGGAGACCAAGTAGTATGAGAGAATGAACAATCTGATGATAAATGTTACTGTGAATATTCAAGCTTTCGAAGACGTCTAATAGTGAAAACATCTGCCCCACTGTGACCGGCAGAAAAAGTACAAACCAGTCAGAACACTAAGGACTCCAATGAGATGTAACTCGGATGACAGAAAGCAACACAAACAGAAATAATCCAAAAAGTGCATGTGGTACTTCACAAAAATAAGGGATATGCATATCCCTTACACAAACACACTTCAATACACCTAAATCTGTTTTGGAAGATTGTCAATGAAGGCTTTTCTCTTGCTCTCAGGAATATATTTTTATTTCTATTTGTGTGTGAGTACTCGGAAAAGATTTATTTTCATATGTTCTTAGTCATGTAAAACATTGAATGGCTTTAGTGAACAGTGAGTCAATTACTTGGTAATTTTTCTCTCTGTCATGTAATCTGAATGAAATCGCCTAAACAGTGAAATTAAGACGCAAGCGTCAAAAGACTCAGTGAGCATTTCAATGCGTCATAAACGCATAATTCCCTGAGAACAATGAATATTGAATAGCTGAATTACAGCGAATCCCAGTATTTCGTTTCACAATGGATGGTTAGATGAATGGATATGTAGTTCACTGGTCTAGCACCTGACCTCAAACCGTTGGGTCATGGGTGAGAATCCTGCTTCACCTGCCCATGTATGGGCGATAATTAGCCTTTGCACAATACTCGTTTCTTGACGCGTGACTTACTGCGTAAGTGTCCAGTTGGTTGTTGAGTTCACCTCAATTCGATTTGGTTTGCATAGATGAAGTTTAACTGCTATTTTGACATACTCCAACACATGGTGCTAATCAGTTTTCAGCTGTTTTGTGAGAAAAAGATATTCTTGAATTTAGTAACACTCATTTTTAACATGTGAACTACACAAAACGAGCAAATCTGAAGGTTCCAGTTCACTCTCACCGTGATATTTAACAGGTAACAACTGAGTTGATGTTGTTTATGAACAAGTCAGTGTTTATCATGCCCCAACCAGTCAGCGCTCGGATCCATTTGTAACTTTCTTTCGCACACTATAGATCCCCGAAGACCTGCTGCATTAAGTATTAATTTAAGTCTACTGTTTTTAAATTTTAGAAAGCTTTTGATACTAAAAGCAGGACTTCCTCAATACTCAACTAGTTGTGTGGTGGGAAAGAATAAATAATACGGGTTAAAATTTCACCCGTCAGGCTGCCTAGCAAAAGGAGGACTGTCTTCATTTGTATGCATGAAACTGCTTTTATCTTCCATGCATCAAACTCAGCATCTGAAATGATGATCATTCAATACAACGATTCAGAAATATATCACCTACCACTTACTGAAACCATCTGGTTTATAAATTTTACTCCATAGGCATGGAAAACTGTCTAGTCGCTTCAGGATTCAGCTTTCTTTTCACGCGACCCCTACCTCCTCGAATAACATAATAACTAAGTCATTATCATGTACTAAGTTTCTCGAAACTAATTTCACTTTGAAAAAGCCATTTCACGTCAACGCTATCTATATCAATTTTGCTTCGAAGCGTTTGCATTTGCTCTCAGAGTTTAGTATCTGTATGGTAACGGTATGACCTCTGTCGCTGTTACAGGATGAAGATGACTGACTGAAAACCACTCATGACCAGGGAGACATGATAGAGTGACTTCAAAGGAGTGACTTTAAAAGTCACCAGCAGCAACAAGTGAAATAACCAATCAGACTCCTCGGTTTCATGGAAATTTGCCTTTCTAGCTGAAATACAGAAGCCTAATTGGTTATTTCGATCGTTGCTACGTTAGCCTTCATAGTCTCCTCTTTACAGGCCCTCTTATCAACTGCTGAGTTAACCGATTGCTTTACTCAGTTCTATGAACACCACCACATACCATGTCAAAAGATTGGAATATGATTGACTAAGTTTGCAGCAGGTAGAGTGGCCTCTGAAGTTAGATGCCTTTAAAGGCACCCTAGCAATGATAGAAATGACCAATTAGGTCTCCGCATTTCAGCTGGAAAGGCAGATTTTCATAAGATAAAGTAGTCTAATTCGTTATTAAATTTGTTGCCAGGCTGGCATCTAAAGTCACTTTTACAGTCACTCACATGGTCACTTTTTCTAATGACCTTATAGACCATCCTGGAAACAGCTGTAACAACCAATCAGGTTTCAGCGTTAGGGGTCAGAAAGGTAGTTGTTTACAAACTGGTTACTTACTCAGTTGTTAGGGTGGCTTTTAAAGTAAGTCAAAGTAACTGGTTATCTGATCAGTTGCTTAGGTCACCTTGAAAGTCACTCATGATTTCATATATCAACATTCAGTATGTCAACTGGCCAGAAAACAGGTGTTTGTCATCACAGTTAACCAGTCCGAAGGGGAAATAATTACAGATGAAAAGTCTTCACCACTGACATTCTCACCTTTCATTCCACTAACGACATACATTTTCGCCCCTAAATACTACAGGTGATACAAATCAAATAGGGAGAATGGAGCATGTAGAAACCATCAGCAATACATGTCACATGGTTTTTCGGCTGCACATTGTTGACGAGTTACAGAGAAGCACGATAAAGCTGCTCAGTGTACTGTCAAGTTTCCCATTGTTCTCCAGCTGATATTTATTGATGATTGATCAGACTGTTGTGACTTTTGTCTTCGAATTGTTCATTGTCTCACACAACGTTGTCTACTTTGAAACAAGTATTTTTCTGTTCACCTGTAGTCTGTGTACTACTATGAATTGTGGAGACTTTCTGAGACGTTCTTCATTGATTTGTCTGTTTATTTGTCTGAAAACCTTGACTGCGGCAGAATTCGACATCAAACGCTCTGGAGGAGCCCAGAAATATTCAGACTGAACAGGAAGTCAGTCGACTAATGACTTAAACGCACAAATTGTTATGTGTTCCATTTGACTGCATATTCTCTAATGCTCTGTAAAAACTCCGAAAATTCTGTAGAAGAAACTGTGGCATACACGGTGAAATGTTCACAAAAGTCTTGTCTTGATTTTTTAATCACGCTGAGATTATATTAGTGCATGTTTATACAATGATTGAATTAAACTCAGCACTTACATTCTTCCACAACATTTTGTAACGACTGTGGACTGAATGTTTATTGTTTCTACTCCTTTTCATCACTTTCTTCTTTATTTCTCTATCGTCCATCTTGGTGCATTCTAACTTAATGTGTTAATATGAATTGTGAGATACTGGTCCATTACGCAGTAACGCCAGGTCGCCTGTTGATTTTGAACAACTGACTGACTAAGATTACTGTTCTTGCAAAGGCTGTGCTCGTGAATAATGCATCTGAAAATGTCTCAGCTGTAGAAATACTTTTCAACCAACTTCCGAGGTGTAGCATAAAATCTTCTTGATGTGCTGCAAGTTATCTTCACCTAACATCCGAGTCAGCAGTATCTTTCAAATAGTAAGTTTATACTGGGTGGTGATGGAAGGTGAGATGAAAATCTGGACCACGCCGGATTCGAACCAGCGACCATCAGGTTACCCGCCCCGTGCTCTACCAAGTAAGTTTCCGATGGTGGGATAGAGAGGAAAGACTAGTCCGGGGATGGATCAGTCAAAATGTGCTTCATGTGAATCACTTCCACGTTTACACTGACAGAGGAACGATCAGACAACCATGGATACATTTACATTTATTTTATTTTGTTTATTGTCTTCGATCTTCAGGTCAAAATACACGTTTCCTACACGTTCATCGTGTCTTTTCCACCTAATTAGTCGAGTTGGAATAGACTAGGAGGTAGTTGGACGTTGGTGGTTGACAGTAGATAACCTTGCATCGATTGCAGCCGAAGCAGTTTCAAGTCATAATAGCTGTTTTGTTTGCATGTATGTCAGGTGACTCATTCAGTCGTTTATCTGAATGGTTTGTAGTGAATTAGTTGCTTTGGAAGTGGTTCATATGACCAACTGAAGCTACTGATGCAACCGCTAAACATTAGGCAGCATTGTTCACTTGTTTAATCAAACCACTATACAACGGATGGACTTTCAAAGTAAAAACAAATAACCGTCTGTTGCTTCGTGTTTTCTGGTGAGTCACTTGGCGACATAAGTTTGTGATGAAAAATACCTTCACACTACTTCTTCTTCGTTGCGCAGTTTCTCTTCAAATCCACTCATAGAGATGTGTAACTGAACATTTCTGAACACAGCTAAGGGTTTAAAAGCTCATTGACTCTAGTCCTGGTTACAAATCTCGATTCGTATCTTGAAGGTTTGAAAACCAAACTGTGTGTTCAGACATCTATTGTTCCCTCACCACTCGTATCGCTTGAGAGATTACCAGGAAATATCTTTCGCACAGGTCATGATGACTGACAAGCATACAGATCTTCCCCGAAACTTCTCCATCGATTTTGCGGAAAACGTACGGCTATACCGATAACAAAGTTTCAAGTCAATATTCCAATCAGTAATTAGAATCAAGGGGTTGACAGGCTTGGCAAGCACTTTCTGTTCCTGATCGATTGATTCTTCAATGAGACGATGATTAGGTTTATGACAGAACAGAGAATGATAACGTTATACGGGGGAAGACTGTAATCAGTGAAGCACTGTACCCGATAATCAACTGAATTACTCGCGCAAAACTAAGCTACAGTGTATTGCTATTTCTTGATATACCTGTAGTTCTTCGTTGTCATACTGGATCGAATTGACCGACGCTTGTTGGCAGATCGACTCGTATGCAGATGCCTCGAAACTGCTTGAATATTGCGCGTTTGAAATGACGGACAATGAATCTGAAGAAACTGAGTGGAATAAGACGTAACTAACAACGATGCTGAACTGAGTGATACACTAGAACGGAATCTCAATATGACTGTCCCCCCTCAGTACATCATTCTTCAATGAGTCAGGCAAATATGGAAAGAAAAAGGCTGACTGTAACTGCGAAGATGACGACTTTATTTGATAAACCGTAGTATATATATGCAATTTCTACGCATAAAAGTGTTCTAGGCCAAATATAGAATAGCACAATCTTACTGGCTACGGAATCGTCCAATTCTGAAACAAAAAGACTTCTACTCCAATTCCTAATGACCGTGGATGTTGATTTCCATTCCAAAATAATGGCTCCCTTTCAAGAAATGTTGAATCAATCTTCAGTACAACAAATGGACGCTAAGTGTTTTATTCCACAACAAATGCTTCCGATTATACTCTTCCATATCATTTTTATAGTTTCAGTGAGAATTTTATCCCATCACTTTCACATTTCGTAAACAGTAGATCTTTTCAGAACCAGCTGATTGTTAAGTTATCAGTCATTTATCCAACACCACCGATCTTAACTGATACTGTTTTCTTGGAATATAAACTTTCTTCTCCTCCCTTCTTCCTCATGCTACTTGCCCTATACGAAGTAACACTGATTTCTTACTGTTCATTTAAGTGCAGCTGTGTGAAAGACGACGGAACAACGCGACCAATTATTATCATTCGTATTGAAAGCTGTGTGCAGTGAAAAACCGTTTGAAATCCTGAAAGTCACTTCAGGACGTTTACTGGTTACCAATAACTTTCCAGTAACCATAATAATAGTGATAAAACTACAACAATAGTTATCGCCCCTATGTGGCTTGTTCAAATGTGTTAATGGGATTTATAACAAGATTTATAATATCCTAATTATCACATTCACATCGAGAATGGTAGGTTTGGTGAACTGATCCTACCACCTACAAGCCTCTATTCACTTAGTGTTGTTGAATTGTGAGGGTTTAAGTAAGATGAAAGTATGAAGGAGTAAATGGATGCGCTTTAGCACCGCTTCTCTACGAAAACATGAAAACCTATACTCCATAGTGAAATGCAGAAACATCATTCCTATAATGACAAGTGACAAGCCACAATTTTATTACATTCCCTGGAATTTCCGCATACCTAACGTACAAATTTCAAGTCAGTCTAACATAGAAATGTGTTGTAGCTTTAGCCTAGTCGTAATGCCCATGATACACGTGATTCCGCCGATTCACTTTTATATTGACTTCGCATATGGTTTTAGCCTCGCATGTAGTTGCCCGTTTTGTATGACTGATTTCAGAGGCCAGCCTAGCAAATGCTGTGATGACCAATCAGGTCTTGGTATTTCGACTGATCAGGTAGTTATTCCTAAAATTGAGAAACGTCATTGGTTATCTCACCAGCTTTTCGTTCGAGTGACCTTAACATTGGTATTCATGATGGAGTGACGCAAGTTGGTGAACACTGGAATCGTGGGAGCACTGAGTTGCCTGTTTCTTCCTAGTATTAGACTCCTCAGTAGTGCTCACCCATGACCTGGCCATATTCTCCCAACTGATGTCAGTCCATGAAGAACATCAACTTGAAACCAACAAATCCTCACAAACCCACAAATTGACCTTCAGATATCACACGGTTGGTATACCCAATTCATATACACGATGAGTCACATAATTATTACTCTTCCAACCGCGAACAGCAGAACACAAAATCGACTGCCCATTGCCCATATCTTGTTGCAATCTGTATACGTACTCAGTTGAATTATGCGACAACAATGCACAATAACCTATGAGAAAATTAAACAGTCAATCTCAGAATAAGCAAAATAACTTTTAAAGTGAATAAAATAATCCGAGCGATAATATTTATCTGAGTTTCGTGTTTTCCACTTTTCGCCCAGTATAACAGTAGGATCCCTACAACTTTCTGAATACTTGACACATCACATATAAAAAAAATTGTTCTGCAACGAGCGGAGTTCATTCACAGCCAGTTACTGCATACATTATGACGTTTTAAAAGACTATCTGTTGGTTCGAGTCTTAGGGAGGAAAACTAACTCATTGTGGGCAGGAGACAGGTACATTCAGCTGATTTCTCCCAAACAGGACAAAACTCCAGTCCTAAATTCCACTTCTAACCCCCTATTCATCATTACCATTAAAAATTAGTTACTAAAGAAGCAATTTATGTACTCAAATGTCATCCTTTTTTGACAGCTTCCTCAATCATATTGTTATCTCCCACTCTTCATACGACTACATATCGCTCATTGCCTTTACAACTGAACAACAATATCGTGTAATATTATTTTGTCATAAGTTAAGGTGTCTCTATGTTCACAATGCATAAATTGCACACTTCAGATTCATGTTCCAGACTAAAATGCTTTCAGGGATTCATTGTGCTTTCATTATACTCAAGTAAGCAGTTGTGAATCAGACTTGTAGCATTCAATAAGCTGATGTTGTATATCACTAAGTTAGCAACCGTTCTCATTCTCTTGTTTCTCTGTTATAGCTATCATAATAAAGTAAACTCGATCCCTGGTCCAGTTGAGAATAAGACAAGAAGGCGAAAAGTCAGAGATAGACAAGCAGAAAGACTGTCAAATTAACAACGTAGAATGCTGAATATAAATGCAGTGACTTCCAAAGCCACCATAGCAACTGTTGAAATAACCATCCGAATTTAAGAACTTCGGCTTGGAGGTTAGATTTTCATAAAATAGCGAAAAGCAACTGGTCATCTCAGCAGTTGCTAGGGTGGCCTTTAATGTCACTCACTCCTAATTTGTCACTGATTACAGAAGGATCTAAGTAAACATGAATCGAAGACTGATACTGAAGTGAACATCAATGAATATATCTATGGACGACGTTATGATCAGACGAGAATTGCAAAACACATTATTTCAATTCTCTCAAGAATAACAAATGTGGATTAGTGAATATTTTGATTATTAGTATATTCAGCTTGCTGCGATAACAGCACATTTTCAACCAATCTAAGTAGCTGTAAATCACATTTCTATCTCGAAAAGTGGATGGATTTTAAATTTCACATATGACTGATGTTGAGCATTTAACGAGTACTTCAGGCAGCCATGAAACATATCTTCAGCATACACGTTTGCCATAGAAGTAAAGTCTACAGGGGTCAGTCGAACGTTTGAAATTTGTTTCAAGGTTGAAGTGACCGACTGGGAGTGATTGGTAGAGTAACACGAGATACGGGTACGCCACTAGCGCAGTGAAACACTCAGCTTGGATTTGAAATGCTGCTGTCCTCCCTCACACCTGATGCTTCACTGAGCTGCGCAAGTCAGAAAATAATGATCGACCTGCAACTGTAAGGAAGGCAACTTTATTTGACAAAAAGCACATCATTTATGTAAAGTTTTACCTCAGAAAATAAAGCCACTCGATCAGAAGTTGGATACTTATTCTGATTGGTCAGCTGTAGGGTGAAAATTGTCTAATAAGGTTTCCACTGCCCACATACTGTAACAGGAAATAGGGTTGATATCGAAACTTCTGTCTTAGCGGTTGATAAATTAGAATGCTGATTTCAATTTAGGTGGGTTCGCCTCAGAGGTTTTTTGCAATCCGTTGATTTCATGTTGGTGTTCATTACGGACAAAAATCAGTCGGAGAACCATTAGAAAACTGTGAGGAGTGGATAGCTGTTTCCTCCCAATGTGCGATTCCTCAGCGTTGTGCTCCCAAGAGCGTCCCAAGTGTCGATGCCAGGACCTCCAGGTTTTGTGAAGTGCGCGTTACTACCATTTTGCTTTTCAGTGTGTAACTTGGTCGATGCTGTGTGGAACTTTGGAGATCTGAGTCATTCTGTCTAGATTCTTCTGTTGTTGCCACTGGATTCATAGTGATCATTTATTCATAAAAGGAGAAGGCTTTTCAGTATTTCCATCGGTCCGTTTTCAGTTGTGGTCCATGCAGAGTGTTCATGAAACCCTCTTTTTGACTAGAGGTGATTCTGTGGTAGATGTGTACAATGATGTTCTGTGAACAGAAGTGTTGGAGCGATGGGTAGGAGGTTTGAGTCACAGTGGGAACAACATCACTTACTCGGTGCAGGTATAAGCAACCGACGAGTCCCAAGTAAGACGAAACGCGCATCCAAGTCTCCTCTGCCAGCCACAGTCAAGTAAATTATCGTAAAAGTCCTGACAATGTCATGCACAATAGATTATAACTTTGGCCAAAGCAACCTCTAGGTTTTAGTGTTACTACTAGTTTTCGAAGACCCTTTTCCTAGCATCATACATTATTTCCTTGGTTGGTCAAAAGATTTCGCAATAATAGCGAACAAAGGTAGTTGGCAGAATATGAAGAAATGCTTAAATGACCAGTGTTGATAAACACCTGGCAACTGTTTAGGCTCATTAAGGACACCAGCCAGTAGAAGATGACGATGACTGAAAGCATCACCGAGAAAGAAGAGACGCTAACAACCTCTCTGGGCAGGGTGCTAGCATGTTTGGTAAAAACACTTCAAATTCCATGCTAGATTTGCTCACTTGATTTATAACACACAGCGATACAGTATTGTTTACTTGATGACGTTTGGAGCACAATTTATTGCTCATAATCATATCAATGTAATCACGCTACTTTTGACATTTGATTTTTATAGTTAGGTCACCTCATATGATTTGTTTTATTTGTAGTAAAATACCCATATCTCTGGTATGGATGTTGAGTTATTCCATTACATGTGTTGGGTGTTGATTCAATGAACAAAGATTCAGTAATCATACTTTGTAAGGCTTCAATATTTTCGTTAACCTTCATCTCCATATTATGTCTCTCCTGAAAAACACCACTGTCTACATTGAAATCACATTTCTTATCCACCCGTTCCGTCTATACTACTACTGCAAAGTGTTGCAACTTCAACCGATCCACTTGTCTGAGGGATTCTCTACTGATATTGCTTATCTCAGGGACTGTAGTTGTTCTGGAGAAAATGTGAGTGAATGTAAGTTTAGATCGGCAGTTAGAATGATAAATTGTAACTGTCATGTGTTAGGAAATGTGGTCATGCAAGTTATTGGAGTGAAAACCAGCGGAAGAATTTGTGTACATAGAAGATAAGCTTTTTCAGTGGGAATAACAATCTTCATATTCAAACCGATCACTGTTTTGTGTTACCTGAGCACAAATGAATTTTCATCTGGTTTCTCATATTAGTGTAAATGTCTGTAGTTACATTATACTACTCATCTAAATGGCAGTAGTTAACATGTGGTTGAAGTATTTGTAGAGCTGTTTCATATTGCGTCAGTCTGTAAAATTAACCAATAGCGTTATTTAGATAGTATGAGTTTATTTCACTTCCTGGAATGATTCTGAGCAAATTTCCAAACCCTAGCCGATCCCTCGTAGCTAAGACGTAGTTTTACAAGTTTGAAACAATTAGTCCCCTCAATAAATGTCGATAACGCTGTTAGAAGACGGAGATTATCTGAAAAATGTGATATATTTGCATAATACATTTCGAACAGTCTGATCACACATTTACTTGTCAAGTCAATTTATATATGCAAATGGAAGGAAAGCGAAAGATGAAACATAGTGAATATGAGAAGTTTGTGACAGTAATCTTGGTAATATAATGAGATAAGGAAGGATTACCAAGGTAAATTAAGTGAAATAACAAATAGTTTTGTACGCACATCGGTGGTTGAAGTTTATGAATGGCTAACGCTTCAGCAAACTTAATTTCCCCCGCCCCCATTGATCATAATATTTTGAAGGCTGTTTTCGTATTAACTTTGTGATTCATTTCAATGATATGTTTTGCTATAGCTGACGATGGATGTCTGTCACCTGCACTTATCAATATTTGTGTGTCAAATTGCTTTGCAAGACATTTAGGTATGTGTTCACCCACCCTAGTCTGCATTGAACGATTACTCCTCCCTATGCATGCGTGCTCACCCACACATTCAAATTGGTAAACACAGTGGGATGTGACATAATCATTTATGCGAGGTTGAGGTTTGTGGAAAGGAGGGCATTTCGCTGTCTCAACAATGATAAGCTGAGCTGCTTAGTATGTTGTACTGATTACAGATTTTAATCTCTGATTCAATGTCAGACTACTAGTTTCGATTCTGTTTTGTACGTTAAGAAATATATCTTTCTTCGGGACCTAGGAAACTACAGACTTCCGAGTCAGCTGTTTTCCTCAACGGTTCACTAACCCTAATCAATATCCATTTTCCATTAGTAGGTCTGTCGGAAATTTACTGTCATCATCCATCGTATCAGATGTAAAAATAGGTCGGATCCCGTTGAACTTAACGACTTAATCCCATTTGTGTTCCACAGTCATCCACTCTCAGTCGAAAATACTCTGAGGACACTTCACAGTTCGTCGGCATACGATATCAGCTTACCCATGATGGGAACCAAGGCTATTTCTAGTGACGTCAGAAAAAAATTTGTTCAGGTGTCTAACGAACGGGGCGCCGTTAGGAATCCTTATATATGATATCATTAGGTCTTCCTTGAAATGAGGGAAACCATTTCACTCATTCGTAGTTTCCAGTTGGAGGATGAGTAAGCAAATGTAAGGCTCGATTTAATGTCTGAAAGACCTTTCATATCGCCAATGATTCACACTGAATTCACATTCCCCTATTGACCTCATGTATCCTGTGACAGCATCTCCACTGGTAGTAAGTATTCGGCAAGGCAAGTAGTATGACTGCAACCGCCTGAGCACAAAAATGTTTCCGAATCTAGTGTACATGTGGAAATCTTCGAAGACGTATTTTGTGCGACGTTCACTGACACAACGATACGCAGAAATCGACATTCGTGGCAGTGTCCGATATTCAGAAATAAATGAGTTTGTAGTCATTTCATGCACTTGATAAGCACACTCCTCAACTTGGTTTGGACAAATATCTATGAGAGAATAGCAGGAGCAGTAGTGCGAATCTGAGATGCATGTGAAACTTGTTGTATCAAATTTCATATATATCATAGATCAACATGACATCCTTCGTTGATTTTGATGAACAGCCATTGGAATGTATTCTTCATTGTACAGGTATTCGACTACCTGACTCTCTGTCTACTGACCATTTCAGGATTATTCGCAGCTGGATGTTCATTGGGCGACTGAGGAGGCATGATCACTGCCAGTGTGGGTCAGTGTGACATGTGTTTGATGAAAACCTGCCACCTATGACCTTCACTGAATCGACCACATGTACACAGTCCTATTCGACAGGAATCACATAATTGCCTCTACAAGTCACTTGGATAATCTGTACACATTTATGTATCAGTGAATGATTCTGAACGGCGAGTTTGATGCGTGGTTCAGAGAAACAGGTATATCTCAACACTTTCTGCCTTCATGCTCATCTGAGTGTTGAAATTATATGTGTACAATGTGCAAGTCAAGGTGGAATCCCACGCTCCTGTCAACACCATCGAAATTCCACCCAGGTAGGAACGAATATTCATGCAATTATCTTCATATTATCTTCAAGAGTGGACTTCTGTCTTCTCTTGCGATGAATTTGTGAGAATGAAGGTGTGTGTGGTTTGTGATCTGTGCGAAAGCCTGAGTACAGAGGAGTGACCACATAATTATTAGTAGTAGTATTACTATTACTATTATTTATCCCTTGTGTCCCTAGTGGAACACAAGGCTTCAGTAGCACGTCGCCATTTCACTGTGTTCTCCGTAATCTTTTGAACCTGGCTGCACTACTCCACACAAGCTTCCACTTCTTCCACACATCATCTCCTCCATGTCACCCTCGCGTCGGACGCCCGACTCGTCGTTTCCCATTTGCTTTCCACTCGAGGACCTGGCGAAAGTAACTGTTCGGCTGTCCCGATTTCATTATTTTGGCTTGCCTTGATCGCTCCTTATCTCTTCATTAGCAGAGATGTGATTTCAAGGTCCATTTGAGTGTCTCCATCAATGCAGGGGTATTCAAAGATTGTCAGAACTCGGAATTTCTCCCATCGACACACATGGAATTTAGCAAATCGTGTGTGCTCTTCCATCTCACGTTTGCACAACTCACAGATTTGACCAGTCACATGGTAGGCACATCAGCAAATCAAGGAACTGACAGGATTTATCTGCAGATTAAATTGTAACAGTTTGCATGATTTCATCACATCTGAGAAGCAGTTGACAGTCACACAAGCATGTTGATTGAGAGGAAGTAGAGAATGAATTTAATTGAAATGTGTACTCTTCCATTCGTGTGAAGTGCGGAGACGTGAGTGCTGAGGACTGAGGTGAATATAATAGGGAATGCAGTGAGATCTGGTGGGTGAATGATTGAATCTCGTGCTTTGTGCAGGCTCCTCTCTTGATGTACTTTTGTTTATATGAATTCAGAACACCGACTGTTTTTTCATGTGTGTGTGTGTGTCACGCACACGGAATTGAATGTGAAAGTGTCATCAATAATTTTGTGTTTCCACGCATAAATTGATATGTATGGTGTGGGAAAAGAAGGAATGCGTGGCAGATTGAGATGTGCTGGTGTGTAAATGGCACACTGGAGAATGAATGTGGTGAAATGGCAATGAGGAGTTGAGGTGACAACTGGAGACGTGTACTATCCATGTGTCCTACCTTCACTGCAGTGCAGTGCAGTGATGGAGCAAGTATACTGAAAATGTTAAAATGATGAGGAAGAGCAATTTGTTGAAAGGAGTGTTATTCAGTGAAAATGAAATGGTGGGTGATGAAACACCTACTGACCTAACTGAGACTCTCGATACTCAGCTTAACGTCAGACTGTTTGACTGATTCTCAATTTCTGAAAATAAATTAGACAGTCAACAGAGCCGATCACGACGACTGTATTACGAAGTGACTCGCCTGAAAACCTGGTGTTCTGCATCAGTCAAACGTGAAAGTGAGACGAATAAAGCTGATTATCTGGATGCACGGAGTTAGAGAGAGAAGGTAAAGTGCACAGCAGATAACTAACATGTTTCAGCTTGAAGCAGTCACAACCATTGTTAACAAATTCACAGTGACATGATTACAAAGACAATAGTTTAATTTCAGGTGATGCCGTAGATCTTCACATCATCTCGTTTTATGCTATACAAATGAGATGAGGACACCAGTTTATTTCATCTCGTTGTGTGAGTGACACACACACACACACACACACAGAGATGAACTTGTGAAAGTGCATTATCATACAATCTGTAGTGGAAAGTTAAAGATTGTTCATATGAATAATATTAATATTAATATTAATATTATTATCACCTTCATTGTAGTCATGTATATTTGTTCCTTTTGCTGACTGGTTCGTTGGCATCCGGCTAGTATTTCATCGAGGTGAATATTTGATTGTCAATGCATTCGGCAGATTTATCTCCATTTCCATTTGGCACCAGGAAAGATCGCGAATGTTTCACGCGTGGATGTGTGGATCATTTTCCATTCAGTTGAATTCTCTTTCTATATTGGGAGCTCTGAGATTGTCAAGTGTGGTGTGTGGTGTGTGCTGTGTACTGTGTGGTGTGGTGTGCATATCTAACTTGTGCATGTGACTACTTCATCTGAAGGATGAAACTGTGTGCTTGAGAAAATGCTGTCTTCCGTTTTCTCGTGCTCAGTCGATTGTGTCGCTCTGACTGTTCATATGTGAACAACATCCATGAGACCACAGTTCCTGGACAGCCAGATCATTATCATGTCGAGCATTACTATAGTGATGTTCAGTAATTAGAGCATGATAATTGATTCGGAGTTAAGAGGTGCCTGTCAGTATTCGAGTTATGACTACCAAATCATATTCACATCAACTCATGTCATGGCTAGCAGTTTTAGAGTTGCATACCGTCAATTGATATTCTCCTATTGAGATGGAATATCACGTATGAGGTTGGTGGAATCATTGTCAGCTGCACATGCAAAGGGAGATCAATAGAGCAGGGACGAAGGAACCGACTGCTGCACACATCAATGTGATGCTCTCTCAACGTGAGTGAAGCAAACCTACTCAGTTCAGGCTGCTTTGATGGAAACACTGATGAAAATGAAGAAGTGATATGCAGAACTGCATTGCTCATGTAACAAGCAGATAAAAGCATAAAGTTAACATGAAAGTGAATGAGATTTTGAAATTGTAAGAGTGGAGGATGATGCTTCTTGATACTGTAGGACTTTGGAACTTACCCCATTAAATGCTACCATCTGACGTTTGTGTCACTTCACCAAGTGCTACATATTGGTACCTGAATCCTATATCACCGCTGAAGAAAGCTCTTTCACACGTGTGTCTACAACGTGACACGATTTCCGAGGAGCAGATCGATGCCACGGCGATCGACTCCTCTATACGATATCTCATGATGTCTCATTCATTCATGGTAAGCTTAGAATACACTGTCTCGTCAACAACAATCAGTTGTCTGCAAATTGATCGTCCGTGAATCCATGCTTCCACGATTACTGATCATTTACTGCGAACATCTAAGCTCTTCATATCAAACAGTTATTTTCATGCTCTCTGCTTTTACTTCACTTGGCACTCAAGTATCCATGTCACCTCACCACCAATATATACCAAATGCCAGTCATTTCTTGTCTTCATTGACCTACTCATCTCATTCTCTCTTCTCAACAACAACAACAACAACAAAAATGTTGTGGATGGAAACAGTCAGTGAAGGTGACGCTGATAATAATATTGAAGCAAAGAATAATCACTGTCATTTCATTGCAATGTGTGTGATAATGACATGATAACAAGTCCATGTGAGTGTCTCATACGTCTCACGATGAAGTAAACTGGTGTCCTCATCTCTTTCACAGTTGTGTAAAACTACCTACAACAAATAAACATCCACCTCATAACCTTAAGCTAATAAAGTGAAAGATATTTCATGAAGAAATGTAATGACAGCTACATTACCCTTAAATTAACACTTATTATCCGGCACACTGACTTTGTGGTAGTCAATAATGCCAGCCATTTCTCCATGCTCAGTAAACGTCAAGAGAATGGGGTGTGTTGTGTTGCTCTGGAATCGTCTATCCTTTTCACTAATTATTCACAAATGTATCCCTGAGAAAATGATCACATTGAAAGGAGGAATATGCCTTCGTTACAGTTGTCTGTGTATTCCGTCATTATGAGTCAGCGTTGATCATCGGTTCAGTATAATTAGTCTCTGAAGCACCACAACTACTAATGCTACCACAGCAACAACCATCATTTGTTAGACGAACTCCAGTTGACGTGACTTGGTCAAGTATTCGAATGGAGAATATTCAGTCATTTTGTCACCAGTCATATTCTGCGTTGTCGAGTACTGATTAGCCATTCATAGCTGCATGAAATTCCATAACGGTTGGCAGAATAATGGCAGCAACATTGGCGCGTAGTGAAACCAGGAAGTTAAACTCAGTTGTCATTATTAATTTAGTCGATAAAGTGAGTGGATGGAGTCGGAGATGATACATCTGTGTGTCGTGAGTCCCATGGAATCAGTTTGAATGAGGCACCGTTACGGCACCCAGTTGACCAGATGTTAATTTCGATGGTCGATGCTCGAATGGTGTTCAGCAAGTGGTGTTGGTTAAACTAGTTGAAGGTATAAGGTGCATGTTACTATGTGCACTCTTATCACTAACCTACCTGTAGATCAATTAGGTGCATGACCAACAATTTGCAAGCTGGAGACCTTTCACTGATACTCTTCGAGAAGCGTGGAGTATCGGTTAAGTGGTATGTCTGCAAATGTCAACGCTTTCTACGGGAAGATTGATGGTTTGATCATCCAACTGCCTAGTTGATAACTCTTATCTCACAAAATGAATTGAAATGGAAGTTTCTCGATGGAAACGTGAAGATCAATTATTCCACTGAACGAACACGTCTTGCTGGGTAAATATCTTACTGTTGACACCAAATCGAAACATGACAGTATCACAAAAAACGTGTTTCGATGTAGTAGGAACAGGGGGCGTGCTTACAGTCGAAGTACAAACAGTTTGGGAGAGCAAATGAAGTGTGTGCTTAAAGGGGGTGTGCGTATCATCTTTCTACTCAACGCCTGTCGTGAAAGATTGAGCATTCTGCTTGATTGACCTGAGATGCAAATGGATTCCATTTCCTAGTCATTCGTTTAGTTTTTGCTATGATGAATTGCTATGCCTGTCATGTCAACTGCGGAATAAGCATGACAGACTGCCAGCACACAAATAATTCTGTACAAACAAGACAAGTCTAGACAACTCTCACAAGAACATTTATTGATCACAAAGGCATGAAATTTCAATGATGTACAGATAGTGTAAAACATCAATCTATTCACTAGTATCTACTTGCTACAAAATAATGCAATGCCAGAGCATCAATTCCCGAGAGATCTGTCTCACGTGAATTTATGCATGTCAATAAGAAGCACAGAATCATCATCCTTCTGGTGAGTCACCGACCGATGCGCACAAAATTGCTGCGTTGCACAGCTGACTTCTGATTCTGTCTCTTGCCAACACCGAGTGACTCCGACAACTGCTCATCTCGAGGTCCAGTGTTCATTGTCTCTGATTGTGGAATCATATCAGCCTGCTCGTTGTTAGGAATATTCATGCCATGTAAAGCATTGAAGAGAAGGCAGAAGATGTTTGAGTAGATGAGGAGTGGAATTGCCACACTGGAATATGATGCCATCTGAAATTTGTAAGAGAGAGGGGAAAAGGCGTATTAAATTCACCTTGTATGGGTTCGTAACGAATTTAGACTACATTGTTCTGTACTGTAGTACACCGTCAAACAAACAATGATGTTGATATTTGTGAAACAACAGTGTTGATTATTTCATTCAACCCGTCTCGTAGGTTTATCATATTCACACACTGTGCCCCACACTCAGCTGATCATTTCTGACTGATGTTTGGAGACATTTGTGGTGAGCAACTTTTCTGCATCATCTATTCGACACGTTGAACAGTATCAGTATGTAGGCTTCAGAAAGCTAGTGTTGTTTCTGATGTATCGACATGTGTGAATGCACGACAGAAGAGTGAGTTAACACTAGTGTAGTGTAGAGTGACCAGTGCATTGCTTGATGGATTACTCACGTGAAGTGTGGTGATGATGCATTCAGAGACAAGAGCACCTCAACATTGGAGTCTTCAGATAACAGAAACTGAGATAACCAATATCACGTCATCACACTGCTGCATCCCACTGCAAATTTGACCCTTCAACTACTGAATAAAGGAGAAAATGTCCATCAGATTGCGATTCTATGAAACAATCGGTTACCCAATCATCAAGATATCACTATCGACTCTGTTTAACACACAGGTGAGGCAGATGAAGAAGAGAATGTCAGGTGGTTGTTCGGGTTGTTTACCAACCAGCACTGAATTCTCCAGATCATCCACATATATAACTGATCGCAGACCAATGAACCATACGCAACAATTTGCATACGGTAAGCAAGAACAAGAAAGGCGACAACAGAATCAAAACAGTTTCACTGTGAAGAGATGCCATCAGCACTATAAATTATTGAAAGCTCGGTGATAATGCTTATTTCTGAATAACAGACAAGGCGGTCGACTGCGGTGCAGCATGCACACGTATATTCAAGTGCATACACACACACGAGTTCGTTCTGCACACCTGCATGATTCACGTCCAGCTCATCTACAACACAGCTTGTAGTCTCCAATATTAGTCAGCTGCATCGAGGGGTGTAGGTAGTCAAGTGATGTTTGGATGCTGTGCATTTCACACAAACAGGTATTCATCGTCTCATATGCTTTTTCAAGTGAACAAAAAATCATGAATATTTGCATGGATAAGGGAATATTCAGACGAAACGATGTACTCACTCACCTCTTGTCTGTATTCCGTTTGTCAGCAGAGAGATTTTCTCACCATTATATAGTTGATTGGAAGCACAGTAGTGAGTGATGATTGGTGGATTGAATGCTTTCTCTGCATTTCAACTGCATTGTGCACAATCACAGACAATGCTGTTTTCACTGGATGTATTGTTTTCTGTTGGTGACACACAGACAGTGAGAAAGAACTGTTATGCTGATGTATTTCCAAGGTTTTGTAAAACTGTGTCAACATTTAACTGAATATAATGTTGAATTATGTATTACATTGGTGGGAAAATTATTCATTGTAGTACTTTGTGTAAGCTGCTTTCTTGATGTACTTTTGTGTTATAAGAGATGAGGACATCGATTGTTCTTTAATTGGTGTGTATGTGATACTCAAATCAACTATAACATGAAAGTCTCATCATTAATCTTGTATTTCCAAGGACAAGAGAATATTTGTAACGTGAGAGGAAAGGGAGATGTGGCAGACTGAATTGGTGTGCTGTTATGCAAATGCAACGCACTGGAGGATGAATGTGTTGAATTCGCAGAGAGGAGTCGAGATGACAAGTGAAGACGTATTGCATCCATTTACTCCGGTTTTATATACGAAGTATGATTTCCTTTTTAAGGAGGAGGTCGGCGAACTGAATGCTCTATTTTCACTGGATGCTCTGAAATGTGACAAGTTGATCAACATCTGCTTTTGTGTTTTCCCTTAATATCCAATCCATCGGATGTCGTTGGACTTGATATAGTGTTCGACAGCATCAACATATTCAAGTAGGTATGTACATATGATTACTGCTATCAACCAGTCGGATCATGATGTACAGTGTGGAACGATGAATCCAGGGATTACGATGTTTACGATGTCTATCCACGGGAACCGATTCTTACAGAAACAATTTGTTAATTTTGGAGTGATATACCCAGGTGGTCACTAGACCAGGGTCAGGCATTCGCACAAGACAAAGCCAGAAAAAATCTTCATAATCTTGAATTTATTGCAACAAAGATGGGGGTACAACCCTACGCAAAGCATGAAGAAATAAACCTTCAGTCATATATAATCCTGAAATGGTCAGTAGTCAGACAGTCAAGTAGTCGAATGCCTGTACAATGGAGAATACCCTTCAATGACTGTTAATCGAAAATGACGAAGGAGGTCATCTTGATATGTGCTTTTAAAGCAGACGAATATGAAAGTGGTACAGTAAAGTGCTTTCGACTACCACGTGACAGTGCGTTGTTATCAATATTCACTTTTTTCTTCAGCTGTTTGAAGTACTTCGACACAGACATGCTGAGGCATAGATACATCACTTTACCATACAATAGGCTGTTCACAAATGCACTGATATCTAAGCGGCAGTCAACTGATTGAATTACCCTGTATCTACAACATTTGCTCATGCATACGGGACTGGTTTGAAGATATGCACGACCAACCTGTTTCTTGTTCAGTGCCTCGGTTAGTATGGGTACTCACCTGGTAATCTAGTGAGACAACTTGTTTACATCTGACTGCTTGCTCACTTGATTTCACTTCCATCAAGTAGCTGCAGTCCGACCCTTATCCTACTTGCCTTGACTGGTTGCTGCCGATAGAAATGTCTGGCATGTAAATGAGTGTAATGTTGATGATGATGATGTTGGTGGTGGTGGTGATCGTTCCGAAGGATTATTAGAAGTTTTAGAAATTTATAGCTCTTGTGTGTGAAAGATGAGTGGGATTTGACGGATGCTCCTATGTATCCAGTAATTTCATCATATAATAAAATGTAGCATATACTTCTCATTTGATACAACAAGTTTCACATGCATCTCAGATTCGCACTACTGCTCCTGCTATTCTCTCATAGATATTTGTCCAAACCAAGTTGAGGAGTGTGCTTATCAAGTGCATGAAATGACTACAAACTCATTTATTTCTGAATATCGGACACTGCCACGAATGTCGATTTCTGCGTATCGTTGTGTCAGTGAACGTCGCACAAAATACGTCTTCGAAGATTTCCACATGTACACTAGATTCGGAAACATTTTTGTGCTCAGGCGGTTGCAGTCATACTACTTGTCTTGCCCGAATACTTACTACCAGTGGAGATGCTGTCACAGGATACATGAGGTCAATAGGGGAATGTGAATTCAGTGTGAATCATTGGCGATATGAAGGGTCTTTCAGACATTAAATCGAGCCTTACATTTGCTTACTCATCCTCCAACTGGAAACTACGAATGAGTGAAATGGCTTCTCTCATTTCAAGGAAGACTTAATGACTTAATTCCACTTGCATTCCACAGTCATCCAATCTCAGTCGGAAATACTCTGAGGATAGCTTTGCAGTTCATCAGCATACGATATCAACTCATCCATGATGGGAATCAAGGCTATTTCAAGTGACGTCAGGGCAATATCGATGAAAATGTGTTCAGGTGTCTCAAGAAAAGGCGCGTCAGGAATCCTGATATCTGAAACCATTAATTACCCATGCGAACACGAAATTAATGATGAGACTTTCACGTTCCAGTTCACCTGAGTTTCCTTCTCTCTCTCTCTCTCTCTCTCACACACACACACACACACACGCCTATGAAAGAACAATCGGTGTCCCCATCTCTTTTAACACAAAAGTACATCCAGAAAGCAGCTTACACAAAGTACTACAATAAAAATAAGTTTCTCACAAATATAACAAAAGTACGCATGATCATGCTCTGTCGTTGAATAAAATTCAACATTATATTGTTCATTTGATATGGCACACAGTGACACAGTATAATTTACTCGATGACATTTCCAGCAGGATTAATTCAATCAAAGTAACCATATGACATTCAATCATCCAACGCTTCTTCGTTATTCAATATTTAACCTGGTTGAATATTACACTTATCTGCAATTATGATTAATCCTTCTTCTTAATTAAACATGTTGAGAGTTGATTTATCGAACAAAGATTCTGTGATCACTCTCTCCCTCACTCCACCAAGCCATATTGGATTTCAGAATTGTCACCCCATCTCACACGATGATGTGCATATATGTGAATGCATGCAGACCGATAACCTACTTTTCTCTGAATTACTTATCTCAGTAGGGTCTACCATTGTACTTTTCGCTATCTACATTTGTTCTGCTATTCTGACTGAAGGAGATCGATCGACTGTATCGACCTACATACTTGGCCTCACAATTATTACATGGTAATTGATGATAAATAAATTAGGTCTTTACACGTCATTCGCTCCACTCCACCTATTGATCGTTGATCCCATGTGGTCCTGCTACAGATGGTTCAATCCATCTCTTCTGAATTGCACATGTTGAACAGCTGTTGTGTGGATGGTGAAATTGCTCATTACAAAAAGTCATGTAGTCTGTTTTCAAGTAATTGTTCGGCTGTCCCGATTTCATTATTTTGGCTTGCCTTGATCGCTCCTTATCTCTTCATTAGCAGAGATGTGATTTCAAGGTCCATTTGAGTATCTCGAACAATGACGAAGTTTTCGTAAATTGCTGGAACTCGAATTTCATGCAATCCAGTGTTCGCCACCCTTTTCCATCGTTATCAAAACAGTTTTTATCGCGCGATGCAGCTGTGAATTGTTCGACAAGGAGATACTTGTAAGCATAACAATCGACTGGGCGCTGTTGTAGCCGGTCTCTCACTATACATGTCAGTTTGGCCTAACATTCCTTTGATAATTGACCTTTTTTCTCACCTACTCAAGATATTGTAGTGTTGCTTGCGCTCCAAATGTGACTGGAAGCAGCGTCGTCACTTTTCAGTGGTTTCTTAGAAATTCTACTTGTACGAACTTGACAGACGGAGAGGCCAATCACGAATTATTCGTACTTGTTATATACCCACAAATATGAGACCAAGGAGAACAGAACAGCGTAGTGGAATGGAATAGTATATTTGCGAGGTCTTGTCAAGATACCGATGCGTCTCAACTAACTAGCTGCATGGTCGATTACGTCCAATGCAACGTAACACGACAGCGTGCCAAATGGCGTAGATACTTGACCGCGTGCCTTCAGCTTAGCGAGTCCGATAGAATGATGAAGGTCAACATCAATGTTGAATCTCGCAGAAACCTAGACTATTGATTCTGGAGAATTATCTGACGCTACAGATCACCAGCTCCACAGTGGGCTTGTGAGGATTCTACGACAATACTAGCTGGAAGTAAAACCCCAGTGGTTTCTCCACTGGTAAAACTCTTCCGATGGGTCAACGCGAAAAGCAGCCTCTGGTTGTCTGATATCGTTCTAGGGTGTCGTGACGAAAGCAAACATAAAACACAATAAATCGAATTGTACATCGATCGCTACTCCGTCTCCTTTGACGTTCCATTCAGTGCTCGTTAAACCCGGAATAGAATCAAAGTCTTTAATACTATGAAAATATTTTGTATAAATAGGAAACATTTGTAAATGAATGAAACTATCGAAAACGGATTTTATGCTTCGTTCCATTTCTCTTTCGAAAAAGTATGATTACGGATAGTAAAACATCGGTACAAAAAGCTAAAATGTGGCAGAATTTAAGCATTCACAATGAATAAATAATTGTGTCTCGAAAGAAATTTGAAATTAAAAATGTTGCTACATGTTGACTCTCATTGCTTAGCCCAATATGTGTTTAGATACTCCATGAACCTGACGGTTCTATGGTATAATCCTGCTTGTTGTATGGAATGTTCATGCCATGTAAAGCAAAGAAGAGAAGACTGAAGATACTGGAGTAGAGGAGGAGTGGTATTCATCTTCCAAAATGCCTAACATGACAAATTCCACTCTCCGTCAACTAACACCTCAGCCTCTCATACATTATTCCGTACTTCAATTTCTTTATTCACCAGAATGTCTACACCGTTAAATGCCTAGCACGCTTCAACTTGCATGGCCTGTTATATCCCATGTATACAGAAGGTGTCATTTCCAGACATACCACTTAACCGATACTCCACGCTTCTCGAAGAGTATCAGTAAAAGGTCTCCAGCTTGCAAATTGTTGGTCATGCACCTAATTGATCTACAGGTAGGTTAGTGATAAGAGTGCACATAGTAACATGCACCTTATACCTTCAACTAGTTTAACCAACACCACTTGCTGAACACCATTCGAGCATCGACCATCGAAATTAACATCCGGTAAACTGGGCGCCGTAACGGCGCTTCATTCAAACGGATTCCATGGGACTCACGACACACAGATGTATCATCTCCGACTCCATCCACTCACTTTATCGACTAAACTAATAATGACAAATGAGTTTAACTGCTTGGTTTCACTTCAAGAGGCATCAAACTCTTCTCTTACAATTTCAAAATCTCATTCAGTTTCATGTTAACTTTATGCTTTTATCTGCTTGTTACATGAGCAATGCAGTTCTGCATATCACTTCTTCATTTTCATCAGTGTTTCCATCAAAGCAGCCTGAACTGAGTAGGTTTGCTTCACTCACGTTGAGAGAGCATCACATTGATGTGTGCAGCAGTCGGTTCCTTCGTCCCTGCTCTATTGATCTCCCTTTGCATGTGCAGCTGACAATGATTCCACCAACCTCATACGTGATATTCCATCTCAATAGGAGAATATCAATTGACGGTATGCAACTCTAAAACTGCTAGCCATGACATGAGTTGATGTGAATATGATTTGGTAGTCATAACTCGAATACTGACAGGCACCTCTTAACTCCGAATCAATTATCATGCTCTAATTACTGAACATCACTATAGTAATGCTCGACATGATAATGATTTGGCTGTCCAGGAACTGTGGTCTCATGGATGTTGTTCACATATGAACAGTCAGAGCGACACAATCGACTGAGCACGAGAAAACGGAAGACAGCATTTTCTCAAGCACACAGTTTCATCCTTCAGATGAAGTAGTCACATGCACAAGTTAGATATGCACACCACACCACACAGTACACACCACACACCACACACCACACTTGACAATCTCAGAGCTCCCAATATAGAAAGAGAATTCAACTGAATGGAAAATGATCCACACATCCACGCGTGAAACATTCGCGATCTTTCCTGGTGCCAAATGGAAATGGAGATAAATCTGCCGAATGCATTGACAATCAAATATTCACCTCGATGAAATACTAGCCGGATGCCAACGAACCAGTCAGCAAAAGGAACAGAGGACTGTGAGGTAAGCGATGAACGAGTTCTGCTTTCGGATCCTGATAGCCTCGTCTTCAAGTTTTCTGTGATGCTGTCATGTTTCGATTTGGTGTCAACAGTGAGATGTTTTCCCAGTAAGACGTGTTCGTACAGTATAGGTTTTCGCTTGTTTACAGCAGTAGAAATTTCTGATCGTATCATCCTGCTAGTTGTTTGGAATGTTCATGCCATGTAAAGCAACGAAGAGAAGACTGAAGATACTGGAGTAGAGGAGGAGTGGTATTCATCTTCCAAAATGCCTAACATGACAAAGTCCACTCTCCATCAACTAACACCTCAGCCTCTCATACATTATTCCGTACTTCAATTTCTTTATTCACCAGAATGTCTACACCGTTAAATGCCTAGCACGCTTCAACTTGCATGGCCTGTTATATCCCCTGTATACAGAAGGTGTCACTGGCTCTGAGGCATCACCCAATCTACTGACACCAAACATCCACTCACATATACACTGTCAACACCAAAAGTCTCACCTATTCACATTGAGAGACATCTCACCTACGATGTGTTCCACTTCAATTTGTCATGTCCACAACTCAACTAAGGCTGTTCAAATAAACCACAGTGACTCGAAATCCGAGTCACCAACGATCCTGATACATTGACCTAGTATCTTCTATTATTCATGCCATCATATCAGCAATATTTAACTAGTTCAAGCTATTGCTTACCTTCATCATCTGCACATATGCTTTGTGTTTTCAACAGCAACAACACTGAGAGTGCAAATATACATGACTACAATGAAGGTGATAATAATATTAATATTAATATTATTATTATTATTATTCATATGAACAATCTTTAACTTTCCACTACAGATTGTATGATAATGCACTTTCACAAGTTCATCTCCCCGTGTGTGTGTGTGTGTGTGTGTGTGTGTGTGTGTGTGTGTGTCACTCACACAACGAGATGAAATAAACTGGTGTCCTCATCTCATTTGTATAGCATAAAACGAGATGATGTGAAGATCTACGGCATCACCTGAAATTAAACTATTGTCTTTGTAATCATGTCACTGTGAATTTGTTAACAATGGTTGTGACTGCTTCAAGCTGAAACATGTTAGTTATCTGCTGTGCACTTTACCTTCTCTCTCTAACTCCGTGCATCCAGATAATCAGCTTTATTCGTCTCACTTTCACGTTTGACTGATGCAGAACACCAGGTTTTCAGGCGAGTCACTTCGTAATACAGTCGTCGTGATCGGCTCTGTTGACTGTCTAATTTATTTTCAGAAATTGAGAATCAGTCAAACAGTCTGACGTTAAGCTGAGTATCGAGAGTCTCAGTTAGGTCAGTAGGTGTTTCATCACCCACCATTTCATTTTCACTGAATAACACTCCTTTCAACAAATTGCTCTTCCTCATCATTTTAACATTTTCAGTATACTTGCTCCATCACTGCACTGCACTGCAGTGAAGGTAGGACACATGGATAGTACACGTCTCCAGTTGTCACCTCAACTCCTCATTGCCATTTCACCACATTCATTCTCCAGTGTGCCATTTACACACCAGCACATCTCAATCTGCCACGCATTCCTTCTTTTCCCAGACCATACATATCAATTTATGCGTGGAAGCACAAATTTATTGATGACACTTTCACATTCAATTCCGTGTGCGTGACAAACACACACACATGAAAAAACAGTCGGTGTTCTGAATTCATATAAACAAAAGTACATCAAGAAAGGAGCCTGCACAAAGCACGAGATTCAATCATTCACCCACCAGATCTCACTGCATTCCCTATTATATTCACCTCAGTCACTCACGTCTCCGCACTTCACACGAATGGAAGAGTACACATTTCAATTAAATTCATTCTCTACTTCCTCTCAATCAACATGCTTGTGTGACTGTCAACTGCTTCTCAGATGTGATGAAATCATGCAAACTGTTACAATTTAATCTGCAGATAAATCCTGTCAGTTCCTTGATTTGCTGATGTGCCTACCATGTGACTGGTCAAATCTGTGAGTTGTGCAAACGTGAGATGGAAGAGCATCACACGATTTGCTAAATTCCATGTGTGTCGATGGGAGAAATTCCGAGTTCTGACAATCTTTGAATACCCCTGCATTGATGGAGATACTCAAATGGACCTTGAAATCACATCTCTGCTAATGAAGAGATAAGGAGCGATCAAGGCAAGCCAAAATAATGAAATCGGGACAGCCGAACAATTACTTGAAAACAGACTACATGACTTTTTGTAATGAGCAATTTCACCATCCACACAACAGCTGTTCAACATGTGCAATTCAGAAGAGATGGATTGAACCATCTGTAGCAGGACCACATGGGATCAACGATCAATAGGTGGAGTGGAGCGAATGACGTGTAAAGACCTAATTTATTTATCATCAATTACCATGTAATAATTGTGAGGCCAAGTATGTAGGTCGATACAGTCGATCGATCTCCTTCAGTCAGAATAGCAGAACAAATGTAGATAGCGAAAAGTACAATGGTAGACCCTACTGAGATAAGTAATTCAGAGAAAAGTAGGTTATCGGTCTGCATGCATTCACATATATGCACATCATCGTGTGAGATGGGGTGACAATTCTGAAATCCAATATGGCTTGGTGGAGTGAGGGAGAGAGTGATCACAGAATCTTTGTTCGATAAATCAACTCTCAACATGTTTAATTAAGAAGAAGGATTAATCATAATTGCAGATAAGTGTAATATTCAACCAGGTTAAATATTGAATAACGAAGAAGCGTTGGATGATTGAATGTCATATGGTTACTTTGATTGAATTAATCCTGCTGGAAATGTCATCGAGTAAATTATACTGTGTCACTGTGTGCCATATCAAATGAACAATATAATGTTGAATTTTATTCAACGACAGAGCATGATCATGCGTACTTTTGTTATATTTGTGAGAAACTTATTTTTTATTGTAGTACTTTGTGTAAGCTGCTTTCTGGATGTACTTTTGTGTTAAAAGAGATGGGGACACCGATTGTTCTTTCATAGGCGTGTGTGTGTGTGTGTGTGAGAGAGAGAGAGAGAGAGAGAGAAGGAAACTCAGGTGAACTGGAACGTGAAAGTCTCATCATTAATTTCGTGTTCGCATGGGTAATTAATGGTTTCAGATATCAGGATTCCTGACGCGCCTTTTCTTGAGACACCTGAACACATTTTCATCGATATTGCCCTGACGTCACTTGAAATAGCCTTGATTCCCATCATGGATGAGTTGATATCGTATGCTGATGAACTGCAAAGCTATCCTCAGAGTATTTCCGACTGAGATTGGATGACTGTGGAATGCAAGTGGAATTAAGTCATTAAGTCTTCCTTGAAATGAGAGAAGCCATTTCACTCATTCGTAGTTTCCAGTTGGAGGATGAGTAAGCAAATGTAAGGCTCGATTTAATGTCTGAAAGACCTTTCATATCGCCAATGATTCACACTGAATTCACATTCCCCTATTGACCTCATGTATCCTGTGACAGCATCTCCACTGGTAGTAAGTATTCGGCAAGACAAGTAGTATGACTGCAACCGCCTGAGCACAAAAATGTTTCCGAATCTAGTGTACATGTGGAAATCTTCGAAGACGTATTTTGTGCGACGTTCACTGACACAACGATACGCAGAAATCGACATTCGTGGCAGTGTCCGATATTCAGAAATAAATGAGTTTGTAGTCATTTCATGCACTTGATAAGCACACTCCTCAACTTGGTTTGGACAAATATCTATGAGAGAATAGCAGGAGCAGTAGTGCGAATCTGAGATGCATGTGAAACTTGTTGTATCAAATTTCATATATATCATAGATCAACATGACATCCTTCGTTGATTTTGATGAACAGCCATTGGAATGTATTCTTCATTGTACAGGTATTCGACTACCTGACTCTCTGTCTACTGACCATTTCAGGATTATTCGCAGCTGGATGTTCATTGGGCGACTGAGGAGGCATGATCACTGCCAGTGTGGGTCAGTGTGACATGTGTTTGATGAAAACCTGCCACCTATGACCTTCACTGAATCGACCACATGTACACAGTCCTATTCGACAGGAATCACATAATTGCCTCTACAAGTCACTTGGATAATCTGTACACATTTATGTATCAGTGAATGATTCTGAACGGCGAGTTTGATGCGTGGTTCAGAGAAACAGGTATATCTCAACACTTTCTGCCTTCATGCTCATCTGAGTGTTGAAATTATATGTGTACAATGTGCAAGTCAAGGTGGAATCCCACGCTCCTGTCAACACCATCGAAATTCCACCCAGGTAGGAACGAATATTCATGCAATTATCTTCATATTATCTTCAAGAGTGGACTTCTGTCTTCTCTTGCGATGAATTTGTGAGAATGAAGGTGTGTGTGGTTTGTGATCTGTGCGAAAGCCTGAGTACAGAGGAGTGACCACATAATTATTAGTAGTAGTATTACTATTACTATATTTATCCCTTGTGTCCCTAGTGGAACACAAGGCTTCAGTAGCACGTCGCCATTTCACTGTGTTCTCCGTAATCTTTTGAACCTGGCTGCACTACTCCACACAAGCTTCCACTTCTTCCACACATCATCTCCTCCATGTCACCCTCGCGTCGGACGCCCGACTCGTCGTTTCCCATTTGCTTTCCACTCGAGGACCTGGCGAAAGTAACTGTTCGGCTGTCCCGATTTCATTATTTTGGCTTGCCTTGATCGCTCCTTATCTCTTCATTAGCAGAGATGTGATTTCAAGGTCCATTTGAGTGTCTCCATCAATGCAGGGGTATTCAAAGATTGTCAGAACTCGGAATTTCTCCCATCGACACACATGGAATTTAGCAAATCGTGTGTGCTCTTCCATCTCACGTTTGCACAACTCACAGATTTGACCAGTCACATGGTAGGCACATCAGCAAATCAAGGAACTGACAGGATTTATCTGCAGATTAAATTGTAACAGTTTGCATGATTTCATCACATCTGAGAAGCAGTTGACAGTCACACAAGCATGTTGATTGAGAGGAAGTAGAGAATGAATTTAATTGAAATGTGTACTCTTCCATTCGTGTGAAGTGCGGAGACGTGAGTGACTGAGGTGAATATAATAGGGAATGCAGTGAGATCTGGTGGGTGAATGATTGAATCTCGTGCTTTGTGCAGGCTCCTTTCTTGATGTACTTTTGTTTATATGAATTCAGAACACCGACTGTTTTTTCATGTGTGTGTGTTTGTCACGCACACGGAATTGAATGTGAAAGTGTCATCAATAATTTTGTGTTTCCACGCATAAATTGATATGTATGGTGTGGGAAAAGAAGGAATGCGTGGCAGATTGAGATGTGCTGGTGTGTAAATGGCACACTGGAGAATGAATGTGGTGAAATGGCAATGAGGAGTTGAGGTGACAACTGGAGACGTGTACTATCCATGTGTCCTACCTTCACTGCAGTGCAGTGCAGTGATGGAGCAAGTATACTGAAAATGTTAAAATGATGAGGAAGAGCAATTTGTTGAAAGGAGTGTTATTCAGTGAAAATGAAATGGTGGGTGATGAAACACCTACTGACCTAACTGAGACTCTCGATACTCAGCTTAACGTCAGACTGTTTGACTGATTCTCAATTTCTGAAAATAAATTAGACAGTCAACAGAGCCGATCACGACGACTGTATTACGAAGTGACTCGCCTGAAAACCTGGTGTTCTGCATCAGTCAAACGTGAAAGTGAGACGAATAAAGCTGATTATCTGGATGCACGGAGTTAGAGAGAGAAGGTAAAGTGCACAGCAGATAACTAACATGTTTCAGCTTGAAGCAGTCACAACCATTGTTAACAAATTCACAGTGACATGATTACAAAGACAATAGTTTAATTTCAGGTGATGCCGTAGATCTTCACATCATCTCGTTTTATGCTATACAAATGAGATGAGGACACCAGTTTATTTCATCTCGTTGTGTGAGTGACACACACACACACACACACACACACACACACACACACACGGGGAGATGAACTTGTGAAAGTGCATTATCATACAATCTGTAGTGGAAAGTTAAAGATTGTTCATATGAATAATAATAATAATAATATTAATATTAATATTATTATCACCTTCATTGTAGTCATGTATATTTACACTCTCAGTGTTGTTGCTGTTGAAAACACAAAGCATATGTGCAGATGATGAAGGTAAGCAATAGCTTGAACTAGTTAAATATTGCTGATATGATGGCATGAATAATAGAAGATACTAGGTCAATGTATCAGGATCGTTGGTGACTCGGATTTCGAGTCACTGTGGTTTATTTGAACAGCCTTAGTTGAGTTGTGGACATGACAAATTGAAGTGGAACACATCGTAGGTGAGATGTCTCTCAATGTGAATAGGTGAGACTTTTGGTGTTGACAGTGTATATGTGAGTGGATGTTTGGTGTCAGTAGATTGGGTGATGCCTCAGAGCCAGTGACACCTTCTGTATACAGGGGATATAACAGGCCATGCAAGTTGAAGCGTGCTAGGCATTTAACGGTGTAGACATTCTGGTGAATAAAGAAATTGAAGTACGGAATAATGTGTGAGAGGCTGAGGTGTTAGTTGATGGAGAGTGGACTTTGTCATGTTAGGCATTTTGGAAGATGAATACCACTCCTCCTCTACTCCAGTATCTTCAGTCTTCTCTTCGTTGCTTTACATGGCATGAACATTCCAAACAACTAGCAGGATGATACGATCAGAAATTTCTACTGCTGTAAACAAGCGAAAACCTATACTGTACGAACACGTCTTACTGGGAAAACATCTCACTGTTGACACCAAATCGAAACATGACAGCATCACAGAAAACTTGAAGACGAGGCTATCAGGATCCGAAAGCAGAACTCGTTCATCGCTTACCTCATAGTCCTCTGTTCCTTTTGGTGACTGGTTCGTTGGCATCTAGAATACACGCTTGAGTGCTTTCGGCACGCCGATGTGAGCATATCGGAATAATAGTTTCCGTAGACTTGAATATTATCAAGCAAACCATGGGACAGACTGTAAAACGCAACCGTGAACTCAGTAGATTACAGAGACAAAATGGAGCAAAGACATATATCTAAAGCTCTGCAACCGGATATACAGCTAAGTGAGGGTACACTAATGCGACACAGAATCTCATCGAAATTTCGCCGACATGTTTGAAAGCTGTAGGAACAGGAGGTATGCTTACAGTCGAAGTACAAACAGTTTGGGAGAGCAAATGAAGTGTGTGCTTAAAGGGGGTGTGCGTATCATCTTTCTACTCAACGCCTGTCGTGAAAGATTGAGCATTCTACTTGATTGACCTGAGATGCAAATGGATTTCATTTCCTAGTCATGACAGTTTCTTCATGCCAACGTTCATTTTAAATTGGTCGACCAGCACAGACTGTACTATTTGTTTTGTAATCATCGTTGTCTTCCAATGAGATGCTTCATATAGCCTTCTGACATGAGAAATGCAGCTCTCAGCAATGAAACAGGGATGCTAGTTCGACAAAAATCAACATTTACTGAAATACTCAAACACATTTATCTCTCCCATGCCAGAGAATCCATGCTATGTCCTTCTCCTTCTCCTTATCATCTCATTTGTCCAATGTACTTGTAATATGTCTAGCCTTCCAACAATCACATCATCACAGCACGAGTATTTGTAAAAGTTCAGTCATTCGTTGTCTTCGTCACCCACGTCCTTTCCTTGCGTTAACGAGAAGAACAACACTAGTAATGGTGATAGTGATAACAAGAATGCAGCTGACGACGGCACTAATAATAATGCCAAGAATAACCACTGATATTTCACTACATTTTGTATCATGATGACACGCACACACGTTCATACGAGTTCACTCCCACGTATTTCACGGTGAAAGAACTACTGTCATCATCTCATTCACTTACACGTCAACTGAACATCTGCTGCATTACCTCATACTACTAAGAGTTATCATGTTTGTGACCAATTCACTGTGACTTTGTCATCAACTGTATCAACCAATCCAAACCAGCTAGGCTGTCTGTGAGTACTGCATTGCAGTGCATCGTCTCTAGATTTATGCACCTGGATAATCAGCCTTTTTGTGTCCCTTCTCTATTTGATTCACAGAGAAATCACATGTTTTCAAAACAATTCCTTCATTCAACAGTCACTCGTAATAGGCTTCGTTGACTGCCTTTTTCAATTCAAGTAAGTGTGAGTAAGTTGAAGTTTCTCAAGTCACACTGAACACTGGCTGTCTTGGTTGCTTCACCAGTTGTTTCATCTCGAACAACTTAGTCCTTTCGTAATAACGCTCATTTAACAAAACTGAAGCTCTTCATCACTTCAACATTGTCAGTGCATTCTGTGTGCTACTAACTATTTGTGAGTAGTATGAAATACGGCGAATGTACCACAAAAGTGGTCTCATCCCATCAACTGCAACCAATGACACGGTCAGCACTGTAGAATATGCATCACTATGCTAGCCGCTTACTCTACCTACCCTCTGCAGTGAACAACGTGAAAGCTCACAATTTGAATCGATTTCACATTCTGAAATTTGTGATGTGAGATGAGAGAGAGATATTCGAACTGCCTCAGAAAAACAACAACAGACAATGGTATAGGTGGGAACCCGTGTGCAATCGAACCTGTTTACAGCATACCCTTCCCACTTTTAACCATCATTCAGAGAATTGGGCATCGACCTAGGGAACTAACTCCATGCTCATCAATCGTGCTGCTGCCAAGATCACACAGAAGCAATAAAGGTGACTGAACAGAGTGTTTTGATGAATGAATTCAGTCTACTTTCAAAATTGAGTGGCATTCGATACAATTGAAGTGTTTTTCGAAAAATGAAGAAGAGATGTGAAACAGAGGAGTGAATATCTGCATATTGAGGTGTGCAGGTTTTGTTGAAGGGATATCACAGCTAGTATTTCATCGAGGTGAATATTTGATTGACAATGCATTCGGCAGATTTATCTCCATTTCCATTTGGCACCAGGAAAGATCGCGAATGTTTCACGCGTGGATGTGTGGATCATTTTCCATTCAGTTGAATTCTCTTTCTACATTGGGAGCTCTGAGATTGTCAAGTGTGGTGTGGTTTGGTGTGTGTGTTGTGGTTTGGTGTGGTGTGGTGTGCATATCTAACTTGTGCATGTGACTACTTCATCTGAAGGATGAAACTGTGTGCTTGAGAAAATGCTGTCTTCCGTTTTCTCGTGCTCAGTCGATTGTGTCGCTCTGACTGTTCATATGTGAACAACATCCATGAGACCACAGTTCCTGGACAGCCAAATCATTATCATGTCGAGCATTACTATAGTGATGTTCAGTAATTAGAGCATGATAATTGATTCGGAGTTGAGAGGTGCCTGTCAGTATTCGAGTTATGACTACCAAATCATATTCACATCAACTCATGTCATGGCTAGCAGTTTTAGAGTTGCATACCGTCAATTGATATTCTCCTATTGAGATGGAATATCACGTATGAGGTTGGTGGAATCATTGTCAGCTGCACATGCAAAGGAGATCAATAGAGCAGGGACGAAGGAACCGACTGCTGCACACATCAATGTGATGCTCTCTCAACGTGAGTGAAGCAAACCTACTCAGTTCAGGCTGCTTTGATGGAAACACTGATGAAAATGAAGAAGTGATATGCAGAACTGCATTGCTCATGTAACAAGCAGATAAAAGCATAAAGTTAACATGAAAGTGAATGAGATTTTGAAATTGTAAGAGTGGAGGATGATGCTTCTTGATACTGTAGGACTTTGGAACTTACCCCATTAAATGCTACCATCTGACGTTTGTGTCACTTCACCAAGTGCTACATATTGGTACCTGAATCCTATATCACCACTGAAGAAAGCTCTTTCACACGTGTGTCTACAACGTGACACGATTTCCGAGGAGCAGATGGATGCCACGGCGATCGACTCCTCTATACGATATCTCATGATGTCTCATTCATTCATGGTAAGCTTAGAATACACTGTCTCGTAAAAAAACAATAGTTGTCTGCAAATCCTCAGGAGATTTTCAGTCGAGGCACTTCATTCCCCGTAAGCAGCAGCAGTTAAGTAAAAGGCATCCACAACCTCTTCTCAATACTCAGCAGAGTGTGTACGCGAATCATCATCCACGATGAGTGAAGAAACCGTGAAGATTCTTGATGGAAAGTGTCTCATCACAGGAATTGATCGTCCGTGAATCCATGCTTCCACGATTACTGCTCATTTGCTGCGAACATCTAAGCTCTTCATATCAAACCGTTATTTTCATGCTCTCTGCTTTTACTTCACTTGGCACTCAAGTATCCATGTCACCTCACCACCGATATATACCAAATGCCAGTCATTTCTTGTCTTCATTGACCTACTCATCTCATTCTCTCTTCTCAACAACAACAACAACGACAACAACAAAAATGTTGTGGATGGAAACAGTCAGTGAAGGTGACGCTGATAATAATATTGAAGCAAAGAATAATCACTGTCATTTCATTGCAATGTGTGTGATAATGACATGATAACAAGTCCATGTGAGTGTCTCATACGTCTCACGATGAAGTAAACTGGTGTCCTCATCTCTTTCACAGTTGTGTAAAACTACCTACAACAAATAAACATCCACCTGATAACCTTAAGCTAATAAAGTGAAAGATATTTCATGAAGAAATGTAATGACAGCTACATTACCCTTAAATTCACACTTATTATCCGGCACACTGACTTTGTCGTAGTCAATAATGCCAGCCATTTCTCCATGCTCAGTAAACGTCAAGAGAATGGGGTGTGTTGTGTTGCTCTGGAATTGTCTATCCTTTTCACTAATTATTCACAAATGTATCCCTGAGAAAATGATCACATTGAAAGGAGGGATATGCCTTCGTTACAGTTGTCTGTGTATTCCGTCATTATGAGTCAGCGTTGATCATCGGTTCAGTATAATTAGTCTCTGAAGCACCACAACTACTAATGCTACCACAGCAACAACCATCATTTGTTAGACGAACTCCAGTTGACGTGACTTGGTCAAGTATTCGAATGGAGAATATTCAGTCATTTTGTCACCAGTCATATTCTGCGTTGTCGAGTGCTGATTAGTCATTCATAGCTGCATGAAATACCATAGGGTTCGGCAGACGAAATGTTTGTAGGATTGTGAGTAAGGCTTATTATAGTGGCATTTTGAGCCCTCAAGCTCGCAAAAATAAGCTTTGAATTTTGAAGGATGCAATTGATCCAATGAAGCAGAAAAACTTATTTTACCAAAGCGTTGGCAACGATTACCCAGGTCAAATACATGGGTGAATGTAGTCGATCAGGATGAATGAGGACTTCCGAGCACAGACAGCGAGGTCAAAATTGGTAAATCTTAGTAAGATAAGGAATTTAGAAAAAGCTCAGCCATAGCTATGTATGTGATGAAACACAACTACACAGTAGGATGGGACGTGGTAAAAATTCTTAAAACTAAGATATCAAGTTGGAAGGAGAGATTGACAGCTGAATCTTTGTTTATCGTATCATCATTTAATACGTGTAACAGGAATGACTCAGCACCTGTTCTGGATATATAGAAAATCTCACTATCCATATCATCACAAAGGGGGTGAGGAAATTAGCATTATATAAAGGATAACTCAAAGTTGTGTAGTTATCTCAATATGACTATAGACAATAAATTATGTCTGAAAGGTAATCCAGTAAACGATACTGTCACAATTTGTGATAAATCTAATAAATCAATAGAAGTGGAATCTCCGAAGCACTTTTAGAAATATTTTGGCTGGAAGTAATTGTAATAAAGAGAGAATCCCATATTATAATTACTGAATAAGCAACGAATAATGAAATAAGGTGCCTGAAATGAAAACTATCAATGGGGTTACTAGTTCAGGATTAAATGATGCCTTCAATTACGTTAATAGGCAGAAAAAAAAGGTTAATTGAATTGTCAATACCTCTTCGGTCAGATGACAAACGTCCAAATATACTTTTATTGACTTTTAAGAACTCACCATTTCCCTTAGATAAAAGATGATTTTGTTGTGAGGACATTATGTGCCTAAGATCATGAGGGACTAAAAAAAGATTTATGATACATGTTATCGAACAAACTTTTCATGTATATCTTTTCATTTTCAATTGAAACTTTCATAAAAATAGAGAAGATTCAATATAATATTTTACCCTCATATACTCCACATATGCTTGTTTCCACCAAAGTTTTAGTTAATGTGATAGCCTTACTAGCAAGAGGTCAGTTTACTTTACCGAATAGCAAAAAGATTTCTGTTAACGGCATTCGAAAACTCTCGGTTTAAGCAAACCGATAATTAAGGTTTGAGAAACTGCATTAATAGGCCAATCTCAGCTACACACAAGGATAAATAAGTTGATTTTGTTATTTGGCTAAATAAGACAACTTTATGAATCTGATTATCTCAGACAGTCGTGGTTTGACAGACTTGTGTTGATATTGATTGATGATTAGAGGTGGAACGAAGATCTTGGCGGTGAAAAGATTCGAACCTGGAGGTCACTGGTTCGATTCCCACCGTGGTTCAGATTTTCCTTACACCTTCAGCCATCAACCAGTACTTAGACAACTTTAGTTGAATGACGGGTGTTGATTCACAAATGTTGTGACCTTCTTTAATGACTGCTTGAAATCCTCTGGATTTCAAATAGAAATGAAGCACTTAACACTGGTCAAAACTTTTACTCACTTTTATTTATATTACTTTTATAAGGATAAAGTATTAAAATAGTTTTCTTTTCAGAGGTTTGTGAAGAATAGTCGTCAGATTTTAATCTTGATGGTCTTTCAGTTCTTCGGATGATAGAATATATAAGAAGATAGAAGAAATTGTAATGCAACGTCAAAATATGAACAAAGTGTAACGGTTTACATCTTTGTATTTGAAACATTATTAACCATTTCAGACCTTTCTAGAAAGACATTCCATATTGAATTTGCCTCCTCAATCAAACTAATAATTATGCGTATGATCACGCATCATTTTTTGAAACGTTGCCATGTACTGATTGATAATTATAAAAGGTTTCAGAGATGTAAGGCTTCTGTGAAGGAATTGGACCATCCTATTCCATACTGTAATCATTTTCAAAAGATATTATTCATCTTCTAAGCATTCTAAGGATGATAGGAATATATAATAAAAGCATAGAATACAGTTTTTAATGTTAGTCATGTATTGTAAGTGTTTCATCTCACATAATCTTATAGGTAGACTTTGATTTATTTTAAGCCATAAAATATTCAACGAAATCTTAACTAAATAAACACGGTTAATTACTAAATTTCGAAAATTTTTTGTCAATTAACTCACTACTAAACATGTTTATTGCTTGTTATTGTTTTTGTTGTTGTGTTTTTCTAGGAGTTAGGAAAATGAAAAGATAAATAACAGGGAAATAGAGAAGTGATTAAGATAGTATCCTTCACTCATAAACACATAATGAAATTACAGCATCTTTAAATTTTGTCCCTTCTGAATATTTTTTTTTGCATAGAACTTTTTGTTCTCTATGTGCATGGATCTCAGTAGAATTGGAAGTGGAACGTGTATATGCTTTTTAGTTGTGTATACCAGTATTTACGTCCATCTTTTTTCTATCGAATACATCTTGAAGCGTTGTAAACACCCACATTATATGTACATCATATTTGTGGACCAGTAAGTTTTATTAGTCTTCTCCTCTTTTGCACATCATGCTTTGGCATAGTTCATTACAAGCTGAAACTAATCTTTTCATAGAGGAATTCCTGTTGTCCATAACGGTACTACACAAATTAAGAAAATTTGTAGATAATAAGATGATTCTTATCCGATATGTTTTTTGCATATTACTTCTTTATTTATTCATTGTACACAACTTAATGAGAATTGACAATTAAATCAGAATAGTCATTAAGAAAAATTCCTGTTTGTTACTACCATAGTACTGACTAATAATTAAGTAGTATATTTGGCAGTAAGACGTCAACGACAACAAAATCAAAAATGGATGACCAAAAGCAATAAAGATCTTTATCAGATAGATCTTGACAACGCTAAGGAAAATAGCCGTAACATTAAAATTAGCCACAGTGAAGTATGGACAAAGTGTAAATGAAGTCATGACATCTTATTAAGACGAATATCATCACTAGGGTTACTGATTATGGTGTATAGTAGTGGCTTTATGCGAAATCAATAGTTTCGTAGTAGCTTCCTTCATCAGCCGCTCTAACTTAAGTTTAAGAATCTCCGAAAACAACTTATTTGTGGAAAATGACTGCATTCTTGTTTTCAGGATTTCTGGAATTCAGTTAAAAACACTAGGCTCAAATTCCGCGAATTGTTATTTATCAGTTGTACCATCATTACATAGCGTTTTAATGGGTAGTAAAAACATGCTTTACCATAGAAAAAATGAATTGAGTTAAAGTTTTAGACAGCTCAACATGCATTAGTTACTATTGAATGTCACCGACTCACTGTTTTGGGCTTGAAAATAGTAGGCCTAGAAGCACAAGAATGTTTAAAATTATATGCTTTCCAACGAATGCAAGGCAGTTCATCTTAGTGACTAGTAGCGGAATCCATGATGTGTTTCGTCTTATTTAGGATTCATCAGCCGGACATACATACACTCCAGTGAGTAATGTTGTTCCCACTAAGACTGAAACCCACCATCCATCGCTCCAAACGCCAAAGGATTATCCAATATCTTCTATCCATATAATTATAACATAATGAATATCCAGGTAGTGTTCAGGTTTCCGCATGGGAGTCCATCTGGCAATAAAGGTCGAGTAATTCCACCCAGTATACTGACGATAAATTAGAAACATAAATCAACACCAAATAGTACCCAATGTAGAAGAGGTAACTATCATGTTTCATTGTCCTATTGGGAACGCTTTAGCGTTTGAAGTGACGGCTACTGGGTTTGAGTCTTAGCGGGAAGAACGTCAGACTGAGGACACAGTGGGATCCATCCGACGAGTCCTAAATAAGAAGGAACATGTGGCCTGAGCCCCACCACTAGCCACTGAGTAAACTATAATATGTCAAAAGTACTTGGTAAGTCTTCTAAAAGCGACTAATGGATAAGCTTATGCGCTAAAATAAGTTGTTTTTATCTGAGTATTGAAATAACATACTTTTATTATAGTGATACTTGTAACTTCCCGTTGTTATACAGGGGCGAACGGCTTGACTTCTGCTGGTAGATGGGCTCCTCCGTGGATGCCTCTATACTGCCGGATATTCATGATGTTATACTGATCTTGGTGACTAGCAGAAGAATAGAGGACGCATGTTTTAACCTTGGGTTCAGGTACATCCAGCTGACGATTCTCAACTAGAAAGAAATACCCGTCCTGGATTTCTGTGCTAGTCACCAAGATCATGTACGCAATTGAAAGTGATTTTTTTACATTTCTGGTTTGGAAGCCTTATAAACTGTAAGTATTGTGGTTGTAATAAGCCATATTCAACAGGTTTAGGTTACGCTGAGTATAAGTATTTATCCTTTCAAATTCTAACAAAATTGAAAATTATCTGATTTATAACTATATGTTTCCCGTATATGTAGGAGTATAGGAGTATTCTTTCTATTGGCTTACTGATTCCTTTTCCAATTGTCTTAACAAATTTTGACTTTATTTTTATTCCTTTGTTTCTCTTCTTGTTTCTGAATTACAGTGATGCTCAGTCTGACAAAGTGAATCAACCCTTAGTAGTCTATATTCGATATTTCAGTTGGTGGATACCCATCTAATCTTTAAGGACTCCCTTAGGGATGCAGAACATTTTTATTGTGAATTGCAAAGTTCAGTAGGATATGAAATTGGTTTCGGCAAGTGGAAGGGTCATATTTTTGTTGAAGAGAGATAAATGGATAGATCTAAAACACTTTATACCTCAAATAGCTATGACGTACAGAAACGATGGGCTATGAAATAACTGGGTATGTAGTTGAAGTCTGCTGATCGAACAGTCTAAGTATTACTGAGAAGACTTTTGTTGCTGTGCTTCAGCTTTAACTTGGTGCATATAAAAGTCAACTAAAGAGCTGTTTTCGTACGACCTGGTGGCCATCTTCAAAAAGCATGTTAGAAACCAAATAGGAGTCGCACTACTATATGTCTTCAGAAGTGTATTGATATCAGTTTGATAAAGTTTGTTAACTGCTGTGCTGTTTGAGAAGTTTTATAAACAACAAGTAACAAGTAGCAGACAACTGCTTTAGCAAAATAGGGCTATTGTCAAGTAATAATTTGTGAGTTACCAGCTGTTCACCTTGATTTCACTCAGAGATACTCGGCTTATAAGTAGTGGTGAATACCGAATTTCTCTGTCTTTAGTTATAAAAGTAATTAGCTGTTGATGAGATTTCATAACTACGCCAAAATAAAAGTTTAAAAGCATATAGCATAGATGCCTTCGTTGATCACAAAATATTACTCTAATGTCCTGTTAAATCAACCGCACCAACAAAGGTCTAAAACCTCATCAATTGACTCCACTCTTCTGTGAAAATCTCTGCACATAACTTCTAGTTGAATGGCGCGGTTTCACTGTGGCATACAACCTATGGCATGGAGTCAGTGATAATCACGCTCCTGAATTCTCATCATATTGTCTACTTTTAATGGCCATGTTTCACAGACGTACAGTAGAGCAGGGCAAACTGAAGCCCAGTACACCTGACCGTTAAAAAGCAGTCAGAAATTATGGTGGCAAAATGAACACGACCCCTTTTTGTCCTGTGCTAGATTTCCTCAGTCAGTGACCCATCAAGGACTGATTCTACCTCGCAGTTAAGCAAATTGGTCAACACATTCAAATTGGAACATTTCCTTCGTGCACTTTAAGAAGACCATATTAGCAAGGAATTATTGAACAGAATAGATGTGATTATCGAAAAACCTCATAGCTGGCGACAGATTCGTTCATCACTGTCTTGAAAGTTTTGGACGTATTTTATTGGCAGAGATGATAAGAACTTGCAGGAGGAGTTATAGTTTATATTTGCAAGAGTATAGAGTAGATTGCATTTGCTGAAGAGGGTTCATTCACACGTCTCGTAATCCTTTTCGATTATCTAACTAAATTTCACCTGAAAGTAACGTGCTGTTATTTCATACGACTTCACTTTTATGATCCATTAAAACAGTCTACACAGAAGTATATGAGAGCTTTTATAAGTGTCAGCATGCTTTAGAAAAAGTCATTAACTATTGCTTTCAAAGTAAAGTGTTATGGCATGTTTCCAGTGCACGTAGTTTGTGATTAGGTGTCTTTGTTAAAATGTTTGCGTTCCAGAATTCTAAGTAAGCGGTAAAAGTATTTCTTGGTTACCTAGACGATCAAGAGAAATATTCCCTTTTTCATAGTCATTTCATTTAAACTCTTTCAGAAGGTTCGTAGTTATTAAGTAGTCGCCACGGTATCAGGATGAAGCTTTCCAAGCACATTTTTCAAGGAATCAATCATCAGAAGCTTTTAATGCTCTTTCAAATCAAAAAATCTTTGCCTAGTACTGAAGTTCATTGGATAAGCTATGACTAGAAACATTAATAATTATCATCTGTACTCTGCTATTTGACCGCAATCGTGATATACTCTGTTGACTAATGTCCCTCTGTAGACTTATTTGTTCCTTATCTTCATCATATTCCTGTCATGCCACACTACGGTAGATGTTCCCTCGATTACCCGACTTCAAATTATAGTTTAGCTGTACTGAAGGGGAACATTTGTTGGAGAAACGGAGGAGTTATTCAAACAGCATGTTTACTGATTCTCACTCTTTCTTGGACAGTAACTTTACATTGCAGTCTGTGTCTACTTGAAAGGATCATTGAAGATGGTGGATAAGTTGTTGCGGTACCCTGAAGTATACACTGGTGACTTTTTCTTTGCATGGAGCTATAAATTTCGCAAAAGCGATTTAGATTTGAAAATGCCTCCACCACAGATCATTTAACATCAGTAATATACAAAGCCCAGAAACATTTCTAAAGTTTCAAAACAGTAAATTTTTCATTTAACTTAAAGAAACTGGGACCTCTGCAACTTTAACAGATCTATATTCAAGTGCCTAGTAATAAAAAATCAACGATAGACTGCCAAGGAAAACTTATCGAAGAGTAAACATTCTAGTGAATTTAGACGTAAGAGCAGTTCAGTAATTCACCAACACCCTGCTAATCTAAGGAGTATCGTAGCATCCGCATAAGAGCCTATCTGTCAACAGGACTCAAACGATCCCAACCAGTACATCAACAGAAAATCATAAGTATCAGTTAAAAACAGCTGATACTCACAGCATAAGTGGTGTCTATCTTACCCCAGCCGCCTAGAGGGTAACATTCTGGCGTTTGAAAACGATGGGTAATGGATTCGAGTATTAGTGGGAACAACACTCACTGTAGTGCAAGTACATCCAGCTGACAATTCTGGAATAGGATGAAACATAGGTCTTGGGCCCCTCTGCTAGTCACCAAATACACTACAATATAATAGGAGTAACAATTACCACCACTAATTTTGTTGACATCAATAACAATGTATACGAATTCATTTGGAACCGTGTGCTCCGGTACATCACTAATGGATTGAAATGCATGTTTCATTACATCTAAACGACTGATGTTAGTCATCCTACCAAAATAGAGAGTTTCAATACATTTAGGAACAGTGAAAAAAGTATTCTATCACGATGCCCAAGTTATACCCTTATGTTAACAAATATCCTATATCAGAAATGTATTGTTAAACTTACACCCCTTTAAAGTAGTGATTAACTTCCCTTCTTCCCGAATGAAAATTATTGCCATACTTTACACCTTTTGTAGCTTCTCGGTGCTATTGGATAAAAAATATGAAATGTACACATTGGGAGGAAAAGCACAATGTTTCTAATTGGTTGATAAACAAATAATCATAAAGGATTAGGAATTAAAGATATAGGTGCGTAGTATTACAAACTTCAAAGTTGAATGTGAAATTTATTATGTGAGAATTTGTGAAATTCAACACAGATCTGTTTAACTCTACTGTTCGTTATCGCAAAAAGTGGTTACTTTGAAACATCATTTGCTAAGTTGTTTACAAAAACAAGGTGTAAATTATCACAACATTCTGTATAGAAAATCTAAACTATGTTTAATAATAGTTTCCAGTTGACCGATGACCAAAACAGAATCAAGGAACCGTATTCTTCATCAATAAATACTATCAACACTTATACGGATAATCATTGTACTAAGTTTGATTGTGATGGAGACATTTATCATCTTAGGCACACAACAAATGATTCCACATCAAGTTACCATAGTCTTTGGACACCAGTCTGTGATGAAGTGAACTGTCCGATAAAAGAATATTCAAATGTAACAGCTAATTACGGAAATTACATGCTCCCATCTGCTTCCTGCAATATGGAAAGTGGTTCTCATATTGATCTAACAGAAATACTTACTGAGAAATATGATGAGATGAAAAAGTCATATATGCCTAAAGATGTGAATCATGGCACTAATGATCATATAACAAGCGATGATTCTTGGAAGTTGCAGAGTATGAAAAAGATATCAGTTTCACTTGAAAATGCCTCTCTGTGGGCGAAATTTGATAAGTTAGGCACTGAGATGATTGTAACTAAGTGCGGAAGGTAAGTTGTTTCACTCTGATGCATGTGATTTATTGTCAACTTAAGGTTTGACTTTCATCCAATGTGTTACTGTCTACAATGTATTGAAGCTTATTGCCAATCAACAGTAGCCTTTACTCAACAGCACCATTATACATGCTCACTGTGAAATTTGACAGTCCTATACTCTGTTTCTCACAGGGTTGTGAACATCTATTGGAGAGGAGTTTGGGAGTTGTAAGAAAATGCAGTTCAGTTCTTTAGGGTTCTCAGTGATACTTCAATTAATGTTGGTCGATCATAGAAACTGTTTTCACATCATAATGCTGTAAGAAAAGGCTGTAGCTATGGGAATATTCATCTTGTACTTTCTATCAGAAGGGATTACTTATTGTAAAGACACTTCACCAGACAGCGAGATTCATGAACAGTTAAATTAAAACAGTATTACTACTTTATTTGCATTTAGAACAAAAAGTACACTGTATTCATCGCTTGAAAGTGTTGGAAGTAAGTCTTCAGTTTCAGAAATAGTTTTGTGATGAACTGATGGTTGCTTGTCTCCTATTAAAAGTTATTTTGTCTTTACATCGTTCAGCACTGAATGCACTTGAAATTTAGGGTTTGAAACAGAGGCTAGGCAAAGTATTGCTGAATCGATTAGATTCAAATATCATGGGGCGATTGCCCGTGTCACAAAATCTTGAGCCTAGTGATAAAACTCGTCAGTTTAATATGGTAAGGGAAACAGTAAGAAGACTAAGGGCCTGATAACAGAATACTGAGACGTTTTGCTTTAGGCCATCATTATTTGTCATTTGGGTTCCTAGTGTAACATAGGGTATTTTAAGTAAGCAGCATTGTACGATTGTAACTTTCGGTCCTTTGGAGTTGAAGCTTGCTGTCATGATCCTGATCCTGCAGTGGGAGATTGGTTCACACTGCATGAGAGAGAGAGCCTTTGATGCTGTTGGGGACATCATGATAGCCACTCCATAACTCAGTGTGCTCGTGGTTGTCGTCTGAGTGACAATATCGGAGAAGATTATTGACTCGTCTCCAGTTGACAGTTTCGAGAGTTCACTTCCATTCCATCTACAGATTCCTCACAGATTCCAAGCCCATCTATGCTATACCTTCTCATCTCTTTTGCAATCTGGCAGCCTTGCTAGGTTCAAACATAGTGCGGACATTCCATGTCCCCATGTTTACTTTCGCTTTCATCGAGAGAAGGGGAGACAACACATAGGCCAACTAGCTTCCCGAAGGCTTTCAACAGCCGGCGTCATTTCATCTCTCCGATTCCAGCGAGGACTAAGTTTTTTTGTCATCTTTTTTGAATTTCTTTGTGCTTTGAAATTTTTTAGCGGCTGGATTAACTTTCCGGGGTAGGGTTGCTAGCCCCACACCCAGCCTTCTCTCTTTATCCGAGCTTAGGACCGGCTAGCAACTAATGAACTAGTAAACTAGGCGTGGTTTCTGCTTTAGATTAAGTTGGCTCTATTGCGTCATAACGTTTTAAGCGACGAACAGAAGTATAACAACGATAGTTTGCATTGGATAATTTGTCACAGAATTCACACTTAAAGAATAGCATATAAAAGAAGTGAAAGTATATATTTGTCAAATTAATTGCTTGGATAAACGGACATCACAGATTGCTAAACAAACCCAAGTGATATGTTCTTATATTGTTGTTTTTCTCACTTCATTAAACTTAGATGTTTTATTAATTGGGTCAAAATTTTGTAGTGTAAGAAGCTGCCCCATGACAGTCGATTCTGTCAGTGCCACAACTGTCAGTCAGAGAGTTTTCGATGAGAGAATGGAAAATAATGCTGGTAAAATGATGCATTTCATATACCTCATTACACCGATCTAGTTTTCCTTTTTCTAACTGTGAATAAAATCATTTTGGAACTAAGTATTTTTGAACTTACTACTAAATAAGACGTGTAAATTGCAATTAGATGTCCGACTTAAGTCATCACTGAACTGCTTGTTTAATACACACCTTAGTTTATATGTGCTTTCCCAATGATCAAGTTTCTGCAAATGTTGGTTTCATAGTAAGCAGTTACTCCTTATGCTACATACGGATACGGGAACCTCTGAGCAAAACAAAGACATGGAATTCACTGTAAAGGATACCAAGAAATGTGAAATCTAAGAGGATGAAACCTGGAATTTACTTCATTAGGGCATCTGCAAAAACTGCCCTCTTGAACATTTACAGCATTTAAACTAAGATACTCCAAATCAAGTAACCAAGTTAAACTTGTTATTATTCTCAACGACACAATTTTTATTCACTCTTATATGATACGGTGTAGAGTGAGTTTCTGTCTTTCAAATGGTAAAATCAGTGGCTTAAACCACTAGGCTGGTAAGTCGAATACCGCTGGTTCGATTCCTAACACTATCCGATTTTCATTTCATCCTTAACTTTCACCCAATATGAATAAGTTTTATGTTCCAGCTTTTCTTATAAAATGACGAATTAACTGGCAGAAATTAGGTTATTAAAAATTATCTTATTTCTGCATCCACAGAAGGATGTTTCCAAATTTTCATATTCGTCTAACTGGACTGATTCCTGAGGTGCACTACATGCTTGCATTGGATTTTATACCATGTGATGAAAAACGCTATCGTTATTCGTTTCGTACTTCAAGTTGGGTACATGCAGGTTAGTAAATTAGTACAATGTCTACACTAAAACACTTTTTGCATATTTTTCCCTTGGAACACTTCATTAGGTGTTTGATTTGAGAAGATTTTTATAGCTAAGCAGCTTTGAGACCACCTAAAAAAAATGACACCGCTATCAAAATTTAAATGACAAAGTTTCAAACCAAAACCTTCATACCGAATTGTCTTTCCTTTTACTGTTTACTTTAAAACAAAATAGTGTTATTAGAAGGATAAGGCGAGAAGATCTTAACGCCTCAACAAATCCCCTTTGTGACGCTTTTGTAACAACGAACCTTATCTCTCAGATGAACTCAGGGTACAGTTCATTTTAAGATAGACAGAAGGCCACTGAAGTACTTACATTGTTTATCTGACTGGCATGCAAGTGAAAGGTGTGGTTTATAGTCAAAAAGGAATAAAAGTGTTTTAAGTGTAAAAATATTTCATTTCAACATCAAAGAAGTTAGAAGAAACGATGGTAAAGGGAGAGGAATTTATAAAACTGTTGAAGTAGGAATAAAATCTTGAAAGGCAATCAACATTTTTCAAATATTACTGGTTTCTGCATTTGAAATATACGTTTATGGTCTAAGCGACAACTTATGATACTGAAGTGAGATGAACTGATGTAATAATCTTGGCAACTGTCGGTAAATTGCTTTAACATTTCTCATATGATGGGCCGTCTTCCGTCAGTATCTTTCTTATTTTATTGAACTATAAATTTTGCTTTCATATTTCGAGGTAGTTTTCTTCATCTGATACTGTTTCACCTCTTAATTGAAATGAAATGAATAATTTATCAATAAAAACAAGGGTTTTGTAATCAGTCGACAATGAAATCTTGGGTCAAAAGGAGAAAGGTTCATCCTTTCACTGAGAAGCTTGTAATAAGGAGTAAGACTGATTCTTATCTACTACTGAAGTGTGCTAACATATTTATGAGAACATTCTATGTAGTGTTGGACTTCAGTAAATGCGTAAACCATTCAGAATACCACCTTTAGGCTAATAAATATAAGTTATGTTTTTTCGCACAATTTTCTGAACTTGTCAAATAAAGCGAACTTCGTTGACACTATATTGATGATGCATATACCTAAAAAGCTTGCATTGTTTAGTTCTCAGGAACTATGCATACACAAGTGTTGCCCATTTCAACTGACCACAATCAAGTAAGGTAACAAATTTATCATGAAATTATTATGATAAAGGAAAAATCATCTTTGGGTTGTTGTATCTAGTATTCCCCATTATGATATTATTTGCTTCGTGAATGCCTTCCAGATAGTTTGTCCTACAAATTTTTAAGGATTACCAAACAGACTCTTTGAAGACAAAGAGGAGTATTCGATAACAACTATTACTATTACAACTATTAACGGTATTCAGAATTAGATCTAATGAGGGTGGAAGTATTTTTGCCATCTTTCAGTCATGGTCAAATTATTCCAGTTTGGATGCAAAGCTGTTTTCGAATAATAACAATTAAAACTCTCTATTAATTGGAAGTAAAAGGCTTCTTTTTAATAGATTATGTGGTATCAAGTTGTTACTCATCATGGAATGACATCAGTTGGAGCAACACTGGAAACTTGAGAGCACTGAACAGCTGTTTCGTCTTGGTATGAGACTCATCAGCAGTGCGGAACCATGACCTCATCCTTAGGATCAAATCCATGACTTTCAAGTTCCCTAGTGTGCGCGTTAACTATGAGTCACTCAGTCGGAATCCAACTTATCAGTTCACAACATAGCGCGACTATCACCCAATGTTATCACTGAGTACTTGTCTTCACGCCCACCAGATTATAAGGAGTCAAGAGTTAATAAAACATAGTCAGTCAAACGTTGTGCAGTTTGGAATAACTTACATCGCTAACCACTTTGTTCCAATAGTATCAAGCATATGAATTTATGAGTGAATGCTAAGTACTAGTCTTAATAGTTATATAGTAAAGGAGCAAAATAGCCGTGTAGTAAATAAACGTAGCCAGTCTTCATTTAGTACATCGGGTCGAAACGTTTAACTTAAAGTGCAGTTATGTCCAGCTGAGGAGTCCCAAATAAGATGAAACATGCGTTCTGTATTCCTTCGTCAGCCGCTCTGAGGTAAACTACAGTTTATTGCATATCCAAGCAGTATTAAAGTATCCTCTATAAGAGCGTATGGCAGAGCAACTTGACCCATTAGAGCAACAAGTACCAAGAAGCAACAACTGACACCCATTGAACAAGAGTTAACTGCCGTATGACAGTGGACTGTTAGATACCAGCTTGGGGCTTAAAGTGATAGGTGCTGGGTTCGAGTCTCACTGGGAATGCCATCATTCACCGGTGTGTAGGTACATCCAAATAAAACGAAACAGATTGGAAGAAATATAAGTTTCTGATTTCCCTGCTAGCCACCATCAAGTAAACCACAAAGAATTTTTGCAAAAATGGTGATTTCTGCTGGACATGTATCTGAGATATAAAGTTGATATTGCTTGAAGTGATTTCACTGGGCAACAAGTATATTTATGTAAAATTTCTAAAAAAATTGGCTTTGAAGTCATTCTAAACTGCAAAGTTAAACTTAAACAGCGTAATGGGAAGATGAAGATTATCTGAAACACGTGATGTATTAGCGCTATACATTTCGAACAGTCTGATCATACATGTACTTGTCGAACTATTTATGTGAAAATGTATACACTAATGACACCAGGGAGGAAGAAACCAACTTACTGATGACAGCACTGATACAGAATGGATACCCGTTGAGATTCCCCGACAGGCACAAAAGTCATGTACCATTGAAAAGTATACAATGTTCCGTTGCTAAGATAAATGTCTACATCTCATTACCATTTAGAGGTGATTCACATAGCTTTGTTGTGAGGAAAAGACTTTGGTCCGCCATCTGTAAAACGTATTATGCAGCCAAGGTCATCATTGTAGAGAAGACAAAGTCCATGTCATAGCACAAACCAAAACAATTTATAAACGATTACATCACATCCCACTGTGTTTATCAATTTACATGTATGTGTGGACACACATATATAGGGAGGAGTAATCGTGATATGCAGTTAAGGTAGGTTGAACATGTACCTAAGTGGCTACAAAAACAGATGACCTCAACAGATCCGATAAGTGCAGGTGACAAACATCCAACTTCGTCTATCGTTAAACATATACTAGAGACTAACCATAGGATAGACATGAAAACAGCCTTTAAAGTACTGCATAAAAGTGGTCAGAGCCGAGTGCTTAAATTTATTGAAGCTCTTGCCATCCGTAAATTCAAACCCCCTTTATGTGTACAAAAATAATTTGTACTCACGTTAAACCTACCTTGGTAGTATTGATTTCAATTTTTATATCAACAGTAACGTTCTTTTCTTTTATCTCCCTTCCCAATTAACTTCATTGACCCTTCTCGTAAATTTTCACATAAATAGTTCGGCAAGTACATGTGTGATCAGACTGTTCGAAATGTATAGCGCTAACACGTCACATGTTTCAGATAATCTTCATCTTCTCACTAAGCTGTTCAAATTTATCAAAGGGACCAGTTGCTTTAAATTTGCAAAGTTAAGCATTTTACAGCATTATTATAAGTGAATACTTTTAAAAGTCCTGTATTATTCGCAAAAAGGATTCATATATTGTATAACGAAGGTGACTTCAGTGATGAGACCATCCATCAATACATGCAGTAGGTTGAGGATATTTCCTCTGTGATGACTTAAAAACAGTGAATGCGTAATCCTTGGAAACCGTTTTGCTATGTACAAGCTAAATGACAGTGGAACACAAACTTTCACATCTTACATTTGTCTTTTGATTCTGAAGCAAACATCATATGAATGTGCAACCTTTGAACTTGTCAAATAATGGCAAATATCATTTATACGATGTTATATACAGGATAATGGGGGATACGCTAGACCGCGGAAAAGAGCCTAGAAGACTTGGATTTCGCCGATGACTTGTGTCTAATGTCGCACAAACTCGAAGATCTATAGGCGAAAACTAACAAGTTGACAGAAGGGACAGGGCAGCGAGGACAGGACTTCAAGTGAACGTAGATAAGACAGAGGTGATGAAGACACCCAACCAATAACACCACCAACAACAACAAACTCCAACTTAAAAGAAGTAGCCTTTTTTACCTACACCTACATAGGCAGCATCGTTTCAACTTGGCGCGTTACGAAAAGCATTTCCAATGAACTTCAGACATTCATCAACAACTGCCTACGCTGGCTCGTTACTGAAAATCAAGTGGCTAGAATAGTAGGAATCAGAAACAAGGAACTCTGAGAATGAATCAACCAAAGACCTATCGTTGAACAAATATGCACTGGAAGGGAGTGGAGATGGATTGGGCGTACACTGAGAAGGCCGACTGGGGACATCACGCGCCAGGCCACGCCCTCTAGTGGAACCCTGATGGGAAGCGACGAGTTGGGCGTCCAAGGTGAGGGTGACATGGAGGAGATCGTGCGAGGAGGAAATGAGAGCTTGTGGGCAGTCGTGGAGCCAGGTTGAAAAGATTTCAGAGAACAGAGATCATTGAATACGTGCTAGTGAATCCCTATGTTCCATTAGGAACCCAAGAGACAAATAATAATAATAATACAGAATAATACATACAACATAATTTGTAGACAGTGAAAGGGAACAGGCGTCTAGAAGTGTGAAGAAATATTTTGGTAACCAGTAGTTACAGGTATAATAATTTCAGTTACAGCTATCGTATGTTAGATTTTGTTAGATCATCTGCTCAAATTTCGTCAAATATATTCAATCTTGAAAAAAGTATCACATTGACACTACTGCTGTGTAATGTAATAAACATTAGATGATTAACGGGTTTTTTCATTATTCCGTTACTATTTATTACTTGTTATTTTAGGCAAAGGTGATCCACAAATTACACCACGAATACACTTACATCCAGATGGAATAGCAAGTGGGACGTATTGGATGCGTCAGGCTATATTATTTGATAAACTCAAATTAACCAATAATCCATTCGATCAAAATGGTCATGTGAGTCTTCCATTTTCAGATGTCACAGATATCACTGTTATATTAAATTTAATCTTAATAGCTAACTATCTTAAGACGAAATAGAAATACATTTTTCTTGCTTCCAAATGAAGCATATGCTATTCATTCTTCAAGGCAAGAAGTTACTCATCATCATTTAACTTAGAACATAATCAAATCGTTCAAATTATTTTTTTTACCAATTCGACTATTTGAGATAGCCGTGATTTGGTAGAATTACTTACATTGATACTGGGTGACGATTGAAGGGGAAATAAAAGTTTGCTCCGTGACAGGATTAAAGTCCGTGACAATACATGAAATAATTTGCTTTCATGCTCACTAGTATGACAGATGTCTTTGAAATTGGTTACAAGAAAATGATTGAATTTTAGGCGCGTATGGAATGAAATTCATTAGTGGGATATTTAGGTATTTCACACAGTGTAGAATACAGCTAAAGTCATTTTAGGCCACTAGATTGAATTATTCAGTAACCTAGATTTTTCTTCCAATCACTTTTATGATCCCTTTGAATTCATTGAAATCTAGTATTTTGATAGAATGTGAATGTCAACTGTCAAGCTACTATATTTCAAGTTATAAAAAGTACTCAAAGTTTAGGATACGTGAAGTACAAATGAATAGTAATTCTCATGTTCCAACAGACAGTAAATCCCTTATGGGCAATCAAGATTTACAATCCATGTAATCCGTGTAATAGTATGTATTTCCGGCTAGTATTCATCATACAGTGACATAAATTAGAAAAACACTGGAAAGTTGAAAGCATTGGACAGCTGTTTTGTCCTAGTGTGGGACTCCTCAGCAGTGTGTGCCAATGACCGCTCCTCTCCAGGGATCGAAGCCAGAACCTTCAGGTTCCAGGGCCAGCACGTAACCAGTGAATCTCTCGGTTGGAATCCAGTGGTTCATATTTCCTACTTCTTTGAGTTCACGACTTAGCGCATCTTCCTTCTAACGATGTCACTGAGTACCTTTCCTCATGTCCGACTTTGTCGGCCCCACCGGTGGCGACTTCTCATTGAAACTTTGGGAATCACTTCTCGAAGCTAGTCACTTATGATGAATACCAACTTGAAACCATGAACGTGATTCATCATTGTGAAAAATATGAATGGAAGTGACTGTGGATGGCACCACTGATTAGATCAGTATCAGTACTTTAAATTGTATCCACTCATTTCTAAGGAAACTGGCTTCACATATGAAGACAGTTCATCCTTATTACCTAGATAAAGCTAATCGGCAGGAAGCCCTGGGCCTAGGCTACGAGCTTATTGACACTTGTCAGCAAGACCTGTCTGCATTTTCAAGGGGCCTGAAGTCCCACCTGGGATTCGGACTCGTGCGGCAGTCTAAGAAATTACCCCCATACTGCTAGACCAGCGGTTTGCTTTCGGTAAGACTGTTACCATTGGGTAACTTACCTCACACTGTCTAGTCGTAAGTGCAGATCGATTTCTATCAATCATTCTGCTATATGGTATCCGGCCCGAAGAACCCAGCGGTACTGTTTCTGACTGCAGCAGTTGGTGTTACGAGTTCAAACCTCGAACGGAGCATTATTCTCCTGGAGGATGTAGATTTGCTTTGCTGACCAGTGGCGATAAACACGGAATTCAATTTCAGTACTTCCTACTTATTGTCTCCATCCAACTAACACACGTTGCAGTGCACAAGGGTGGTAGCCATATTGCCCTTTTGACTAGACAAAGTGAAATTGCATGCCCTCTAGTGACCAATCAACTTACATTTCATCCTTCCTAAAAACTGTTTATTGAACGGAATTTTTCATGTATAGCATATCTGATTTAAACGAAAAGCCCTTCTTCATGTCTTGAAAGCTTCAGGAATATTGTTAGATATGTAACTGTTTATTGTTTCAGTTTTGTTTCTACAAGTTGTGCTCAAAAACGTGACCTTCAAGAGCTAAAATATTATGATTTGATATTCAGTGAGCTGAATAACTAATTACCAATCGATATTTGAATTATGATCATCATCATTATTATCCCTTCTCTTGAATGATGTGTAGACTAAATTTATCTTAAATTTTTGAGGGGGTTGTGGAGATTTGGAAATATTTCAAGTTGTTATTCATCGAAGACTGACATCAGTTGGAGGAACAAAGGAAACCTGGGAGCACTGGACAGCTGTTTCGTCCTAGTACGAGACTCCTCAGCGATGCGCACCCACGACCTCACACCAGCAGGGATCGAACCCGCGACCTTCAGGTTCCGCGGCCAGCACGTTACCACTGAGCCACTGGGTCGGAACCCAATGCTCCATATTTCCAACTTCTGTTAGCTCACGATATAGCGCAGACCGCCACCCAATGTCATCGTTGAGTATTTGTCCTCACGGCCATCAGGCTTTGACTCCACCGGTCACGACTTGTCATTGGAACTTCGGGAATACTTCTCGAAGCTAGTCACCAATGAGCACCAGTTCAATTAAATTTTTGAGGGGTTGTGGACAAATACTCAACGATGACATTGGGTGGCGGTTTGAGCTATATCATGAGCTAACAGAAGTTGGAAATATGGAGCATTGGATTCTGACCCAGTGGCTCAATGATAACGCGCTGGTTGCGGAACCTGAAGGTCGCGGGTTCGATCCCTGCTGGTGTGAGGTCGTGGGTGCGCATCGCTGAGGAGTCTCATACTAGGACGAAACAGCTGTCCAGTGCTCCCAGGTTTCCTTTGTTCCTCCAACTGATGTCAGTCTTCGATGAATAACAACTTTAAATTTATCTTGTTTAAAACTGTTCACTGTTCATCTGATATATAGCACACAGTGGTACAATATAATTTATTTGATAACGTTTGGAACACAAATTATTATCTATCATAAACGTATCACTATAATCATATAGCACTTTCAACATCTGATTTTATGTAGTCCCGTCACCTCATATTCTTTGTTTTTATCGGTAGTAAAATTTTCCATATCTCTAGTACGGATGTTATGTCATTTATTTTAAATGTATTGGGTAATGATTTGATGAACAAAGATTTAGTAATCAATCACTCTCTCCACCTATTTAGATTGAACTTAAGTATAACAATTTTATCCCACCCTACTGTGTGGTTATGTGTTAGTGCATGCATTTCAATAGCCGAGTTGCTTTCTACATTATTGATCACATTGGGGTCATTCTGTCATTCTATATTTAACTAAATTCTTATGCTTGACTATTCTAACTGCCCCCAACCGGCTAGTCTGACCTATGTACTTGACACAACAGTCATTGTAGGGAATTTGATAGATTAGATTATTTTGCTTTGCTGGATCTATCGGATCCTTGAGGTGACAAAGCTTATCTCTGAGTGAGTTTGTAGGTTTAAATACCATCCTATTTCTAGCCTTATTGAGAATACTACGTAGAGTTTCCTATGTTTCTTCCTTATACGTTAACACAATAGAGGCTTCGAAGTTATTTCTACTCGTTTTGTCGCTATTATTCGTATTCATATTACTGTTATCATTTTGTTTCTTACGTGTTCGTACGAATTTCTTAAATGGTAGGGGATAGCTATTAATTGTTAACGCTTCTTTTATGTGTTCCAATCCCTTGTTTAAGTTCTTACAATGACAGTGAGCTTTTTAACTACGTCATTTAGACATTCGACTAAACCCGCCTTAACTGACATTGGATGAGATAACCTGAAGTCAGGATACCTGTTCGAATGTGTTGGTTTCCTGTAAACGGCGGTATCCAAACCATCGTATGTTATACATTTTACTCTACAATCTAGTATAGGTAATTCTCCTTGTTCATTTTCTACCTACTAAGAGAAATAGACGCATTCAAGTTCACTTACGAATGTCTAAATGATACAGCTAAAAAAACTCGCTACTCACTCTAAGGGCTTAAACAAGGAATTAAAACACATAAAAGAAGCGTTAATAATTAAAAATGATCCTTTGCAGTCTAATAAGAAATTGCTGATAATAATACATTCCATATCGTTTGAGGTCTATGGGGATTCTATTTTCAAGTTATTATTCATCACTGATTAAAATCAGACAGCGAACCACTGAAAACCACGAAGTACTGGACAGCTGTTTCTTCTTAGTAAGGGAAAATTGCAGTGTTTTGAAGATTACTTACTATATCATTTTGTCTCTTTACAACATCATCAGCTGTTGCAAAACCATAAATATATATTCTAAACACACGAACCACTAATATTTGGAAAATGTTGATTGCCTTTCGAGATCGTGTCCTTCTTTTATTCGTTTTATAAACTCATTTCCCTTTACCACCATTTATTCAAATCTGTTGGAGTGTTGCAGTGTGAAGTATATACTGATTTTACTTCAATACTACCTTAATATGTTCATTAGTGACATGCTTTTAGATGTATATCCCGGAGTTATAATAGGAAGACATGACCTGTTCGGTCAACCATGTTGGAAGTGAAGCGGTTACCAAGTGAACACTTTGGTATACTGTAATGCTATATCGCGAATTAACAGAGACAAGACAAAGTAAACTATTGGAGCCTATGACCAGCTGGTTAAGGCACCAGCCATGTAAACTAAAGTTACTCCTTTTGGTCATTTTTGGAGTTGTGTATACGTACTGCTGAGGAGTTGTCTAGTACTGGGACAAAACAGCTGGCGAATGCTGCCAGGTTCCCAATCTTTCTCCAACTGATATTAATCCATAGTGACCACTACCTTACAAAAATGTCTTCAAATCAACCACTTTCTTAAAATTTACATACACATGCGTCTTAGTAAACCCTATCATTGAAACATAAGTGATTCCATTTGTAAAAGCTTGACGTTCGTGTGTCAACAACGTTCTGGTACCTGAATAATTTTGTATTGTTCTGTGTCCAGTAATTTCACGAACCCAGGTATAACTGAACTGAGTCATAGAGGAGTTCTTTTCTGTTCTTCAACATAAGTTTCTACTCATAGTAATCATGGATAGCGGTTAGCAATAGGATCCAGGATGCGTATTTCATCCTATTCTGGACTCGTTAGTTGAATATACCTGCCTTCCATTGAGTGATTTTGTTCCCACCAAGACTCGAACCCGGAACCGATCGCTTCAAATGCCATAGTGTTGTCCACTAGACCACTGAGCCAAAACAACCACTTCTTGTGCGATAGGTTTAATTTAGACCAAATTGATCGGTTTCTATCGGCATTCGGGTTCCTGCGCGGATGCCTCGATATTGCCTGTGTTTTAATTATTTATAATAATGACGGACAGTGGCTAGCATTCGAACCCAAAATTTGCATTTCATCGTCAGCTGACCCATTCCGTCCAACCAGCGACGGAATAATACAACCAGTAGCACTAAAAATTATACCCGTCGCACAAGAAGTGATTGCCTTGGCTCAGTGATCTAGTGGATAACACTATGGCATTTGAAGCTATCGGTTCTGAGTTCGAGTCTTGGTGGGAACAAAATCACTCACTGGAAGGCAGATATATTCAGCTGATGAGTCCCGAATAGGATGAAATGCGCATCCTGTATTCCACTGCTACCCACTATCCGTCATTACTACATGTAATTAAAACACAGGTAATGTCGAGGCATCTGCGCAGGAGCCCTTATGCCAATAGAGACCGATTAATTCGGTCCAATCAACGACAGTATAATAAAAAGCAATAATATTGAATACTATAATCCTTTATTCATTCAAGTGTTGATTTTACGGTAGTATATTTAAATCTTTATAAATTTTTGAATGTGTATCATAAGTAACACTATTTCTAGGTGCTAATAATTGTGGTTTTGCTAGGTAGTAGATTTTCCTAAACTCCAGTCTGTTAATATTGTAGTTGTAGTAAACTATAACTCTCTAGTTAGCTTTATGGGCACCGCATGGGGAACCTGTATACTACATTACCTACATTACATTTAAATGAGCCATTCAGAGTGCTAATCACACAAAGATCTTATTCATCAACGTTTTTCAGGGATAAATAAGTTAATGTTAGGTGTACACATGAAGTTGTGCTACTGTAGGTACACCTTTTTCAGTTATTATCCACATTATATTGTGGTCTCTAGCTACTTCATAAGAAGTATCGTACACTTTATTCATTTCTTTTAAATCTATAAAGCAAAGAATTTCATTGACTAGTGCAGTCAACAATGAATAAACTGGCTTCATGGGATCTTTTTTAGACTTTTTCATACTAACAAAATTTCATTCACCTGTACAGCATATTTCTTTGTTGCAATAGTATACTCATGCATAACTTCTATTTTTCAAGTATGAAAGTAATCTAAATTTTGAGGGAGTTGTGGAGATTTGGAAATATTTCAAGTTGTTATTCATCGTAGACTGACATCAGTTGGAGGAACAAAGGAAACCTGGGAGCACTGGACAGCTGTTTTGTCCTAGTATGGGACTCCTCAGTGGCTCAATGGTAACGCGCTGGCCGCAGAACCTGAAGGTCGCGGGTTCGATCCCTGCTGGTGTGGGGTCGTGAGTACGCATTGCTGAGGAGTCCGATACTAGGACGAAACAGCTGTCCAGTGCTCCCAGGTTTCCTTTGTTCCTCCAACTGATGTCAGTCTACGATGAATAACAACTTGAAATGGAAGTAATCTATTGTTTTCAAGACCTGATGATAAATAACTAACAGTTTTTAGAGGTTGAGAATTATTGAAAAAGCTTAGTACAGAAACATTTTAAAATCTATTTCCCGTCATTTATAGGAAAAGTCATTTTCTAGCCCATATAATAGTGATACATGTTGCGAGGAACGGAACATTCCAGAATTATGTTCTTTTAGGGGTCAAAATATCTGGAATAACAAAAGGGAGTTAATGAACACAGATAAGTGTTTGAAGTCGGAAGAAGAATAAATGATTCAGAAAGCAAATACATTTAGGTAACGCAAGATTTATTAATAAAGTCAAGGTTTTATGGTGGTTAAAGACAGAGGCTGAATGTACCCTTTGAATACGATGCTGGTTTAAACTTCTGAGTAATTAGTACTTCAGCAGTACCCTAATCCCCTCGTTTCGCTGCATTCAAGTGGCTTGGTCGAACCTTTTAAATGATTTTAAAATAGTTTTCAATATGAGCCGAGTAAGCTCAATTCATAAAGTATTCTGTCATTGAGCTGAGGACGCATTTCGGTTCTCCCTTTGTTAGCTAGGCTGGGTAGTATTCTCAAGCATGTTTTATAACCAGTTACATGGTATCACCTGGAATAACTCTCAAGTTGCTTACCCTTCGTAATGCAGATGACTTCAATAAAAAGAAAAAAGCTTCCTTACTACAACCGTCTATGATCAAGTTGTTGTCTTTTATTAATTAGGAATATGATTTTGAAAGTTCATGAGTCTAACTTTCCGTTCTCATACTGCAGTGAATTTAAATTTCATTTTTAAAATTACATCTAAGTGTCCTTCAAAGTGCAGTTATGCTACAGTGTCCTTGTAACTTTGAAGAAACAAAATTTTCAGTCAGTACGGTAGAACATGATTTTTTATTGCATTCAATATAAGTATATGACCTTATAACTTTGATAAGTGATGTTACTAAGCGATGTTTAGCGTCAGTTCTTATACTAAGGGATCATTTTGATGAGTACCATAATATCTTCATTTGACTACTAGAAACTTAAAACTGTTTAGTTCATGGAAATTATTTGCTTCATTGAATAGTATTTCAAAATTAGTTAGCGTTTCATTTTCTATTATCTGCTAATATACAGATGGAAGTTATCTTGAATTTACGGCCATCAATTAGGACTTTAGGCCAATTTTGAGCAGCATTCACATGATATAACTGTGAATGACAGTTGGTTATTTGTTACTTGAAAAGTTTTTTATCTGGACTGCTTTCCAACATCACTCCTCGCTTCTACCTTAGTAAATATCAATCTGCTAACTAAAACTGTCTCGACATTTCGCCGATTCTGTTTTGTTTTCACCATCATTAGAATGTCTTGTATGAAGAACATAGTTTTTGAATGGTTCAATATCACTCAAATTACAGTGGAAATGAATTCTTGGACTTCAAGTAGAATTCCAGATTTGAGAAGTGGTTGAATCGCTTGTGTGTAATGAAGATGACGAAGTAATGTTTTGTACCCGTAGAACGAAATTCCTTCTTAGGTTTCAGCCAGTTATTTCCTTCAAAGCAGAATACATTATGGACTGAAATCAATTGGAGAACCGTTGAACACCTGAGGTCAGTGGACAGCTGCTACTTCCCAGAATTTAACTCCCCAACAGCATCCCCACGACCACACCAGTGGTCGGACTCAGACTCTTCAAGTCATGGCTAGCGTGTTAACCATGTTAACCACAATATGATCAAGTTTTCCCCCTTAGGTATGAGTTATGAAATTAGACAATCATTTGCCATTTGAAATACTGTGCATTATCAAGCTTGCGTTTTTCATTCAATCTCATAAAGAGATTTCTCCCCTGTGATATCTCCTGATGAGGAGAAAGGCACCAACAGGTCTTCTATCAGTAGTTATATTCTGTACGTTGGCTACTTCATGTGTGCAATCGTTTTTTAACTTGATCTTGTTTCTATCTTTGAAGTGACGATTATCATACCGGCTAATCCGCCATTTTTTTAGTCTTTGTTGTATCTTTAGAGTTTTATTTGGGTTTTCAAATTCGTAGGTGTATTAATGTTACTTATTTATCACTTTGTCATCAATGTTTTCACTATTATTTTGCACCTTCTTCAAAAGTGTGGTTTTTAGTGAACCTTGAGTGTTTTTTTGTCACCCCAGTTTACCAAAGCTGACTTCTTGAAAATTGAGCCGACTATACTAGCTTAAGATCATACTGAGACGCATAGCTTTTAAGTCAGTCATTATTGTGATTTCTTACCAGCTTTCCTCCATCTTGAAATTCTTTGCTTTTAGTACAGATATACGTTTACTACACTATGTATAACAGTGATATGATGAGTTTTGCACGTGCTTTTAGTACCTAATATGTTAACAGAGTATAAGGTGATGGATTCGATTGAAAATATTTTAAAATTTTTGGATTTTTTGTATAACAGTAGGCTATCTTTAGCTAATAGGATTTCTAACACGTCGTAACTGAAGATGAGGTAGGCATTTCATGTTCTATAGTTTTCAGTTGTTCCATAACTTATGTTAAATACTATACTGTTTGTTCTTAAAGACTTTCAGGTAATCACCTCCTTTAGTCTGAGTATAAACCAATATTTTCCTTTTATTTAATTCACAATCTATATAGATAATATTAAATTCAATGCATAAATATCAAACTAGGCTGCATGTTATCTATGCAGATGAAATGGATGAAGTTATGAAGAGAAATGACAAAGAAATAAGTTTGTTTTGTACAAATTCACCAAGATGTATGAAAAGAACATTTACATTTCCAGAGACTAAATTTTTCGCTGTAACAGCTTATCAAAATAACAAAGTAAGTATGCTATTTGCTTTAAAAAAATCATATTTTATTCCCCATTTTCCAAAGTTGCCAGTGATTTATTTTTTATCTGCTGAAGGACTTGAAAGTGTTTAATTATGAGGTGGTATATGGGGATGACGTTAAGACAAAATAACTACAGTATTTGTTACTACATAATTGCAACGCTACGCCTCGTCATAGGACAGAGAGTAGAATGGTAGTCAGCTCTGTACCTCAACTTCATCGACTATGAAAAGGCCTTCGACAGCTTCGATCAAGAAGTAATTTAGCAGCTGCTTAAACACTACGGTATTAGTGCTACAAACCTTTATCAACCTCATTTAACAGCTACATGAAGACGCCACATGCCGAGTGATCACAATGGAAGTTTCAGTGACGCCTTTGAAGTGGAGACAAGAGTAAGACGAGGTTGTCTCCTACTATCACCGATGATCTTCCTGATTGTGGTCGGCTGGATCATGCAGGAGACAACTGTAAAGAGCGGTGAGAAGATGGGCATACGCCGTTTGACCGACGGAAAGACCCTAGAAGAATATTTGGATTTCGCCGACGATGATTTATGTCTGATGTCTTGTCGCACAAACTCGAAGATGTACAGGTGAAAACCAACAAGTTGGCAGAAGAGGTGAGGCAGCGAAGATGGGACTTCAGGTGAATATAGAGAAGACAGAAGTGATGAAGATACCGCACCAACAACAACAACAAACACTAATCACCATCAACGGGAGAAACCTAAAGGAAACAGTCTCTTTCACTTACCTAGGTAGCATCGTTTCAACTACAGGCGGCACTGACGAGGATGTCAAAACCAGAATCGGAAAAACAAGACAGGCTTTCACTAATCTGATATCGGTGTGGAGATCTACTGCACTCAGCACAAAGAACAAGATCCGGATTTTTAACACTGAGTCGGTCAAGTCAATGTTTCTGTGTGATGGTTCAGAAACTTGGCGTGTCATGAAAAGCATTTCCAACGAACTACAGACATTCGTCAATAGCTACCTACGCTGGCTGGATACTGAAGATCAGACGGCCAGAAAAAATAAGCGACAAAGAACTCCTACCTGGCAACGAACCAATTAAGAACCTATCACTTGACAAATATGCAGAAGAAAGTAGAGATGGATTGGACTGGACATGCACTGTGAAGATCGATTGGGGACACCAGGCGCTAGGCCAGGCCGTCGAGTGGAGTCCAAAGGGGAAACGATGAGTTGAGCGTCCGGAGGTGGCATGGAGGAGATCATGTGAGGAAGAAATGAAAGCTTCTGGGCAGTCGTGCTGCCAGGTTTAAAAGACTGTGGAGAAGAGAGTGGAATGGAGGCGTGCTGTTGAAGCCGTATGTTCCATTAGGAACCCAAGGGAAAAAATAATAATAATTTGTTACTACGTGGGGGAATAAAGTTACTTACAGGAGGAACTCTTCACCTGTTGCAGAGATTTAAAACTCAGAAGCCATAACTGCAATAAGTTGATTTTTCAACATGATATTCCTCACAGTTGGATCAAGCAGAGTGGTACACAAGCATCTAGGATCAAGCGGTGGTGTGATTATGTCAAATATATACGTCGACATAAGTCTAAAGAACTAGCTAATTTCACCACCAAGCATAAGTTCCGTTCGAAAATGTAGTTAGTGAGAGAAGTCGACAACTGGGTAACCAGGTTGAAGACAGTGTTATCTGAAAACATCATATAAACTATACCTGTGGCACAAGAAGTGGCTGTCATGACTCAATGACTCAATGGATAACTTTCTGGTGTCTGAAGCGATCAATCCCCAGTTTGATTCTTAGTGAGAACAACACGGCTCACTGAAAGGTAGAAAATCCAGCTGATGAGTTGCAAATAAGACGAAACGTACGTCCTGGGTTCCATTGCTAGCCACCATGCAGCATTAATATCAGTTGGTTAAGTTTATAGATTATGTATTTAATGTGTACTCGGAAATTAAGCACTTACAAAGGTGTAAATAATTTATTCTTCATGAAATGCTGCCATAGGTCAAGGTCAAGAATAAATACTGCCATATGAATTTCTTCCAAAATACTACTAATTGTCTTTCTTATAGAATGAAAGTTGTATTATCTTGATTTTAGTAAGTACATAACTTCAAAATTCACTTTATCTAGGTTAAATAAATCTCAACGTATGCCGTTTACGAAAGAAGAGATATGTAGATGGTCAGCTTCTATATGTTATTCCTTGAAGACTTCCCACCCCAATTTCCGATAGAAGTCCATCAGATTATCTCTATAATATAAATCATAAGCTAAACGAGTTGATATTACAGTTGACTAATTACGTAAGAGTTGGGGTTTATCTTCGATTTCTATACTGCATCAAAAGCTGCAATTCCACAATACTTTAGACTTTAATTAAATTGAATGAAATATTTCCCTCCTGTTTTGTTGATAATCAGGTAACATAACAGTTGTATCAGGGAATGACAGTAAAAAACAGTTACTTGTATCCTGAACTCCATTAGACATATGAACTGGGGGGATCAATGACGGTTGCTGATTATGAAGTAGGAAACTTAACCAAGTTGTCAGTAGCACAGGCTTTCACAATCATTGATGAAAATGACAAAACTTGCTATCAGGGTGGAAAACAGAGAGCTTAAGGTCGGTATGACCTCAACAAGTATGAGTACTTATATTTATTAATATGCCTTCTTAAGGAAAAGTAATGTTTCAAGTCCAATTTAAAAACCAATAAAGTTTACGTAACTGTGCTTTGTTTACCACAGGGTTGTAAGTAGTGCTTTACTAATTACTTTTTCAATTTAGGGGTTTTTAGGGATTTATTCATTGATTTCTGGTTGGTATTCATCAGGTCGACCATGAGAACAGTTACTCACTGACAGTGTTGGTTGAGGATTGCACTATTTCACGCTAACATGCTGGCTGTAGCGTCTGGTGATCCTGGGTTCTATCTCTGGTGGTCGTGGTCATGGGTATGTACTGCTAAGTAGTCCCGTAATCAAATGAAATAGCTGTCTGATGCTCCCAGATTTCCAAAGTTTCTCCAGCTGATGTCAGTCCATGATGGGTGCTAACCTCAAATTAATTATTTATTCAAATGCTTAAAACTGGTCTATGCTGGAAGCTCGACAGAATAGTAGGAGAGATAAAACCATCTCAAAAATGTTTTTAGCTCTAACTTTCTTTTTTATTCAGTCATCAACAACCTTTCTAAATCATATGATGTTTGTATAGACCTGTTTAAAGCTTTGGAGAAACCTTCAAGGAGTGTTAAATTCATAAACCTTAAGACATTGCTTTCAAGTGAATCTAGATTTCAGTTGACTGGAGGCAGTCGCCAGTAAACTCTGAACCTAGTTTTCACTTTTGTTGGGACTCGTTTTCTGGGCGTATCTCCAACCTCAATGGAACTGATGTTTCATCTAAGCTATGAACGTGCATAACTCAATTTTTATTCACTTCAACAATATTATAATATCGACTGTATCACTGATTTTTTGGAATACGTTTTATTAGTATAAGAAAGTAAAATAAAAGATGACAAATTTCACCTTATGATCAAAAACTTTTTAGGTGACACAGTTGAAAATTTCTAGTAATCCATTCGCTAAAGGATTTCGAGATTGTGATTCTGAAAACTGGTGAGTAGAACTATATTAAAATGTGAATGTGACTAATGAAAATCTGATTTTATGTGTAAATGACTTGCGTTTTGATGAATAAACTGTTTTTGACTTCAAGGTCACATACATTTTGAGGCAACAGTCTAAATTAATGGGTTCATTTTGAATGCATGTTCTAACTGAACGAATTATCTCACTTCCACTTCAAATAATTTCAAAGTAGAGAATGATCTTGACTGAAAATTGTCACTTGGAATTATAAATATTTCTTTCCTGTTTAGTATGTGTTCTAGGAAGACTGTTTATCATATAGCATGGATTACATAAAGACTCCAGTTGAAATCAAACAGATGGTATTTTATTTATTTTATTATTAGTCCCTTGGGTTCCTAGTGGAACATAGGGCTTCAGTAGCACGTCTCCATTTCATCCTGTTCTCTGAGATCTTTTGAACCTGGTTCCACGACAGCCCACAAGCTCTCATTTCCTCTTCGCACGACCTCCTCCATGTCACCCTCACCTAGGACGTCCAACTCGTCTCTTCCCATGGGGATTCCACTCGAGCAACTGGCCTGACGCGTGATGTCCTCAGTCGGCCTTCTCAGTGCATGCCTAATCCATCTCCACTTCTTCCTGCATATTTGTTGCGTGATAGGTTCTTGGTTGGTTCGTTCCCAGTTTAGTTCCTTGTTGCTTATTTTTTCTGGCCATCTGATCTTCAGCAGCGAGCTTTTGTAAGCAGTTGTTGATGAATGTCTGTAGTTTATTGGAAATACCTTTCGTGACGGGCCAAGTCTCTGAGCCATACAAGAGCACTGACTTGACGTTGGTGTTGAAAATCCGTATCTTGTTCCACATGCTGAGTGCAGAAGATCTCCACACTGGTTTCAGGCTAATGAACACCTGTCTTGCTTTTCCGATTCTGACTTTGACGTCCTCGTCCGTCCCGCCTGTAGTTGAAACAGTGCTTCCTAGATAAGTGAAGGAGGTTACTTCCTTCAAGTTTCTCCCGTTGATGGTGACTGGAGTTTGTTGTTGTTGCTGGAGTTGTTGGTGCGGTATCTTCATCACTTCTGTCTTCTCTATATTCACCTGAAGTCCCGTCTTCGCTGCCTCTTCTATCAACTTGTTAGTTTTCGCCTGTACATCTTCAAGTTTATGTGACATCAGGCACAAGTCATCGGCGAAATCCAAGTCTTCTAGGTTCTTTTCCGTCGTCCAGTGTATCCCCCTCTTCTCGCTGCCTACTGTTTGCTGCATGATCCAGTCCACCACAATCAGGAATATCATGGGGGATATTAGGCAACTTTGTTTCACTCCTGTCTTCACTTCAAAAGCATCACTGAGCTGGCCATTGTGAATTACTTGGCATGTGGCATCTTCATATAGTTGTTGAATGAGGCGGATAAAGGTTTGCGGTACTCCGTAGTGTTGAAGCAGTTTCCAAATTACTTCTCGGTTGACGCTGTCAAAGGCCTTCTCAAAGTCGATGAAGTTGAGGTAGAGAGCTGATTGCCATTCTATGCTCTGTTCTATGATGATGCGAAGCGTTGCAATTTGGTCTGCACATGATTTGTACTTCCTGAAGCCTGCCTGTTCGGGTCACAGTTTTGAATCCAGTGCATCTTTAAGCCTCTCCAGGATGATGCGGCTTAATATTTTGCCTGGGGTGGACAGGAGAGTGATTCCTCACCAGTTCTTGTAAACACTGAGGTCTCCATTCTTTGGCAGTTTGACAAGGTAACCCTTCTTACAATCAATGGACAGGTACCTTCTCTTCCTTCCACACCTTCTGCAATAGTGGTGTGAGCATGTCCACTGTTGTCTCTGCATCTGTTCTCAGTGCTTATGGCGGGATCCCGTCTAGTCCTGCTGCTTTCCCACATTTCAGTAGCTTTATGGCACTCAGGACTTCTATTTTCGTTGGGGGATTTATGTTCACTTGTAATTCAGCGGCTGCAGGTGGTATTTCTGGACGAAGTGCAGGTGGTGGTCGATTCAAGAGCTTCTTGAAGTGGTCGGCCCATCGTTTCCTCTGTTTCTCTTCTTTCGTAATTAAATTTCCGACATCATCTTTTATTGGTTTCATCTGTGTTGGTCTCGCCCCTGATAGCAACCTGGTTATTTGATACAATGTTGTCAGGTCTCTCTTACCTGCAGCCTGTTCTGCTTCACTTGCCAGTGTTTCGTAGAAGTGTCTTTTGTCTTTGGGTGCACTCTTCTTCACTTCTTTGTTCAGTGTTTTATACATCGTGCTCAGTTCCTCTTGTCGTTGAGCATCCTTGCACTGGTTTATCTTCTGCTTCATCATCCTCCTCTCCTCTATCAGCTTCCACTTATCCATCGAGATCCATTCCTTGTCTTCTTTCTTCTTCCTTCCTAATACGGCTGTGCAGGTTTCTTTCCACATAGCTTTCAAAGACTTCCAGTGTTCTTCCACACACGTTTCTTCAGGGATGTTGCTCGATGTCTCCCATTTTGTCTTGATGGCTGCCTTGAAGATCTCCTTTGTAGTTTCATCCTTCAGTTTCCGAGTGTTGTACTTGAATTGAGGTCTATCACCAGCTTCCTTGAAGGCTTTTAACTTGATTTGGAAGGTTCCTTGCACTGGATAGTGGTGTGAACCTACATCTGCTCCTCTTCTTGACCTTGTGTTAAGTAGACTGCGTCTCCATTTTCTTGAGATTGAGATAAAGTCAATTTGATTTTTAGTGTGTCCATCTGGTGAAATCCATGTCGCTTTGTGGATATCTTTGTGCCTGAACACACTGCCTCCAATCATCAAATCGTTGAATGCGCAGAATTCTGCAAACAATTCTCCATTCTCATTCATTTCACCTAGTGCCTCTCGACCCATGGTTAGTTCTCTTCCTGTGTTGTCCCCTCCCAGTTTGGCATTCATGTCGCCCATTAGAATTTTGATATCGCCAACTGAGGTCTTGTCCAGTGTTGATTGGAGTTGTCTGTAGAATTCCTCCTTTTTCTCTTGCTCTGCATTATTTGTAGGTGCATAACTTTTTATGGTATGATTGTGACCTTTCTTCCTTTTGAGTTGAATCTTGCTGTCATGATCCTGGAGGAGATTGGTTCCCACTGCATGAGAGCCTTCGATGCTCTTGAGGACATCATGATAGCCACTCCATAACTCAGTGTGCTTTTTTCGTGGTTGTCGTCTGGGTGACTTTTTCGGAGTAGATTATTGATTCTCCAGTTGATAGTTTGGAGAGTCCACTTCCATTCCATCTGCTCTCGCAAATCCCAAGCACTTCGATGTTATACCTTCTCATCTCTTTTGCAATCTCGGCTGCCTTACTGGGTTCAAACATCGTACGAACATTCCATGTCCCCAAGTTTACTTTCGCTTTCATCGAGAGAAGACACATCGGCCAGTTGGCTTCTCGAAGGCTTTTTTTCACCAACTGGCGTCATTTCGCCTCTCCGATTCCAGCGGGGAATAAGTTTGTTTTCATTTTTTATATTTTGTTTGTGCTTTGAAGTTTGTTTAGCGGTTAGATTTGTTTTACGGCGTAGGGTTGCTAGCCCTATGCCCAACCTTCCCTCTTTACCCGGGCTTAGGACCGGCTAGTAACTAGTGAACTAGTTAACCAGGCGAGGTTAAACAGATGGTATCTATATGAATATTTATTCTCTTATCAAGTTGACAAGAAGAGAAGCTGATAAAGTCATAGTTAAAAAAAGATTAGGACATATCAGAGCAGAGAGAATAAAGGAGTTTTCATGTTCTGGCTTGCAAGTCTGTCATATATTGAGCCGAAACGGTCAGCTACTATTGGGATATAGGCCCTTAAGCGGATACTGTCATATTGCTTGTTGTTCCAAATAAGATATTACTGAAGGAAATAGCCAGTGGCAGAGGGATCCGTGACGTGTGGTTCATCTCAATAGGGACTTGACACCTTGAGTTACCTGCCCCTCAGTGGATGATGCTGTCCCCAAAAAGACTTGAATCTAGAACCAGTCGCTTCAAACGCCATAACGTTATCCACTAGGTCAATTTAATCACTCCTTGTGAGACTATTATAATAGAGTTTTGGTGTTATAGTTAGTAAATTTCGAGTCGTAGTAGGAACAACATCACTCACAGCGAGACACATGCATCCAGCTGTGGAGTCTGAAATAGGATGAAACGTGCATCCTACACTGCACCACTAGGCATTATCCATCATTAGTACTCAAGGAAGTTCTATGTTATCCAATATACTGATTATGGATGTTCATTGATGTGAAAGAGATGTCTCAGAAATACATAGAAACAAAATTTTTTTAGAATTGGCAGGTAATATCATTACTTGTATGGTTCTCAAAAACAACGCAACTGATTATCACTTGCATAGTTAGTAGGATAAGAAAGAGACAATGAAAATTGAGGAAAAACCGTCCAGTAAGAACAGATGACAGTAAGACAATATTTAAACCTAGGATACAGTATTTTACAATAGTAGTGGCTAGCAGTGGGATCTAGGATGCGTGATTCGTCCTATTTAGGACTCATCAATGGCGTTGTCCCCGCTAAGACTCAAACTCGGAGCCGGTCATTTTGGACCTCAGAGCATTATCTATCGGGTCACTAAGTTACGATGGCCACTTCTTGTGCGATGAGTACAGTTTGAATGTTATTACTTGTATCATCCTCTCGTTAACCGAACAGAAGTAACGACCCTTAGATGCAGTAGTTAGTGCAAGAAGTAGACTTACATAATTCCTTCTGATTTTTAGACTGATTTCTTTACAGGTGCTACAGATTTTCCACTTTAATTTTCGAGCAAATGAAAACATATTAAGTAGAAATAACAGAAAAAGTGACTTAATCTACTAGAAAATACCAAAGGTAGGTCAAACGAAGGTGTCCTCAAGTCAGATCATAGTCTGCTTTAATCGGCAGACAAAAAAAAACAGTGAGGTTCTATCTGAAAAAAAAAATCAATTCAACGACCATTTGTCTTCCTCAGCTTCACTTAAAAGTGTTATTGAATCTTCATTATGTATAGTCTTATGTCTAATCTCTTTCAACAGAGTGATATATTTAGTTTTAGAGCAATGTAGCTGATATAATGAAACTGGTTGTTCATACATGAAGTCAACTGTAAGCATAAATCATTGATTCATACGTTTGAGTTGAATAAGTCAAATTTTTACATTTATCTGATGTTCATTAAATTATACTTCTTTTTTTATATTCTTTTCTAAAACTAAAAATAGCTGCTCAGATAATCAACCATCGCAATGTACCCAAGAAATTCAGAAAGAAAGAAATGAAAACTGTTGTAAACGAATGTTAATTAGAGGTAAGATTGGAGTTTTCTTCCTTCCTTTTATTTACGTATTACAATTATGGAAATCTACTTACAGTATTCAATTTTGAGAGAGTTGTGGAGATTTGGCAATATTTCAAGTCGCTACTCATCGTAGACTGACATCAGTTGGAGGAACAAAGGAAACCTGAGAGCACTGGACAGCAGTTTCCTTCCAGTACGTGCTATATCATGAGCTAACAGAAGTTAGAAATATGGACCATTTGATTCTGACCCAGTGGCCTAATGGTAATGTGCTGGCCGCGGAAACTGAAGTTAGCGAGTCCGATCCCTGGCGAGGTCGTGGGTGTGCATTACTGAGGAGTCCCATACTAAAACGAAACAACTGCCGAGTACTCCCAGGTTTCTTTTGTTCCTCCAACTGATTACAGTATTCACCTTAATGCTTACTTTGACATGAATTAGATATATTCCACAAGTTTCTTTTGTCATCGCAGAACTGTCTAGAATAAATTATATAGCATAAGATTAATAGACTACAATACATTAGTATCACTATTTACTATGGGGACAAATGGAGAGGTTTTTTGATTGAAACATTAAGATGAATGATTAGGATTCCGACAATATAGAAGTCATTACTATTTATTGACATACTTGTTATTCTCCATTGTTTTGTTGGATCGAATTATTCGACCTCTATTGGCATATGGCTCCTATGCGGATGTCCCGATATTGCCTGAATGCCAATTATGATAATTTGGCTGGTTGCGGCTAACAGAAGAATCCAAGACGAGTCCCAAATAGGACGAAACGCGTGTCTTGAATTCTTCTGCTAGCCATAACCAACCAAATTATCATAATATAGAAGTCAGTCACTTCAGATAGAAATTTCGTATTTGTTGACACACAATTATAAAAGTGACTGATACTGAAATAGTATGAGCTGGAAGATTGTAAACAAAGTATGAGTATTCCAATATAGTAGCTGTAAACCAGGTTTTTGTGTATAACTGAATCAAAGTAGAATTTCACGATTCTATATCCACCATGAGCTCATTTAGCTTAAGCCTTTCCATTCTTGAAATGTTTCATAAACTGATGTATTTCAAAGTCTCATCAAAAACTTTTGATGGTTTACATTAATTTCAGTTATTCACTTTGTCACTGAAACCAGATATATTTAAGGTTCATTTTCACTTCTTGGTTATCTATCAATTAGTTTCAGGCTTCAGAAATTCTTGTTTTTAACTGACTTTCCTTACAAGTTCTTTCCTTGTTTATTTTTTCAAATGACTTTGTTATTTTATGACATGAAAATCGACATTGAAATTATTTTTTGCCTGTTTATTCAGTTCACTCAAAACTTTTTTGAAATGGATGCAGTGTCCAAGATTTTGATAACCAGTCACCGTATCTCATGCATTCTTGCCACCTTGTCAACTCAGTGGTGACATCCCTGACTACAGAAATAGATGATACGGTTTCTAACTTATGGAGATACACCACTTCCTTGGACGTTGCAGTCAAATGTTAATTAATATGGCCAAAGTGTAAAGTTTCTTGCTGATCGACTTCAACCATCTAGCACCACTGTGCAGCATATGCATTGGAATTTTGACAAATAAAATCGTAGAGAAACTGTGGGTAACCCACTAATTGGATAGGGTCCTAAGTTTTAATACATGCAGTTTTCACTATCGCTAGTGTATAAGCTACTTTGGCATGTTCTCTGACAATGCATCAGGATTCTGATAACCGAAGTGAATTGGGAGTTTGTAATTTTATGTGTGCTTTAAAAGTCATGGTGACTTGAGACCCAATAATGAAACATTTAATGGTTTCTACCTATCTGAGAAAATGATGAGCTCTCACTTCGTCACCTGATGTGCACCTCGCTTTATAAATATACCATATATGAGATTCAGAATTTATGTACTTGAAGTGAGATTTAGAATAAAACTGATTGAGTGAAGAAATATCTTCCTTTTCAATCAGATCTTCGTCTTCGGCTCTACAATAACGATCTAATCAAATTACCAATCAAGTAGTGGGGGTGTGGTGAAAAATAATCATAGATTTTGAGTAAGTTATGAAGATGATTTAGAAATAAAGCTGTAACTACTCAAAAGAGTTATTAAGATTAGTAATATGAAGCAGACTGTCCTTAGGTAAATTGGGTGATTTTTGATGAGTGTTCGGTCATAATAATAAGTGATTGTGTAGTAATAAGAAAACAAATGAGTACTGACAGAAATAAGAAGGGGATGATAATTACAAAATAATACTAGAGGTTGCATCATAGGATCCACCCTTGGGTCCGCTCCTAGCGGATTTTTTTCCGGCAAAACAAGGGAATGGTCTGCTGAACGAAACCATCAACCGTTTAGAATTATATTGTCGTTACATGAATAGTACCTTTATAGTTCTCAAAAGTAAGACTGATAATAATGCTGATCTCAATAAGTCCAGTAGCATTCATTCGGCAATCAACTTCACAATAGAAGAGGAGAAAAATGACAGTATCCCATTTCTTCCTATTCTATTGGTAAGAAGGTTGGATGGAATTCTGAAACGAAGTGTATATAAAAAGCCAACATTGACAGGTAAGTACACTCACTTCTTTAGTGTCATGCCCATCCAATACAAAAGGAACCTAGTGAAATGTCTGGCATACCGCACTACGGCCATTTGGTCAGATGATGGTATAAAGGAAAAGTGTGCCACCATCTGCGACTCACTTTTAGGAATGGCTATCCAGACAAGTTTGTGACCTAACGTATGAATGTTACAAGGGTTAAGACACGAATGCTAACAGTTCCTAAGAAGCAAATCTTCTTGAGGCTGAAATTTAAGAGTGACATTGTCAGTGAGATCATCACACAACGCACAAAGGGAGCCTTGCGTAAACCATTCTCTGCCTCTGAATTCTGTCCTATCTTCTACAGCCGCGCGATTCCAGGTGGAGGAAAAAAAGTTGGTAGATTCTGCCATTTTTACATGCATTTATCAATTCAACTCCTCCTGCGGAGCAGTTACGTTGGGTGTATAATGAGGCAGGCCCATCGTCGAGTTCCTGAGCACCACTCATCATAGTTGAGCAAGAAACAAATTAGAACAATAAGAAACTCCATGCTTGCACATCTAGTTGGCACTGGGCATCAAGTAGATACTAGAAAAGCTTTCAAAATTATTCATCACATTCTAATTAACTTACCACATGGATTATGCACTCGCTTACTTCACATAGCAGAGACGACTGCAATCCACCTTCACAAACCTAACCTTTGTATTCAGCAGAAGTTTGTTTGACCACTTTCATTACTATGGCTGTCCGTATGATGTAATTTCTAGTATTACTTTGTACACCTCTTCACCTTCTTGTTTTTATCAACATTTATCTGTTTTCTTACCATTGTGTAGTTACATTGTTTATGACCGAACATTCATCAAAAATCACTCAATTTACCTAATGAATAACCAAATGACTTTAAAGATCACCCTAGCAACAACTGAAGTGACCAATTAGACTTATGCATTTTACGCAAATCTGCGTTTCCAGGCGAAATTAAGAAACCTGACTGCTTATTTTGACCGTTGCTTAATATTTCTAATTTTAATAACTCTATCGACTATTACATCCTTATTTCTAAATCATCTTCATAACTTACTTAAAATCTCTGATTATTGTTCACCACACCCCCACCACTTGATTGATAATTTGATCAGACTGTAAAACTATATATTACTGTAGAGCCGAAGACGAAGATCTGACTGAAAAGGAATATATTTCTTCGCTCGCTCAATCAGTCTTTTTTCTAAACGTCTAAATAAGAATATTCAGTGTGCTGAGTTAGACTTGTCACATTGATGTTTCTTCAGCTTATTACTGTCATTATGAATGAAATTCTAATCTGGCATTCAATAGTTCCGGATTGAAGAAGCTATCTACTTAGTCATGATAACCATCTTCAGAACAATGATATACCATCAATAAAGGTATAAAGACTTTTATAAGGAGATTCTTTATTTTATTTCGAAAGAATTAATACTAAACTAATCAGAATTCAAGTGAACAATGATACATAAAAATTTTTGTGGTGTTTATGAAATATAGGTGATTAGCTTTTTGCAACTTATAATATAATTACAAAAATCACTTCTTTATCGTTATTACTAAAAGCTAGTCAGAAGATACTTCTGACTGGAATAAACCATCTTCAACTACTCATCTGCGGTGGAATTCTATGCTACAAACCGAAGTAACTTTAATTGTTGAGTCAGTTAGACAAAATGTATTTGGTTTAAAATCATGGTATAATTGTGGAATCAGATTTCCTTCATTGTGTCATTGCTACTTCTTAGTTTTCATTTTGTAAACTACTGGGAGGAAGCATATTATCCAAAAAAACATGCTGAAAAATTCCTAAATGTAATGGAGGAGACAATGTAATGGTTCAACTTAATATTTTTGGTGATGTGTATATAGTTTGTACCAGCGGAAGTTCTAGGAAGAATGTGAAGTAATCAACCACGCTTTTAAGCTAAGCGATAACTAATCATGAGTTAAATCCGAAATGTTTGGTTCCAAAAAGATAAGAAAGCTGGAAAAAGACTGAATGCAGTGGACAATATTAAAAGTATTTGGAACACTTGCTTTTTCTACCGTATTTAATGGCTCACTGATCATTCGTTTGCCACTATGCATCCATACTTCCTAGATTTTGTCAAATTATTTCTGTACTATTTGCTATATAGGGTTAAGTAATGAAGACCAAGACTAGCAATGACGGTAGATTGTCCTCATAAAAATCCACCAACTCCATGAAAAGTTCTCCTACTATTTTGACTAATTAGTAGTAATTGCATTACAGCAGATGTGTTACGTCGTGATTTTTCAACGCCAGTATTACTTTCAAAATATTTTCGATCTTGAGATGATGAAGCATATTTGTAGCATATGAGGGTAGTTTTGATGGCGTCGTCTTTTCTGAGCTGAATGATTTAATGACAAAACTTTTGTTGTTGCCTAAAATGACAATAGAAGCTTCACGTTTAAACCATTTAGCTCTGAATATATAACACAATCAAAATCATTTTCGATCGTCAATCTGTACTGGCGTTAGTCAGTACTATCAAGTGTGATTTGATTTCACGTAAACACTCAGTGATGTCAGTTTCTAGCATTAGGCCACTCATCACTAGAAACAAATTTCATGAACCCTGTTCGTTTGAATTAACATCACAGTTTGTTCTTTACAACAGATTTTCTCATTAAAAATCACATCGACAACCACGTGATTCCGTAGCCACATTTTAATGTTTTATTCACGTTTACTGATGAGTAAACCTTTTCACAACTACTTTACCTATTTCAGATTGAAACATATCATGGACTGACATTAGTTAAAGGAACACTGGAAACCTAGAATCACCGGATAGCTGTTTCGTCCCAATACAAGGCTCTTCAGCAGTTCTCACCCATGACCCTGCGATCAGTGGTGACTAGCCTCGGGAGGTGATTCCCGAAGCCCCAATGAGAATTCGTGACCAGAGGAGCCAACCAAGTAGAACATGAGGATGGTTAACGAACGATGACATTAGATGGAGGTCACACTATACCGTGAAATGACAGAAGTAAAAAATGTGGACCAATGGATTCCGACCAAGTGGCTCAATGTTAAGATGATGGCCACGGAACCTGAAGCTCATAGACTTGATCCCTGGTGGGAGTGGGTCACAGGTGAGCACTGCTGAGGAGTCCTTCAGTAGGACTAAACACCAGTCGAGTGCTGCCAGATTTCCACTGTTTCTTCAACTAATGTCACTCCTTGATGAATTGTGACCCTTAATCAATTAATAAATTTCCACAAACCTCCAGATCCAACTTTATCTACTTGTTTTGAAAAACAAATTACTAGCGGAAGTTTAATAATTATTTTAATATAGATAGATATTTCCATCTGAAAATATGCTTATTTATCCACTGAAGAAATGTTGAAGAACTGGCCAAAATCATAACATGCCGCAGGTTTTTTGAAGAGTTTTTCATTGATCTGCTCCGGATACTATACGCCTGTACTTCACTGCGTTAGGCTTGAAGATTTTCACTTTCTAACAAAAACCAAACTCAGCCATGAAAGGTATTTAGGGCCTTCTGGCTTTCAGTAAGTCCAAAGACAGTGTCAATTCTGAAAATAAAACTATCCATTAATAATGTCGATTATTTCTTTATAAAATGTACGAAATAAAAATCTTTACTGATTAACACTTCCGCTAATCTGAATAGTCACAACCATCAGGTTGGTTCTTTTAATCCCAGGTTCTGACTGAAGTTGATGTGAAGTCATATCCAGTAGAGAACAAAAAATTTTTCGTGGTCATTACTTGGCTACTATATCCGTCGAAGTATAAAATCGAATAACTTATAAACAACTGCAGGTAAAATTTACAATTTGGCTAAACTTCAGTGACGATACCTGTCCGTATATTTATACCATAATTAAAAAACCAAACTGTCCCTAGTTGTATTGGTTGAAGAGAATGACTGAATGATTTCTTTACGAGCATTCAGATTAGTAAAACTTTTCTACTCACTATATTTTGCATGTTATTCAAAACTATTTATATGCAGTGTAACTATTAACGCTAAATATCGTCGCACATGAAGGGACTTCGGAAATTTGGACATAGCAACAACAAGTTTTGAGAGATGTATCATAAGGAAAAGATGTAAGATGAAATACTAAATAAACAAGCTGTTCGCTAGGATACTTGCAAGTTAGTTACTGACTTATTTCACCTATTGACAATGCTAGACTCCACAAGTGAAGCACGGCTGAAACAAACTGTTTGTTATTCTTTTGAAAGGCGCTTTTGGTATTAACACTATATGCTTAATCATGAGCTGGTGATGCCATTCCGTTTTTTCGAAATCCAAGCTTCTTGGGATGTATTCATGGAAATAAACAACCATGCTTTTTTCCCTTCCAATTTATTAAATCCAGTAGATTGCTAGTGTAATTTGATTTGAGGTAAGATCTTGAGCTGATGAAGAATATCTGAAGCTCAGAAGATATTTTTGATATTGTATTCTCTGGGCTAGATGCTTTGTTTTTAGGGTTTTCATTGTCGTTCTACAAAACATCATCAGCACAAACTTCAGAGAAAAGTAAGCTATAAGGTCTTCTCCGCAATTTATTCAGTAGCGTACCCTGATGTCCTTGTTTGTGATTGGTTTGTTTTGTCTGAGGTCTTATCATTTTCTCCACAGTTATTTCGATGGATTGTCCTGATGAACTGAAATTTGACGTTCCTGGCGTTTTTTATTGGTTGAGAGATTAGGTCAATGTCAATATGTCTGTTGGTTGCCAACTGGACTGTATACCAAGCCTCAAAATATTCTCTTGGATTCTTGAAATTTTTTCTGTTAGGCAACTCTACATTTTCTTAGTCAAATTCTTGTCCACAGATGTCTTCATGCTTAATGTAAGATCTGCATTTGCCTACTTTTATTTGTACTAGTAATCCGGTTACCATGTCAAACTTGATGAGTCGCCGAATGTGGATTTTTAGCGTTTAATAATTGTATTTGTCATATGATCTGCTATGATTTCTCTCATGATAAAGTTAGATTTTTCTTTCACTCCATTTACTTGACCTTCAGAGGAAACTGCACTCAGCACGATAACCACTCTCTTGAAGAGTTTCATCAATTTCAAATGATTTCTTTTCAAAACTCTTTTGTTACGAACGAGAAAATAACTGAGAGATTTGAACTGGATCACTTTGCATCTGAAATCTAGAAAAATAGAAAGTTAGTGGATCTCATTTGAAAATACACAGATAATTTGTTGGTCAACTTCTAAGCCACAAATTTCCTCTTAGAAATTCAAGAAGCGCTATTGAAACAACTTGGCAAATGGCGTATTAACTTTGGAGGTTGTTAGGATTCGATTGATTTTAAAAACTGAAATCAGTTTGCAGAATGTTTAAAAACCTGGAAGCACTGGATAGCTTTCTCGCTCTAGAACGAGACTCCTTGGGATGGTGCACCTGAAACCCCATAAAGGACTAGACTCAAGGTATTCAGACCTCAAAGCGAGTATGTTGTCAGTGAGTTAATTGATCAGAATCTTTTGTTTCGCATCTTCCTGCTTCTGTCAGTTCGTCATCTAGATCCACCATCTTCCAATGACATTGCTGAGTATTTTTCCCCATAACCGAATCCGTCAAACCCATAGGTCTTGGCTTCTCATTGGAACTTCAAACTGAATTACAGTTCACTGTTCATTAGGGATGTTCTTCAAGATAAATTTCCTAAAGTATGACGAGAAGCTGTGACCTATGAGGTTGATTAACTTGGTTGTCAGGACGAATAGACAGCGAGGGCATTAGAAGTTGGTGGCTCTATATAGTGAATTGATGGGAGTCAGATGTGAAACATTGGATTCTGATCAGTTAACTCACTAAAAATAGGATCGTTTCGAGACCTGAATACTCCATGTCCGGTCCCTCGTGAGGTCACGAGCGAACCATCCCAAGGAGTCTAGTACTAGGACGAGACGGCTGTTCAATACTCTCGGTTTTTTAATTATACTCCAAACTGATGTCAGTCCGTGATGAACCTCACCTTGAAATAATGTTTTTGTTAGCAACAAAAGTATAATTCAGTATTAACCGACACATACAGCATTTTTCAGGATTGTAAATACTTTTATTTAACATTTATGCTACGATAAACATGTAATGAAACGAAATTAGCTGAAACCAAATTGTTTCTTTTCTCTTAGAGCTTAGGAAAACTAACGTTGGAAGCCTTTTGGAAGGTAATATGCGTGTGCAAACTATACCAGTGAAAATGGAAGGGAAATTATCAAAGAAAATGCGTTGTAAAATATCGAAAAAGCGAAATAAAAAGGCTTCTGAAGATGATAACTATCAATGTTCACACTTTTATGACAAGAGTTCAACAGCTGAACATGCGGTTGTACCCAATGAATTGAGTATAATATCAGTGAATAATGAGGAGTCGGTGTACAGTTTCATTAACTCACCACTAAGCATGAACACTAATCAATTTCAAAAGCCTTTAAATAGTCATTTATCAGAAGATTTCAAAGACAAGTTGTTTTCACCTTCAATGATGAATATTTTTGAGGCGACAACATGCAATGATCAAGTCAATAGTACACAATTCGAGTTAAACTTGAATCAACATTTTCTAATGGATCATAGTATTCCCTCTGTTTGTTCTTCAGTGGATGGACTGATTCCGAATAGGGGATATTATTGTGAATCGAATGACAAAAATTCTAATGTTTATGGGTTGTTTGAACAAACTCCAGTTATTTATGATTGTTGTGATATAGAAACGAAAAATGAAATTCATATTAATGAAACAACAGCAGAAACAATTTGCTTATCAACAAATTATCAAGGACTGGTTTATAGTTTACCAGAAACACTTAATATAAATAAAAATATAAGTGATGTCATCACAAGAGAACAGATGAATGATAATACAGCTTATCATGAAGTTATAAATGATCAATGTCAAGGTCACCTTCACCATATAACTAATCCTTTGTGGGAAATAAAGCACTTTACTGGGATATAAATAACTTATAGAATATTCTAGAATTGGGAAACGCTTTTTATCCATTACTTATATTACTGGTATGGATTAAGTAATTTTGCCAAATAAATTCAGTATATAATCCAGATGTATCCTTTTGTACAGGCTTTCATGGATGCGTGTGAATATTTTTATGCTATTGTGTGTTGACTATTTTAATTTTTCGAGGCTTATTTGAAAGTGGATGATAATAAATACGCGAAACTATAATAACCCAGTGAGATACTTCGACTAGATAAGAGTAGCGACTATTCTCCTTAGACCTAATACTTTATTTAACCATAAAAATCAGAAGACGAAGACCAGTCTGAGACTTAAAGGAAGGCAACTTTATATGAGAAAAAATTACATTTATTCACAGTTTTTCCTTAGAAAAAGAGCCACAAGGTCACAAATAGAACAAAATTGTTCTGCCTATACAGTAACATGAAACTGAAGTTGAAATCCAAACTTCTACCTTTATGGCTAATGACTTAGAATGCTAATTTCGATTAAGGCCACTTTCTGTCATTACTGATTTCACAAATGGGATAACGCATTCCTCTAATTTACTGTTCTTTTGTTCACACTTTAAATATCATGAGCAAAATTAGTAAACGTAGATGCGGAACAACGAAGATATTTTCCCAGAAGAAACCAGGTAATAAAAAATGCATTCGAAAAAACTGGCTAGTTCCTGTCTCCTAGTCTGAGTGGAATTTATTCAGGTTGTGAAATAATTTCTTTACTCATCTAATGATCTCACTACTAATTTACTTTCGCTGAATAAAGACAGAGTGTTCTTCAGAATGAAACCAACTCACAGGTGACCTAAAGACAAGAAACGTTTCAGAGTTAGTTGCCACATGGTAACCAACAGTGGAATCCATAGTGCACGTCTTGACCTAATCAAGACTCGTCAACGAAATGTAACTGTATTCCAGTGAGTGATAATGTTCTCACTGATATCTTAATTTAGCGCTCATTACTTTGAATACCACAGCGTTGACCATAAGCCTCATGACTCATAAGACATCCATTCACGAAGCCCACATCTCAAGATTGATCAGTCAGTTCTGTCCTGTATAGTAAGCAGTGGGATCCTACAAGTATAAATAAATCACGTTCCAGATTATTTCACAGTATTTCACTTAATTTAATAAAAATTTGACAAAGAAGCTATTTAGTAAGCAACAAAGTAAATCGAAAAATGTCATTTCTCACGTCTTTAAATTAACATCTAATTTTTTCCAGACAATACAATGTGATATGACACTCCAGTGGTAATGGCTAATCCCATGTGAATTGATCAGTCCCAAGGACTGGAAACTAGTAATGATCATCATGGGATAAACTAAAGAATAAAATAATTACATGATCAGTTTATAAAAGATGAAAAAAGTTGTCACATAATTATTAGTCTACGAGATAATGACTGTCTAGAGTATTTATGCAAGAATAATACTAAAGGGAGACAGCAAACTACAATAATGATAACAATATCAATTTTTAGGTTGAATAAAGGGTAAAGTCTGTCTATGCTCCTTATATGGATAGCCAAAGTAAAGAAGTTTGTAGTAAAAATTCTTTTAGAAGATACTGAACCATCTTATTCACATACATTTTGATGACTTCTGCTAAATAAAAGAATTTCATGGAGTGACATCGGTTGGAGGAACACTGGAAACCTGGAAGCAGTGGACAGAAGTTGGAAATATGGACCATTGGATTCCGAACCAGTAGCTCAATGGCAACGTGATGGTCACGAAACCTGAAGGTCAAGGGTTCTATCCGTGATAAGGTCGTGGGTGCGCACTACTGAATAGTCCTATACTAGGACGAAACATCCCTTGAGTACTTCCAGGTTTCCAACTGGTGTCAGTTTATGATGTATACCATCTTAAAAAGTCTCTAAATCCCCACAAAGTCCCAAGAATTCTATTTAAAGAAGATGGAATTGTAAGACGTGGATAAAGTTACAAAAAATACATTTAACAACTCCAGAGTTTTTATTCCCATCTAATTGGTTACTAAAGTCAGCAGGTTGTCAGGCTATAAAAAATTCTTCCAGTTTGGTAAGCTCTTTGATCGACTATGATGCATGATGCTCACAATGTTGATGCTCAACTATTTCTGAAGTGTATTTGTCACTGCTTTCATTTATATGGAACCATCTGTGGTTTAAATATCTATTGCAGTGAACAGAAAGGCATCCTTACGACCAAATATCCTTATGTTCACGGTGAGCTTAAATTCGTTCTTAACCTTAGTCATACTATTAAATTTTTATTAAGTGGTTATCATTCAACAAGAAACATGACCTCATTTTTTATATCAAATCTGATAGTCAACAATCGTTTAAAAAACTTGATTATCCTTCACTGGAATTTCTTATTTTCTTGTGCAATAAATTTTGTATTTTAATTCTACCCTCCTTCCGTGGTGTGGAATTGGTATTCTGGTGATCATTTACTGAGTGTTGTGTGATAAAATACTTGTATTAGACAGTTATAGTTCTTTTTCAATTGTAGATTAATACAACGCTTAAAAATGGGTCACTTCAGATAACTAAGTCACCTTAAAACCAATTCCATATCATCCTCTCACACATTCAGAAGGAAAACGTGTAAAGTTATCAATGTAAGGTGTATGATAATCTTTCGTTTGGCTCATACATACTTACAGGCAGAAGTAAAGGCTCCATTTAAGGAACTTGTGAGTACCAATATTAATAGGATTGTATGTAGATACCAGTGAATATTGTTTGATGGTGAAGAAACTCCAGTTGTTTTTAATTCGGTGTGAAGTTCATAACTTAAGAAGTTCGAGCTATGACAGTTAATTTAGATGAAGTAGTTACAACTGGAACAACCTGTGATGAACCTAAGAGTCACTTAGACAAGATGTTACTAAGATTTGGTTTATTCCTGTTATTATGCTGACCTTGGCAACTAACAAAATAATCTAGGGGGAGCTATCCATCCTATTTAGCAGTCGTCGACAGGATGTACATGTACCCCAGTGAGTGATATTGTCCGCACTGAGACTCAAACCTAGTACCCATTGCTTCAGAAAGTAGTGTTATCCACAAAGCCACTGGAGCACGATGGCCACCTTTTGTGCAAAGGGTAACAGTTGTTTTTATGATACTTGTAATTTTCCTTTCCTATGCAGGGTCGAATCACTTGACCACTGATGGCGAATGCGCTCCTATACAAACGTCTCGATATTGCTGAATATTCATGATGTTACACCCATCTTAATGACTACCATTGTGAACAACATCACTCACGGGGATGTAGGTACATCCAGCTGATGAGTCCCAAGTGGGACGAGACGCACGTTCTAGATTCATCTGCTGGTCACCAAGATCATTGTAACATCATGAGTATTCAACAACATCTAGGCACCTGCATAGGAGCCTACCTATCAAGAGAGGTCGAGCAATTTGGTTAATTCCTTTCACTTTCCAGTTAAGGGAAATTTGATGTATATTGCATACAATTTCATGAGTGATTCTCATGAAAACTACCTGGAATTATAGTTAATTTTATTTGGTGCACCATGGTTGTATTTGACTGAATAGTAACACTACAGTCTTCTGTGACAGTCATTTTCTTGAGGTGGACCTTGTCAAGTCGAAGAAGCTTTTGATCCTCTTGGAAAGAGTGAAAAATAAAACTTCACTCATTACTGTTGTTTCCGTTGGAAATAAATTGGAAGAGGGACATGGTCTGTATTTTTTTTATTGACGATTGAAGTGTAAGAATCTGGCTACCAAGACCTACTACTTTAAAACTTCAGTAATTACCTACGTCAAAGTTGACAAGAAGATATTATTTACCCAAAGTTCAAACAGTTTATATATTTCAATGTGGACGTTTGTGGGAACTTATTGACTTCCCTTTGGTATTCACCATGGACTGAAATAATTGAAGGACTACTGAAAACCTTATGAAATTTTCGCACTGTTATGAGACTCCTCAATAGTGCACATCCATTACTCTATCAGTGTCTGAACTAATGGCTCATGTGCATACCGGTGTTTGACAGTTTCTTCGCATCTGGTGATCCTATCGTTGTTCTTCAACAAATCAAAAGTGTGGGACTCGTTTAACTACATTCCGTTCACCAAAGCAGTGGTAAAATGAAAGTACATGGTCAGATTTATGTGGGATGCCCAGATAAAGAACAATAATTGGAGTATACTACACTGATTTGTAACCTGTGCATCAGCTGGTTACTTACTCATGAAAGCGTAGTGAAATCCCTGTTCTATTCACAAACAAGCACAGTACTGAGTTTAAGCAAAGCAGTTTTATTGATGACTAACAGATTTTCAAAATGATTATTAGAAATTCTGTGGTGTGAATATAGTGTATAAAAAATTAAGTGAGTTTCAACAGTCAGAAGTTCAAACCTAAAACGACTCAAGAACATTTCAGAGAGTGTGATGTCCAAAAAAACATTCCCAATAGCAGCCGATCTGGGTCATCGAGAATAGTAGGACACAAAAATTTATCAAAATATACAATGGTAAAGCCTACAGAGATTTTTAGAAAAACATGGCTATCACTGTGCGTGTGCCAACCCATGATCACACTATTTGGAGAATGAGACAGGGTGACAATTCTGAAACTCAATATTCAGTAAGTCAAGGCAGAGGCTGATTACAGAATCTTTTTTCCTTTGAATCAACACACTTAACACATATAACAGGAATAACTCATTACATATTTCAGATATATGGAAAATTTTAACACCATTACAATAAATAAGCGAACTACTGGACTATTTAAAGGAATTCTAAAAGTTTGATGATTACTTTGACATGATAGTTAAAAAATAAGTTCTGCTCGAATCACCATCTAACAAATTATATTGTGTCACTTTGTGCTATATCAAATAAACAATAACATGTTGAATTTCCAATAGTTCTCATAGTCCACAGGATATTGTCATCCACCTGTCCATGAAAAGGAATTATCAACAAAGGAAGACATCCCACTGAATATTTTAAACACGATCTAGAGATAGAATGGTTGTTCTTAACATAGATGAGTAGTTACATACATACTTAGTTATTCTGAGATATAAAAGGTAAGGTTTGTGATTAAAAGTCACTTGTGTGATAGGGGACAAAATCACCAAAGGCAACACATACACTATGGCGATGATTGTTTCCCCAGAACTAAAGCTGGACAACACAAAGGTTCTAACCGACTAATAATCAACCTTAAACGTTATTATTATTTTTTCCTTGGGTTCCTAGTGGGACATAGGGCTTCAGTAGCATGACTCCATTGCACTCTGTTCTCTGCAGTCCTTTCAACCTTGCTCCACGACTGTTCACAAGCTTTCATTTCTTCCTCACACGATCTACTCCATGTCGCCCTAGCCTCAGACGCCCAACTCGTCGTCTCCCCTTTGGATTCCACTCGACAACCTGGCGCGTGATGCTCCCAACCTGCCTTCCCAGTGTATGCCCAATCCATCTCCACTTTCTTCCGGATATTTGTTGGGTAATAGGTTCTTGTTTGGTTTGTTCCCAGAGTGAGTACTTTGTTGTTTATTCTTTCTGGCCATCTGATTTTCAGTATCGAGTGAGCGTAGGTAGAAGCTGTTGATGGATATCTGTAGTTTGTTGGAAATGCTTTTCGTGACACGCCGAGTTTCTGAACCACCACATGGAAGTACTGACTTGACTGAATTAGTAATGAAAATCCGGATCCTGTCCACGCTTTATGCTGAGCGCAATCGATCTCCACACTGATTTCAGGTTAATGGAGACCTGTCTTACTATCTTTCCGACCCTTGTTTTGACATCCACGTCTGTGCCGTCACCTGTAGTTGAAACGATGCTGCCTAGGTAGGTAGGTAGGTAGTTGAAGATGCTACTTTTTTAGGTTTCTCCCGTTGGCTATGGTTAGTACTTGTTGTTGGTAGTGGTTGGGTGTCTTCATCACCTCTGTTTTCTCCGCATTCACTTCATGTCCTGTCTTCGCTACCTTTTCTGTCAACTTGTCGGTTTTTGTCTCTACATCTTCGAGTTTGTACGACAAAAGGCATAAATTATCCTCGGCAAAATCCAAATCTTCTAGGGTCTTCTCATTGGTCCAGTATATGGCCATCTTCTTACGGCTCTTCACGGTCTGCTACATGATCCAGTCGTGTCCATCACAGTCAAGAAGATCATCTGTGATGGTAGGTGGCAATCTCGTCTTACTTCTGTTTACACTTCAAAGGCGTCACTGGGCCTTCCATTGTGATCACTTGACATGTGGCGTCGTCATATAGCTATTGAGTGAGGTTGATACAGATTTGTGTCACTCCGTAGTGTTGAGGCAACTGCCAAATTACTACTCGGTCGACACTGTCAAAGGCATTTGCAAAGTCGATAAAGCTGAGGTGAGTTGACTGCCATTCTACTCTCTGTTCTATGATGATGCGTAGCGAATAGTCGCAATTTAATCCGCGCGTGAATTGTTCTTCCTGAAAACAGCCAGCTTGTTCCGGTTGCAATTTTGAATCTAGGGTATTTTCAGTCTCTCCAGGATGATGTGGCTTAATATTTTGCTTGTTGTGTACGGGAGCATGATTCCGCACCAGTTCTTGCAAAGACTTAGGTCTCCCTTCTTTGTGAGTTTGACAATGTAGCCCATCTTCCAATCAGTGGGCAGGTACCTCCCCTTCTCTCCAAACCTTCTGCAATAGTGGTGTGGTGTGAGCATGTTTGCTGTTGTCTCAGTGCCTGTTGTCACTGCTTCTGGTGGAATTCTATCTGGTCCTGCTGCTTTTCCCGATTTCAGCAGTTTGGTGGTATTCAAGACTTCTGCTTTTGTCATAGGATCTGTGTCCACTGGTAGTTCTGCGGTTGCTGGTGGTGGTCGATTCGACAGTTTTCTGAAGTGGTCAGCCCACTCTTTCCTTTATTTCTCGTCTTTGGTAACTAACCTTTAACATAGAGCATCGAAAACTTGTGTTATTCAGATTGATGACTAAACCAGGTTACATTTTGTATCTATTGTCATCCAACATCTATCGCCTTATAATCTTAGAAATGTTGTAAACTACGTAAGGAATCTAAGTTGGTATTCATCATGAAATAACACCATTTGGAGGAACAGTGGAAACCTGGGAGCACACACCAGATGTTTCGTCTCAGTGTGCGACTCCTCAGCAACGCGCATCCATGACCCCACCCCATCATGAATAGAACCAGCGATCTCCAGGCTCCGTGGCCAATGTTTCGGAATCTAATAGTTCATATTTCAAACTTGTGTCAGTTCACGACAAAGCGCGACAATCATACGATGTCATTGTTGAGTATTTGTCCTCATGGCCACCAGGTTTTCCCCAGCGGTCATGACTTCTCATTGGAACTACTGCAACTAAACTATAAGCAACTACTGCAACTGGTACAATATCATTAAAACGTGATATTGTTTGTTATTGATTTGCAGGACCTAACTCACCAGTCTTTACTGGAGGTCAAATAGTTAGGAAGATACCGAGATAAAGCGAGACATAAAAGCACACATTACCAGAAGGCAAGAAGTTGGATGGCAAGGTTTAAAATGTTTTGGTTGAGGCACTTTGAATACTTTGTTATGATATATTAATAATACTAGTACAAATCCTTCCTAAGCAGGTGAAATATTTCAACGTGAGTTTCATTCTCATACAAAAATATCAGTGAAACAATCAATGATATCTTTGATAATCTCAGTAACTAGACGAAATATTTCTCCTAATTTAAACATTCATGATTCCTCTCATTTATTTGAGAAAAAGTGTTTAGAAAAACTGCAATTTGTTCTGTTGTGTTTTATCAGTAGTATGAATAATAAAAATAACATAAATCTTTGGTGATAGGAACTTTTGTTTGGACAAAACATTTTTCTTGCTTCAAAACTGTAAAAATCCACTACAAATTAATAAAAAGACCAACAAATTTTAGTTTATGTTCATAAGGCAATCGCAAATTCGGTAGGCTGTTAAAGAAGTATAGGGAGAGAGTATCTCTTCTACCGGATCACTAGGTCATTAATTAAATAAGTAATAAATACTTCTATGAACTGAAGTTGACAGGTATTTATAGGAAATTATTCTTAGTGTGTCTCTATTTGCTATTAGGAGTGTGGTCACGTGTTAAATAAAAGCAGAGAGATAAAATTCACAAAATAATTTCAAGTTGTTATTCATCGAAGACTGACATCAGCAGTGCGCTGAGGAGTCCCATACTAGTCGGACGAAACAGCTGTCCAGTGCTCCCAGGTTTCCTTTGTTCCTCCAACTGATGTCAGTCTTCGATGAATAACAACTTGAAATAATTCCAAATCTCCACAACCCCCTCAAAATTTAATTGAACTAGTGCTCGTTGGTGACTAGCTTCGAGAAGTATTCCCGATGTTCCAATGACAAGTCGTGACCGGTGGAGTCAAAGCCTGATGGCCGTGAGGACAAATACTCAACGATGACATTGGGTGGCGGTTCGCGCTATATCGTGAGCTAACAGAAGTTGGAAATATGGAGCATTGGATTCTGACCCAGTGGCTCAATGGTAACGCGCTGGTCGCGGGACCTGAAGGTCGCGGGTTCGACCCTTGCTGGTGGGGTCGTGGGTGCGCATTGCTGAGGAGTCCGGTACTAGGACGAAACAGCTGTCCAGTGCTCCCAGGTTTCCTTTGTTCCTCCAACTGATGTCAGTCTTCGATGAATAACAACTTGAAATAATTCCAAATCTCCACAACCCCTCAAAACACAAAATAATTGTTTGCTATATCTCTTCTTTGTAGCTTTCGGTTTATAATAAAGTGGAGAGATAAAACTCATTTTTCAGATGGAAAGCTATAAAATATAATTTCTTTATACTAAGCTGACAAAACAGCCATAAGGTAAATAATAACGAGTTTCAGTAGACAAGGCAAATGATTCAGTATGCCAGCTAGTGTCGATAATTTAAATGTTCTCCGATAATAATTAGGTACCTTAACCTAAGCATAATGTTGGCGCCTCCGTCTATATGGAATATTACTTCGTAAATTCACCACTAAACAAAAAATGTTTCTTATTTGGGTTATTTTATTGATAACTAATTAAATACTGCACACTTAAGCTGGGATATACAACGTATAACCAATTGTATGGAAATAGCTTTTTATTTACAGAAAAAGTGTGGAAACACAACAGTGAAATCCTCTCAAATCTAGTAGATACTGGACATCAGAGTATGGTAGATCACGCCTTTTCTATGATATACCATATCTCTTGCAATCTCCTTAAAGGTGCATGACTTCACATCTTATTCATAGCCGAAGCCATAGGGGTCAACGCAAGAAAACCGAATGTTTGTATTCGAAAGAAATATGTACATGTCTTTGTTTACTTTTGGCCCATAACAGGGTCGACACGTTCTTAATGAACTTTCATACCGCAAATTCCATGAGCTTAACCTCCCATCCCTTTTTACTATATTGTCATTACTTTGATGAACACTCATTTTCTTATGTTATTAATTTTACGCCCCTCTTTATTTATACCACTGCCAGTAGTCATTTCAAACCGTGACGTAACATTTCGCATTTGTTATTTTCGATTTCGTTATAGTATTCACATAATTTTCACCCTACCTGAATACAATTCATTGCTGCATAATTGTTATTTGACCCTTAGCAAACAAACATACATACATTCAGGCCCCAGTAAATGTATGCAGATGAATCATCATTTGACTATCTCAGCCGTAGTTTGGCAGACTGGTATTTATACTGGGTGATGATTGAAGGTGAAATGAAAATCTGGACAGCGGCTGGACTCGAACCTAGTAGCCGCTAGGTTCCCAGGCCGATGCCCTACCAACTGATCTGTCAGGTCCGACTGCTGACCAGATTTTTATTTTACTTCAGTCACCTAGTATAAATACTGGTGTGCCAAACTACGGCTATTTCAGATTGTCAAATGATAATCAGTTTGATGCTCACCCTCTGCGATTCAGTTAGATTTGGATGAGAAGTTCTGACTAGGCAGCCAGTGTCAATATGATCAACTGGTAGTTATGAGTTATCAATTCACATGGTAGTCGGGCAAAACATTTAGTGATTGAAGTAAAATAAAAATCTTCTCGTCAGTCGAACATCGTAGTTCAGTTGGTGGAGCATTGGGCTGGAAACTCACTGGTCGCTAGTTTGAATCCGGAAGTGGTCCAAGTTTCTTTTTCGTCTTCAATCATCACCCAATAAAAATGAATCACTATCTGTAGATTTTATCTCCTTATTTCGTAATTGTCCTGTCAATATTGATTTCATTACAAAACTAACAAACTAGACTGGTTACCATTTCACCATTCCATTCGATTTGATCTCCGTTCACTTATAACACTGACTGTTTCAATACAGTTAAGAAAAATTGTACATCATGCAGTATTTTGGCTACTGTATTTCACCTATTCTCATGGATTTATGACTGAAGAGCCTTAAGAAGTTATTGAAAACAAGTTTCCCTTCAAATGATTCTTGTTCTAAACCGGGGAAACTCTGCGCACGTTAGTTGGTTGGATGCACTCCACAGGAAGCCATGTACCGGACATTCGCACTTGATGGCACTCGTCAGCAAGGCGTTTCTGCAACATAATTCACGTCACGCCTGAGATTCGAACCCGGGTTACTCAGTGTTGTTGTCAGCTACTTTACCACTGAGGTACTCAGGCTGCAGTAGAACCGCTGTAAGACTGCCTTACGCGTATTGGCTGGTTATAGAAGAACAATCAATTTGATGTTGTTTAGTCCCGAGTGCAAACAGAATCCTATTGATCATATTTGCAATGTGGCCATCAAGCTAGGAGGCTGAGCATCACGTGCCAACGAGTAGGAAACCTAGGTCCAGGGCTTCCTGCCAATTGCCTTCAACCAACTAACACCTACTAATGTGCACTGCTTGGTGGCCACATTACAAATATGATCGATAGGATTCGGTCTGCACTCAGGACTAGATAACATGAAATTGATTGCTGTCCCGCAACCAATCATCGTAAAATTTTTATTTTTCTATTATACATCACTGAGCTGTTTTCTAGTTTGAATTGGAAGAACTACTGTATCAGATTCTATTTTCCTAATTATTTCGAAACTTCATAATTATCAACCGTCAATTTAGCAAATGTTCATCGTCAGGCGTTAGCCAAGTGTAGTTTGTATAGAATACCGAGTAATTTATTCTAGTTTTTATGTTGATACTTTTTTCAGTGACATGTTTCTAATGAGCTTCCCTACTCGTAATCCTAATTTTAGGGGGAGTATATCTCATACTCTTTATCATCCTTTACAGAACCTTGCCCTTTCATATTGAGTATGATGATATAATGTGTACAACAATATTTATTTAGACTAACTGTGGATTTCTTTCCAAGAAATCTGGAACCAAAGGGATTCCCCAACAATAAACCAAACCTGGTAATTTAGTTGGTTGTGGCTGGCAGAGGAATCCAGAACGCGTGTTTCGTTCTATTTTGGACTCGCCCTGGCTTTTGAAGCGACTCGTACGAGGTTCTAGTCCCCCTGGGAACAACCTCACTCACTGGGGTGCGGTACATCCAGTTGACGAGTCCCAAGTAGGAAGAAACGTGCGTCCTAAATTCCTCTGCTAGCCACAACCAACAAAATTACCATAACTGACATTCTGGCAGTACTGAGGAGTTCGTATATGAGTCCATATGCCAGTAGAGGTCAGACAATTCGATGCAGTGAAACAACGGAGAATTACAAGTATATCAATAAATAGTAATAAACCAAACGCTTGAGTTACGCATAAAATCCCAAAAGAAGGATTTGTGTAGAATATGAGTTTTTATGAATCAACAATAGTGAATAGTAATTTATAAACCAGGAATCGTGAGGTATCTTTGGGTTTGTCAGTCTCAAAGCACCTTACAGAGAGTGCATCAACAGTACAACAGCAAGGCTGTGTCCAAAACAAATCAGAAGCGAAAATAAAGGCACCTCTTTTCGTTCCCATGATCAAGTAAAGACATGAGATAAAGAAATGATCAGGGTAACATAGAACACCAAGCAGCAAGAAAAGGGTTGTCAACACTCTCGTGAACAGAGAAAGGTAAAAATGTCTAGAGACGTTATATAATGGACAAGATATGATTGAACAGAATGAACAGTCAAGTTGTGGACGAAGTACCTTTATTGTAACATTGAGAAAAACGTGATTAGGCTACTTAATAATAGTAAGTAGTATAAAAATGAAGACATAAAAAGAGGTGCATGGATAACAGATGGGGTAAGAAAGAACAAGGTAGGAAAGGAATTAACGCAGACAAATGAATCATGGCTCAAATGGAAGGAGTAAAAATGTCACGTAAGAAGAAGCGTTTTACTTCAGGTTAATTGTGAGGACATATGAGACACTTTTGATCAAATAAGGGAAAATTAAAACTAATCTTGAATTAATGAGGGATAGTGACTTGCAGTGGAATCCAGGATGCGGGTTTCGTCCTATTTGTGACTGATCAGCTGGATGTACCCACCTCGGTACACTCAACGACGGAGTAGTGCCAGCAACAACACTATAATCATAAACTACCTAATATAAGCAGAAAATATCATGTTTAGAACTTGAAGGGAGTGGTTTTCTAAGGCAGCATTATGTAAAACAAGCAACAAGTGTGAAAAAAGCAAGATTTAATGAACTCATAAATTTTAGTAGTACTCATCAGCTGGATACTCTACATGCTTCATTATATATACCGTTAAACAATGGAAAAGTACATGTATACACACATACATATATAACGTAGACTGAGACAGATTTAGGTGTAACAACTTAGAAGTGAATAGTTTTTACAGGTCAAATGGTAATCCAGAGGATAGAAATGGATATTCAAAATTGAGTGTCTTGAGGATAGGTTGATTGAGTTTGGATAATAGTGGATTTTAGTTAGGAAAATAATTATAATAACAATAACAATTTTGACACAGGCGTGAGAACTGAATCGATTGAGCGTCGACTACGTCATGGAAAACAAGATAGTTAATAGCACTTATTCAGACAATAAGAAAACAAGGTGTTTATTGAGATGAATAATAATGATAACATTGGTAATAGAAATAAGGTTAGTAAGACGAAACAAATCAGGGAAGGAAAACAAAATATGAGATGGGTGATAACTAATAGTGAAGAGTAAAATAAGAAAGATTAAATATGATTAGACAGTGTTGTAATTATTACCATGGCAGATTCAGGTTGACTACCATTTCCTTCTGAATGTAGAGGTTTGGTTTGACAACTCGAATCGTGCAGGTGTCTACATATCCAAGAAACTTCTTATTTTGCTGTCTACTGATAACCTTAAAGGACTTACAGGCATCACTATCATGTCCATAGTCCATTAGGTGCTTCGTTATCGAGCTCCTCAGGGTCTTCTTTTCGGCTCAACCATTCGGGTGGACATATGCCTCTTCGTACGACCAATGTATTCGCTTCCTCAAGTACGTTTCAATTGATAAAAGCATCTAGATGTGTCGAGGATCAGAGTTTTATCTTCCTCTGATTGCTTCAGTACTTTTTGCTGGAGCTGAGAAGAACTGGTTAACTTGAGTAGTAAGTCCTTCTGATGGACTTCTCCTGTCTTCGTCCGACTGCTTCTAGCACGTCGTCACCTTTGAATAGCAAAATGATATAGACTGGTTTCTTTCGCACTGTTGGGGACGTTGTTCTGCTCCCTGCCCATTTTGTGTGCTTGTTGATAGAGCTTACTGAGTACCCATTCTTCACCAGAACGTTTTTCAAAGTCCCTATTTCGTAGTCTAGTGTGCTGTCGGAACATATTTTCCCAGCTCTGTTGTACAGCGTTCTAACTACATTTACTTTATATTGGATCGGAACAAAGCTCCTAAAATGAAGGTATTGTCCTGTCCATGAAGGTTTTCTTATAGATGGACCTTTCGATAGATCCATCGATTCTTTTCACTAATGAGACATCTAAGAAACTATATGTTTATCTGAAGTGACCAACAAAATTGTCTAATCTGACATCAAACAATACCTGATATTTGATAGTCTCTTTAAAATGCAATCAATGATTTTGTAGCTATAAATTAAATTCCTTTTTGCAAGTCATCAGAATCCTGTCATCTACACTTTTACTAATGAAATCGTTTTTCTTTCAATTAAATTTTATACTGAGAATGATGTTTGCAATTATTCTGTTTAAATCAATGAATCCAGGCCTTGAGTTCACTGATTAGTAATTTCCTATTTCATTCTAGTAAATAACTCAATTCTGCTTTATGTTGGTCATTTCAAATAAAATATCATTACACAACAATCAAAGAATAAATTTCATGGTCCTCTGAAGTCATTTTAATGCTTTTACAGATGTACGTCAAAATCGTTTCATGACTAGGCTTGAAAATGAATTATACATAGACATTTATTCTTCCAAAATGTATGTATAATTACTTCATTTGCTTTGAAGTAAACATATACCAACAAACTTCAGTGGTCTCATTTTCTTTGATGAAAATCCTAAATTCAAAAAAAATGATTGAGTATCACTACTATTCACTAAGAAGTCAAATAATTAATTCTATCTCAAACTTGTTAAGAAATGAAAAACAGCTGTCTAATACCAGCTATAAAGGTTTACTAGACCCCTTAAACTACGAATTTTAATTTTTCAAGTACAGGCTACGATAGCGGGCAATTATCACAAAATACAAACATTTCAGAGGTTATTTTACTCGCTTATTCATGAAAGAAACATGTAATTAGATGAGTTCTACTACTTTGATTACTTGGGAAATTTGATGAACTAAACATTGTTTTTACGTTATTCTACTCGACAGCCTTTACTATAACATTGATAACACCAAATTCAATGGTTAGTTTTGTCGATTACGTGTTTACACTTTAACATAAATGCTGACCGTTTAACAAATTGTAAAGTTATTTAATATGTTACATAAGAAAAATAATTAAGACATATCTTACTGAATAGTACAGAACTGCTAGCACTTGTCTACCTACCCACTTACCTACCTACCTACCTACCTACCTACCTACCTACCTACCTACCTACCTACCTACCTACTTACCTACCTAGGCAGCATCTTTTCAACTACAGGTGGCGGCCCAGATGAGGCTGTTAAAGCCAGGATCGCAACAAAGGCTAAACACATTATATTTCAAGTAGTTCTGTTCTTAGCTTCAAATTAAGTAAAAGCTTCACTTATCACCACTTTGAACTAAATGAAAATACTAATAACCCAAGGGAAAGGTTTAGGCATTTATGTTCACAATGATATTAAAAAATATTTAGAATATACAATGTGATCTAATTTATGTGGTTGCATAAAGTGTACAACAAATGGTATTCGCCTAGATAATTTGATAGAGAATGGTAGTGAGTTGTTAATTGTTTTGCAGTTAGATTACTTTTAGGTTTTGAATGTTGCAGTTATTCTTATTTACCTGAATTGATCCTCTTTTTAAAAGCCACTTTAACTCTAGTGTCTATTTAATTGTTTCCACATATAATTATCGTTATCTTATACTCCAGCATTTTTCAGCAGCAACTTTACTTCCACAAGTCGTTATTTTTCTATAAAAAAAATTAAACTTAAAGTAACGATTGACAGTTAAAGATGAATTCTTGTATTCACAATGAAATTCATGTTTCTTTGTTTTTGAAGTTATCATTGTGTCGTTGAGACGCCTTACAACTTTACTAATACGTAGGTAGTCTTTTTCCACACTGAAGATGTATGAAAACGTTTGTTCGATCGTGTAAATAATTTTCATCTTTAAGAAGCTAAGAAAACTGCGTTTATATTTGTTTCAAAGTAGCATCCATCTTGAACTGACATCACTTGAAGAAACATTGGAAGTCTGTTTTGCCCCGTTAAGAGACTCCCCAGCAGTAACCACTCATGACTCGACCAGGGGTCGAACACAGGACCTTCATATTTTACGGCGAACACGTTGGCCAGTGGGCCAGAGGGTCGGAGTTCAATGCTTCAAAGTTTCCAACTTCTGTCAATTTGTGATATAACATGATGGTCATCCAAAGTTTTCAGTTGGCATGCGCTTTACTTCCAAATTAGTCAACCCGAAATGTCACGGCTTCTCACTAGAGTTTCGAGGAATTCCTGGTAAACTCTTGAATGAGCGCTGCTGAAGAGTCTCATACTGTGACAAAGCAGCTATCTAGTACTCTTAGGCTCTCGACATTCCTATACATGATGTCAGTCTGTGATAAATACCACCCTGAAATATTCTCTGCATAGAAAGGTCTTGCTTATCAAACAACCAGATGTTTTATGTAGGTTGGTTACTTCTATTAATGAACCAGTTAAGTTCTATGAAAAGTAAATCAAATTGGGACTGTTACTGAATATCTTTTACTAGCTCTTTATCTATATAATGAATAAATCTTCCTGATGTTTCAAAATAATTGAAGTTTGCTTGATCTCTATATATTAAAAAAGAACACTGTTTTCTTTTACTGGTTACATTCATGTGTAGGTAGGAACTAACATGCCTGTCTGTGAGGTTTCTAGCTGACTGATTTTATAAGTCCAACCCCGAATATAATTTTTTCATGCTTAGCTAAGAAATATAATGAAAGTGAAAGGTACCTTATAACAAAGTGGATGACAAATAGAAATTTAGTGATGATGAAACCACCACATTTGGAGAAACCTTTGAATGATTCTAATTTCATACATGTAGGTATATAAAGATGAAAGATTTCGGCAGGAAAGAAAAATTATGTAACAATCTGGAGGGTTTTCTTACTGATATACGCTTGATAGACCGCAAAGAAAGTGATTATTCGTGGGTAAATAAAGCAAGAAGTTAAGAAGTTGGCAGAATATAGACCTTGAGTTGAGCAAAATGAGTGATGCGGTTCTTGTTGGAATCCAAATTAACAGCTAGTAAGCCTCAAATGGGTCGGACTGTGCATCCTGTATTCCATTGTTAGTCAACACCAATCAAGTTTCATTATAACCAGTCCTAAAGCAGTAGAAAGGTGTTAACATATAAGTCAGTTCACCAGATGAGACTAGTCAATTTGGCCCGACGTAAGTGGCGGGAAGGTACGACTATCAGTAAAGTAGGACTTAATGCTAAGTGTGTGGGAAAGTGGAGAAGTGTTTCATCAGTAATTCCTTGAAATATCCAAATGTTATTTCAACTTTCCAATCGTTCAATCAAGTCATATATGATAAAAAATACATTCGAAGTCAATAGAAGACGAGTCTTGTCAGCATGTATTCCATCAAGTAGGTTAATTTTTTAAAAGGCTTTTCATAGTACCAAGATAATAACTATTTGTTCGTTGATTTCCGTGAAAAATTAAGATTGGGCATTTTTTTCAACTGCAGATAAGTTGTAAGTAACAAACTTGTGTTTGGCAGGACATGAGATATCCGTCAAAAACCCTAAACCATCGAAACGTGTTTACCAAATTACCTTTTTTATTTATAACCTCTGATTTTCATCTGTTCACAACGAGTCGTGTCACAGATCTGTCTACAAAAAAAGAACACGGAGTGGACATTGTCTCCATTTCAAGGGTATCTGTTCTATAAGTTATCAGCAAGAACTAGTTAGAACTGGGTTTCGAAAGGTTAAGGAACTTTGTTCACTAGATAAGCTAACTCAAGAAATTAAGTTCCCAGACAGATATCTGAAATAAAATGGTTGCCCTAAGAGATTCACAAGTAAAGTCAAAATGGGAACATTGGAAAGAAGTGTATTTGATGATCCCAGGAAAAAAACTGCGTTCCTCCATCTGACTTTCAAATGGGCATGAAATTATGAACAGAGTTGACAAAATAATAATAAGAACCTCACTTCCTCAGTAGCTAAATTAGTTTCCGTATACAAAACAAAGTGTTCACTGCAACAATCGAAAATTGATAGATTTCCGCTTGACATCATCTTAAACTGTATCTACCAATTCACATTTCAGACTATGTATATTGAAAGGCCAGAGAGGAGGTCTGAGACTACATCTCATGAACACATCCCAAATAAGTTAAGCTTAAAGAAGCCAAAATTATTTAAAATTTCCATGATTAGGTATTTAATGTACAGATCTAGAATGTATTTAAAATGATTAACAAACAAAACAATGTTAAACTACTAAGATTAGCAGAAACCTTTGCCATCCGAACAAATAAACCAAACCTATACATACAAAAAAGAGACAGTTGTTAGCTTCCAACTTACATGATAGCCATTGACTTGTTTTGTAATTTAGTATAACCCATTGAAAAATTTTGTATTTTAGAACCAAACTCACAATCAATTCTTACTTCATCTCCATCAATTTACCAGTTTACCTAGACTGACTTGACCTTAATCCATGCAAAAAATGTTGATCCTGTGTTTACATTCTTAACTCATCATATAGATTTACGTAATAATTTCGGCTCTATTTTCTGCTTGCTCAAATATAACAAGATGACAATTTGACTTAATTATCAATGAACTATTATCTTTTTATTTTTATATTTCCTTTGTGTTTTAAAGTTTCTTTAGCAGTTAGATTGGTTTTAATGGGTAGGGTTGCTAGCCCTATACCCAACTTTCCCTCTTTATCCGGGCTAAGTACCGGCTAGTAACTAGAGAACTAGTTACCTAGAAGAGGGCAGTCGTGGATCCAGGTTCAAAAGACTGTAGAGAACAGAATGAAATAGAGACGTGCTACTGAAGTCCTATGCCTCAATAGGAACCCAAGGGACAAATAATAATATTAATAATAACAATAATAATTTTTTTTGATAAGTGAACTATGTGAACTGTATATCTCTTTAAATATATCTTATGAATTTATCGCCTGTACGCAATTGCAGACAAGGTGACGAGATGTACTGATGAATTCATAGTATTCTACAAAGTTTGTTGTTTTAGCCCTATTAAAATGCCAAGGTATATCTAGTGTGATATCAATTAGGAAAGTGAATCTTCGCAACTGTACTATAGACTAATGATATTCGCTCATATAACATTTATTGTGCAATCTAATTTATTTTACCTGTCAAAGTAATAAACCATCTTTATAAGCTTCAAATGCCTTTTCTTCAAATCAATAATTATTTCAACTCTGTCTTTCTTGCTTCCTTAGTTTCATTGTTTTTAATTTTCCTACATGAATGAATTTCATATAAGATTATCATAAAGGTAAAGAAATTATTTCCCTTTGGTATATATCCTGTATATGACCAATGGAAGTGATTTAGAAAATACAAAACTTAACGATGCAGTCGGTGAAGTGACGTCTTACACGAGGTAAATCAATGATACTTCCATTGCTTACAGTGATTTATTCAACACATCTCAATAGGTCGAAGGTTTTAACAACTCTCATAATGATAATATAATCCATCATGGAATATGTTGATGGGAAGTTTAATATTTTGGATATTGCCATGCAGTGTAAGACAAATGTTACGCTGCAAAGGTTCATTCATCGAAAGATAACGTGAGATGGTACCTACTAGAATTCTACTAGCTTTTGTTTGATTAATTACAAATGAAGATTAGTTTAAACCTTATTTCACAGGGTAAAAATGAAATATTATGATGTTAAAGTGAAGGAAGAGAGGCTAACAGTTGAAATATGCTTGCACAACAATGGATACTCACAAAAGTTTGTCAAACAGTATAGGAAAATAGAAGACAAAAAGTCAAAGAAGGCTAAATCATCAGAAAGCCTGATTCATTTGCCTCAGTTTAAAAGTTCTTGACATTGCAGAGACTATCAGCAGACAATTTAAGACTTAGTTTGCTGAAACGCACTCTGCAGCCAAGTTAATTCATGTTTATTAAGCAACATGTTCTTCATATGTTAGTAAGTTGTAGGTAATCAGCAGGAAGCCTTGGACCCAGGTTTTGTACTTTTTGGTACTCGTCATCGATGTGTAACTGCAGCTTCGACATGGTAGCCTACTTTTAACTTGAACTATTAAACATTTCTGCCAAATATATGTTGCAAACGTTTTCCTCCCAACTTTCTATAATCATTTAAAAAGATCTCCTCTAATTGTATCATGTTATCCTTCTTGTACATTTTCAAAACGCTTTCAACTCACTATTCCTCCAGTTTATTAACTCGAGAAACAGAGAAAAAAGTCACATTGTGTGGAAGATGACTTTTAACTTGAGTTGTAAATTATCGAAATGCATAAATGAACGGTCACCGCAAAACTTACTTTCGCGTTTCTGTTGATTCGTCATGATAGGCCGGACGATATTCTAAGACCAGCTGACGCTTTCACATTATTCCCTTGAATACTGTCGTTATTAACATCATTCTGTTGCGACAAGGATTTCTTTCGAAAATACTGTTCTGGGAGTGAATTTGTTGGGGAATTACATGTTAGGAATATGCACCACCATGTTGAGCCTCCTAGGTTGGTGGCCATATTGGAAAAATGATTGATAGAACTTAGCTAACATCTATGGCTAGATAACGCGAAAATAGTTGTTTTCCTGCCACCAATCAGTAAATGTGATCTTTAGTTCACTTAGAAGTCAGCAAATACTCTTCCTATGTTACATCCAACTGTGAACTGTGAACGACTGAGGGGAAGTAATACTTTGAGCGGTGCAATCTTTCGGTAACTCACTCAAACTGTACATCGAACAGATGTCTCTGAATTCTTCAAGATAATAAACAAACAGACGAGTTTCACTCTTCTGACGTTTACTGAAATTATAGCCATTAAACTTCCTAAACCTGATTTATGTGTTCAGAAAGAAGCTAAAGTCGACTTCTGTCTACCTTGCTAACTCTTCTTGACTGTTGTTTGACCGCGTCATTTTTTATTAAATTTAGAATTTTACTGCTTTATTCCTATCTATTTACGTCATCTTTTGTTCACATTTAATGTTCCTAACTAACTAAGGTAAACCGACAATATTTCGCTCACTTATCATCTGACTTACGTAATCTTATAGTGAATAAGTTCCTCAATATTTTGAATGGTACTTTTGCCTTTATTTTTATTTCGGAAACTTTCATTGGATTAAACATGTAATTGTAACAGTTCTTTTGACCACTTACTAACCTCACTTGGATTTACCGCTCTGACTGACCTTTGATCTATGACTATTTCTGTCCATTTTAACCAGTGACTGATATTCTGTTTTCTGTCAGTAAATTAAAGTATTTTAAACTCTCAGCAAAACTACATATTTTGATATTCTAGGGATTGTAATGCAGTTGATAAGATATCATCGAAATAAAATGAATCTGTATAATTTGTATTCATGGAAAATTTGTGCACTGTGGACAGTATTAATTTATTATAAATATATATGTAATGAGTGTTTACATACAACGATATTATTTGGTTTTGGTCATATTTCGAGTAAAATCACTTCCCATGATGACACAAATAATTCTAACAACTAGTTAATTTCAGATTGTTATTTACAATGGACTAATACCAGTTGGAGGAACACTGGCAGAGTCATGGGTGCGCACTGCTGAGAAGTCCCATACATGACGCAACAGCTATCCAGTGCTCCCAGGTTCCCAATGTTTCTCCAACTGATGTCAGTCTACGATGAATAACAAACTCAAATATTTCAAAATCCCCACAATCCCCTCAAAATTAGTAAATTATTTCACTTCTGTCTTTTTGTCCTACTTAATTTTCATACATGACTGAATTTCATGCTTGATTTTCCTATCGATATACAAGTCAAAGGAAAATGATTTGTATCTGATCACTTTTTATCCACATGAAATAAGTAAATGTGGCTTATTTTAATATATGTACCAATTTATTCTCCCACTAATCTGGTTAGAGGTTATGGGTATAAATACCTTTTTGTTTCATGAACCCCGCTTACCTGGCAGCTTGTCTGAACCATGGGCTACTCAAATTCTCCACCGAATATGTACGTCAAATTCTTTGTTTTCAAATTGCTTTAATCATTTTAATTATGTCTCTGAAACGTGCCATGTACCCTTAAACCGTTTTAAAATGCTCTTGGCTAGCCGTTTCTCTAGTATACAAACAAAACGAAGAGAAAATGTTACTTCCAATGGAAATGGATGTTTTATTATGGGGAGATTCATATTATGATGCGTGGGCTGAACCCGTTTGTAGCAAGCAATTACTGCCATTCTGTTATATCGAAAAATTAAAGGATTTGAAAAATATAGACAAATGGTAACGCATTCATTGAGAAAGCTGATGGTTTTCATCTTGGTTTCTAATATGGCTTCAGATATTCATTTCACAGAAGTCTTGAGGTGGATTGGGACATATGTGAAGAACTCTTCGAAATGTCGTGTTATGCATTCATAATCAACCGGTAATGCAAAACTACTTTGTAACGCATACTTGCATGCTGTTTAGAAGTATAAAATGGCAGGTTTCTCTTATGGCAATGTAGCAGCATATATTGGAGATGATTGAACTTCTTTCAAAGTGGATGATAATTGATGTTGGAAACATTTGATGTATCATAAGAAAGAAATTAGTGGTGTACCTATCTGCCTCTCAATCTATTCAGATACGCCAATCAACTGCTAACAGAGTCTCGATTTCTCTTTACTGATAATTTGCTCCTATCTCATTTTAAATGGATAAGAGTTTAGTCAGATGCTGGTAATTTATTAGTCAAAATTTACAGTACTATGATGTAATATATTGTTGGTTTTTGCATTTCTATTCAACCTAATAGAGACTAGAGAAAAAAGATACGTGCGATCTTGTGACAGATTGATGAATGACCAGTTACACTTCGCTTACTCCATACTGTATTCAGTTAATACTTGTAATGAATAAGATAACATTCAATTCTGGCTCATTGCTATCTAGGTAAAACTTTCCGTCGAAAGTCCAAAGACCTCAAGTTCAACGATACAAAAATCTAGGTTTTCTACTAACATTAATCATCAACTTACTCAATTTCGCTATCATATAAGCTAAGTAATGCGTGGCAAATCACTACTCATTGGATTAGTGAAACATTTCTATCATTCGTTTATAAACTTTATGAGAAAAAAGTTCCCTTTCAACAGAGATATACTTTACAAAAGTATATTTAAACAGGAATGTAAAATAGTGAGTATGAGTGAAATCATCAATAGCTTCAAGTAAACTTACTTGTTTAGGACTAAACATTCTGTGGATACAAAGACATCTTTCCTGTACTGCATCAAATTAAGCCTTCATCTTCTCTAGATACCTAAGGCAACTATAGTAATGAAGATTAAGTCATCCGTCAAGAAGATATTATTTAAATACTTATTCTTTCATAGCCTTTGAAGAAATCTTAAAGAAAGGTTTTGTGAATATGTTCGCAGCAATCAAATTATTTACGCTTGTTTTTTATCTGTGCATACTTGAGTTGGCTGCTTAATACATTTTATTAAGATAATATACAAATTTGATTACAAGTAATCATTACTCTGAAGTTTGTTTACATTCATTACAGCATATAAATAAAATAAGGAATATCATTTCAACTAAAATTAAAAATGGACAGCTACAAATTTGATATAAACTAAAATTGTTGTAATCACATAGTGATTTCGTCATCATTGCAAATCGATCTATTTGCCTGCCAACAACATTTACCTCCATTGTGTAATAGGGTCAATTATCCATTATGTAACATAAAGACTAGAAACAACTTAACGAATATTTATAATCCCCCAGATGAACACTAGCGACGATCGTCATAATGTAGGAAAATAACATATTTAGAAACCAAGCTGCATGAAAACTTCACACAAATACCCATGTGAATCACACATTACTCATATAAATATATTATAATTATAATTTGTCCCAAAGGTTCCCAGTGGAACACACGGCTTCACTAGAACATCAACACTTCACTCGTTCTCTGCAGTCATTTCAACATGGATCCACCACTCCCAACAACCTTCCTTTTCTTCCTCACACCATCCTCCCCATGTCATCCTCACCCAGGATGCCCAACACGTCATTTCCCATTCAGCTTCCACTTGACGGCCTGCTATAGCCTGACATGGTCTGGCCTGACACGTGATGTCCATAATCACTCTTCTCAGTATATGTCCAACTCAACCCACCTCCACTTTCTGCTCCTGCATATTTGTTGGACGGTGCATCCTTACTTCGTTGGTTCGTTGCAAGACAGCCAGAGGTCCTTGTTGTTTATTCTTATTATTCTGACCATCTGATCTGATCTTCATTGTCAAGTGGGCGTAGACGGCGGCTGTTCACGTATGTCTGTAGTTTGATGGGAATGCTTTTCATAGCGCGTCAAGTCTCTCAAACATCCCATGGATTCACTGACTTGACTGAATTAGTGTTCAAAATGCGGATCCTGTTCACGCTTTATGCTGAGCGCAGTCGATCTCCACACTGATTTCAGGTGAATGAAGGCCCATATTGCCCGATCCTAGCTTCGATGTCCTCTTCTATCCTTGTGCTGTCAGGAGTTGAAACGATGCTGCCTAGGTAGGCGGGTAGGTAGGTAGTTGTGCAGGTAGGTAGGTAGGTAGTTGTGCAGGTATGTGGGTAGTTGTGCAGTTAGGTAGGTAGTTGTGCAGGTAGGTCGGTAGGCAGGTGGGTAGGTGGAAGAGGCTACTCCATTCAGGTTTCTCCAATTCATGTTGATTGGTGTTTGTTGTTGTTGTGGTTGTTGGTTGGGCATCTTCATCACCTCTATCTTCCCCACGTTCACTTGAAGTCTCATCTTCGCTGCTTCACCTCTTCTGCCAACTTGTTGGTTTTCACCTGTACATCTTCGAGTTTGTGCGACAAGACATCAGACATAAATCATCATCGGCATAATCCAAATCTTCTTCTAGGGTATCTTCATCGGTCGAACAATGTATGCACTTCTTCTCACAGCTCGTCACACCTGTCTGTTGCATGATCCAGTTCACTCCAGTCGACCACAATCAGGAAGATCATCCGTGATAGTAGGCAATCTGTCTTCACTTCGAAGGTGTCACTGAACTTTCCATTGTGTTATGAGTCACTTGACATATAGCATCATATATTATATAGCTGTTGAGTTAGGTTGATAAACGTTTGTGCTACTAATTTCGTAGTGAAGGTGTTTCATGGATATGCAGGTTCCTTTATGTAATCTAGTGGAAACTGTCACACTCCGTAGCATCGGAGTACTTACGGTACTAATCCACAAGTGTTTCCACTTTTAGATCCTTTAAAAAAAGGGCGTTTTTTATACCATTTTTGCATTTTTTCAACTTTTTATTCCTTAACCTCATAGTGGAAATGATTGCGATGCACAGTTCTCATTTGTACCTGATTTCTAACTAAAACCGTTGGTTGTATTAATTCGACACAATTCTGTTATAAATACTGATTATCTTGAAAAGGCTCGATTTTTATTGCTCATTTTAAGTAAGCCCTGGGGGATACAATAATATTATTAGGATAATATGATCTAGTGTTATGTTCAATTCCCAAATACTTGCAAATTCGTATCATAGTCAAATTAACATACTCTTATCCACAGTCTAGTAGACTCAATTGTGAACTTTCTTAATATGCTTTGCAGTTAACACCATGACCTGAATTTGATTTCTTAACAATAAACCGAAAAAAAGTGAAGTATTCACTGTATAAAATGTTTTTCCCATGGAAATTGTTTACAGTGAATCTTTCAGATTATTTTTACTGTATTATGAAATGAAATTTTTCATGTCGTAGATAAAAGTCTATGGGAATGACTCAATAATGTATGGATTCGTCATTCTCATTATACCTTTTTCGAATTTTACAATAGCGCCACTTTTGAAATCCAGATGTAAGTGGAACAATACAGATGGATACCAGAGATTACCAAAAAATCTTCATCTTTTATCTCAGAAATTATATAACTTATAGGTAGAAGAACTTTTAAGGATTATTATCATATTTTAAATTTCAACAGCTCAACAAAGTTAAGTAATTATGTCCGTTTGAAACATTTATGTTACAGCAATAAACCCTTGGGATATGCAAGTGATATATATGATAACGAATGAATCATCTAGCGTTGTCTCCCTGATTTATTTAATTTGGGTTTTGTTGTTGTTTGGAGAACCCTTGAATCAAAATTTCTTACGTGGTGAGAAAACTTAAATGGAGTAGTCTCTTTCACCTACCCAGGTAAGGCAGCACTGTTTCAACTACAGGCGGCACACACGATGACGCCAAAGTCAAGATCGGAAAAGCAAGACAGGTGTTCATTAAGCTGAAACCAGTGTGGAGATCTTCTATACTCAGCTTAAAGAACAAGATCCGGATATTCAACACCAACGTCAAGTCAGTGCTTCTATATGGTTCAGAAACTTGGTGCGTCACGAAAAGCATTTCCAACAAACCACAGACATTCATCAACAACTGCCTACGCTGGCTCGTTACTGAAGCTCAGATGGCCAGGAAGAATACGTAACAAGGAATTCTGGCTGGCGATGAACCAACCAAGAACCTATCGCTCAACAACTATGCAGTAGAAAGAAGTGGAGATGGATTGGGAACACACTGAGAAGGCCGACTGGGGACATCACGCGCCAGGCCACGCCCTCGAGTGGAACCCTGATGGGAAGCGACGAGTTGGGTGTTCGAAGTGAGCGCGACATGGAGGAGATCGTGCGAGGAGGAAATGAGAGCTTGTGGGCAGTCGTGGAGCCAGATTCAAAAGATTTTAGAGAACAGAGAGCATTGGATACGTGCTAGTGAATCCCTATGTTCCACTAGGAACCCAGTGGACAAATAATAATAATAATATAAGGAAGGTTTGTTACATTTGTTTGTTATATTTCTTTGGAATTACTATGGTTCATAGATAAGCTCACTGTTATTCAGTTTTATGTCTTAATCCTGATTTAATGAATCAGCGGACTTCCTGAAGCCTGGGCTACCAAATAGTTTCTGCAAAATATACCACATCCAACTGTTCCATTTCAAATTGTGTTATACTTTCGAATATATCTTCAAATGGTATAATATACTCTGCCATATCTTTAAGACAATTTCAAACCGCCACTCATTAGATTAGCGATTGAATGAAAGCAAAATGTCACGAAAGATGGCATCAGATTTTTGAATGTATAAAAAGACATTACAACACTGAGATAGTTAGCTCAAACAGCATATTTTCTGTTGGTTGAATGAACCATTATTTCTAAATTTACGCAAGCTTCTTTATTACTTCTGGTTAGCAAACCAGACGATAAACTTAAGACACCTTGTCGTTACTGGTCATAACTCGTAATAATTTTATTTTTAACACCACTAACATGCCAAAGTCATTCGCTTTTAAAAGTATCACACAGGAAATGAATCTGTTGAAATATCACATGCTGAGAATTTCTTAGCATCTCAGAAATAGTGTCTGGAATAAAGTGGTTATTATGATTATCATTATAACTACTGTCAAGCGAGTTATATTCAGAGGTCAGCTGATAGATAGATTGTTACCAATAAAGAATTCCTCAACGAAAATATTGAGTCGCATAATCCTGGAGAGACTAAAAAACCCCAGATTCAAAATTACGCAACAAGCTGGATGGCTACAGGAAGAACAAATTAGATGCGGATCAAATTGCAACGCCATGCAAAACAACATCACAGAACAAAGAATAGAATAGCAGTCAACTGGATCTTTATCTCAATTTCACCGACTATGCAAAGGTTTTCGATGAAGGCGTCGACCGAGAAATAATTTGAGAGGCAGCTGCTTCAACACTACCGCAGTAGTGTCACGAACGAACATCAGCCTAACTCAACAGCTATATAATATATGATGCTATATGTCAAGTGACTCATAACACAATGGAAAGTTCAGTGACACCTTCGAAGTGAAGACAGATTGCCTACTATCACGGATGATCTTCCTGATTGTGGTCGACTGGAGTGAACTGGATCATGCAACAGACAGGTGTGACGAGCTGTGAGAAGAAGTGCATACATTGTTCGACCGATGAAGATACCCTAGAAGAAGATTTGGATTATGCCGATGATGATTTATGTCTGATGTCTTGTCGCACAAACTCGAAGATGTACAGGTGAAAACCAACAAGTTGGCAGAAGAGGTGAAGCAGCGAAGATGAGACTTCAAGTGAACGTGGGGAAGATAGAGGTGATGAAGATGCCCAACCAACAACCACAACAACAACAAACACCAATCAACATGAATTGGAGAAACCTGAATGGAGTAGCCTCTTCCACCTACCCACCTGCCTACCGACCTACCTGCACAACTACCTACCTAACTGCACAACTACCCACATACCTGCACAACTACCTACCTACCTACCTGCACAACTACCTACCTACCCGCCTACTTAGGCAGCATCGTTTCAACTCCTGACAGCACAAGGATAGAAGAGGACATCGAAGCTAGGATCGGGCAATATGGGCCTTCATTCACCTGAAATCAGTGTGGAGATCGACTGCGCTCAGCATAAAGCGTGAACAGGATCCGCATTTTGAACACTAATTCAGTCAAGTCAGTGAATCCATGGGATGTTTGAGAGACTTGACGCGCTATGAAAAGCATTCCCATCAAACTACAGACATACGTGAACAGCCGCCGTCTACGCCCACTTGACAATGAAGATCAGATCAGATGGTCAGAATAATAAGAATAAACAACAAGGACCTCTGGCTGTCTTGCAACGAACCAACGAAGTAAGGATGCACCGTCCAACAAATATGCAGGAGCAGAAAGTGGAGGTGGGTTGAGTTGGACATATACTGAGAAGAGTGATTATGGACATCACGTGTCAGGCCAGACCATGTCAGGCTATAGCAGGCCGTCAAGTGGAAGCTGAATGGGAAATGACGTGTTGGGCATCCTGGGTGAGGATGACATGGGGAGGATGGTGTGAGGAAGAAAAGGAAGGTTGTTGGGAGTGGTGGATCCATGTTGAAATGACTGCAGAGAACGAGTGAAGTGTTGATGTTCTAGTGAAGCCGTGTGTTCCACTGGGAACCTTTGGGACAAATTATAATTATAATATATTTATATGAGTAATGTGTGATTCACATGGGTATTTGTGTGAAGTTTTCATGCAGCTTGGTTTCTAAATATGTTATTTTCCTACATTATGACGATCGTCGCTAGTGTTCATCGGGGGGATATTTAATTTCGTCATCGCCCTTGTTATTTGTATTGCGACCTGAGTGACTGAATACACTGGAACTCTTGATGAGTAGTTGGACACTATTGTTCAGTGGTATAAGTTGATGCGGGTCGTTGTTTACCCACTTTATTTTGCTGGAATGAAACAATTCCCGCGTCGAGAACTTTGTTTGACCACTGACAAATTTGCTAAATGTCTGTTTATCTTTAGTAATCTCGAAATGTTGTGTCTCTCAGGTTTTAGGACAACTGGGTCAAGAGACAAACAAACGAATTTATGTGCGCCAAATAACGGCATGATATATCATCTTTAATATAGGTATCTATAGATGAACAGCTAGGCAGCTCTCTAACTGCAACAGAGTTCTTAGAAGCATAGTACGCCAATCAAATGCCGATCAACTGATATACATGCAGAAACTACTAGGAAGGAATTGGTTGACTGAAAATCATGCAGGCAAATTAATATCTGAAGTCTGAGGTCAAACAATAACAACAAACTGCAATAGGGAATGAAGAGTAGGTCACACTCTTCTTAAATATCGAAGCATTTTGAGAGCGCTTCACTTTTACATGAAGTAGGTGATGATCTAGTCGTCTAAGCTACTGATGAAGCGTCATAAACGAGATCTAAAAGTTCAGAAAACAAAAATAGTCATGATTTTGAGGTTCATGAAGATTCAGGTTTTGAGATGGCTTTTATCACAGGCTAGCACTAGTGCTTACAGTAGTTCTCCAACAGATGTCAATCCGTAATGAAACCTACCTGAAAACTTAAGTCCACATTGACCTCAGAATACATTGCTGTATATTTCTTATAAGTGATATGCTTCCAGATGAATGTCCTGAAGTTCTGTGGAAAAGCCGTGACCTGTGAGATAAACCAGTTGGATGGGAAGGGGATGCCAACTGAAAACCTTTGATGATAGTCGCACTTTATCACAAATTGACAAAAGTAGGAAACTGTGGACCACTTGACTCCCAGCCGGTAGCTTAGTGTTTGACGCGTCCACCGCGGACCCTGAAGGTCGTGAGTCCGATTCCCCGTGGAGTGGCAGGTCAGTACAGTTGAGGAGTCCCGTACTAGGACCAGGCAGCTTTCCAGTGTCTCCAGATCCTCAAAACCATGGTTTTGTTTCATATTAGTTATTTAAGCAACTTAAACAAAACTCAAAAGTGCTAAGCACGTAAGATTTCTTTATTCTATGAAATTCATTTTAATCCCTTTTCATCATAAGTTGTATGAATACATTTCGGTCACTTCTTCCTCTGTAAAAGTAATTTTCCCCCTTAATTTATATATTTAACTTTTTCATTTTTTTAATCACATGTTTCGTGCAATCTGAAAGGATCAAATTTATCCATAACTCAAATATCACTATTCACAAAGATGATTTTAGTTAATTCCATTTGTCACGTATATATGAAATCAGAAATAGGAATTAAACAGTTATTTATTGTTGTTTTGTTACAGATAAGATTTATATGTCACCAGATCATACTGACTTAAATCATACGCATAATCAATCTCTGTAACAACCAATAGCGGTTTGAAATGATAAGTAGTGTTTTCATTAATGGATGTTGCCTGTTCAAAAGATAACTGTGTCGTTTATTTTCCCGTGATTTTGGCCACGCTAAATTAATAAGTACAATGAGGAAACAAATGTAGGTCAGTTACAGTTTCAGTGTTAATAACCCTGTCTAAATCTATCACCGTTATACTATCCACTTCATAGGAAGTAATATCACCAAAAAGTTAACGATATATTTACTACTTGTTGAATTTGCCATATGAAATAACTTGATTGCAGTAAAATGTAACTTACAAAGTCTAACAAGTACAGTTAAAAATGTGAACACAGTGATGTAAGCTGCCAGTTAATAAATCTAATCTTAAATTGGTTGAGTTACACTTTCATGAACGGTCGTAAATCACTTGAATCCTGACAATAATTTTTAAAACTATTACAGTGTTCTTTATCTTATTTGTTTCTTCAGTCTAGATGTTATTCAGGATGAAATCAATCATTTGTGCTACCTGTTTGATGACATTCAGTTTGGTTGATCATAATGAGTAAGTAGTGTCAAAGTTATTAATCAGCTGATTATCTTGTATGACGAGGAAATCTTCTCTTCCCAAGGGTAGACAAAAATCAAACCCAATAGTTTGTAAATACTGAGATTAAAGCTACGAGACTTTTCTAAACAGAAACCTGTACTTCTCAACAACAAATAAATGGGAATGAAATACTGTACATCAAGAAAAAGTCAATGGATGGGGAGTTGACACTAGTTAATCACCTTGGTGTTGAGTTAGACGAGATGTACGTTTGGAAGTAGGAATACAAGAAACAGTGATAAACCTGTACAATAATAACAGTATTCATTATCTCAATAAACAAGATGTAATTAATATGAGGTAATTTCTTGATGTTCTGCATGGAGTTGAACGGCGTCTATATTTTGGATACTACTGAACATCCATTTGATATGCAGGACAAATCTTATTTGCACACAAAGGCAAACGACACTGTTTACACGTTAGCTGCAAGAATTTTATGTATTGGAAACGATCTATCTTCCGTGATCAGCATACGTTTCAGTTAAATGGATCAAAATTTGACCCAAGTTTATATCAGCAATTGTTCTTTATACTCCTGTGACATGCTTGTAAGCCTTTTTTTAATCAGATTACCAAATGAGTTTATGGGAGGGCCAAGCGATTTTTTGCTATCATTTCACTTTTGCTCGCATATATTATGAGATATTTACTAGGTTCTCTCTATCGTGAATGAATACACGCAATATGTACCAAGGTATTCAAACACATGAAAAGTAACGCTTCTAGGAAGTAGGCTACGCCACTAAAATGATTAAAATGATGAAATTTAGTGTTTATACTCACATTTTAATCCCAACACCCAACAATGAAATCAGTAACCTTGAGGAATAGTGCCCCGTAATGACTACCAGTCGAATCCAGTTTAGTTATAGATGGCCTGTCAGTCTGATGTACCCGCACATTTTTTTACTGAAAATAAAATGTCTCAGCCATCGGTGAAAGCGGTTAAACATCATTTACTAGACTACTTATATGCCAAGCCAACTGTCAAATTCGTATACTGGTCGACATAAGTTCTCTTTCCTCGCCTAATGTCTGATCTAATTGGATATTTTTCACCTATATAAATCCTTGTACGTCCGCCTAGATATAACTATTGTTTTCGCCTTTTTTCTAATTATTGACCACCTCCAAATGGCAGGACTCAGGGATGTCGCACTCCCTTGTGTTTGGCACTCACAAACCAAGTATGCCTGATTTTGATTATTGGTATTCTCACTGAAATCTGAAGCTAATGGCAGAGGTTACTGCCAGCAACTATTGAGTTTTTATCGCTATATGAATGAAAAAAAGAATTATTGCGTGTAAATTTTGGTTGATTACAACTATAAACTGAGTATTGTAAAACATTTTTCTCTATTTTTAGCAAAAAATATCCAAAACTGTAGGAATACACCGATAAAAACCACCTAATCGGTAGTATTTCTGGAACACTCTTAGTATGAATGTTTGTATATATGTATGTTAGCTGTGAAATGTTTCTTTGCCGTCTACAAATGCGTCCTTTGAACTTATGTGTTCATATCAAGTGGTAACTAATCAAGAAAGATGCTATTCACCATGATAACGTTTGAATAATTCTACCTAGTATCCTTTATGAAAGTTAGATGACTAAGTTTTCAATCAAAACAAGTTTCTAGTCACTGTTTCAGTAGATTTCTGTAGGTGATGAAAGTTTATTGTGAGTCAACAGCGCTAATTGAAGCGGAAGATAATTTATTTGAAAACAAAGCATACTTCTCAAGGCACAGGATCCTTTTGGATTTGGTTATTTTTATCGTTTGAGATTTTGTCACTTGTTTTTTTTTATTGTGGGACTACATTAACTTAAATGTGACCAATGTAAGTTTAGTACTTATAAGATGCTTCTCAAATATACAAAAATGGTCATTTGTTTGTTCAAAGAACTTAGAATTTTGTGAATCAGGTTATCGTCATTAGTTTAACCGTAATATCTGGCTCAGTCAGATTAAGGTTTAAAAAGGACTTTTCTTTTATTTACAACTGCAGTATAATTGAAGATCAGTATGGTGGTTGGACAATTCTTTAATTCCTGATCATTCTGTTACTTTACTAGTTTGGTTTATTTTCAGATGAATTCTTCCTGATGGCTTTTTCAATGACAAATAGTTTGCAATATACATTTTTACATCGTGTTTAAAAATATACTTATCGTAGCGTAGCTGTTGTCAACTATTATGAATTAACTCGATTATAGAACATTTATGTAGCGATTACTAGTTGTTTGATGAGCGACGGAACTAGCTTTTGTTTCAACTACAGAGGAAGAATGATTGTTGAACCACTTTGTCAAAAATGTATCGCTTATTATCCGGCTCAGCATTAATATTAGTGTGACTATCTGGTATAGTCGTAGTGTGGCAGATTCACTCTGATGACTCTGAATGACGATTGAAGGTGAAATTAAAATCTCCTACACAGTAGGATAGAATAAGCGGCCTGCGAGTTACCAGCTAGTTGTTCTACCGACTGACCTGTGAGACTCACGCATTTATTAGATCTTAATTTCACTTCAGTCATCGACTGACATGTGAACTCGTGACTCAAAGCTGGCCGTTCATCTTATTCTCACTGACTGTCTCGTCAGGTCTTCGCATTCCAACCCAAATCTCCAGTCAATAATACAAGTATAGGAAAGAAGAGATACCGAAGATAATCAAATGGATAATCAGTAAGATGCCTGCTCTCTACCTCTAATTCAGCTCGATTAGGCAATAATCTTTTGTGTTGACTAATATAACAACATAATTTATGGTTTACTAGCATATATTTATTTACAGACAAGTGTGGCTGATATTTTTGTTTGTTATTTTATTTCCCTATATAGGCAAAGTAATTTGCACTACGTAATTAATCTGAATTTTTTCATCGATTGCTTTGGAATGACTAAATGATTCAGTAAGAGCTAAGATCACAAAATGACATCTACAAGAGTATAACTAAAGATGAGGCTGGACTTGTAGGATACCTCTTTTTTCCAGGAGCTCCACCAAAATGTGTATTGCATTCGCCAAGCATCTTAGGAGGTTAAAGCCCCGCGGGGATCATGTTACTACTTAGATAGAAATTTAAGTCTGCTCTTTTGAACTGCTATCGCCTAGGAATAAGTACAGTTCCAAGTAGATTTGCCAGGTAGTACCATCATTATGATTACTTTGCATTGTTACGGTACGAGTAATTCCACTATCTAGTATGATATATTATATCAATATAAGTAAAACAGAAATATGAAAAAATACTGAGTAATCATGGATCGGCAAAAGAAAAGTATTATTATTTGTCCCTTGGGTTCCTTGTAGAACATAGGACCTCAGTAGCACGTTATCGTTTCATACTCTTCTCTCCAGTCTTTTGAACGTGGGTCCACCACTCCCAACAACCTTCCTTTTCTTCCTCACACCATCCTCCCCATGTCATCCTCACCCAGGATGCCCAACACGTCATTTCCCATTCAGCTTCCACTTGACGGCCTGCTATAGCCTGACATGGTCTGGCCTGACACGTGATGTCCATAATCACTCTTCTCAGTATATGTCCAACTCAACCCACCTCCACTTTCTGCTCCTGCATATTTGTTGGACGGTGCATCCTTACTTCGTTGGTTCGTTGCAAGACAGCCAGAGGTCCTTGTTGTTTATTCTCATTATTCTGACCATCTGATCTGATCTTCATTGTCAGGTGGGCGTAGACGGCGGCTGTTCACGTATGTCTGTAGTTTGATGGGAATGCTTTTCATGGCGCGTCAAGTCTCTCAAACATCACATGGATTCACTGACTTGACTGAATTAGTGTTCAAAATCCGGATCCTGCTCTTAATGCTGAATGTAGTAGATAATAAGCGAATAAGCCAGCGCAGGGTCATCAGAAATCAGACGAAACTTGTTCTATTCAAATGCATTTTGGAACACTATCCTGCATATCTCTCTAAATTACAATGTAAAACCGTCAATACCTCACTTCTAGAGCATTTGTTTATATCCGGTCACTAAACTCTACGACAGTCATTTATAAATTGAAGGCAAACATCTCGAAGCAAGTGCACATTCATCACATCAACACAACAGAAGCTCTGGTAATCCAGGAATAAAAACTTAGTCTTTGTGTTGAAAAAGGGTACATCCAATCTCTAATTTTGCCATGGCCATAATCTCGTTAAGGTAGTTTGTTAATTTCTTTGTTCATTTCCTATGATCCCATAAGGAATTTCTGATAACCTTGATGTGATATGATTCACCGTTTTTGATGAGCTTAAGTTGACTTATTTGGCATTGATGGATAGTATATATTTTGTTGCCAGTACAAGTATGATGTACAGCTTTTGAACATGATTCGCTGAGAAGAGAAATTTCTCCGCTGAAGTGTGTTTTCATAATTTCATAATTATTATGAAATTCTGAGGCCAGGTAAGTCTATGGCATGCCATTGATGTCCAAGAATATATTTATTTTCAAAAGTCATTCAAATGGTTATCCGAAGCGCATTTTCACTGACATAAAGCAGTTTGTATAAATAATAAATAAATATTTTTGTATCATATTAGTAACTGAACATGAAAGAAGTCAGTTTACAGACATCATCACATTGATATATGTTGGAAAATGTACCAAACTTTACGGGACCTGAATGTCACAGAAAGAAGGTCATTAAATTCAATTAAAAACACCAGAAGGTTCCAAAAATTGTGATATAAACAAGAAAATAGCGCCTTTCAGCATATACACAGTGTTACAGTTTAGATCGTTTTCAGCCATACTTTCTTTTTCACCATTGGTGACACCAAAATAGCGCGAAATTCCAAATTTCCATTACGAGCAGTCGATATGTTTGATTCGTCTTCGCAATACCGCGTTAAGCTAGATAAACATCTGTCTTGTCATTATTTCTTATGGTTTTAGCTTCGAAGACCAAAAGAACCTACACTTACGATTTCAGGAATCCATAAGTTTTCCATATGATCATATAATCCAAGTGAATATCTATTCAAGTGTTACCGTTCACAGCAATATAGATTTACGCCATCAGAATTAGATATTGTGGTGCAAAAGAATAAACATGTAAAGACAGTATCCCCATGTCATCCTTTCTTAGATAACACAGTTAAGTTTATTACACTAATATTTCAGTGTATCAATCGAATAAATGGTAGCTTCGCTACTGTAAAGAAGAATCTAAATGGGAAAAGTAAATTTTACTAAGAGCATTTTTAAAGAAATTCTCTTACAGTCAAAATAAGATGAAATAAATAGATATCAGTTAAATTATAGGCTTTACAAAACCTTCAAATTATTGTCTGACATTACATTATTTATCATTTTAATCTATTTTTATACATGGTATGAACTTTGTTGATTATTGGTCGACATTATACTATAACAAATGAATAAGCGCTGAAGATGAATAAGTCGAAACTCTAGTCCTTTTGATGAAATTCAACACTCATACATAATTTCCCATACAGTGGGTTGTTTTACTGACGTTGTGGCCTACAGCTCTAATTATTACTTTCTTCAACTTACACATTAAAAAAGCTTTTTAGAATTTAAACCAGCTGACAGTTATCTTCATGTGGAAGTTACAGCCAGCTAAAAGTCGCATCTAAATATATCTATACAAGATACATACATTAAGTGATCTGTTAATGCAGTTCAGTGTTTGAGTTTCATTGATACTTAGTGTGGTAAATGTACCAGAAGGGAAGGAAGTGACACAGATTGTGCTGAAACTTCAGCGTCTTCACGATGCACTTCCATTTCTTTCATAGAAATACCTAAGCCATCATTCCAAGACTAATACTTTTGTTACGTCACTGGATTATTCTCGACAAGAACGATGAAGTTGTTCAACTTCACCGAGAACTAACTAATGATTCACAACTTCTTGAGAAAGAAATTGCAATCAATACATTGATTAATATCAATGACAATAATAGCTTTATACCAAACAATATATTTCACACAGTACGGATTTTTCGGCCTGTAGTATTTTAGAAAATTCACTGGTAAAACAATATTTTCAAACCAAATGATGCCTGAAATAACAGCATTAAAGGCGATAGTATGAAGCAGCTAGCTGGTGTAGGACTATCGTCCGGTGTTTAGTGGTGGTGATTCATTCAACCGGTAGAAAAATGTATTTTCCGATATAGTTATACGAGGAATAGTAAAATGATGTATTTTTCTGCATTCAAAAGCTCATTTTTGTCTAACACATTTTTCCGTCGTTTTGGTATTTATTCCAAATAGCGCTTATTCAGAATATATTTTAAAATCCGCAAAAGTTCTCCATACGTTTGGAGTTTATAGCAAACTGAAACGAAAGAATTGGGTATAATATATATGGGGGAAAATTTTATTGGTGGCCCAAAGTTCAAGCAAACAGCTAGTTGGATGCATAGTATAGTATTTTTTAAATTGTTTGAAAGATATGACATAGTTTGACACGATTAATAAAGGAATTTAATAAGAGCTTGATTCAAATACCTTGAAATGCTGGCAGTACAACTAGTACAGCTACATATTTGGAAGACGTTCACATTGGATAGATATTATTTTACACAAGATTAATTGACGAAGGAAAACACGGCATAACACTGAACTAGAATAAAGTTTCAGTGTTTGGTAGAAACCATCAAATATTTGGGGAACGTGCATCATAACGTTGGACTCTAATTTACTGTGTGCAAGGGACTTGACACTGTCTTCAAAAACCATGTAGAGTAGCTTTTCGATAAACATCAGGAAAAACTGAATGTTCTTTGAATGAATAATTTAGAGAAGTAGCCACCAGAATGTTTATTTTTAAAAAATCTGGAGAGGTACATTCATAATTTTCTTCCATTTCCCTTACATCAATAAACCCATAGATACCATGACTAGGGTTAAAACATCACGACAACAAAATCGCCTTATAAGGCTTGAAACAAAACAATGGTCCGTGAAACTCTTTAGTCAAATCAATGATTTGGACTTATCATCAGTTCAACAGGTGGAAAATTATTATTATTACCATCAATCAAGGCAATACCACGATAAATGTATGCTTTGCAAAGCGCGTTGTTAGGCTTCAAGGAAAATGTAGTCAGTTAAGATTATGGCTGTGCCACAACCTTAGGGAAGAGCTGGGATCGTACTTTTAAACATAGATGACTACAACAATAGAATGGGCAGCATCCTTGAAAACACTTTAGATTTCAGATATCAGTTATTAGTCATGAAGACACTGAGTAAATGATAAAGGAAATTTTTAAAGTAGTCAAAACATTTTTAACTCCACCTAAGTCTGTCGGCATAAATATACGCAAAATGTAAGAATTACCCGGAATTCATAAACTTGACACACCGCTGTGACTTAGAAAATTTCTCTTCACCACATCTTAAAGTCGCAAGATCGATAGGTGATATGCTGAAAGCACTGTAATCTAAGACTAAGACAAGCTAGAAAACGTTACTAAAATTATTTCGAAATGATGATGTCCTTGAACTTAGTTCAAAGTTTAGCTTCCTACCATATACAAAGTTTTCAAAACTAATCAGTGGATCTCTAGTATTAACTTGGTATCCACGAGAGACATTATGCTTGTTATCAGGAAAAGTATATGTCTACGACCTGCTTTAATTGTGATTAAACTGAAATATATTTAGTTTACGCATAGAAGTGTATGCGTATGACAAAGCCAGTCACTTCTGAGGTTGTAAATTCAACAGATGATAAAGCGTCATGCTTTTTCGAAGGAATTTGACTCGGTGTGGATAGATGTATCATCAGTGTGCAAACCAAATCTTACTAGTGACTTAGCTCAATTCGTTTCAGATTATAAAATGCTTATTAAATGGTTGTTTGATATAATCTGACCAGTATAACTGTGGTGGTATAAATAAAAGAAATGATGGTAACGTGAAGGATTTTTATGTACAGCTGTAAATCGTGCTTGACCAGCAATCCATTGAGTAATGATTATCAACAAAAATTCAATAAACATTCTTGATGTAGTCCATGTTCTTATTAAACACAGGATATCAACCGAATATCCCAGAGTCATTCATAGTAATCAACAAAAAAGAATAATTCACATCGCTTTACTGAAGCCATTGTAATCAAGTGCCTGAAACCAGATTTATGTGTAAAAAAAGAATCTCTTGTCAATCTTCAGCTACAATGACAACCTGATTTCACATTCTTCCACTTGTTTGGTTACACCACTATCCCGTGATAAGATTCTCAGTCAACAATAGACCCAATCTCAATCAACCGAGTCTGACTTATTATTTTCCATGCAAATTCTTGTTCTGAATGTCACAGTATTCTTTTCTCTGGCTTAATCTAATATTCGCTCTAATGAGATATATACTTGTGCTGTAAATACAGGACAGTCTAACTTCATTGCTAGTCGAATGGCTTCCTTATTGCAATACGTCGTTGCTTCGTTTTAACTGAACCCACTGAACTGAAGCAGACGAATATTTTATTGTAATTTCCTATCCTGACTATTCCCTTTCGTAAGCAGCTGATGAGAACCGCCAAAATAAGAAAAGGATCCATATTATTCCGCTCCTACATATTTTCTCGATTTTTTAATTTTTATAAGGTGAAATATGTGTATGAGTAGTATCTGGTTTACTATTTGGAGTTCTTAAGGTTATCCATGCATACACTGTATCTCTAATATATGTGGCATGATATTAAACCTGAGAAGGGAAATTCAATGATTTAGTGAAAGGCCTACAGAAAGAGGTTGTGAACTGTGAAACAGCAGTACACTAAAGGTTAAAGGAAAAGTCCTGCATCATATAACCAGTAAATATAGAGACACAGCTACTTAAAAATGACGGTATAGTAAATCATGTGCAAAGCGAAAATGTAGTTCTCAGAAAAAGAAACAGTATCTCAGACACTTTCGTAGAATATCTTATTGCATAAAGATTTCCGGACCATATAGCTTACATTCCAGTCACTATTACTTACTTTCTTGGATTGTTTTAATCTGTTACCGGATGTTACATTGATCAGCAGTAATGATTTTCACAAATAATTGAATCCTCTCTCTTTCATTAAGTCCATTCTTGAAATAGTCTAATTGTAGGGTTCTATACAGACCATCTTTCCTTGAGACGCAAGAAAGCTCAGATTATGATTCATAAATAAGATGAAGTGTAAATCATGACTTCTAATGTTTTTGTTCTTCCATTTTACAGTTTGACCTCGGCTTATAGTTCAAGTATCAGCTTTGGTATTTTTACTTACATATAAAGTTTCAAATTAAAACACTAAAGTAGCGATTATATACTAAACAAATTACACCTAACATTCATCACAGACTGAAATTCGTCGAAGGACCACTGAAAACCTAAAAGCACTGAATAGCTACTTCGTCCTAGTATGGAACTGATATCAGTCCATGATGAACAATACCTCAAAATTGGAATCCCTATTACCTCAAAACACATGGCTGTATAGTACTCATTAGTGATATGTTTCTGGATAGATGTCTTGAAGTTCTGGTGAGAAACCATCACTTGTCTGGTCAAGGAGTCAAAAGGGAAGTGGATACCAGCTGAAGACGCTGAGTGATAGTTGCGCTGTATTGCAAACTGACAGAGGTAGGAAACTGTGGACCGTTTGACTGCGACCCAGTGGCTGAGTGTTTGATGCGTTCGTCATGGAACCTGAAGGATGGAAATTCGACCTCTAATGGGGACGTGGATGTTTCCTGATGAGGAGTTCCATACTGGGACAAAGCAGCTTTCCAGTGCCACAAGGTTATCAATGGTTCTTCAGCCGATTTCAGTCCATCATGAACGCTATCTTAGAAACAAATCCTCAAGAACCTCAAAATAAGTTACACTTAAGTGATTGTCAACGTAAACAGTATGCAAACCGTGTAGGCGGTTAGTGAAAAATATTTGTTGATGGTTTGCAGTAACTAGCTGGTATACGTGATGATCCAGAATGTCTAGCCAGTGGATTTGACCAGGTCATTTTTTTCATCAAGCTAAAGTGCTTCTATGCAAAGTACTATGTGCACACGTAACGACATTTGCATTAGGCTATTCATGTTTTATGCCGATATACTGATATTTTAAATTCCGGTGATCATCATTCAAAGGCTACTGTATTAGTCATTTTACCACTACTACTGCTACTGTAAATACAGGTATTTGTCGCTGCTTGTCTAAGGTTGATTCAAGTGTTGTGAAGGTTATTTGTAAGTATAACAGTGTGTATAAGCGGATAATACTGTTCTCAATTAGATCTCATCAAGCTTCACCCTAATATACATAACTTTTACTTTATTTATAAAGTACCAATCATTCAAGGTAATTTGTGAGTCAGCGATTCGCATTGTGCACTTTATAATTGTAAAATTAGTGATAGTACAAGGAATATTACTAGCTATTAGTTTGACTTTTTGGGATAGCCGTGATCTGGCAGACGTTATTAATAATAGGAATATTGAAAATGTCATAACAATATGAATGGGTGTTCAAACTGACAGACAGCTAGCCACAGTAGGTCACAGCTTAAGAAGGACACTAAAATTTCATATAATAGAAGGATGAAGACAGTGGATAAATAAACTTCGAATGTTAATATATTAATAGACTGTAGTGGGTGACTAAAATAAAGTAAAAAAGGAGGGAACATTTTAAAAATCGGCAGATAGGATTGTTCATTAGGTCATCCTTAGTCGAGACAAGGGTAAAGTTTGCAAAGATTTCTTTCGAATAAACGTGCCTGGAGTGTTCATTAGAATACAGTCTCAACGCAAGATGCGAGTTCAAACTCAATTAAGAAGATCCTGTGGGATGTAGCAACTCACTTAGGACGCCTTCGTTTTATCAACTTTGTGACCATTATCAACTAGATACGACAAGTTTAGGCTTCTTGTAGATTTATTTTTTTCCCAGCCACAAATTTAAGTGCTTGATAATACACTGACTAGGGTATCTAGTGATACACCTGAACTTACTCCAGAGAAGTGATTAAACTGATATTATACATGGAAGTGGCAAAAATCGGTAACTTGTCCTTCGTTTGATATGAGACAATTCACTGACTAGAAAGCGATAGATGAAGATCAGATTTATCAAAAGTCCTACTAATGGTCCTCGATAGTCTGTGGAATGGGATCTCACTAGGTATTTCCCTCTTCAAGTTTAATGAAAGTAAGAGGTATCTATTTTTAGGAGTATATTTGTAGAACAAAATCTCATCCATGGATTCTTCTCAGCTGCTCTACAAACTACAGAATATATTGTTTGTGATAAAACGTATGCCATGCAATGGAAATTCATAAATCAACAAGAATGTTTCGGCGGAGATGAAAAGCATATTTAGCAATAATCATATTCACTTCATCCCTGATTATAGTTCTTAAAACTACCGGATTATCAGTAAGATTTTTCAACAAATTTTAATTCTTATACAGTTGTTTCAAATTAAATAACCATCAAAGTCATTCATTGCAGTATGATAAGGAATAATACGGAAGGACTAGTTGTTTTAGGTTATCATTTGGTTCATCGGTATGTTGCGCAAAAGAAAAAAATAGGAAAAGATCCGTCGATTTCGTAGTTGAAGATTATCCATCTAGCATAAGAATTCTCACTTCCTGCTAACTATCCCTATAATAGTCATGTGAAGAATTGTCGTGCCCTCAAGCGTAGACCGCCACTTACAGTGACATTGTTTTGCAGTTTTGTGATTAACTGGTGAGATGATAAGCTGAAGATATTTTGACAATGCGTGAGAGTGCGTTTTACAATTTGTTGACATTCGAATACTTAATTTAAGTACAAGGAGTAGTTTGATGTAAGACATACAATGGAAACTTTTTGGTAGCCCAAATTTTAGGCAGGCTGCCAGTGACACATAGGTCAACCAAAACCTATGAAATTTGATCGTTGTCAGGAATTATCAAAGGTTAATTAACCATACAGCGAAAGGATGGCCATTATAGAGAAAAAAATAAAAAGAATGGAAGGTAGATCATCATTATATTAAGTAATAAGATGAATACAGCTTAGAAAATTAAACAGACCGACAGACAGAACGAAAAAACGGATGATCATGAGGTCACGAAATTTTGTAGTTGCAAATTATGGAGATTTAAATTACCAAGGTGAAGTAAAACTGACGATTGTACCTTTCTGAATACATAGATTTTTTTTTTAAACTCTAACCAATTCAGTAAACTGATGAAGGCAGGGTTTTGTTTATTTGTTCGTCACTTTAAATTATTTGGATATGTCTATCTCATGTCTACTGAGGTGTCACTGACACTTTCGACCCAGTTCCTAGTTCCAGGTTCATCTTCAAATCCAAGCACATCCCAACACGCTTAGTGAATCAATCTCTTCAACGAATAGGAGACATCCAAACAACATGTTCACATAAAGATCAACAGTTCTGCTAGAAAGATGTGTTTAACGCCCTTTCAAAATAGCCAGTGTTCTCCCGGAATCCTTCCAGTTCTCAAGCTTCAATACATCCACATTCACTGGGTAATTGGTTCGTGCAGCTCACCTAAAAAGTTTCTTTTCCTCTATAATATTGAGCTTGGCAGCACAGTTCGTTTTTATAACAACTGAATAAAGCCTTCGTCTTAAGATGATACTGTTTGATACCCCCTTATATGATAAAGTTATGCCAACTTCTTTTTTTGGGATAGAACACTGATTAGCTTGCGATACTGAAACGTTTTCCTAACTACTGATGAACTCCGATGGATACGGATCACTCATTTTTTGATATAAGTTGTTTATCCCATCATTAATAGAATATTTCAGTCTTCGTATGTCACCTAAGACTCAAATACGACTGGAGCATTGTCAGTTGGTGTTTTTTTTCTTTCCGAATCCATTCCGAATTATACTTATAAAAACTATCCAGCTCTCATCAGTTTTTAAAGTTTGTCCTCTGATTATCATTCGACAAAAATCTTTCCAGCTAACTGATAAGTCAGTACGTAAATGTGAATAAAACGGAAACATCCATCAAACAAGGAGCTCATTGGATTTCCTATTGTGACAGCTGAACCTAAACAGCCTGTTTATACTGGAAAATAAAAAATAGTCGTAACTAAAATACAACACTGAATATAGTTGAATAAAGGTGATGTGGTTTTTAAGTTAAAGCATCTATTTAGCCAGATGGGTATTTTACAAAACTTGAATTATCATCAAGTAAGGCCATGTATTTGTTATTCTTCATATGCGTCTAAGATCCTTCATTTAAACGAAATTAGCCCACGCGGAATTTTCATGCTGTTAATATGATGCAATGACTATTAGGAAATCATGAGACAGAACGGTTTGTCTTTAGACTCAAATTCTTGAAATAATTAGATGCAACATTTGTTACAATACTATAAAAACTTGATACATTTTTGTTTTGAAGAATAAAAAGTATCTGTTCCTTTTACAATTTCTTTTGTCAATGAAAAAGTCATTCAAGTCGTCAGGTTCTGAAGCATATCACATTGTGTTAAAGTTTCAACACTTACTAGCAGTTTCTGGATAATGGACACAAACTATCAGACTAGTCAGCAGACTTTTAAACAGCATACGTTGGATGAAAATTTACGTTTCAGGCTAAAAAGAAATAATTTTCTAGACTTCAAGATTGAATTTAATAAGTTGAAAATTCAGTAAATGATTTCAAAGGAAAATAAATTTAGAGGATCATAGTGTAGCAGAAAAAATAATTTCTAACTTTTCACAACCTCGTGGAAGCCGCTTGTTCAGAGAATGAAATCTACACAAGCTATTGCGTAATAAATGATTAGTGGAGACAATTCAGACTATTCTGTATACACATGCACATAACAATGATAATAATTTGGAGAGAAATGTTACTCTTATCAATTATTAGTCTGTATGTTCAGGGTAGAAATGAGAATTTGTGAGTATAGATGAATAAGTGTGGATATGTGACAAAAGTAAAAATCGGTGAAAAATTTAATTTACTAAGATAAGTATTATATCAATCCGAGTGTGAGAATAAGATTTTTCAAAACGTTTCGTTTTGCATGCCACAACTTCTTTGAGAACATTAGTACCATTTGTGGTAAAAAGCATGCTAACTACACAAAATGACCTTCAAATAATCTCACAGAACTAAAGAATTTACGAATAACATCTGCAAAGAAATTGCAACCCATCAGAAAAAGGCTCGTAAATCACATCTTGAACGATACACTCTAATTCTCAGAAGAAATGCGTTGATTAGATACCTCAGAAAATTTCGTGGTATCATTTGATGTTTCTTCATCGTTCACAAGCGTACCAGTGAATGAAACAACAGACATAATCTGTCAATAGTCTGATCCACTACCATTGTCGAGAACAGAAATCAAACAATCGCTGCTCCTCTGTACAAAAGGTGTCAGTTCCAGTTTAATAATCAGCTGTACTGGTGAACTGATGGAGTGGCTATGGGTTCACCACTAGGACCTATCCTAGATGATATATTCATGGTTCATCTTGAGCGAACAAGTCTACACTCTGCGGTAAAAGAAACTATGTATTACTTTAGGTATGTCGATGATGCTTGCATTGTTTGTGATCATATAAATCATGCGTCAAAGTTGTTCGACACCCTCAATCAAGCTCATCCAAATACTAATTTTACAATGGAATATTAAAATGAGGACCAATTGAATTTGTTGGATCTAAGTGTGAGACGAAGACGTGATGGTATACTTGAGAAAGCTATTCATAGGAAGGACATGTGGATTAATCAGTACCTTAACTACAATAGTTTCTATCCTATCAGTTATAAGCGTGATTTAGTCAGGACGCTGTTCACTGGAATAAAAATGCTGTGCTGTAGAGAAAAACAAGAGGAAGAATTCTGGATAATTGAGAAGGCTCTTACAGAGAGTGGATATCTGGAGAAATTCATCATGAAGCATGGAAAATAATTGAATAAGAGATCAAAACACACAACTGTTGAGAAGAATCCTGTTTTCCTTTGCCTGGCACTCAAAGGCGATGAGACATTTTGAAGAATAGACAGAAGAATGAAAGCTGCACTGAGAAGGAGCTTCACTGCTGCCAGACTGAATTCATTTTACAATACATTATGCTCAACAACACAGTCGAAAGTGGAGAAATACCCATCTCACGTCACCTCCAATTGAGTATACCAATTCACGTGTGGTTGTGAGAGCAAGCACGTAGAACGGACGGATAGAAGGGCGTCTAGTAGATTTTATGAGCATATTCCAAGAAACTTGTATCTGAATGGTAGCAAGGCATTTAATAGCGCAATCGCTAGGCATCTGATGGAAACAAGACACTAAACAGATGTTTCTTAATCCTCCAGGATAATCAACAAACAAAGAACACCATTGTTTATAACGGTTTGGGGAAGTTCTCTCCATCAAACATTTTAAACATAACCTATGTACTCATAAGGAGACTGTAACTAACCTTTCTTTATCTAATTCTATCAACAGGAAGAAAAGCTTAACTGTTCATCAAAATTGAACAGAATATCCGAAATGACACGTTATGTACACTAACCGTAACTAAAGTATGTAAATACACATATTAACTAAATTTCTCTTCAAACTACTGGTCCATAGTTGTCACAAATAGTCTAGAAGAGGCTGCAGAATACAAACCAAGACGCACTGAAAACTCTTGTTTGCATAATCTTACCAAACTATTATTATTTCAAAACTTTGTAAAATAAACCTATTGATTAATTTCCACTTATCCCAGATATCGACAATGATTCGCATACACACATAAGTTCACATTTCCATCTTGAACTCACAGACTAGCGATTGATAACGATAACGATTGCCCTCATATCGTCATCATTGGTACGTGAACGTTGGCACGATATAATCTGAACTGTCTCCACTTGCTGTATAGAGAGGCGACAACGAATACTGATATTATTTTCTGAGGAGTCAGCTTCCGCGAGACTGCGAAAAGTTAGAAATTAATCTTCCTATAAATATATTTTCTTCATAGAATAAAATAAGTGTCTAATTCTTGATTACTCTAGTGAGTTTGTCATTTTGACCAATAAATATGTTCAACAGACGTACACATACACTTAAAAATATTTTATGAATGACCTTTTTCTGAAGTCATATAAGAAGTATAAGATCCCTTCTGCAAAATAGTCAGCTTCTATTTCACCGAGAATGTTGATTCAAAAACATGGCAACTATGTGAAACACACGTCTTAAATTCATCTACTAGCCACTATCTTTTGTTAATACCTTAGCAGCGATACGTTGTATACCAACGAACTATTGACAGTGTCTTTATTTCTAAAATATCAACTAGATATCATTTAATATTCTTTTCTTTCGTTTTTCAGGATGATATGATTGTCAAATGCATGGCATAGCGATCATCATACATACTGAATAATTCCAAACAGTATTTAATCATGCATGCCAACGGTTTTATACTTCACTGTAGATAATGTTGTTTGCTAGTTCACTGAAGTTAAACTAACCTTCAGTCGGCATGAATCATGAGGCTATGATGAAACTTTTCAGTTGTTAGAAAATCTGTTCTTGAGAGACAATTTACCTTTAAGAAGGTAAAATAGAAAGTCTAGAGACAATAGTTAACTACATAACTGATCTCCTCCATTGTTTTTCCTTTACACTGTCAATTGTACAATGTTTGAAAACCTACCGGTGACTATTATGCTTGATGCTGGTTACGAGCCTAAATGTCTGAGCAGAAGTAAATTTTTGTCTAGCATAAATTAGAAGCGACCTTTTTAGCTAGGTCAAAATTAATGTATTGAATCCTGATCAACAATAACTATATTCTTCACAAATAAGTAAGCTAAAAATATACATTTCAAGGGAAGAGGCACTTAACTAATTTGTTTACTTGATGAAGAGTTCAAAGAAGTTATATTCTCATAACATTTCTCCGTAGTTCAAAATTCTATATACACCTAAAAACGGCTTTAGAATAAATTGTTCCAAGTTTACCACATTCCATCTAAAGGTATGATTTGATTTTCTTCCGCCCTTTTTGGAGACGGGTCAGTATATAATGTGTTATTTGGTTCAATATGTTCCAATTTGTTCTCATGTTTTTAAAATTCATCTTCTCTTTTACAATTATTCAAAAAAAGCGTTTCAAAGTATTGTTTTCACGTTGTCTTACCATTAAAAACAAAGAATTTTTTCTCAGATTTCGAAAAAAAAGGCATAAAACTTCAGTTCATATCTTTCTATTGACTGTATCCTCTCATCCAACGTCAATCAATGCTAAATCTTTCAATTTGATTACAACACTTTTAATCTGCATTGTAAAATTTGGTGAGTATCATGAAAGACAAGAACTGTAAGCAGTTACCTCAATTAGTTATTGGCGATTAACCATGAAAGAAAATCTTCAACGTAGGATTGTTATTAAACTACTGAAGCTTGCTCAATAGTTGCATTTTTTGCATGATATGAACAAATCACACTTTCAACACTCTTCTTGATGACAGTTAGTTCATTTAATATCTCATCATGTAACACAATTGTTTATCCAGATATGATCATACTCAAACAATATTTGAATATAGAATATATTTTGCTATAGTCTCGGCATGTTTAGGAAATCAAAACAAGATATTTCTGAACGTTTTGCTTTGTACGCTATGGCTTCTTCAATAGAATATACGGATTTCTAATGACATCTAAGTATACATGTAGTCAAACAGTATATTAAAAATTTTGGTGAATATAGGTTATTGGTTAGGAAGTTTTCTGTCTGGTCTGAGTAGTTAATCATTAGAAGTTCACACTTGTTACTGTCATTTGTCAACAAAAGTGGAGGATAGTAATGGATCGTGGCTAGCAGTGGAATCCAGGATGTGCATTTCGTCCGGTTCGGGATTCGTCGGCCGGATGTACCTGCTTCCCAGTGAGGGATGTTGTTCCCACCGGGATTCGGACTCGTGAGCGGTCGCTTCAAACACCAGCGCGTTATCCACTACACCACCGAGGCACGGTAGCCACTTCTTGTGTAACGGGTATAGTTTTTAGTACAACTGTTTTTATATGATACCGTCGTACATCCAGCTGACGAGTCCCAAATAGGACGAAATGCGCATCATGGATTCCACTGCTAGCCACGATCCACCATTAATATAATTAGATTGCTGGTAATATCGAGGTATCTACACAGGAGCCCGTATGCTAATAGAGACTGATCAATGCGGTCCAATCAACAACGGTGTCATATAAAAACCCTTACACTAAAAATGTAGGATGTTCAAAGTGTGTATGTGCTTTCGTATGTTGTTAAATACGTGTTATTTTTGTACTTTTATTTATGATGAGCCAGTAATTGTCATTGCTATGGAAGCTTTAATTAGAAAAGACTATCATCGAAATATTTCCAAAATATTAAACGAAGACATATTCAGAAGTTCAAACGTCTAATCAGCTCGAATACATCGAAATCAAGTATAAAAAAAATCATCCAGGAAATACAAGAGTGGTATGTAATCAACTCAACAAGCAACTAAGTGAGCATGAAGTGATGTTACTGACAAACAGGTTTATTCTGAATTTGTTTGAAAGCCCTTTAAAACGAAGAAATTAGCCCCAGTTAAAGAACTAGCATTTCATCACTTATACCCAAAGTAGCACATGTAGTACGTCATAAAACCGGAGGCATTATAGCAAATCAGAAGCCTGTTGCTTCTAATCTAAAGAAACCAGAAAGAGTTACTTTAAAAACTCTCGTATCTGGTAGGTTTATAGTTACAACGAAGGCAGACAAACGAAACATTATGGTCGTGTGGAATAAAAATGATTGTGAAAAGAAAACATGAAAACATTTTATCACAAGTAATAAACATCCAGGTGCATTTAATAAAATGATACCTCAAACGTGTAAATTTCTTAGAGAAATGAAACTCAAACCTAGAAATGCAACATGGTTTTCACTAGCTTTTAAGACGAACAAAGTCACCAGATTCTACGGTAGACCGAAAATCTAAAAAGGAGGATTTCCTGTGGACCAATTATTAACTTCACGGGTTTGATAACTTATCATTTGTCGAAATATTTATCAAGAATAGTGAAAGTAATTCAAAATGACACCTCTTCAAATGTTAAAAACACACAGGCTTATACAGTAAATGATTCAGAAGTATCTTGTGTTTTGATTTTGGAAATACACTGGGATTATATTAAAATATATTCTTATAATGATTGAAGCAGACTTAGAGCTGAACTTCTTTCAGGACATTCGTAACAACTTTGGCCTGGATATTCATAATCATAGACTACTTTCTTATTCTTAACATGTCTCCAGGTCCTATTTAATTTTAGAAAACAGCCTGTGGGGAAATTGACAAATTCTTCACAAAACACGAGATATGATAAATTATTTATTAATTAAATGCTATTCATTGGTTGAAAAATCAAAGACCATCTTCGTTTTGCCTCACTGGTCTCAAGATAACAGCAATGAACACTGAAATGTTAAGCAAACCTGGGTAACGACATTAATCAGACCGATGACTTCTGAGTTATGAAACAGAATTCGGTTTGCAATTAATAATTATGCCTAACATAACTGAAAACCTAGTGATACAAATAATAATATAATACGAATTCTAACGTATAGAAAAAGAGAAATTTACTTACTTTGAAGTTTTTCATTCAAACACACTAGTAAGTGAAAATTGACTCAAAGAACAAATCTAATATGCAACTAGTACCAGCCTCGGTTGATAGAAAATAAGTAAATAGGAAACAAAGATTTTACTATCACCAATGGTCTTCCTGATTTTGGTTGACTGAATTATTCAACAAACTGTGAGGAGCGAGAAGAGGGGGTATATGCTGTTCGACCGATGAAAATACCCTAGAATAAGATTTGGATTATGCCGATGATGATTTATGTCTGATGTCTTGTCGCACAAACTCGAAGATGTACAGGTGAAAACCAACAAGTTGACAGAAGAGGTGAAGCAGCGAAGATGAGACTTCAAGTGAACGTGGAGAAGATAGAGGTGATGAAGATAACCAACCACCACTACCGACAACAACAAACACGAATCAGCATTAGCAGGAGAAACCTGAATGGAGTAGCCTCTTTCACCTACAGACCTACCTACCCACCTACCTATACACCTACCTAGGCAGCATCGTTTCAACTACTGACAGCGCAGGCACAGATGAGGACGTCGAATCCATGATCGGGTAGCACGGGCAACACGGGCCTTCATCCATCTGAAATTAGTGTGGAGATCGACTGCGCGTTATGAAAAGCATTTTCAACAAACTACAGACATTCAACGACAGTTGCCACTTACGCTCACTCGACGGTGAAGATCAGATCAGATGGTCAGGAAGAGTAAACAACAAGAACAACAAGAATAAAGAACAATGAACTCTGGGAACGAACCAACGAAGCAAGACCACATAACGCAACAAATATGCAGAAGCAGAAAGTGGAGGCGGGTTGAGTTGGACATAGACTGAGAAGACCGATTGTGGACATCACGTGTCAGGCCAGGCCATGTCAGGCTATAGCAGGCCGTCAAGTGGAAGCTGAATGGGAAATGACGAATTGAGCACCCGAGGTGAGGGTAACATGGGGAAGATGATGTGAAGAAGAAATGCAAGTTTGTGAAGGATGGTGGATCCATGTTTAAATGACTGCAAGGAACGGAGCGAAGTGGTAACGTGCTACTTAAGCCCTATGTTATTTTAGGACCACAAGGGACAAATGGTAATAATAATAAAGATTCTATTTAGAAGTAGTCTTCATCATGGACTGATATCAGTTGGGAACCAATGAAAATCTGGAAGCACTGGACAGGTGTTTGGTAGTAGTATGGGACTCCTCAGCAGTACGCACCTACGACCTGGCTAGGGGTCGAACTCAGGGCCTTCAGCTTTCAAGGCGAACACGTTAACCATTCAGCCACGAGGTCAGTTTCCGGAAGTTCACAATTTCCAACTTTTGTCAATTCACGACACAGCGCAACTGTCACCCATGGTCTTCAGTTAGCATCCACTTCACTTCCGACTTGTTGGCAGAAAGAATTGTAAAGTCCTTTTCCGCAGTTATGCCCGATTTTTATCCGTGTAACTTTAAACCCCGAAAAGTGATGATCTCTGTTATTCATGTCAATAGGGTGCAATAGTATATATAATAGGTGTTAGCTTATATTGTAAGAAGAAGTATGCAACGTATATGTTTCGTCCCGCATGGATCTCATCAGCAGGACTGAAATGTTATCTATAACTTAATATGGTAAGATATCTGAATGTTTCACTTTTTTTGTAACTATCATGATATTTTGACTTACAATAAACTCTTATATTTGTCATCAGATTCTTTAACGAAAACCTAAAGTACGCTTCATTTGCAGTCCATGTGTTTCCGAAAGAAAAATGTCTTTGTGCAACTTGAATGATGAAATCTACAAATTATCTTTTGTCTTAAAGAATACTTTTTACATCTATTTAAAAATTCTCCCATTTTATCCTACTGATCGCGATCACTACTTTATTTTTGAATCATTGTTTAACTGTAGAGAAAACTATTTTCCTAACTCTATTTTCACATTATTTCCCCTACATGTTCATTCAAATTTCTTATAAATTTTCTACAAAGGGATGGTAGTCTGTAATATTTTGTGGCATTTTAAAATGAATTCATTGTTATTTGAGTAATTCTCTTTATTGAAACCTAATCGATATCATTGATAAAAAAGAGAATTTCAAGATTCTTAGGTTCCTTATGAGTGACTATTTTAGTACGTTCGATGTAATAAGGTTATATGACATTAACTGATTATTCCTTTTTAGTAAATAATTTCAGAAATCACAGCCCTGATTGATGAATGTTATGCTTAAATCAGTCAACAGAATTAAATATACTGTTGGCGTTAGCTTTTTCTAATTATTTCTTTTTGTTACACTCTTTATTTTGATAGTATTCATTGTATTTAACTGTGACCATTTTCGACAACAGTCTGTCGAAAATAGCACAAGTTTCAAGAAATACTATGGAATTATAACCGTGTCTTAGATCTCCAGCGAAACTTTAACAACATTATGTTGAATATCGTGTTAGAAGTAATGATTTTTAATGAAATTTTTTGACTTATTCAGTGTTGAAATCACTATAGAATACTATGAAATCCGTAGTAAATGCGCAATAGGAATTTACAGAGAGAAGTGTTGATGCTTTACAATGAGAAATAAATGGAGGTGGGATAGGACTCTCTACAGAATGACTTCGGAGATTTAACGAATTCTAGAGTAAAATAGTACCGTACTAGTATGACCCCAAGATATAAATGGGACTATGAAGTTGTTCTCTTTTCTCAAACTAATTATGGTTATACGATGGGGAGAATAAAAGTGAAATGATGAGCTTGGTCAAGAGCAGGATGAAAGCCTTCGAGAAGCCAATTGGCCGATGTGTCTTCTCTCGATGAAAGCGAAAGTAAACGAGGGGACATGGAATGTCCGCACGATGTTTGAACCCAGTAAGGCAGCCCAGATTGCAAAGGAGATGAGAAGGTATCACATCGAAGTGCTTGGAATTTGCGAAAGCAGATAGAATGGAAGTGGACTCTCCAAACTCTCAGCTGGAGAATCAATAATCTACTCCGGTCACCCAGACGACAACCACGAGCACACTGAGTTATGGAGTGGCTATCATGATGTCCTCAAGAGCATCGAAGGCTCTCATGCAGTGGGAACCAATCTCCTCCAGGATCATGACAGCAAGATTCAACTCAAATGGAAGGAAGGTCACAATCATACAGTGCCAATACTACGCACCTACAAATAATGCAGACGCAGATGAAGAGAAGAAGGAGGAATTCTACAGACAACTGCAATCAACACTGGACAAGACCACAACTCAGTTGGCGATATCAAAATTCTAATGGGTGGGGTGATATGAATGCCAAACTGGGAGCAGATAACACAGGAAGAGAACTAACCATGGGTCGAGAAGCACTTGGTGAGGTGATGAACGAGAATGGAGAATTGTTTGCAGAATTCTGTGCATTCAACGATTTGGTGATTGGAGGCAGTATGTTCAGGCACAAAGATATCCACAAAGTGACATGGATTTCACCAGACACCAGGACACACTAAAAATCAAACCGGCTTCATCTCAATCTCAAGAAAATGGAGACGCAGTCTACTTAAAAGGTCAAGAAGAGGAGCAGATGTACGTTCAGACCACTATCCAGTGCAAGGAACCCAACTTCCAAATCAAGTTAAAAGCCTTCAAAGAAGCTGGTGATAGACCTCAATTCAAGTACAACACTCGGAAACTGAAGGATGAAACTACAAAGGAGATCTTCACGGCAGCCATCAAGACAAAATGGCAGATATCGAGGAACATCCCTGAAGAAATGGATGTGGGTGAACACTGGAAGTCTTTGAAAGAGATGTGGAAAGAAACCTGCATAGCCGTATTAGGAAGGAAGAAGAAGAGACGAGACAAGGAATGGATCTGGACGGATACATGGAAGCTGATAGAGGAGAGGGAGAGGAGGATGGTGAAGCAGAAGATGAACCAGTGCAAGTATGCTCAACGACAAGAGGAACTGAGCACAATGTATAAAACACTGAACAAAGAAGTAAAGAAGAGTGCTCGCGAAGAAAAAAGACACTTCTACGAAACACTGGCAAGTGAAGCAGAACAGGCTGCAGGTAAGAGAGATAGAGACCTGACGACATTGTATCAAATAACCAGGTTGCTATCAGGGAAGAGATCAACACAGATGAAACCAATAAAAGATGAAGAAGGAAATTTAATTACGAAAGAAGAGAAACAAAGGAAGCAATGGGCCGACCACTTCAAGAAGCTCTTGAATCGACCACCACCACCACCTGCACTTCGTCCAGAAATACCACCTGCAGCCGCTGAATTACAAGTGAACATAAATCCTCCAACGAAAATGGAAATCCTGAACGCCATAAAGCTACTGAAATGTGGGAAAGCGGCAGGACCAGATGGAATACCGCCAGAAGCACTGAGAACAGACGCAGAGACCACAGCGGACATGCTCACACCATTATGGCAGAAGGTGTGGAAGGAAGAGAAGGTACCTGGCGATTGATTGGAAGAAGGGTTACCTTGTCAAACTGCCGAAGAAAGGAGACCTCAGTGCTTGCAAGAACTGGCGAGGAATCACTCTCCTGTCCACCCCAAGTAAAATATTAAGCCGCATCATCCTGGAGAGGCTTAAAGATGCACTGGATTCAAAACTACGACCGGAACAGGCTGGCTGGCTGGCTGGATTCAGGAAGTACAAATCATGTGCAGACCAAATTGCAACGCTTCGCATCATCATAGAACAGAGTATAGAATGGCAGTCAACTGTCTACCTCAACTTCATCGACTTTGAGAAGGCCTTTGACAGCGTCAACCGAGAAGTAATTTGGAAACTGCTTCACTACTACGGAGTACCGCAAACCTTTATCAGTCTCATTCAACAAGTATATGAAGACGCCACATGCCAAGTAATCCACAATGGGAAGCTCAGTAATGATTTTGAAGTGAAGACAGGAGTGAAACAAGGTTGCCTACTATCCCCCATGATGTTCCTTATTGTAGTGGACTGGATCATGCAGCAAACAGTAGGCAGCGAGAAGAGGGGGATACACTGGACTGCGGAAAAGAACCTAGGAGACTTGGATTTCGCCGATGACTTGTGCCTAATGTCACATAAACTTGAAGATGTACAGGCGAAAACTAACAAGTTGATAGAAGAGGCAGCGAAGACGGGACTTCAGGTGAATGTGGAGAAGACAGAGGTGATGAAGATACCTCACCACCGCCATCAACAACAACAACAAACTTCAGTCACCATCAACGGGAGAAACTTGAAGGAAGTAACCTCCTTCACTTATCTAGGAAGCACTGTTTCAATTACAGGCGGGTCGGACGAAGACGTCAAAGTCAGAATCGAAAAAGCAAGACAGGTGTTCATTAGCCTGAAACCAGTGTGGAGATCTTCCACACTGCACTCAGCATGCGGAACAAGATACGGATTTTCAACACCAACGTCAAGTCAGTGCTCTTGTATGGTTCAGAGACTTGGCGCGTCACGAAAGGCATTTCCAATAAACTACAGACATTCATCAACAACTGCTTACGCTGGCTCGCTACTGAAGATCAGATGGATTGCCAGAAAGAATACGCAACAAGGAGCTCTGGGAACGAACCAACCAAGAACCTATCACGCAACAAATATGCAGGAGGAAGTGGAGATGGATTGGCCATGCACTGAAAAGGCCGACTGAGGACATCACGCGTCAGGCCAGGCCGTCGAGTGGAATCCCCATGGGAAGCGACGAGTTGGACGTCCTAGGTGAGGGTGACATGGAGGAGGTCGTGCGAGGAGGAAATGAGAGCTTCTGGGCTTTCGTGGAGCCAGGTTCAAAAGATCTCAGAGAACAGAGGTCACTGGAGACGTGCTACTGAAGCCCTATGTTCCATTAGGAACCGAAGGGACTAATAATAATATAATAAATGGGAAAAACACTGGCCAAAGTTCTACTTCTACCAAGGTCTATCATTTAACTTACATTCATCACACTGTATCACCAGTGAATGGGAAGAAATCTGCAAACAGTTCTCCGTTCTCATTCATTTCACCGAATACTTCTCCACCATTGATGAGTTATCTTCCTGTGTTGTCCCCTCCCAGTTTGGAATTGATGTCACCCCACACATTAGAATTTTGATGTCACCAACTGGAGTGGGGTCTTGTCTAGTACTGATTGCAATTGTTTGTAGAACTCCTCCTCCTTCTCTTCCTCTGCATTATTTTAGGTGTGTAGCGTAGGATTGAATGATTGTGACATTGAGATTGATTGAGATACATAAATACAAACAAGCCGCTCTTAGGGTGTTCACTACTCAAACAGTTTCTAATGAGTAAATAAACTAGGTAAAGTACACGCTAGTGTTAAATATAAGTTCATACAAATTTTGCGCACATTTCATACACTAGTATTATTGACATAGAAGTAATTTCGATGACTATACATGAATTATTTATCATTTGGAAAAATCTAATTGGTTATCACTGTGTCTTCTATATGCAATACTAGGTATGCTTAGAAATCGGCTACCATGCAATACGGAGATAGGGAAATGTGCTGTCTTATATATTAATGGAATAATATATCAAAAGAAACATCAAATTGAATTATCTAGTAGGTAAAGGACATACTTTTATACTGCGCAATATGTTTTTCACATATCAGGTGGTTTGCAATGAACATAAGTGATTACTCAAAAAGACTAGTTTTTGTTCTGACTATTAACTTTACAGATATTTTCATGGTAATAATTCCTGAAGCTGAAACAATTTTATGAAAACCTTCAGCATGTTAGACTCGTAAACCAATAGCAAGAACACTTTATCATTGATTTGTAAACCCCAACTGTTTTGTAAATATTCATTTCCAAAGTTATATTGAGGAAGAGGAAATGAAGTTATACATGATTTTCTTTATGGATCTTTTTTTTCTGTGTATTCCCACTGTGCTTTAATAAGGAGCAAAATAAAAGTCTTTTACAAAATGAAAGTACATCATGTAAACTAAAATTAAATAGAAATTATCACACAAAACTTATACGAAATGGGTTTGAAAGATTTAACCTTTTTTATGAGGAATAAAAATACTAGACCTTGAAGGAAAATTAGAATCATACTGGTAAACCAAAGCCTAATACACATTTGTTTAATCAGCATTCTATATATCACTTGGTACAACAATTCACAGTGCAATTTAATTGTGAATTGATTACAGCCATGTTTTTGTGGTCTATGACTATATTACAGAAAACTTTAGTATTTCTACTTACCAGATGATTTCATAATGATTAAGATAAGCGATTACCACCAAAGGTAGTAGCATTAACGTTATCAATGCCTGTAGTATCACCGTGTCAGTATGAAAATATCATTGGATGTAATAACTACTAATGGGTTAGATGGATTGTGATAAAGTTCAGAAATGATCAACTTAGCAAACCTTCTACAAAGGTGCTATTCAGTTCATATGAAATCAGGTCACCAGGAAGTTAAGGTTAATTTTCCTAAAAAGATTTATTCAAAAACGGTTCATTAAAAAATTTTATTTACTCATATATGTATATATTGATACTTGATGATGATTTAAGGTGAAATGGAAATTAGGACTACGGCGTGGTTCGAACCAGCAACCACTGGGTTTCCGGTCCCGCGCTTTACCAAGTGAGCTACGAGGCCCTACGGCTGACCAGATTTTTATTTCATCTCAATCATTAAGGGTTTTGTTCGACTGCCGCGTGAATTTGTGATGTGTTACTACTCTTAGTGATTGAGGTGAAGCAAAAATCTGGTCAGCAGTCGAACCTCGTAGCTCAACTGGTAGGGAATCGGACCGAAAACCCAGTGGTCGCTGTTTCCAACCCCACGGTCGTTCACTTTTTTATTTCACCTCCAATCATCACAAAGTATCAATACAAGTCTACTAAACCACGGCTACTTCAGATAGTCAAAATGATTATATATATATATATATCTATGACCAGCAAAGTGGAATCCAATTTTAGGTTGAGAAAACTCAGTGAAAATCTTCGGTGCTTATTCTTTGTTGAAGCGATGTAATGTATTTGACCTTCATCGAAAAACATAAAGAATTAGATAAGAAACCGACTTTTTATTTGTTATCCGGTGCAACCTTTTCTTCATATTCCTTATTACAACCGGCATATACTGCGTTGGATGTCTGACGTTTTAACAAATACGATAATAAATGGTCATGTTGGTCCTGCACCAAATGATTGAAAGTTATGATCATTGGAGGCTAAAGATATTAAAATGTCATTGGTATTTAGTTATGCCATTCATTAGAATGCTGAATTTGATTCCAAATTACAAGGTTCTAGGAAGTAAATTCAAGTAATTATACGTCATAAGTCTGAAATGTGTATAACACGTGAGAATTGGTCAGTTGTCATCACATATGGTGAGGTTTCGCTAAGAAGAACGACAATAAATCATAGCTAGTACCTACGATACTGCTGTGTACAGACGGAAAATCAGATGGTTTTCATTCCTTGGATTTTATAAATGATACACTAGAAAGTCAACGCCACTAAACCTGTTTACGTATATATACCTTTTTAATTGTAGGGTAATCTGGAATTATTATATCATATATGTATATTTTCTTACATACTCACTACATAATAAACCACAACAGTTATATGTATCTGTGTTTCGTATTCACCACGATACTGTATTATAAAGTAGTTTGAGATATATGGTTATATTTACAAGCAAAGAAGAATATTTATTCAAAGTTCAATAATATCCAGTAGATTCATATTGTAATTTGGTACACATTGTAATCTTATCTGATCTACTATACATTGAATATCTAATAATCAACCAATAAATCCTAATAGTTACTGTTTTTTTTCTACTGTTAATGGGAGGCAACTAGTTCACTTTTACACATTTTTAAGTGTCAATCATTGTTTACTGTCATTCACAATAGAAACGCTTCCGGTATCCTAGATTATTTACAGAATATTTGGCACTATACAGCAAGAAAGTTGGACTTTCTAGCTAATACTGTAATAACTCTATTTTCTGAAAATTATTTGTACATATTTTAATAAAACTTTTATTTTTGAGGAACGTTCTCTAAAGTTTGTACTGGATAAACAATGTAATTTGCAGTATTGCATATATATATATATATATATATATATATATATATATATATACCTTTATGTATACCGATGTATTTTGAGGTTAGTAGGGATTTTTTTATTTGATTTCCTATACATCACTGATTGATGTCACTTGGAAAACCATTGAAAACCTGAGAGAACTGAATAGCCATTCCATCCTAGTATGGGAATTCTCAGAAGTTTGTACTCAGGATCTCCGGGTTTCACGGTGGACATGTTAACCGCTCACTTACTGGGTCGGAGTTCAGTGGTCTACAGTTTCCTACCTCTGTCAGTTTGTGATATAGCGTAAATATCCACTAAGATCGGTTGACATTCACTTCTGTTCTGACTGATTGACCTTACATGTCACACTTTCTCATTTGAAAATCGGGATATCCATCTGGAAGCATTTCACTAATATTAATAGTTCTACAGCTGATATCAGTCTATGATGAGTGCTTCTTCAAATATATACATAAATACATAGGCTTGGTGCAAGCAAGCTGAACTGTTTAATCTATTTGTGCCTGAAAGGTATTTGCCGTGAGTAGAGTCTTGATGGAATAGAACAACTATATAGTGCTCCTGATCTCCCAGCAGTTCTGCATCTACTCTCTGTCCACGATCACTGTTACTGTTGTTGTTTCAACACGTGATTGTCAATCAAACTGTTCAAACGACAGCTTAAAATATTTTTTACTATGAGTTTTACAGAACCATTCATAGTATAGAAACTAATTTACAAATATGTGTGTACTGTTAAGAAAGGAATATTATTTTGGTAAGATGAAGATGGTTTCCGATCAGGCTTCTGTAAACAAGTTAGGGCATTGAGCCACATCCTTGAGTGCATTTACAAGTTCACTTGCTCCTTTACAGTTGAGTACGTTGGCCACAATATACGCTTGCGAATATTACTCAGCTTGGTTACTGAATGAAGAGCACAAAACCATCCACACCACCGTCGTTCAACATCTCGTAGACTCTGAACATTTCACTCCTCTCGAAAAATCATTCCAACTTCTCCACTAAATTCCGCCTAACCATTCAAAATTAAAGATGAATAGACACCAGTGTTCAGCCAAAACATGTAGAAGCAGTCTGTTTACCAACCGTCCCCTTAGTCAGATACTCCGCACCTCACTTCGTATTTCATTCTGTGTCTCATCTATTTATTTATCTGTATTTAGTTGATTCTACCAGACGACAAATCTCACTGTCATTTTGATCTTAGTGACTAGCACAGGAATCCAGGATGCGTAGTTCGTCCTATTTGAGACTCGCGATCTGGTTGTAGGTGCACCCCAGTGAGTGAGTCATGTTCTCACTAAGGCTTGGACGCAGTACACTTCACTTCAAATGCCACAGCATTACCCACCAAACCACTGGGGAACGATGGCCATCTCTTGTTCAACGTGTGTCAGTTGTTGCAATGATACTTGTAATATCCTGTTGCTAGTGGGGAGGGGTGTTTGGCTGAATTGCTCGACCTCTGTTTGCAGATCTTACTACTCGTTCGATTTTATAGAAACTACTGAGATCATGTTTTGCGCTATATAGCGTCATTTCATATGCTACATACACCTCTGGATTAAGTTTGACGTTTGATCAGAAACGTGTCAGGAACATTCTATTATCTTACTTATACTTTTACGAATATGCATGTGTGAAAACGAGTCGTTGAAAATATAATTACCTTCGTTGCAACTTCTTTTTGTTTTTCAGTGACCAAAATGGGGGTTCTTACGGTTTTACCTGATTAATAATAATCAGTCTAACATTGTGTGTGAATTGCATTGCACTGAAAAGGGTTACAACAGTTTTCGAAGTATAACGTTAGAATTATAGAAATGAAAACTTCTGTATAATTTAATAACAAACGCATATAAAGTGACGATCACACAAAAATTATGCTGGAAGATTTTTTCGCAACAGATTTGTCCGATTTGTTGAGCATCAAAATGATACATTATTGATTATATGATTCAGCAAACACCAATGTTTATTGATACTTGTAATTTTCCTTTGGTATACTGCGTTAAACTGCTCATTCTTTGTTGGTAGATGGGCTCCTGTGTGGAGCCCTGTATACTGTCTGCTCATTAATTATACTTTAACCTATTCGATGGCCAGTGGTTCATTCTGTTTAGCATTCGTTAGACTGATATACCCAGTGAGTGGTTTTGTCCTCGCTGGAACTCGAACCCAGTGTCTATCGCTTCAAACGCCAAAGTTTGTCAGAGATCAAGCTATTCGTTCAAGTGCATCAACGGGAAATCACAAGTATCAATAAACAAAAAATGGTACCTGCTGCACAAGTAGTGGCTTTAGTACCCCCACTTGCGTAATGTACAACGGTTTTGTACTTGAGCCAATGGGTTCTGGGTTCGACTATCAGGGGAACAATACCACTCACTGGGGTGCAGGTGCATCTGACTAATGAATCCTAAGTAGGATGGAACACACTTCTTAGACTCCACTGCTAGTCATCACACGGATTGCATTCAGTATTACTTATTGCACAGCATAGCGTCTTTCAATTGATATATGAACCTGACTTTTACAGATACTACGACATCACTTTCTGAATCTTTAAATATTCCGTGCACATGCTACATTTGTAAAGATTGATTATCTGTATTCCTTATACTTTGGTAGTATCCGACTTCTATTTTGTCAAGTTCTTGAAGCAATTATACTATGCGTTTTAACAATCTCATGCCTTTTTCTTCAGTCATCACATGCAATACGATTGCTTTAGTCAATATTTATGATATTATTGCTAGTGTAATCATTATTGTTATTACTGATGCATACTCACAGTTAAGGTTGCGATGGTTACCTAGGTCACAAACGAATTCAAACCAGCAGGACGTGAGTTTCATAACCCAGAATGTCGCTGGTTCCTATCTTTCCGTTCTTATTTCACTTACAGTCCTTATTTTTAATCAGGAATGCAAGCTTGCAAAATCTTGATTATTTCAAGTAAAAACTACCACTATTATCATCTGCAAGTTTTAAAAGCATTATTCATTGGCCCATACACCTTTTTATATATCATTTTTTAAAGCTGTACAATGGTATATATATATATATATATATATATCACAAACGTTAAAAAGTCTCTTATTAAACAATAGGGTATAAGTGCATGAATCAGCAAGTGGAAAAAGCTGAAATCTAGAATTCAAAATAGTTGAGCAGTAATCTTTAAGATAATAGAAATAACGTAGAAGATAAGGAGTTACATAAGGTGGAAACTGTTTGAAGGTGTGAAGTGCAATGGTTGAGTGAGTGTTGACTTATTAGACACTGAAAAAGTGAAGAAAGAAACAAGAGTAATAATGAAGGTGATAATACTAAACTAACTATATGTATAATGAAATCGAGAAAGGAAAGAAAAAATGTGTAGACGAGCAAAAACCACAGTTGATTTACGTTCTCTGTTCAATAACCATACAGGATAGTGTTCAGAAATACATCTGAAAAGTGCGCACTTTATGCGGTCTGTTCAAGTAGCTCCACAGGAGCAGAAAAATTTGTAGATACACATGGAGTTAACTTATCCTTAACGCACCCTGACATGAACTGGTGACTAGAGAAGCCAATCTGCAGCTTCACATAAGAAAATGTCTTCTTTAGGAATTCGGTTACCTGATACTTTGGTATCTCTGCTCCCAGATCACCTCTGAAACAAAGTCTTCTTTAGAACTGTGAGTACTTGCTCGGTATTCTGTTTTACTTTCACGTTATTCTCAATAAATCTAGTTGAATATCCACCTTATTCACCTTCTTTATATCCATCTAAGTGAACACTCACTGAACCATTTCATCTCACATCTACCAAAAATTTTCACCTCGTCAAACTCCTTACTTCTCATTATTTCCAATGGATATGATTATTACGCAACTACTTTCCATTCTTGATTTCTGCCTTCAGCACTTGCTCATTGATGTAGCTATACCATATGGTTTATTAATCAACTATTTTATATTTGTGATATATATCAATTCTTGTCAGTCGTTGGTGAATTTTATCTTAAAAAGAAGATCCCTCTTAACCTCAAAACGTGTTATTGTATAGTGCTCATTTGTGATATGCTTGCAGATGCCTATCCCGAAGTTCTTATTTGAGACCATGACCTGTGGGGTGAGCCAGTCGTAATGGAAGCGGATACGAACTGGTCTTTAGATGACAGTCCTGCTACATCACGAACTGATAGAAGTAGAAAACTGAGAACCGTTGGACTCCGGCCCAGTAGGTGAATGGTTAATGCGTTTGCTATGGAACGTGAAGGTGAATAAGTTCGACCCCCTGGTCGCTGTCGTATGTGCGTATTGCTGAAGGTAAAGCAGCTTCCCAGTGCCTTCAGGTCTTTAGTGGTTCTCTAGAGGATTTCGGTCCCGCGATGAATGCTTTGTTAATATATGAATACGACTGCACAGATTGAGAAAATGACATTGTTGGAAAAGAAATTTTTCTTAGTGGAATTATCTCTTCTTTTTATTACTTTTATCATCAATCAACCTTTCATGTGATATCCTAATTACCTAAATGGATTACTTATCAATCACTTTTTTAAATAGACTGTGAACTAAGACGTATTATAAGTCTCAGTTTCTGGAAATATTGCCTAGTGACCTGTATATATACATAACATTTAGATCAAAGAAACTCCCACTTGGAGGGTTTTGCGGATTTTTTCATTAAATGGTGATATTCATAGCAGACTGAGGTCATCAGGAAAATCAGTAAAGAGCTAGGAGGAACAGGCAGCCGTTACCTCCCAGTATGAGACTGTAAAGTGGTCATTAGCAAAGTGCTTCTACATTGATTTCATTGGGACCTATTGAAAAGTAGTGATCTGTGGGTTGGACCAAGTCAGTTGTAAATACAAATACTAGCTTATACCACTGAATGACAGTTGTGCTATATCGTGAGTTGGTAGATGTGGAAAAATATGAACTGTTGGACTACAACCAACTGACTTAATTGTCACATGCTCGCCTTTATACCCGAAGGTTTTCCGTTCGCTCCCCGATGAAGTTATCGGTGTACACCCTGGAGTAGTCCCGTTTGAGTATGAGGCAACTATCTAGAGCTATCAGATTTTTAGTGGCTCCCAAACTAGTGTTAATATGTGATGAAAACAAATTTTCATAAATTTATCCCAAATTCCAGATGGATAGAATGTCTATGACTGTTTTTATACACTGTTTTACGCAAACAAAAACCAAACTATTATCAACTACACGACCAATATTTCTTTTTAATTCAGTAGGCTGGATTCCTTTCTCTTTTGTCAGTCACTTTATCATTACTCTGATCGGAAATGTTTATTCTTCATAACTGGTTGTAGATGATAGAGAGAATAAGAGTAGAAACCAGTGCGTATTTTGTGAAGAAAACACCAATTTAAGAGATGTATTTTCCAGATGAATGGGGATACTTTTAGATAAGAGGTAGTATTCATCACGGACTGAAATCAGTTGAAAAACTATTGAAAACCAGGGAGCACTGGGCAGCTGTTTCGTCCTAGTATGGGACTCCTGCTGAGAAGTCTCTCCAGGATCATGCGGAATAATACTTTGCTTGCTTTGGTTAGACACTCAGGAGCGCGCCAGTTCTCTCAAAGACTTAGGTCTCCCTTCTTTGGGAGAATGACAAGGTCACCCTTCTTCCAATCAATGGGCAGGTAGCTTTCCTTCCTTCCTTCCTCCCTTCGTAACTTCCCACAATAGTGGTGTGAGCACATCCGCGTTTGTCTGTGAGTGTGTTTTCAGTGCTTCTGGTGGAATTCCATCTGGTCCTGCTGCTTTCTCGGCTGTCAGCAAGTTTATGGCGTTCAGGACTTCACTTGTGCTTTTGTCGGAGTGCTTGTGTTCACTGTTAATTCCGTAGGTGGGCTGTTGGTTGTATTTGTGGACGAGTTGCAGGTGGTGTTGGTGTTGGCATTGCTGTTGGTAGTGACGGTCGACTGAAGAGTTTTTTGAAGTGGTTCGAACATCGTTTGGTTTCGTTTGTTCCTCCTCTTTGGCGGTAACGAGGTTTCCTTCACTATCTCTCATTGGTTTCATCTGCGTTGATCTCTCCCCTCTCAGATAGTAACCAGGTTATTTGATGTGGTGTTGTCAGATCTCTCCTACCAACATGCAGCCAGTTCTGCTTCACTTGTGATTGTGTCATAGAAGTGTTAGTTGTCTTTGTGTGCAATCCTCTTCACTTCTTTGTCCAGTGTAGTGTTTCATAGGTTGTGTTCACTTACGCTTCTCGTCGTTCATCCTTGCACTGGTTTATCTCCTGCTTCACCATCTTCCTCTCCTTCCTCTACCAGCTTTCATGTATCCGTCAAGATCCTTGTCCCGTATTGTTTCCTCCTCCTTCTTATACGGTTATCCAGGTTTATTTCCACAGAGCTTTCGAAGAGTTCCAGGGTTTTTCCACACCAGATCATTCAAAAATGTTGATCAATGTCTCCCAATTTGTCTTGATTGCTAGCTTGAAGATGTCCTTCGCAGTTTCGTACTTCAGTTCAGCTTACGTTCTAGGTGTTGAACTTGAACTGTGGTCTGTCACCAACTTCACTGAAGACTTTGAACTTGGTTTCGAAGGTAGGTTCCTTGCACTAGGCAGTGAGTGGTGTGAACCTAAATCTGCTCCTCTTCTTCATCTTGTGTCCAGTAGACGGCGTCTCCACTTCCTTCACATTCAGATGAAGTCGATCTGATTTTGAGTGTAGTGCGTCCATCTGGTGAAGTCCACGTCGCTTTGTGAATATTCTTGTGTTTGTGCAAATTGCCTCAAATCAGCAAGTCGTTGGATGGGCAGAAATCTGCAAACTTATCCGTTCTCATTCATTTCACCGAATGCTTCTCCACAATTGGTGAATTCTCTTCCTGTGTTATCCGCTCCCAGTTTGGAATTGATGTCACCCCATACATTAGAATTTTGATGTCACCAACTGGAGTGGGGTCTTGTCTAGTACTGATTGCAATTGTTTGTAGAACTCCTCCTCCTTCTCTTCCTCTGCATTATTTTAGGTGTGTAGCGTAGGATTGAATGATCGTAACTTTCCTTCCTTTTCCATTCAATCTTTCTATCATGACGCTGATCCTTTCGGAAGAGACTGGTTCCCACTGTATGACAGCCTTCAATGCTCTTCCAGGGAACATCATGATAGCCAATCCACAACTCACTGTGCTCCTCGTCGTCATCTGGGTGACAATATCAAAGTAGATTATTGACTCTCTTCCACTTGACAGTTTGGAGAGTCCACTTCCATTCCACATGCTTTCACATATTCCTACCACTTCCATACCACATCTCCTCATCTCTTTGGCAATGTGGGCAGTCTTGCTAAGTTCAAGTATGGTGTGGACATCCCATGTCCCTATCCTTACCTTCGCTTTTATCAAGAGATGGAGAGAGAGAGAGAAGACACATCGACGGATTGGCTTCCCGAAGTCAGTCTTTCACCGACCGGTGTCATTTTGTCTCCGTGATTCCAGGGAGGAATAATTTTGTTTTTATGTTTTGTATTTTGTTAGTGCTGTGAAGTTTCTTTAGTGATTGAATTGGTTTTGCGATGAAGGGTTGCTATCCTCATGTCCAACCTTCCATCTTTACCCGGACTTAGTACGAGTTAGTAACTAGTGGACTAGTTAACCAGGCGAGGTTCAATATTTACATATTTTAGTCGAAATCAATAACAATTTGCGCATATCTGTTGAGATAGAAAATTCTGCAACTGTGAAAAACGGGTGGCAAAAAATAAAAAAGACTGTAAAAAGAAAGGCTTGCTGAGGAGGTAATAGGTTACACAACCATATGAAGAAGTTGAAAAACACTTCAGATTGAGGAAATAACCATCGATAAGTAAGGTTGCTGGAAAACAAATCTGTAGAAATATTCCTCTTTCTGAGTTTACATACATATATGAACTAGAATGATAGATAGATTAAGATGTATACATTAAGCATCCTTTATTCCTAGTTAAGTGAACATTCTATATTTACGCTTAGGTTGATTAGTTAACGATTAAAATGTTAACAAAGTGAAAACAAAACAAAAATTTATAAAAAGCTTATGGAACTGAGAGTACTTCACTAATCCTTCCCTCTCTTATCTATAGAGAAAAAAGAAACTTTAGACGTAAATTTTATTGATTATTACAATGTTTGAACTAGTTTTTAGACATCTTCAATGCTTTTCTTTATTATTAGTTATAGTAATAAGTGGGTTATTTCAAGAAAACAAGAATTATCAGAAAGAATATGAGAAAAAAAATAAATGATTCGTTGTTCAAATTTGATAAATAAAGAAAAGTAAATTACAATGAAATATATATAAAAAATATCTAGTTTATTATATATTTATTGTGTCATGAAACATAATTGATAAATTAGAAATGAATATGACAGAGATTGAAATGTTTCTCCGTCTTGATCAAAACAATCCCATGACAATACAATAATAATAGTGATAATGATGATAATAATAATAATAACCTGAATAGCTTTATTCTAATCAATACGTGTGGTACAATATAAAATTCTCATCATGTAAGTCTAATAAAAATCTTTTCCTGTACAATATATTCAAGCGAAATAATCACTGGATTTGAATAATACTAATAATAACAGTAATAAAAGCGATAATATGAAACAGGCACCTGGTATTATATTGGCATCCAGTTTCTACTAGTGAATAGATAGAATATCCAGGCGTAATTTTGGTGGTAGTAGTTTATTCAACCAATAACAAAATCTATATTTCTCTGCATTTATAAGCGCTAATCTTTTACAGGTGTAACATTTTTTCTTTGTTTTTGTTACAAGGCAATTTGAAACAATTTTAATAGTGGGTGAAAGAATTTTAAGCATTTCAGAGAAATATATTCATAAGATTAAAACAAATTAAAAAGGTATGAATTTGATGAATTAAATTCTGTGGATGAGTTTCAGTAGCGCAAAGCTCAAGTAAGCCTCCAGTAACCAAGACTGTTTCAGTTATGTAACAAGGGACTCAACAATATTTCATTTAGTCACCATTACTATGAATATAAGGGCATAACTTAAAAGATTTATGACCAGTTATATCACTTATAAGATATCATATTTAAATATTCCTATTGGGTCATATAACCGCAAAGACTTGAGAGAATCAACTTTTTTTAATGATATCATCCACTACAGTTGTACAATTACATTTGAATGTAGTTAGTGGGTATAAAAAGGTCACTTTTTGTTAATCAATAATCGTTTGTAGTTTTTACCATGAAAATAATATGGGAACTAAAATTACGCAAGGAATAAAAACCTGACAAGTTTATTAATAGGTGATTCAGAACAGGGATTAACAAAGTCGCATCTGGATTTACATAATTCTAGTTTCGAATCTGTGTTGAAAAAGCATCAGAAACCCGAAGTGAGGGCCTTTTCACAACCTTTGAACAATTATGTTACCCTTTATAGAATATTACAAACACCACTAAGCAAACTATTACCGTTTAAGACTTGTGTATTCAGCTGCATATGAGTAGGTGAGGTGCTATGTCCACACTAACGTGGTTAACAATAACAGTTTGTCCTTCGTATATTTATTTAGTTTATATGACAATTTACCCAGCCACAGAGTACTGATTGCGTACTAGTGAAAAATATTTGTAGCTCGCATGGATAGTCTTGCTTGTATTGTCTTCTCAGCTAAGAGAACACAATACAACCAAGGATGATTATGTACGCTAAGCATATTTCAAGAATTATTTATTATCCACAACAAGAATAATTTGAGTGAACAATTACTTCTTCTTCAGACTCTACAGTTATAAATCCATAAAAATAAGCAAAATACAATGACCAAAATAAGGCATGATGTACAATTTTTATTTACTATATTAAAACAGTCAGTTATTTAGATGAATGGAGATCAAATCCAATGGAATGGTGGAATCGTTCTCAGTTTAGTGTGTTAATTGTACAATGAAATCAATATTGACAAGACAATAAATGTATGTAAATGAATCATTACCTATAGATTTTATCTCCTTATTTCTTAATTGTTCTATCAATATTGATTTTATCACACAACTAACACACTAGACTGATAACAACTTCACTATTCCATTCGGTTTGATCTCTATGCCGCCATAAGTTATTGAAAACAATTGTTCTCTCAAATTATTCTTGTTCTGAATAATCTACGGGAATAATCTATGTGATTATTTGCGGAATTCTGTTTTTTACAGAAAAGAAAAGAAAAATACGCTATCATATTTTAGGGTGGAAGCTTGAAAATTTGTGTGATTACTCTGATATGATTATATGGAACAAATTGTGCTCAACACGTCATCTAGCAAAATAATACCATATTCATTATGGAATTGAAATCCACCACGATGCCCTGAGTTCAGCGTTTAATGTTGGATATATGCACAGTGTTTACAATACCATTCATCAGGCTATAGCTTAAGTAGTGATATTCACACAAAACAACATTACATCCCTTATAAATCTAGCTTTGACCCGCTTAAACCTTGGACAACCAAAATTTCCCCCCAAATATGTACATTCAAGTCTTTTATTTCACTATATTTTAGTCATTTCAATATGTCCTCTGAAATTATCAGTCGCGTTCTCTTGAATATTTTTAAAATGATTTCAACTGACCGTTTCTTGAATTAATTTAAAAACGGTGGAAAATTGTCACGTTAGATAGCAATGGATTTTTCATTATGAAAAAAATACATCATATTTTTATACCTGCGATTCGTAGCTTCAAATTGAAGATTATTGTACTCGTTGAATAAACCACCAACACCTATCCATTCTAGACTGGAGGCTAGTTTAACACTAGTTGACTGTTTCATATTATTACCTCTAATAATGTTATTATCAACATCATGCAGATGCAGTAATTATTTTGTTTGAAAGTATTGTTCTGGAAGTGACTTTAATGATATGTAAAATGCTGAGAACTTCAAACTGTACACCGTATACATTGCTTAGAATAAAGGGATTATTATAAAAGAAAATGGTTGTTAAATAAATGGGCATCTTGACAATTACCCACACAATCAAATAAGTTTTGGATAAAATTCTTTAATAACTTATCATAAAGTCTCATAATAAAATTTGGAGTTATGAATGAGTAGGATACTATAGCAGTAAAATGCGCCATAATCACTATTTATTATCAGGTGGAAAATAAACGGAAGCAGTGGTATCATGGTAAAAAGTAGTCTTTAAAGTTGGATTATATAATACCATAATGTTTAAACAGGAAACGAAGAGTATTGTCGAGATCTTCAGTAATCTTCTAGAATGCTGATAGACCAGTCAATTATTTCTACAATGCTTTCATCAATGTGTACGTAAAAACTTTGTTTTAAAAGTTCTTTTATTTCACCTTTTTGGTAATTTTAATTAGTATTCACTTGCTATCCAACTCCTTTTATTCTACTTAAACGTTGAAAATCCGACTACGTTTCTCAAAACATACTACTTGAAAATAAAAAGATAACTTGGAACCAAAATTCCGGATAAATTGAGAAATGTTAAGTTACTAAGGCAATGACAGAATAATCACTTTATCTATGGTAAATACAAAGTTCCTTCTTTGTTCTGTTAATTGTAACATAACTGATGAAAACTGAGGATTACAGTTTATTTATAACTCGTCATTCAAACCACTATGATATGCCTAACACTATGGACTTATTGACCGCCTTTGCTATACGTCACCTATTGGTTCTTGCGCTTCAAATTACGACTGATGCTCATAAATGAGGACAAGAACCGTTATATATATTTAAAGGGCTGCGCAAATTAATTGGTTGAGACGGTTTGTAACAAAAGTAGTGAGCGTAATTTCACGTATTCGATGAGACGACCATTTCTAACTCTCGTTACCGTATTTCAGAATATGTAAGTAATTATTTTGATGCTCCCCTTTTCTAATTCAGTTAGATTGGGATGAGAAGTTTTGACTAGATAGCCAGTGTAAAAAAAATTTGGTTAGCGGTCGGATCTCAAAGCTCAGTTTGTAGAACATCGGGTCTTCAGTCATCACCCAGTATAAATTATTTTGTTAGCAATCATACTTTGTTAGCATTCTTAATTACTTTATTTGCTGGATCTGGTCATGGTTGTCTTAGGCGCACGTTACCTTTCGTTACAATCAATATTTCATCCTAATTCGATAAATTGAAAAATGTATACTGGTCACTTATTACCTTTTTCTATCTAAATGAAACTTCAGCGAAGTTCTTTAATGTACTGCAAGTTGTGAAGAACTTTACGCTCAGACGTTTATGCTTTCATGGTGTGAATAGCTTCAAAAGAGGCAAACAGTTCTAAATCATATATTTGTTTGAATGTCTGTTTGTTTTTAAACAAAATCATTAACAACCTTTTTTTTCGGTAACATTATTGTCAGAATTCGCAGAAGATTCTTTATGTTATTCTTATGTGATGGGAAGGAAAAAACAGCAATGTAGAATCTCCTATATTCGTACATCATTCGTAGTTTCCATTCAAAAACACGTCTAGTTGGAATGGTAACGATGAAAAGATAAAACAAATAAACATTTTGCTAGTTAAAGTTATGAAGCAGAAAGGAAAGACAAAATAGGTGAAAAGGTGAAACATACAACTGACTGGCAGTGTTTATACGTCACACACTAAACCGAAGTGCTGACAAACCGTTTCTTTTGTTTGAATCAGAACTTATCAATAGTGTATTTGAAGTAATACTAAGAAATCATTCAGGTAAACCAAACTCTAAGTCGTGGAATAATGGTAATATGTTGAGGCACTTCAGGTGAAGAAAGCCTGTGGATCTGTGGATCTGAATCATTGTAAAAGACATTCAGCTATATCACTTGAAGTCTCCTGGAGGGGACTGGTTCCCACTGTATGAGAGCCTTCAGTGCTCTTCCAGGGAACATCATGATAGCCAATCCACAACTCACTGTGCTCCTCGTCGTCATCTGGGTGACAATATCAAAGTAGATTATTGACTCTCTTCCACTTGACAGTTTGGAGAGTCCACTTCCATTCCACATGCTTTCACATATTCCTACCACTTCCATACCACATCTCCTCATCTCTTTGGCAATGTGAGCAGTCTTGCTAAGTTCAAGTATGGTGTGGACATTCCATGTCCCCATCATTACCTTCGCTTTTATCGAGAGATAGAGATAGAGAGAGAGAGAAGACACATCGACGGATTGGCTTCCCGAAGTCAATCTTTCACCGACCGGTGTCATTTCGTCTCCGTGATTCCAGGGAGGAATAATTTTGTTTTTATGTTTTGTATTTTGTTATTGCTTTGAAGTTTCTTTAGTGATTGAATTGGTTTTGCGATGAAGGGTTGCTAGCCTTATGTCCAACCTTCCCTCTTTACCTGGGCTTAGTACGAGTTAGTAACTAGTGGACTAGTTATCCTAGTGAGGTGGATTGGGCATACACTTAGGAGGCCGATTGGGGACCTCATGCGCCAGGCCCTGGACTGGAACGCAGAAGGGAAACGACGCGTTGGATGTCCGAGGGTGACATGGAGGATATCATGTGAGGAAGAAATGAAAGCTTTCGGGCAGTCGTGGAGCGACGGTGGAAAGACTAGAGAGAAGAGAGTGTAATGGAGGCGCGCTACTGAAGCCCTATGTTACACCGGGAACCCAAGTGAATAATAATAATAATGATAATGATAAATATCTACTCACATTGTCTTTTGGTCCGGAACAGAAAACGTAAATCCATTGATTTACAATAAATATCCACTTTTCTCTCACCTTAGAGATCAGACTAATTCGTCTTGCGTTTCGTTTGTCACAACATATGGATACACAAATTCTATTATTGCACTCATGAGCCTTAACGGTGTCCTTAAATATTATTTTGCACTAGTTGGATTCATTGAAGAATACAAATGGAACTAGATATTGAAATCGAACAACTTCTTTTCTGAGGAGTATTCCTTCAACAGCGTAATGGTTGAAAAAACTGTTTGTCTTACTTGGCAATACTTGATAATAGTCATGACTTTTTGATCAATATAGAAACTGGACAAGTGTACACAACACTTCGGTTTGCTGATTCTAGGGCATTTACAGATTTCAAGTTGGTAATCATCATGGACCATCCTGTAGAATCACTGAAACTCTGGATGCATTGGACAAGTGTTTAGTCCCAGTTGTAAGTCCTCAGCAGTACACAATCATGACTTCACCTCACCAGGGACCCATTTTGGGACTTTTAAGTCTGACTATCCACCTAAGTCTTTGGTAAGTATCCACTTCACTCTCAAATGTTTGACCCTACAGGTCACGGCTTCTCCTTTGAACTCAGAAATATCTATTGAAGTCAATTTGCGATATTCTGTGGCTTTCATTCAATGCCATTGGCATTCGTCTTACTTTCTAAATTGGTTCGCTTCAGTGATCAGGACTTATTGTCAGAAGTTCGGGAAATTCCATCTCAAAGCATGTCACTAACGAGCACTAGAGAGTAATTTGGTTTTGGAATATAATCAAAATCCAGTCAATGAGGAGGACAGAGTAAGATTCAGTTCAAATTGTTCTTCAGCTATTGTTAAATTAGAAATTCACTGGGTATAATTTTTGTATGAAATCAGTTTGAAAATACATTGGGTTTTTCAGTCAATTAACATGACATCTGCCTTACTCGTTCCCGTTATGTTTAGATCATCGGCGTTTTCCCCTCTATATAAATGGAGTACATTAAGAATGAGGGGAATCGCAGGTTACAGAAAGATTCTTAGCTGAAACTAACTATCAGTTAACTCAATTGCGAGACATATCTCTTACTCAGCTCCTATTTCACTTTAATTTCTTTCTAAAATTATTTTCTAAAACTAGTGACATTCAAGTATCCATTCAATGTAACCAAAATAGCTTTCCGATAATGTTTATCAGTTTAAATTTGAATTAGTCGGGACACGGAGTGACCTGAAAGTCCATCTAGCAACTTCTGAAATAGCCAGTAACATTCCGCCACTCTATGAAAAAATGCCTTCTTAGCCGAAATATCGAATCCCGATTGGTTATTTTGAGAGTGCTTACTCCGGGACTGTGTATTAAGCCATATCATATAGATCAGCTAAGATATCTTTCTACATACATAGATGACAATAAATAAAGAACACTATGGTTGCTATTTGCTCTGACTACAATCAGTGTTTCATAGTAAACTAGTCTTTCTGAATTTTTATATTTCTTAAAGTAAGAAAATTTAGTTCATGTACAATCATAAATACCTTTATTCGATTTATTTAGTTCGTCCTGACTTGATAGTAATACATTCGATCAATGCATACTCGTGCTGTTTTCACCAGAATGGTTGAAAATAAATGAAATAATCTGGTTACCACTATCATCGTAGTGACTGCTATAACTATTAGATCAAAAGTGATTGACAAAATTTGTCATTCATCTTCAAGTAACAATGGAGTCTGAAGTTCATAATTTATTTACACTAGAAGCTGAATCAAAGTCGACGCTTCATTTCCTCGTTATCAAACTCCAAATAAAGCCTGATAATTCCATTTAAACGTTTATCTATAGAAAGACCTCTTGCGAAGTTAAGTTTCTTTAAATAGAAAGAAGAATCTTGTGCACTCACGCTCATCAAAAACAAGAAAGATATACAGTGATGATGCACTTCTTCAAGAATTACAAAAATCTCAGTGAAATAATGTTAGAGAATGGTTACTCATCCAGATATACAGAGAAAAAGATAAAAGAAGAGAAGCGAATGAGATAGATTTATACAGCTTCAGAGAAAATCCTTTTAATGTATATTATATTTAAAGATGATATAGTTGTGAATATCAATCATTAACGTTAGTCAAATCCCTAAGTGAAAGATTCTATGCTGCAAACCTCCGTATTGTTTTTTCGCGTCAGCTAACTTGTAGGTGAGTAAACCACAAGCTGGTGCACTGGACCTCATCAATGTGGATTTACAAGTTCACTGGGCTGTTCAATGCCCTCAAGAACATTATTCAGTTTGGTTACCGAATGAAGAGCACAAAACCATCCACACCACCGTCGTTCAACATCTCGTAGACTCTGAACATTTCACTCCTCTCGAAAAATCATTCCAACTTCTCCACTAAATTCCGCCTAACCATTCAAAATTAAAGATGAATAGACACCAGTGTTCAGCCAAAACATGTAGAAGCAGTCTGTTTACCAACCGTCTCCTTAATCAGATACTCTACAACTCACTTCATATTTTATTCTGTGTCTCATCTATTTATTTATCTGTATTTATTTGGTTCTACCAGACGACAAATCTCACTGTCATTTTGATCTTAGTGACTAGCACAGGAATCCAGGATGCGTAGTTCGTCCTATTTGAGACTCGTCATCTGGTTGTAGGTGCACCCCAGTGAGTGAGTCATGTTCTCACTAAGGCTTGAACGCAGTACACTTCACTTCAAACGCCACAGCATTACCCACCAAACCACTGAGGCACGATGGCCATCTCTTGTTCAACGTGTGTCAGTTGTTGCAATGATACTTGTAATTTCCTGTTGCTAGTGGGGAGGGGAGGGGAGGGGAGGGAGGGGATTGGCTGAATTGCTCGACCTCTGTTTGCAGATCTTACTATTCATTCGATTTTATAGAAACTACTGAGATCATGTTTTGTGCTATGTAGCGTCATTTCATATGCTACATACACCTCTGGATTAAGTTTGACGTTTGATCAGAAACGTGTCAGGAACATTTTATTATTTTACTTATGCATTTACGAATATGCATGTATGAAGATGAGTCGTCAAAGAGATAATTATCTCCATAATAACCTCTCTTTCTTCAATTTATTTAATACTTGTTCAACCTGCAGTAGGTATATCATCACAGGCACAGTTCCTCAGAATATTTACCAGTCAGTTAAGTCGGATGTATTTGCAATTTCTACCGTAGTTTTTATCAAGAACAGTTTGTGAAGTACTTAACCTTATTTTGACAAACAAAACGGTAAAAAATATGGTGAAATGGAGTTCTCGTTAAATGAATATAAAATAAGGTACAGTTTGTTTTCCGAATTCTGTTGCATATATCTTGGCTTGAATTTTAAGTACTTACGTCTTTAAACGTTTGGAAAACTTTCCATATAGAAATGTTTATTGTACTCTTCAAGGAATAAACTGAATAAAATGCAGAAGTGTAAATATGAGTAACTAGAAACTAATCACGTCGTTACCTGGTTAATTCGATACCCGTTCATTGATAACAGGCAATTCTGTTCACGTGATGCAGGTAGTATGCAAATGTGTTTTCACGTAAGTAGGTCTTTGGTATGCTGGAGTCACTCCGCAAGTAAAAGAACAACTATAATTTTAATCTACAGAGTGAATTTTAAGAAGAGTGTTCCGTTTCTGACTGCTCACCAATTTCAATAGTATGTGAAAAAATAGGTGATAAATTTTAGTAGTGCTTCACTTTTTAGTTACATCCTTAGGGGTTGTTTGTAAGACATTTCAATAATGGAGTTTAAAGTGTTGATGCGATATACTAACTACTGAATGAGATAAAAATGCTGATACGACGAATGTTTACATATATGAGCTAAGTTACCTCTTTAACCATAAGGTTTATGTGTAATAGCAAAAGGTTTCTAGTTGTTACCGAGCTACAATTAAGCGGAGTATTAGCATGAAAAACTTTGATAAACTTTTTATCATAATGTTTAAATGGAATATTTTGAATCTGTTGTCAATATCGTAGAATTATGTGCTGATATACAGAATATTAGATGATTTAAATTGTCCTCACTTGCTAATCATTTGATAAACTGTAAATCATTTCATTATTTAGGGAATTTACTTGGTTGTTTCCATGACAGTACCTTGAAAAGGTCAAATTAAGTTTATAGTGAATACCTAACAGGAAACGAGATGTTAGTTGAAGATAACATAGATTTGGAAACAGAAGAGAATAACTTTAGTTCCACTGAAAGTTCAGTTAAAGCGACATCAATATATTATTCTAGATATCTCATTAAAAAGATTTATGACTGAGGGTAGGGATACTAGTTAATTTATGTTTCCTGACGTTTGTTATTACATCACTGGTGTTCTGCTGACTTGTTAACGAACTTTCCCACTACCTATTTCAAATACGTATCAATGACAAAAATAAACGTAAACTTAAGTCAAAAGTTCCAGTTAATAAACTCGAACAAAACAACAAGAAAGCGTTATTTATTTGAATAGTGTATTTTACATGCATAGCACACTTTGTTCATACACTTACTTGTCATAAGTACGTGAATGAAAGGCTTTGAAGAGATAAACAAGTAAAAATATGGGAAGAAGGCTAAACGGATGACCGAAATAACAATGCAAATGGATTGAGCAATAATAATAGCTTGTCAACTTTGATTTTACAGCTGAATTCATCAAAGATTAAATGTGATGAAAAATTGTAAAGTCCAGTTACCTTAAACATCCTAATAGCTAAGGCATGGACAGATTTAGGTATCCGTTACCACTCGATTTGTGAATTGTTCTCAAGGTTGTAGAAATGTCAATTCTATGGTCTGCCTAAACCACGTGCCTCGTGACAGAAGGGCTTGGACATCTGATACCAACCTTTGTGGGTTCAGATTAGCCGGTCTTCTTTTGAAGTCAAATGTGAATATAATTCGGGGCCCTTGCTTGCATGAATGTATAAATTCTCTCTACCTATGCATCACCATATGTACATCTGAACTGGTAAATACAGTGTGATCTCACGTCATCGTTTACACGTCGTAAGAGTCCAGGGAAGTATACGGGTATGATGGTTTCTATCATTTCTACATTAGACTCATAGTATATCCTTTTAATAATGGAAACATTAATTCAGACTGTTTGAGGAATGCACCATGAGGCTCACTTTTGTGAGAAAGTTAGACAGTGTTTTCCTTCGGGACAATGCTAATTTCCTTAATGCTCATAAGGGTCTGGGCATCACGCATACCATAGGAGATAGCGTGTAGTTCTGCAAACCTTTATCAATAATGTGAAGTATTTAAAGTTATGACAAGCTGTAAGTTTTCGTTGCTTATAAATCTGAACTTTTTAGGAATGACAATGATAGTCGACAGAATACTCAGCATCTTACTCAAGTTTTCCTGGTAATCAAAACTACAAAGGTACCCTTGTCCGAATCCTTGTTAATTTGTGATTGTAACTTGCATACGCAAAAGCAGATATACAGAAGGAGTAAAGGAAAAGGTTGTTACTGAGTTATTTGAATATCTTTCAAAACAAATTTAGTTACATCAGTGTGAGTAGTTTAAATAAGCTACTACTCAATTATTAATACGGATAGATACGTAGAGACAACCATCTAGTATAAATACTAGTCTGCCAAACTACGGTTGTCTCAGACAGTCAAATGATAACGATACAGTCGTTTGATCCATATCTCGTAGTATGTTTTTGAAAGATATCGATTATTTTAATTTAGAGGTTTTTAAGAAATTATTCATTGGTTTCATTGACTGACTAAAGTTATAGAAATACTGGAAACTTGGAGCACTGAGGAGCTGATTCGTCCCCAGTGGTGCACAACCATGGCCCCTTCCAGGAATCGAAACCAAGAACTTCAGGTTCTGTGGTCAACAACCAACGATTTCGAATAACCCAAAGGAGAAACTTTCACATCTGACTACTTTTATTTGTATATATCAATTCACCTGCCCTTTAGGGAGCCAGATATATAGGTCGTTATCCAAAGGGGCTCAAGAACACTATCCCACGTGGTTACAAAGAAGTAATAACGGATTGATAAAGAGTGCAATAACTGAACCCATCGTGAACATGAATCACGCTGTCCCAAGAGCCTCCTTATTCAAAGTCATCTGTAAAGTAAGAAGAAACCTCCTAAAGGCTGCATGTCTTCATATTATCTGCATCGCCGATGCTCTTGCCATCCAAATGGAGAAACCTTGACCGTGTACGCAAAAGAAGACTGTTCAACCCCTTCTCTTCTCATGATCTTAGTTTTCAGTCTTTGAAATCTCCTCTGCCAACCCCGCTATTTTCTTTTCATTTTTATGTTTTACACTATTCACTTCTTAAGTAAGTTGCTTTTCATTCTTGTTGCTATGCTCTGCCTGATCATAATCCAGTTTCCAGTTATGTCGTGACATTACGAAACTTCTTGTCCAGACTTAGTGGGATTATTATTCACTAATCATCAATTTTTTATGTTTGATTTTAATGACAGCTCATTTTCCAACACGTTTTGTGTTGCCATGATTGACAAATCGTTTTTAGTAATCAAATCTTTCCACTAGAAAAATGTGTAAATTTGCGACTGTACAGCTTTGGAAATGAAATCGCTGTAAAGAGACTCTGTGATAAAATACATGTTCTTCTTTCATTATCATTGAAAGACTAGGTTAGCATTCAATGATCCATATTTCTTAATTTTGTGAGTCCATGATCCCTAGCGTGATCATGGATGTGCACTGATCAGGAGTCACATAGTCCGGTGAAACAGCCATCCAGCGCTCTCAGGTTTCCAATTTTTCTCCGATTGATGTCAGTCCATGGTTAATACCAACTTGAAATAATTACCTTCAGGAATATTTAAACAGAATAGAAACAGCTTCAAGGAAGAAGACTTGAGCACATAGAATTCCATTTTCTGGAATATTTCATAAACATAAAACACCCAGTAGATGCGTAAGACCTTTCCAGCTTAGTCAGTAGACATCAACCAGTATGCGTCCACCTTCTTCAAACACTGATTTACTTCGCTTTGTAAATAGAATCAGTGATCCATTGTTGTAGTAACCTTATTATCTTTACCTAAGCCATTTGTATGATTGATCAGACTCTGATTCCATAGCATAACTCGAATTTTATTCAATCGAGTTCAGATAACTGTATTTCTATATTACTGAATAGTGTCTACTTAACCGTTAACTGAAATGATGATGTAAAAACGTTTTACATTTCAGTATTGTATTCAACAAGAGCTTTCAATAAAATACTGCAAATTCTACATATTAGCAGTCTTCATCAATTTCATCTACGTCTGTACAAATTCTTCCGTTTACCTCATCTACCTTTTTCATTCCATGAATTTCTTTCTGTAGAAAAAAATATTTTTAAGCGTCTACTGATAATCAATTTCATCACGTTGTAATCACTTGATTAAATTCAATCAAATAAAATTTCTCTTATACTGCTAAAAACGTTGTTCTCAGTCTTTCTATAAAGCTATCACACTTTACTGTGAACACGATTGCTATACGTGAGAACTGATACTTTTTCAGTGTTTTCATTTCAGCGGTAGGTAGTTTTGTAGATGTTAGGCCACCGAACGATGTATATTCTAAACAACAGATATAAATTAGTCAAATTTTGGATGCAACGGAAAAATAGGGTTCCAAGTGCAGCCATATGTTTTGAACGATTATATTAAACAACGTAGAAAATTATCGTTAGCTGGCAAAAAAGCTGTACGGTGACATATTCAGAAAATGGTCTTAGGTTTTGATAATGCTGTACGCAAAATGAATGTAGAATACTCTTTAATGTGGGTATAAAACAGGCACTGTGATAGAGTTTAATTCCATAGTAGATTTGTTTATTTGATTTATAACACACAGTGGTGATATAGTATTATTTACTTCATGACGTTTCAAGCATAAATTACTTCTCATAATCACATCAATGTAATCACACAACTTTCGACATTTAATTTTCATACCTCCGTCATATAACATAACTTGTTTTTACTAACTACAAGACTTTCCACATCTCTGGGATAGGTGTTGCATCATCCTTACTACATCTGGTGAGTGCTGATTCAATGAACAGAGAGAGATTCAGTGATCAATATCTCTCCACCTCATGAAATATACTGGACTTGAGTGGTTTTATCCCACCCTACTGTGTGGTTGTGTGTTGATACATACATTTCAATAGTTGAGTTATTTTCTGGATTATTGATTCTATTGGAGTCTGTCATTCTATATTTAGCTAAATTCTTACTTTCCGCTATTTTAATTTGGCCCCGAACGGTTAGTGTGACCTATTTACCTGACCTTTTGGTCATTACATGGAACTGATGGATTAGATTATACAGCTTAATTGGTTCTATCAGATCCTTAAGCCAGCCGACCAAGCTTATCTCTGAGTGAGTTTGTAGGTTTAAGTACCACCCTAATTCCAGCTTTATTGAGGATCCTACGTAAAGTTTCTGGTGAACCTTCCTTGTAGGGTAACACGATGGAGGCTGTGAACTCCTTTATACTCGTGTTACTGTTATTTTTTTGTTTCTTACGTGTTCGTACGAATTTCTTGATAAACTGCCAGGATGACTATTAATTATTAGCGCTTCTTTTATGTGCTTCAATTCTTTGACTAGTCAGTTTTCTAGCTCTATCACTTAGACATTTGACTAAACCTGCCCTAACTGATATTGGATAGGATGACTTGAAGCCAAGATACCTACTGGAATGTGCCGGTTTTTTTGCAGATGGTAGCATCCAAAAAACACCGTCTGTCCTTCTTTTTATCCTACAATCCAAAACAGAAGAATAAAAAATTAAATTAAATTAAGCGCAAATAAATAAATAAATAAATATAAAATGACAGACTCCAATAGAATCAATAATCCAGAAAATAACTCAACTATTGAAATGTATGTATCAACACACAACCACACAGTAGGGTGGGATAAAACCACTCAAGTCCAGTATATTTCATGAGGTGGAGAGATATTGATCACTGAATCTCTCTCTGTTCATTGAATCAGCACTCACCAGATGTAGTAAGGATGATGCAACACCTATCCCAGAGATGTGGAAAGTCTTGTAGTTAGTAAAAACAAGTTATGTTATATGACGGAGGTATGAAAATTAAATGTCGAAAGTTGTGTGATTACATTGATGTGATTATGAGAAGTAATTTATGCTTGAAACGTCATGAAGTAAATAATACTATATCACCACTGTGTGTTATAAATCAAATAAACAAATCTAATATTGAAGCAACCTATTCTTGTTGTTTTCTTAATCCTACGGTAAAAATACCCTTGACATATCATAAAATATGACGGAAGATACAGTACTGCTCACCACGTTGACTGAAATGACAATCATACAGTAAAACATTGCATTCTGAAATCTCAGTGGTCATCCAGAGTGAGGTATTTCCAAACCTTATTATCAGAAATACATACACGGAAAAGATAACTTACATTGGTTGGTCACTGTAGTGAAACTAATCATACGTTGTCCAGTTCTGAATTCTGATGTCTTTGAGAGCCTCCTAGCTTGATGGGCACATTGCCAATTGATTGATAGAATTTGGTCCCGACTCAGGAGTAGACAACATGAGATTGATTGCTCTTAAGCAACTAGTCAGTATGTGTAATCCAGTTCTGTGGAAGTTCAGTTATCAACCGATTAGCTCAGTGGTAACGTCGATGACTTCAACGCTGGTAGGTGTAGGTATGAATCTCGCAGTGGACATCAAGTTGCAGACATGCCTTGCTGACAAATGTCAGTTAGCATGAAACCTAGGTTCACAGCTTACTGCCGATTCCCTCTGACCAAATAACACTCACCAAAGGGAAACTACTTTAGAGCAAAACAAATATTTCTAGTCTACCTCCGAAATTGATCATGTTACTTAAGAAAATTTTCCGATGTGGAAATTTTTAAAGGAGTACCCAAGACAACTAAGGTAAACTCACATCACAGTAAGTAGACTTGGTCAGCTAGGGAGTTATAAAATGGTAATCTTGACAAACAATGAAGTGGATTGTTTGGAAAAAATTGAACATCAAGTTAGTATAATTCATCGTATGTGTATTTTGCTTGTGTTATCCCGGCGAATTATATTAGAACAAGTAAAAAAACGAAAAAATATATTGTAATATTCCTTCACGTTTCTATCTGGCTAAGTTAATAAACTAAAAGCTCAACATCATAGTCATCCTCTTTAAAAGGATCTTCTTAGCAAGTTCGAAAGGTTGAGGAATAATACAAAATACTTCAAACTCTTAGTCTCCTTGATAAATTTATATGGTGTGATGAAAAGATGGAGGTTATCTGAAAAATGTAATGTATTAGCTCTATATATTTCGAAGAATCTGGTCACACATGATGTCAGTCCATGATGTATACCAACTTGAAATCAATAAGTCCCCACAAACCGCCAAATTGATGACACTTGAACTTATCGAGTAATTTATATAAAACCTAGAAAGGTCAATTAAGCTAATGGAATTATAGTAAATAAAGAAAACAAGAGAAGAAAAAGATGATTGGTCAATTCACCACCACCAATAGTAAGAATACTTGAACTTAATACTACCAGGGAAGGTTTAGTGTAAGTGTTAATTGTTTCTGAATACATGGAAGGATTTTGAAGTTATGGATGCCATATGCTTTGATAAACCTAAATATTTGTTCCTGACCATATGTATACAGTACAGTAGAGGCTGTTCATATCAATCTTATGACCAGTTTCTAATATATGTTTTGCTATCGATAAAGGAAGGATGTTTGTCACCTGCATTTATCAAACTGTTAGAGATCATTTGTCTCTGGAGCCATTTAGATACATGTTCAACCATTCTTAACTGCATGTTACGATTGCTGCAGCTTATTTGTGTCCAGACATATGTAAATTGATTGACACAGGATATGATACACTCGTTCAGATACTGTTCAGGTTTGTGTTGAATTATGGGTCTTATCTTCTCCACTAAGATGACCTTATTTATTTTGTTGTTTGTGTTCTAATATACAATCGGTATGATAACACAAGTAAAAAGCGACTTATCCGATGAATATACATTATCCGTTTACAAAACAGCCAGATGGAACTTATTTGAATCAATAAGCATTTATATCCAGTTAGTGGATGCTTGTCATATGCCAGTCAGCAAGGTGTCTAGTTCGTGTTCAATATTTCTTATACTGCATGTAGATTGATTTTTGTACAAATTCAACTACCGTGTCGCTAAAAGAATTCATATTTTTTTATATATGAATAACATCCGCCATATCATACTTACAGCTGAAACGAACCGTAAGGTTGTTACATTCAAAGAAGAAAACTCTGAATGAAAATAAACGTGTAAAACTTTACTATTTGACTTTTATTAAATTAAAATATGATCATAAACTTTCATAATAACTTTTTCTCGATAACCATAAGATGGGACATAAAAATAACTGTTAATCGGTGTTAAGTTCACGAATACTATTGAAAGGTTAAACGACATACCTAAATGTTAAATACATGTAACGTTTTTACTATTCGGAATAAATATCACATATTCGATTCACTATGTTGTCTATAAATAGTCACGAAAGAAATAACTAAACTTAAAATGACATTGATAGAATAGAATGATTATTAGATGATAAAAAACGGTCGACGGCAAGCCCTGAACTGAGGCTTGATCTTGCTCATTAGACTATAGCTTCTCATTTTCTAATACTTTGGTTGAAGATGTTTGTGATTACTTGAAAGAATTGAGCTACTCAAAATAGGATTTCATGTCACCGGGACCAATTAACAGGTCAACACAGCCCCTATATCACGATGAGCTATAATTTTGTCTGAAAGACACTGTAATCTTTACTATCATTGAAAACGTTGTTGATCAAACTGTGGGCGTTTTCTATATCATCTTATTTAATAATGACAAAGGTGTCGTCCACATAGCGAATTCAAATATTTGGTTTGATCACATGTAGAATGATGGCTTCCAGTCTCTGCATCAATGCTTCTGCAATTAATCCGGATATCAGTGATCCCATTGGAGTTCCTTTCATTTGTGTGTATATCTTGTCGTTGAATTGGAAGTATGTTGTCAGACAAAGGTCGATGAGTTCCATCAGACTTGAACATCTGAGTTTTGTGCGTTCTGAAAGGCTTGTGTCTTCATTGAGCAGAGGAGAGATAGTTCCCTTGACCAACTGAGGTTCGACGGATGTGTATAGTGCTGTGACATCGAAGGATACTATTAATTAGTCCTTTTCTATGTTAATGTTTTTGATCTTTTCTAAGAATTCCGTTGGTGACTTGATGGAATGTCTGCATCATTGAACAATGTGTTTCAGTTTTCTCGAAAATTCTCTTGATATGTTGTATGTTGGAGTACCTGGAAGTGAGAAAATTGGTCGTAGAGAGATGTCTGGTTTGTGTAATTTTATTCAGGATTAAATGAGTTCACTCAACAAGAAATACAGCAATTAATTGTACCTCTGACCAGGTAGATAAAAAATCACGCCCAGATGAACACTCAAGAACAGAAAACATTAAAACGGCTGAAAGGTAGGAAAAACATCGTAATACTTCCAGAAGTAAAACGGCCCACTACAGCAGTCATGGACAAGGGAGGTTACATCAGGAAAGCAGAGGAATTACTCAAAGATGAAAATGCGTATCAGCCACTTGAAACCAACCTTATCCAGAAGTTTGACAACCAGACCAATAAAACCTTGAACAAACTCTTCAAACCAGAAGAAATAACAAAGCAAGACAAATGGAGAATGAAATCGAATGGACCTGTCCTTCCTCGGTTCTACGGCAGACAAAAAATACGCAAACTCGAAATCCCTCCTCCACCAATTGTCTCACTTCCAGGAACTCCAACATACAACATATCAAGAGAATTTTCGAGAAAACTGAAACACATTGTTCAATGATGCAGACATTCCATCAAGTCACCAACGGAATTCTTAGAAAAGATCAAAAACATTAACATAGAAAAGGACTAATTAATAGTATCCTTCGATGTCACAGCACTATACACATCCGTCGAACCTCAGTTGGTCAAGGGAACTATCTCTCCTCTGCTCAATGAAGACACAAGCCTTTCAGAACGCACAAAACTCAGATGTTCAAGTCTGATGGAACTCATCGACCTTTGTCTGACAACATACTTCCAATTCAACGACAAGATATACACACAAATGAAAGGAACTCCAATGGGATCACTGATATCCGGATTAATTGCAGAAGCATTGATGCAGAGACTGGAAGCCATCATTCTACATGTGATCAAACCAAATATTTGAATTCGCTATGTGGACGACACCTTTGTCATTATTAAATAAGATGATATAGAAAACGCCCACAATTTGATCAACAACGTTTTCAATGACATCAAATTCACAATAGAGAAAGAGTCAAACAACCAAATACCATTCCTGGGTGTTTCAGTCGATAGAACAATGCCAGAAAGCTTGAAACCCAAGTGTACAGGAAGCCAACACACACTGACCATGCCCTTAACTACAGTAGGAACAGTCCAACAACCCACAAGATCAGTTGGGTGCTGATTCTGTTCAGAAGAGTGAGAACACACCACAGTACAAAAACTTCACGAAGAAGCGCAGAAAATTATTTGATGTCCATTTTAAAAGTAGAACGGCTACCTACGAAACTTTATCAAAAGAAGCCTTTCTCGTATATTATCAACTACAAAGTCATCGACAGAAATCAATAAACACTCCATCCTATCATACATAAAGAAAACATCAGAAATGACAACAAGATTACTCTGACCACTTGGAATTGGTGTGGCTTATAAACCAACAATTTCTCTCCAAACACTACTATGCAGATTAAAGGATGCAACAACCAAAGAAGACAAACCGAATATCATTTACTAAATCAATTGCAATAAATGCAGTTAACACTACATTGGACAAAGTGGCCGCCCTCTTCACCTTCGTCTACATGAGCATCAGTTGGCTGTTAAACGTAACAACATTTCGTCACTCATTTCAATGTATGTAGATAATTATGGACATGAATGCATTTTTGACAATGTAGAAATTTTGGGCAGAAGAAACACAAAGAATATCAGAGAGTTCCTACAAGCTTGGCATTCAGAAAAGTCAGTCAACAACCAACAGATGTATAGACATAGACCCAGTCTATTAACCAATAAGAAAGATGATAAACGACAGAAAAGTCAGGGGTCAGGCAGAGGGACAGCCAACAGGAAAATCTATGCATTCTGTCAATGACACAACAATCAAGGGAAATAACCAATCACAGACCACCTTGTCAAGGCAAGCTACTAAATCACTCATGGAGAGATGCTGACAGCTCACTTCATACTGTAGTTAGTGCTGATGATGTCGTCCAGAAAGACGATTAAAGCTTCACGATTAAACAACCTAGCTCAGAGAACATAAAACAACCAAGACCAACCACCTAAACCACCAATATTCTGCACTATGCCATCGTATAGTTATCACGTTTAGGTTTTCATTATCGAATATTTGGTACCAGTTTTCTTTGAAAGTAATTTATGAAATATGTTAGTTGGTTGGTGATAATCTACTGGAAGCCCTGATTTACCTGGATTTCATCGTTTTCACCACTGATCAGCAAGGCGTATCTGCAACCTCCTAATCAAAGTGATCCTGTCTGACAGACGAATCTCGTCACCTGGTCTTATAATCACCGAAGTCACTACTGGGCTGTTCGGACCGCGTTTGAATTCCTGTTGAACTAGATAATAATAATAATGGTCACTTTATTCCAAACAATTTCTGGTTCCATTTAGAATTCTCAGCATGATATATTGTAACAAAAAATAGACATATTTTGTATACTCTTTTATCACATACAGTGTTAACATAAGAATTTAAGTAATGTAAATAATATCAGTAGTGAGGAAGTGTTTCATTATTAATTAAATTATTGGAATGAGATTATCAACTGTTACAAAGTTGATATATGAGCTCTGTTCTAATACGTTTTTCATCACATATGCGTGGTAGGTAAGATACAGTCGAATTCTTGTACTTAGCTGCATCAGCATACCGTCTCATTTAATTTATCCTGATCCTCCTTGGGGAGATACAAGAAGAAAGCTGTGAAGGAATTGGTTGCTTAGTGTCAGTTAAAATTACTCTAGCTACTTATCTGTTTCGATTCAAATTTCTATCAACTGTCAACAGTGTTAATCAGTTGAGTCAGAGGCGCAGTACTCACTATACTGACGCTTTCAAAACCTTACGCTATATAACATGATTTTTTATCAGTAAACCAGAGAACATTAACGGAGAACAGTGAAGAAGAATAGGTTAAATGTAGGAATTAACAATTTTAATTATAAAAGTAGGACGTTAAGTTTTACCAGAGGTCCTCAGTTTCTTTATGTTGTGAGTTATGCGAAAGATCTTTTACTAGTCAGCAGGATATGAGACGACTGACAGAGATCAAAAGTAAATCTTATTTCAGGATAGTTAACATTATTTACTTTCTTAAGAGATACTATCAGTGCAAGTGGCACCATAGGATCAGCTCCCATAGGTCTTGTTTACGCCTGAAGTTAAATTAACGGTCTGAGATTTAGAAGGGTTCAGCTGGCAACCATTTGAAAGGGATTTGACCAGATACTTTCATTAGTCACTGGCTTCTTGATGGTGAGCAATTAGAACTATACAACATAAAACCAGTTGATCTCCAGTGATCTATGAATGAATGTATACAATATCTCTCTTTCAAGAAACCGTAGTTTGGTAAACTTGTGTTGGTTTGTATATGATGTGAATGTAGATTGTCTATTCAGGAATACTAACCATGAAGTCACAGGTTCAACCCTAATTCATCTGAAATCAAGTTGTATTACTGGCTCATATGCATTAGTCATGACCGAAGGATTAGTACATAAATTCACTCACCATCACTACCATGTAGTACTTCTAAACAAACTTTCTCTTAAATTCACTATTGTTTTAGATTACTTGTATTTTGCGTTTACTAATGCTTTCTTGAACACCTGGATTTGACATTAAATGTTCAAAAACTCAACTTCAAGACTTTGTTAATATATAAGCATACACCTTTTAAGGATTTTGAGTACTTTTTAAGCGGCTTAAACGCCTGGGCAGAATACTTTCCATAGGTACAGGTTAACGCAGAAATCCTTCTGAGTTTGCTAAGTCAAACAAACTAGTTGACCTAGATTTACAATATATATATATATCGTCAATAATTAATTATTCTTGGCAGTAAAGCAAAATCGGGTAAGATAATTTCATGAGTAAACCAACAGTAACGTTCTAAATCAGTATACATTGTTTGACCGAAGGTTTTTTCTCACTGCAATACTTTTCAGGAAATTGATTCTCTTGAAATCATATCAGCAGATAATGTCACACTTGCACAAACTTTGGGTCAAAGGAAGGTCATCTGTTCCCCGTTTATGACTCCTCAAGGTTCGGCAAAACATCGAAGACTTCACGTCATGACTTAGAATCCCTTCTTCCATATCCATTGAAGATTTTTAAAGGCTACTATTTGTTGAGATAGCCAAGTATGAAACGGTAGTGTGTGTCAAGGGATTACATTAGGTGATATCCAGGCCATACCATGAAAATGACTGAAACAGAAAAATACCAACCCACCTTGAAATGACGAGAGATGTTTGAAGCCCAAGGTGAGAATGATGGTGGTATGTTGTTTTCTGAGATTAAGTATTTTATCCCGAACGTTTCCTATTCGGGTTTGGTGAAATTCTCAGCACTAACTTCATAGAGAAATGAGGCTTATTTGAACGTTACATGAAATTCTAGGCAGCGATTTCACTGACTTTGGGTATTGTTCAACCGTGATTTGAGGAAGAGACTTTCTCGACACCTTGACTTCTTCCACCTTAAATATCACCTGGTCAAGCTGGTATAGAATCTTTGTTAGAGTCGGAGAGTGGTATTTGTTATCGCCATACCATGTTTCATGAATAATATGTTTTGTCAAATTTTCCTCTTGGTAAGTGGATGGCTGTTTTCTTTCTCATGTAGATTACAGATTGGGTCTATATCTTCGTGTTGACTGATTGGCTTTTCTTTGGACTGGTATGCTTGGGGAAGTTATTTTGCAGTTTTCTGAACCTTTGTCTGTGCATTCTACAGATTCTTTAGAAGCTTTTGACATCCCGCTTAAGTCGTTGTGGCATGCACAGTGAAAAGTTCAGAATATCTTGTTCTGAGTTTCGTACCACGCTAAATTTATATTTAAACCTACTCATATAATACCTACATAGACTAACTCAATCAACATGTAGCGCTGGAAGATTATTCACACGCGACAAATATCACCTCAAATCAACTAACTGCTATCGAAATTAAGATATAGTGATGCCGAAAACAAACAGTACACATCGTTATTAAGATAAATGAAGGTTAACGCATGCATCGTTTCAGTGATAGCCAGGATGCACTTTTATTTACATCTTTATTTACATCTCTATGTGTGTCTATCGTGTCTTAATTAGCTTCCCTGCTCATAATCCTTCTTTATTCTTGCCAACATTTAAGCTTTTATAACACTATCCATTTTGTGTGCGGCAAAAATATTACTGGGATGTACCTACATCCCACGTTGTTTAGACTGAAAGGAGGAAATCTCGCTCTTACACCTACTTTTGTTACATGGGGCTTAATGAAGAAGTCATCACTGTCAGATTTTCGTTATAGTAGTAGTACACAAAAAAGTTCTATAGTACTGAATACGACAATAGAGGATTGATTGTATGATTAGGAAAAAGATATGGCAAGTCTTTAGAAGACGGTAATAAAACTCTGTAAATAACTTTAAAATGTCAGGTATAATAAATCAATAATTGTAGAATAAATACTCAAATATCAGGTTTTGTTCCCAATTCAATCCAAGTAGCTAACATGAATATCACGATATGTTATCACAAGTGGTTCAATCGGTCTTGGCAACAAAATAATCAGACTTGATAACATCTAATAGTGGAATGCCAGATTTGCATTCTGTCCTATTCCGAAGTAATTATCTAGTTGCAACTGCATCCTAGTGAGTGAGTGAATGTCCTCACTGAGACTTCATATTCAGCAGCCATTCATCAGGCTACTGAGTCATAAAGCCTATTTACATTTTGCCTAAAAAGTAATTGTTATTTGTAATCCTGAAGTACGGACTCCTGTGTGCATATTTCGATATGGTAAGGTGTCAGGTCAATTTGTTGGTAATATGTTTTGTGAATAGTTGGTTTACTTCTGTGAAATATGTATATATATATATCCATGCTTATGTAACTATAACAGTATTGGATACAATTTAATTTCAATCACTAGTATAATAATTTAAAAATCTTCAATCGTTTTTGTTCAAACTGACTTGGGTGTATAACCTACAAAAGATTTACAAATTACTGTTATATTAGTGAATTTTCTAAAAATAGGTTGACAGTTTTAAAGCAGACATTATTAAAAAAACAGTCTTAGAAATCATAAACCATCATATTCAAAGTAATTACTTAAATGGAAATATTGAAAAATTAAAAATTTTTTAAGTGAACTGATTTAATTATGATGACGCTTTTAGTAATGACATAATGAAAAGAAATGAAATAAAAAAAATTACATAGACTAAACAAATGACGTCTATGTCTGAACACATTAGTATGCATAGAAGAAAAACTACTTCGGTAAACATAGATGTTAGTATTTAAACAAGTGTACATTTGAATAGATAGGAAAGAAATGAACTCATTAATTTTTCGTATTGTCGGTTTTTTTGCTTACTGAAAATGTATAGTTAGTCATGTAGAAAGAAAGAGAGGAAAATGACTACAAATAAAAAGAATGTAATAATGAATATTTTTTGCTCAGGTGGATGATCTTGTCTGTGTTGTGTTCTTTGAGCTAAATGGTTTAATCATGAACCTTTTACTGTCTTTCTAGACAACAATATCAGCAATCACTTCAACATGAAGTGATCTATCAGTATCTCTTTGTGAATGATCTAGTAGCTTGCCCTGAAGAACTAGTTTATGATTAGCTATTTCCTTTGGTTGTTGTGTCATTAAGTGCATAGACTTTCTTATTGGTTGTTCTTCTACTTGACCGTTGACCCTTTTGTTGTTTAAATAATTTTTCTTATTGGTTGATAGATTGAGTTTATGCTTATACATCTGTTGATTGCCAGCTGACCTAAATGCTAAGATTCTAGGAATTCTTTAGTATTTCTTTTGTTTCTTCTGTCCAAAATTTTCATACCTTTTAAGATTGAATTTAAGTCCATAGTTATCCTTATGCATTGAAATGAGCTGTGAAACATCATGAATTTTTATGGCCAATTGTTTATATAAACGAAGGCGAAGAGGATGACCACTTTCTCCAGTGTAATGTTGACTTTATAAATGATGTTTGGTGATTTTTTTGCCTATTACATTCTTTGGTCTTCATAATATAGTTTAAAAGTAAGTTGTTGGTTCATAAGCCACACCAACTTCAAGTGATTTCAATAATATTGACATGATTTCTGATATACTCTTTACGTACGGTGGAATGATCCATTTTTTCATTTCTGTTCGCCGATGATGTCAAGAAGAACAATGAGAACTTCACGATTAAGCCTCCCAACTCACAGAACACAACATAACCAAAAAAGGATATACTCTATTAGATCAAGTATGGAAAAAACCACTTTGTGCTGAGTTTCTAGTTATTTACTGATTTCGATTGTGATATTAAGAAATATCTCAGATATTTCAGATGGTTAAATGATAATATTTAGAAATAACACTCATTGAGATCGGTTTTTAGTGGGACTTGAATAATCAGCTATGATAGTAATGACGACAGTATAAGCAAGGATATATAATGACTAACAAAAGAACTTATCAAGAACAATCCGTTTTATCCAGAGTGCATGAGCTGGACATGCTTACTTTCTAGTAAGTGACATTGTTAACGAGTTTCGAACTGTAGCACCATCTTATAAAGTCCATGCGCATTATCTAACAAGCCATTACGTTAAATTAGTCACTCTTCAACTGACAACATAAGAATTATAGTTACAATTCATGAAGGCTGAAATATAGAAAAGTAGTTATTTGACACTTCGTAATGTTCAAAGAAAGAGTGTGTACAACCAATTAAGGTTTGTAAGACTAGCGTAACCGGTAAATAGACAAGATGTTCTGAAACGGAAATGAGTTGAAGAACTTTAACTCTAGTAAGCTAGTGCTAATTAAAAAGAATTGTATTCTAAAAACCAGATAGAACAATATTTGAAAGATAGTTTGCATGTGTATAACTCGTAGTGTTTTAAACGAAATAATTTCAACTTTTCGCATGGAAGCCTGGTCTGGGCCTATTCATGCAACCAATCATTGATTAAAATATCAAAGATGAATAGGCTTGGACCAGACTTTCGTGAGAAATTTTCAAATTGTTTTTAATTCCAAATACACTGTGACCTACACAAATGCAAACTATATCTGATAACCTTTTACTCAGTCCCCCAGTATTTGTGATACTGTTGGGTGAAATCTTGACTATAGTTCATATAAAATACTTGAAATTTTAAAAAGAAGTATTGATGTTGTTGGCAGGATCACAAAGGATACCAAATAAAATGGAATCTCACCAAACAGATAGGCAACTTCTTTGACAAGTCTTAAAACAAAATAACTATCCGGAAAAACTATTAAAAAGGATAGAAAAAAGTTTATCGAATAAAGATACGAAAATGTAAGCCATAAAGATTGGATAAGTACTATAGTACTTCCTTATCGGACATTTACTTCAGAGAAAATAAGACGTATCCTTAATAGTTACAACGTTATTCTTTAAGGTAACGAATACATTATACTCACACCTGCGAAAATTATAAAGATCTGACTCCTCATTTCAAACAACAGAACTGTGTCTATAAGGTAGACTTTAGTGAATGCGATGCCACAGATATTGGAGAGACATCACGTCAAGTACTAACACGTCTAGCCAAACACGGTCGAAGTCCCAAGAAACCACCAAAAAATTGGTGTCATCTAGAAAAACTTGAAAAAAGCTCTGCCATCGCAGCTCATACCCTATATTTTGGTCATAAAGTGTCATTCGAGCAGACTAAAAAATGCTGCAGAAGGGTTTTCTTTCTCACAAGGAGCGGACTATTGCAGAAGCTTTGGACATTGATTCATATCTTCTTCGGTCAGCAGAAAAGATGGGTTAGACATCCCACTAATATGGCAAACAATGACTTAAATAGTCAGTTGTAAATAATATGTGAAGAAAAGGTAGAGTACAGTTTCATCCCACATGATTTGTTCCAAATTTACTCTTTTTTGAATAGTTTCCAGCCTTATTTCTCTTAATCGTCTTAATTACGTCAAAAAAATATTGGTTGTATTGTAACAACTTGCCTACACCTATTACATAACACCCTACTGATCTACTATTTCCGCCAGTTTTACACTCCTTTCTGAGTTATATACATTCTATGAACCATTCTATATATAACATAATCGATTTTGTTGTCACATGTACTTGAAGTGTTATCAAAAGTACCTTTACCGCTATCATTATTATCATTTATTCATTATATATTGACTGATGTTTAAATATTCATCCTTCCAAACTAGTAATCTATTTGTACTGGGTGATGATTGAAGGTGAGATGAAAATCTTGACTGCTGCCGGATTCGAAACAGCGACCATCGGGTTACCGGCCCGGTGTTCTACCACCTTCAATCATCATCCAGTACAAATACTAGTCTGCCAAACTACGGCTATCTTAGATATTCATATCATAGTAATCTATTCTTTCTCACCCCTGATGTCTCACAACCCGATTGTACTTTCATAGACAAACTTAAATTTTTCCCCACCCTATTTTTGTTCCACCTTATTCACACATCTGAGAAAAGCCTCTCTGATCGATTTGTTCATTACGTCGATCTTTGCTCCATATCACGATGTAATTGGATGATTATAAAGGTCACCACTTTCTGTACTGAGACTTGAATATTAACCTGAAAACTTAATGTCAGATTCATACTCTTGAAAAGGATCTTCCTAGCAAGATCGAAACGTTTATTTTGTTATTTGTACTAATATACTACGCCGAGATTACACAATTAAAAATACACCTTATACAATGAAGTATTGGTATTGATACTGGTAGTAAAAAAATACAAAGATTTATTCAACGAAGGAAAATTTGAATGAAACGTTTATGGTAAAGATGAAGCAAATGATTGCACGTACTTTTTTCATATGAAATCCAGTCGGTCGTTAGTGAACTAAAAAGAGCTGATTGGAGACGTTCTACTAAAGCCCTATGTTCCATTAGGAACCCAAGGGACAAAAAATATATACTAATAAGAAAAAATCAGTGTTTTCGCTATTCTAAGTACAAGTCTACAACGGATTCGCGAAAGTATTTATCTTAGGAAATTTACTAGGAAACAGGAAATAGAACATAGTTTTTAAACATCAATATGTTCATTCCTATACCGTTATTTATTTTGCCTAAACTTAAATTTTACTAACTGTAATAGTATCTTAAGTGTATGTTGAAATAGTTCTATGTATTATTCTAAGCATGACTAGAAAAAAAGTTTTTCTTTCAACTGCTAAAATCACCACTGCTTATCAACAAAATGTGTTTAGCAAATCAAACCTATTTAAAAATTTATCACCATGTTTTTTCAAGCGATTATATGTATTCCCTTCAAAGAATGACTAATTAAGTACTAGATATGAATTCTTCTCACAGATTAGAATAAAATTATACACGTTTTGGAAGCAATTCTCACGACACATTGATATAAGTTACAAAAATAATTTGGAACTCGTTACAACTGTGAAACCGTTTTCTTGAGGTTTAAAATGTAAGCCATGACCAACAGATTTAAAGCAGTCACTTGCAACACCAGCCTTCACCGATAACATATGATAGTAGTTGTGTTATTAAATAGACTAAAAGAAATTAAAAGACATTTATCGTTGTTTTCCCCTCATAGGTTCACAAGTAACGTGTTCACAGTTAGATTCAACTACCTAGAATTTTATACAGAAGGCATATAGGGATGCTGACTGCTTATGAGTCTCAGTTACTTCTAACTAATGACTATCTATGGTGCAAACTAGTTTATATTCTCTTAAAAATTCACTTAGTCAAATTGAACGGGTTTGTTTGGCACAAGTAACATCTCAAAATGAAAAAAGTAAATTTATGTTAAACGTCAGTAGTCATCGGAGCTGATAAAGAATTTTCATAAAATTACTGTCCCGTAGAAACCTAAAGACTTCATCGCACGAAATTAAAACTGACATGGTAATATTAAACAATTCAAACCATGAATTATATTCCTATGGAAGAGTATAACATACCAGGATGAGTTGTCATAAAGTAACTAATTTCATTTCATATGTAGCATTTGCAAGTCATCTGACTTAAAGTGAATTTCTATCCTTCTGTTACATGACCATATGCTTTGCTATTTTGTATTTTACACTAAGCAGGTGAAAACAGTCACTAGAAATCGATAACATTGTTCTTCACTTAGGAATTTCCTGAAATTATAAATAACTGACGATCCTTGAAAGATGCATATCCATATACATGGATTTGCCTTCTGAAATACGTTAAATGTTAATTACATCTCCAACAAAGGATTAATTCCCATGAATTGCTTTAAAACAGCTTTCATTACCATGCTTTCAACTGAATATATAGCTTTCATTTGCCAGGTTCATATGTTTCAATAAAGACGAAAGCTGTTCAGTGTTTTATAAATTATAAACATTTTCATAAATCTTGGTTGGACTGTTTAAAATGAATTTTTTTCCCGTGAAATTATATTTAAGTCTAAATAATATTTAAGGTATTTAGTAAACGTAGCTCATGACACTCTTCTAAGAAGCAGCTTTGATGTCAGTGGCATGGTGCAGTATCAACTGATTTTTAAAAAACAAGCTGTAATTTGAATTTTACACTTCACTGATACATTTGCTTGGCGAAATCAGTCAGATAAGAACTTTATCGCGCGAAATTGTGCACCACAACTCTTCTAACTGGGAAATAACCTTTTTTATGAATCGTAAAACTAGTTCATTGAGGTCAGAATACAGCCTTTTTCATGGGGACAGAAATTAACTGACCAACCAACTCATTGTTGTTAATTCAGTATTGTAATCCTAAGTATTCAATGTTTTACTGTGGACGAGAATAGAATTCAGGACATATGTTTCGTCTTATTTGGGACTGGTCGGCTGGATGTATCTGTTTCTCAGTGAGTGATGTTGTTTCCACTGAAAAACGAACTCGGGACATATTGCTTCAAACGCTACAGTGTTATCCATTAGGTTACTGAATCACGATATCCACTTTTTATGTGACAGGTATGGTTTTAATGTTGCTGCTTGTAATATCCCGTCGTTAGCCGGATTGAATTGATCGGTCTCCATTAGCATTTCGGCTCCCGTGCGGATGTTTTGATATCAGCCGTGTTCCAGTTATATATCCATCAATAATATGTAACTGAAACATAAAAGCCCAAATGCTACTAGAGACCGATTAGTTCGGTGCAAACAACGACGGGATAATAAAAGTGACATTACTTTAAATTTTGTCATTTGAAAATAAACCTTGTAGGGCAATCGTCCTTGATGGTTTTTGACCTAATGATTAACTGGTAGGTTACTGTAGAATGAAAGAAAGAAAAAGTCTCTGGGATCTGCTAACAAGTCTTGGCTATGGGTTATTCGGGATATTATATAAGTAAATAGATTGATACAGATTCACATGATAAACTTTCAAGTACGAATTGTGGGTAATAGTTTTTTTAATGCTAAACCAATGTTTTTTAGAACAGTGTATCAGGAACTTAGTTTGGTAGTATTCCGGTTGATAGCGCACTTCCCGATCCATGAGACCAAATCTAAAGTACTGAAAGATTTTCGTGCCAGGCACCAGGGCAGTCACTTCAATTGAATAGTGAGTTGAGAACAGTTCCCCCAAGGTTTGAGTCACTTAGTTCGTTTTTATCTGGTAGCTCAGATGGTAATGATGACAACACAAATTCAGATTAGTGGCCTAAACAAAACTTACTAATGATTTTTTTAAAATAACCTGCAATAAGCGGTTTTCTTGAAGTACTTAAAGTTGATGAATTTGTTGACCAATCAATTTATCCCTCTACTGTATAATCCATGATGCAGTTTAGCTGAGAGTGTTTTGGTTAAACGGAAGATTTTTACGGAAAACCTATTCTTGGCATTTATGTCAGATCGTGTTTATTACTTTCTTCCGTATGTAACTTTTTTGACCTTAATCAGTATTATGATTCTAATTAACTGCAAAGAAATATGATCTGGATAAATTCTTACTACTATGATTATTAGGTTATCATATCTGTTCATGCCTTAAAAGTTTGTTGCAATTTAATATCAAGGTCTTTTATTTCCCTTATTGTCAATAAATTAGTAAAATTGCTACATGTTGCTTGAAGAAAGGGAACATATGCAATAGTTATTTCCTTAGGTTGAAAATTACCTGATGTACTTTGTTTGGCCAGATGTACTAGGCTCATTGTTCATAATTGAAAATTTGATGAAGAATTTTTTCCATTTCAGTATGCACATCAATGAAACAGTTGGTGTTCAGCTTATTGACATTATTTGACAGATGAAAAGAGTAATTTCAGTGCCTTCTTATTAACTTAGCTAAAAGAATAGCTAGAATAAGTAAACATTTAAGAATAAAGAGGTGAAATATCGAAGAAATAAACTTAATTTTCCTCTGATAACTACTTGTTGGAGTTTTTATTCTCTAGCTCTACATCAGTTTAAAATTTCTTGAGTATAAATGTTGAAAAAAGTCACTGCAAAACAATATATAACAAGCAGTTCATATAAATTGAACCTATGTTATATTGATCTTGGTGACTAGTTGAGAAATTCAGGATGTGCATTTTGTTCTACTTAGGATTCATCAACTGGGTATACCTGCCCACCAAGCCATCGAGATACTATAGCCACCTCTTGTGCAACGGCTATTAGCTATTGTAATGATACTTGCAGTTTCCCGTTGCTATCCGGAGCCGAATTGCTCTACCTCTGTTGGTAGATCAGCTACTATACGGACACCTCGATACTGCCAGATATTCATGGTGTTATATTGAATCTAAGTTGAAAATTAACACATTCTTCTTTCTATACAGCTGCCACTGAGGTTAGTACTATGATAACAATACAGTTTTTCTGAGGCCGTATTCAACACTCGGTGCCACAATACGTTTTAGATGTGAATAAACAATTTCTTAATTTAAAAGAATTCAACTTAATGCACCTAATTAAAATACAGTGAACCCTTTTACTTTTGATATAAAAAGAAGTTTATGAGGATTTTATTCAGTGGTGATGTAACTCCTGACTGAAGTGAGTTGATTGGTAGGAAGTAATGTGCTATTAAAAGAAAAATATTTGATAATCAGGTTAATGGCTTCACTTTTTTTAGATGGCAAACAAAAATGGCGCTTAGTTGGTAGTAATTTTACATTGAAACTGTAATACAAACTTATGCAGATATAACTATCGCAATTGGAGCATAAATTATGATCAATCAAAAGGTAGCTGATTATTTTCATGAAGTTAATTTTAACAGCAGCAGGAAGAATATTATCCACACTAAAATATCTTTTTAAGACATACGTCATTAAAGTTTAATAAGAAATATGAGACAGTTAACACTAGTGTTCATTGCTGCATAGTGTAGTGCAATCCAACTGTTTAGTCAAAAAATTGCCTTCATGTTATATTTATATTTACCCGTAATCACCGTATTTCATTCAGATTGTCTCTCACTACCTGAATGATATTTCTATTTGTCATATTCTTTATACACACCTCGATTTTTTGAAAACTTAATTCGATAATTCTCACTTTATGGTTACCTGCAGTAGGTGTAAGTTTCTTTCTAGACTGAATTTTTCACCTAGATGTGTCTGCCTCCTAGACAGTTATTATGACCTCTGAGAGTTGAACCTAGAATCCACCACAGAAAACATCAAAGCGCTATCCAACAAATCACCGAGTTACGGTAACCACCTCTTTTGCAGTGCAGTACCAGTTGTCGTTAATTGAATCTTGTAAAGATAATATTTACATTCTCACATTTAAAAGCATTTATGCGTATAAGAATAGAAAATTGCAGAAACCTCATAATGGAAAGTAATATGTTTTATTTTCCAAGCCAAAGTAAATGCAGTACAATCATTAGCAAACAACTTTCCAAATGCACAACTTCTAGTGAAGGTGTTCGACAAAAAAAGGGTTACGTTTTTTGACACAGTTACACCCCGACTTTCTTAAGAGCATATTCGGCTTGTAGAGTTTTTCGGTATAAAGCCTTAGATATTCAGAACCAGTGAATTAGAATCATAGTTCTGTTTCATAAACTTTTCATGCATTCACAGCATCTTCTTTTCATGCTCAATGCCGTGAATATTTCTATAAACTGTTAACAATATTCATATCTGAACTGGCGACTGAAAAATCCTTATAATCCTATGATTTACAACATACATTTTAGAAATTTTTAGTGTGAGAATTTTTCTGTTAACTCATTTCTGCTCCAAGGATGACAACAAGTAGCATTCTCGGAAACATTTACTATTTCCTGATGTATATGAGACATGCACCGAAAGTAAAGTAGGATATTGGATTCATATGTTCTGAAAAATAAAACTAGACTTGTGATTCAGTTACTGCCCACAGTCTTGACTTCAATATGTTGTAAATATCTGATTTTTCAGATCAGTTTGCTTAATCGTTAGTCGATTCCATATTAAACTTGTCATGTGATTTATAACACAGCGATACAGTATTATTGACTTCATGATGTTCTGAACACAAATTATTACTAGCAATCATATCAATGTAATCACACTACTTTCGACAACTGCTTTTTTCAGTCCTGTCACCTCTTATTCTTTGATTTTTTTGATGGTGAATTTTTCCTCGTCTCTAGTATAGGTGTTGTGTCATTCCTGTTACGTGTGTTACTTGACGATTCGATGAACAAAAATTCTGTAATCAATCTCTCTCTGTTTACACCTAATTATATTGGAACTGTCACAGTGGTTTTATCCCACCCTAGTGTGTGGTTGTGTGTCAGTGCGTGCATCGCAATAGCTGAGTTTTTGTAGATTAGTGATCTTATTTGGGTCCGTCATTCTATGTTTAGCTAAATTCTTACGTTCCTCTATTCTAAGTGATCCTAACCGACTAGTGTGACCTATGTACTTGACCTCATAGTCACTACATGGAATTTGATAGATAATATTATGCTAGACATGTCGTCAAGTAAATATTACTGTATCACTGTTATAAATCAAATAAACAAATCTAGTATGTAATTAAACTCTACTACAGTGCTCAAGTTCTATACCTATATTAATAATCGCTAGTTGGCTGCTTCAAGCGTTTCCACACCATGGAAATCCTTAAAAGCGATTCCAGGTTACCTACTGGTGACCACTTCCATAGCTTCGTTTAGAACTGGTCAATTGTGCACACCATTGGATCCACGCACTATCCAACAAATAATCATTAAACCTATTGGCAAGTACATCTTCAAGCATCCGCTGTAATGAGATCCTATGACCTTTGCTTGGCAAGTTCCATCCCCATGTGATAAAATGTCATTGTCATCTGATGTCATTGGTGAACATTTAAGTGTTTTTCCGGCTGCAACATTCCTTGATGACAGTGAAAACATCATTATGCATGTTTGCCGTCATATCTTAGATATCTTACAGCCAAGACTTTAAGTGAAGATACTGTCAGTATGAATGAATGAAAGCAGTCATTTCATCCACTTTATTGAGTATCATCTAATAATCATCAATACTTGAACTGGTACTGGAGATAAATCACAACTCAATATGTTGTTTACTGAACGATACTATAAAGATAAAATTCTCTGTCACTGACTAGGTGAGTAAGTATATGAAATGGGATCAGAACTTAAACAATTTATCTCCCATGTACATATCTTTGTCTGCAACTGAATGTCTTACATCCGATGGTTGATAAGGAAAACAGCTGATTCAAATCTAAGTTGATCGTTATCGCAAACTAATACTCCATCACACAAAAGACAATCGAAATAATTATCCAAAAAGCATCTCATATTGCTTGCTGAGAATTCAGTACTGCATCAAACATGTTGTTTGGAATAAACTAGTTATTATCATGACAATAATTATTACTGAAATTGAATTTGTATATGAAGCATCTTAGTTAGTTGACATAAAGACAAAATTAATACTGTTCAAATTATAGGTCTGTGGAATTTAGATAAACACTTTTACAAGCCAAGATATCTCTACATCTATAAAATTACTAGTCAAAACCTTTAACATTTGCTTAAATTTCTTTAAAAATTGAAGGTTTGCTTATTCAGTTCAAATGATGCTGATAACTATGATATACATTTGTATTGTGAGAAGTATGGTGCAACATTTCTTTACATATGTCTGAATTAAAGACTCACTTAAATCCCTCCTCTGTAGCAGATTCATAAAGCATGAGAAAGAAATCTGTTTTGTTCTAATTGAAGTAGCGTAACGATCTTGTGCTTTGCATTTCATGACTAGACTAGACATAGCTTTAGTAAAACATGCCTTCTTAACAATAAGTAGGGCATTTTCTTAAGCTCCAGAGAACTATGGATCCTTACATATCACAGTCCATTTCATACAATTTGTTCGAAGTCATTTTCTCTACCCTATTACGAGAGTCTCTTGTCGAAATCTAGCTCCACTTAAACAGTCTATGATAATCAAAGTAAACTTCATGGACATAATGACTTATTCAGGACACCTCTGTCCACATAAACTAATGATGAACTAGAGAATATCAAGCTTTACAGTGTAAATATCAATTAATTTTAACACTGAACAACGTATAACAACTTTTACAATATCAATGTTATCAGAACCATACTAGCCTTAGTTGACATCAAAATAAAGCCGTAAGTCGATTCAAATCAGATCACTTATCCTGATAATAATAGAAAATGAGTTTCAAAAGTGGACTCAACTACTAAACAATGTCAACAATCGAAAAATATTTATGCTAATTCAAGTCACTTACTGCCGATACGCTGAACAATCGTGACACTTCTATGGGGTTGATTTTATCAGCCATGTACCTGATTAAATTCACCTTAAGAAGATGAACTGTCTCAAACAATCCAAGTGTAAAACTTGGACACTGTGGTAGTATGTTACTCCATATCGGACTTATTTTTTTGACGCATCATACAATGATACATTATTATTTACTCGATGACGTCTGTGGCATAAATTATTCCTCATAATTATACCATTGTAATCATGCAGCTTTCAATATCCAATTTTTTGGTCCTGTAACTTCATATTCTTTTTTAGTGATGGCAAAATCTCCCAAATCTCTGATGTAGTTGTTACGTTGCTCCCATTACTTGTGTTGGTTATTGACTTGATAAACAAAAATTCATTGTCTAATCTCCCTTACTGCCTATCTACACTGGATTTATGTACAGTGGTCTTATCCTACCCTATTGTGTAGTTGTGTGTTATTGTTTGCATTGTGATAGCCAAGTTTTTTCAAAGTTATTGATCTTACTAGGGTTTATCATTCGACATTTGGTTAAATTTCTATGCTTTGATGATATAACCGACCCCGGCTGGTGTGACCTGTGTACCTGACCTCACAGTCACTACATCAAATTTCGTAGGTCAAATTATTTAGCTTAAAGCGTCCATTCAGTCCGACGAAAATTATCCTTAGTTCTACAAAAAACTGGTACCCGTTGCACAAGAGGCAGCTCTGATGTCCCAGTGGCCCACTGGACAACGCTCTGGCCTTTGAAGCGACGGGTACTAGGTTCGAGTTTCAGTGAGTGCAACACCTCTCAGCTGAGTGTAATTGCAGTCAGCTGACGAGTTCCAAATAGGACGATACGAGCATCCAGGATTCCACTGCTGGTCACCAAGATCAATGCGACATCATGAATATCTTGTAGTATAGAGGCCTCCGTACAGGAGTCTTTCTGACAACGAAGGTCAACGACTTAAGATAGAAAAAGAGGAATAAAAGTATCAAACGACAGTCCTATATAAAATCCCTGAGATTTTTTCCTTATATGGCCTCCGTATAGCAAATAAACAAATCTTATTTGGAATCCAAACAATCTATCCTGTTTATCTCCATAGGCTGAATTCCAGCAGTTCTAAGAGTGAATGCTACAAGTGATATATATCTTTGGTATGTACAGTGTACAATATGAATATGCATGACTACACAAGTTCATTTTTATTTCCATGAGATATTCATTATATCTGTTCGAAAAAGTATAAACTTTTCAAAAGGATCCACAATCCTTATACTTTGATGTCAATTTTGGAAAATACCAATCTTCATAGAAGATGATATCAACAAGGTTCTTTGTATAACTTTTGTCTTTTGATGTGGGGAAGTTATAATTTATTTCGCCTATAGGAGTATTTATAAGTACTATAAGTAAAAAGAGGAAGTAAGCAACAAATATGCAAGTGTAACTACGGCTTGATGATAAATCGAAGCAGTTTTAAATTGGCACTGAAGGTGAAGTGTAACAGTAACAGAAATGGCTCTAGTATATTACTTCGAGTAATATCTCTTTCAGAAACCCTCTTCTCTCATTGTCAACCTTTAGAATTGTATAGTAACTCTGAAACTATACTCATTTAGATGGTTCACGAGGACTATGGTGAAAACGAATCACTTATAAACGAAACTATGTAAGCTTTTGAAATTCTTGCTCAACTTCAAGTTAAAGTGGAGCTTAACACAACATTCTTCTCATAACTTGTTATCTTGATACGATCTTACACCCAAATAACCCATTTTTATATTCAAATAAAATTTCATTGGGGTATATTCTACAGATAGAATTGCATCACTCTCTCGAAACAGTATCGCAAAAGTGTGAGGTTATCAGTGAATTACACTTTTTTATTTCATTCTTTATCTTAATGAAAATATTTTCTTCATTTTCGTATATCCTGGTAGTCATATTGTTCAATAGACGACTTTTGTTTAAAAAGCTCATTTCAGTCATTTTATTTCAGGAGGGAAATTAAAAGAAATTTCTCCGCATACTTATTGGTATTTAACTTATTAGATATACTTACATCCGCATACATACCTAAAGAGCAACAAACAGTTAATAAACCCGAAATGAATGCCAACAAAAATATACCTTTCTTTGTAACTTTTTAAACCATATTTGACATCTAATCAGTTGATATCGTACCTAGGCATTATACAGTACTTACTGACCGATAGATGAGTTGTTCAGATATTTTATATTTTTCATCTAAGAGGACAAACTATCGACATTTCCAGTTCTCACTAAGCTACATCTACTTTCCGCTTTTATTACAACTTTACCTTCATAAATTCCAAACAAATCATTATAATGTGGAGTACAGACAGATTATATACATCGGCTTGTATTGATAGAGTGTAGAGTATAATATGTACACCTGAAATAATTCTCTCATTATCTAATATGCTACTTATTCAGAGCATATTAAGACAATGTTTAAATTAACCAAAATTGTTGGACTTTTTAGGTGTGTTTTCAAAATAAAAACATAAAAGACTGCAGTCAGTAGTATTATCACCTTGACAACCTGATAAAATTGTAAGTTGACGGAGAGGTATACATTATTTTTATAAATATCTGCCTTATATGTGTATATATGTACATACAATTTTGAACACTTCTTGTTTCTGGTCTTTCTCACAGTTCAACACTACTAGTTCTTTTACTCTCTGTATGAAGTGTTCAGCTTTCACTCCATTAAGTTCACAGAAAAGAAAGAAAAATGTACTATTAGAGTAAGTTAGAAACCAGTCAAGAAATAGTAATACTTTGAAGTAAGATACTACTGAAATTGAAATACTGAAGTAGTAGGAATGAATGGAAACAAAATAAAGTCACTGAAGGATGATAAATCTTACGAAAGTGGAAAATTGACATCAGATTAGTATCTCTTCATGAAATATGGGTTTACGGGAAACGGAAAAGAAAAGGGGTACTGTGTCTCATTACTCTTGTACTGCATTGTACATATATATATATATATATATATATATATATATATAAATGTTATTTGTCCCTGGGTTCCTGGTGGGACATAACGGTTCAGTAGCACATCGCCATCTCACTCTCTTCTCTCCAATATTTACAACCTGGCTACACGACTACCCACATGCTTTCATTTCTTCCTCATACCATCTCCTTCATGTCACCCTCGTACACCCACCTAATTCCAATCCATGGCCTGGCGCTTGATGTTCCAATCGGTCTTCTTAGTCTATGTCCAATCCAATCCACCTCCACTTTCCTCGGCATATTTGATGGGTTATAGGTACTTCTGCTAGTTGGTTGGTTGCCAGCAGATCTCCACACTGATTTCAGACTGATGCAGGAAGGCCTGTTTTGCTATCTTTCCGATGCTGGCTTCGACATCCTCATGTGTGCCTGTGCCACCAGTAGTTTAAACGATGCTGCCTAGTTAGGTAGGCAAGGGAGAGAGACTGGTTGCTTTAGATTCCTCCCATTCATGTTCATTGCTGTTTGTTGTTGCCTTTGTTGATGTTGCTGGTTGAGTGCCTTCATCACCTGTGTCTTCCCTATGTTCACCTTGAGGAAGTCCCGTCTTTGCTCCCCAACACTGCCTCTTCTGACAACTTGTTAGTTATTGCCTGTACATCTTCGAGTTTGTGTGACATTAAACATGAATGATCATCGGTGAAATCGAAATCTTCTTCTGAGGTCTTATCATCGATCCAGTCAGTGGATGTCCGTCTCCTCACAGGTTTCCCACGGTTTCTTGCATGATCGAGTCCAGTCCAGTCAACCACAATCAACAAGATCATCGGTGATAGTAGGCGACAGCTTTATTTTACTATCGTCTTTTATTTCATCTGCCGTCGCGGATTACTACCACTTCTGTGACATATTTTCTGACTTCATTTGCAATCTAGGCAGCTTTGCCAACCAGCTTCAGACATTGCGCGAATATTCCATGTCCCTATCCTCAGTTTCGCTTTCATAAAGAGAAGATACATCGGCCAATTTGCTTCCCGAAGTCTTTCACCAACTGGTGTCATTTTGCCTCCCAGATTCCAGTGAAGAATAAGTTTATTTTTTGTATTTTCTCTGTGTCTTGAAGTTTTTGTAGCGGCTGGACTGGATTTCCGGGGTAGGGTAGCCAGCCCTACGCCCAACTTCTCCTTTTGTCCAGGCTTGGGATGAGCTAGTGAACTGGTGGACTGGAAACCTCGATGGGGTTTATATATATATATATATATATATATATATATATATATATATATATATATATATATATATATACCGTATGAACACGCTACTAAAATCTATCAAATAAAATGCTGAATGACATAATTCAGAAATACCTAGAATAAAAAGTGTTTGGAGGATTTTGAGATAATGGAGAATATTTTTAGCTCAGGAGAATAATTTTCATAATTTTGTGTTCTCTGAACAGGATGGAAAGAATGCCAGAGAACGTTTAGAAGCTTGCTTGACCTGAATAGGTCAGTCAGTAATTGGCAAATATATTGACACCGACACAATCTATCAACCAGAAAGAAACACCAAGAAAGTCAAATTTATGAAATTGAATGTAATTACGCAATACAGGATGAATGTATGGCAAAGCAGGAAACTGAACGAAGGGTTATCAAGATAAAATTGCGATTATGTAATACCGGACAAACTTACGACAGAGTATGAGAATAAACAGGGGACCATGCAAATAAGATTGTGATGACGTAATACAGGTTAAATCTATGACAGATTAGAAAAATGAATAAGGCATACGTGTGTGGTTACCTGATACAAAATGAATCTGTGACAGATAGGGCTTTACGGTGGCTATGGCAAAGATAAAGGTTGGACGTACCTTTTTTGCACGCATAACGCTGGTTTGGACTTCTTGATGGCTAGTGCTTCAGCTATAGATAGATGCCTTGATTTTACTCCCTTCGAGTGGTTTGATCGAACCCTGTAAAGAATTTTGAATGAGCTCGTGAAAGGAGATAAGTGGCCTGAGTTCATTAGGTGTTCTGTTGTCGAACTGAAGATGTATTTCGGTTTCCCTTTGCAAGCCAGGCCGGGTAGTGTTCGCCAACACGTTTTACAAGCGGATGCATGGTACAGTCGATGTACTCAGCTCCACAAGAGCAAGTAAACTGGTATACACACATTGATGTGGCCCAATACGTTGGCTTGTCTTTCGCACATTTACCGGAACGTTTTTATTGAAGAAAAAAACTATCCGAAGGTTGGCGGAAAAGTATGTTCTACTTATGGATTTTGACAGTCGTTTCTTCAGAATCTCTGCAGCAATATCATTTTTGAATTCAAGAGTCAATAGAAGAGTCCTTTTTGGCGCCAAATGTTTTCGTTCACTTGGGTTCTTTGGCATGAATATATGTGTATATATGTGTGTTTGTATACTAAGGGTCAGGTACTAATTATGTAGTGATGAGTTATATTCGAGTGCGATGAAAATCATGTGAATACTATAACGAAATGGAGAAAAACAAATGTGAAGTATTACGCCACGAGTTATGGTATGAATAAAGAAGGGCATAAAACTAATAACATGAGAAAATTAATTTTCAATTTATATTGATTCACTAGATTTATCACACAGTGTAACACTATTGTTTGCTGGGTTACTTTTCGGACGTAATTTATTGCCCATATTCATATGGTCATAGTCATATCAATGAATGTTCATCAAAGTAATAACAGTATAAAAGAAAGGGATGGGAGGCTAAAAGGTACATTTTGTGGTTGGAAAGTTCATAAAGAACGACTCTATTATGGACCAAGGTAAACAAATTGCACCTACATATTTCTTTTGAACACATAGGTCCATTTTCCTTGTGTTGATCCCTATGGCTTCCGTTTCAGCTATTGATTAGATGTGAAGTCGTGCATCTTTAGGCAGATCGCAAGGGATATGGTATAGCATAGAAAAGGCGTGATCTACCGTACTCTGATGTCCGGTATCTACTAGATGTGAGAGGATTGCACTGGTGATGGTCTTTGTCCTTCCTTTCCTCAACCAAGATGGTACATGCTCACAAGTGAGACCTACGTAACTAGCTCTACGGGAGCAGTTGAACTCTTAAATGCACATTGAAGTGGGCATCATAGGTAACCTATCCTTGGTTCGCTGTGCCAGTATTTGTTTGGTTTAGAAGCTGAAAAAAAGTTCTGACTGATCTACTTAATAGATGTGTTAGGATGCCCGCGACAATATTACCTTTGAAACTTAGTCTAAGATATTCAGGCTTCTTAGCAACATTGTCTTTCTTTATCTCCTTTCTAGGTTTCGATAAGTGTTTATTTATGAAGTTTAGCGGATAAACATTTTGCTAGAATGTTATCTTCAGCTTATTCATTTTTTTTCAGTACAGTCATCAGAACAAATGTTTTTTATCCTGTAACTCAGGCACTTGACCACATTTCTTTTATGTTGAATCGATGTGAGCTATGAAAGTGAATATATTGAACAGCCCATGTGTTCTTACTTTTGTTTTGTAAAAAAGAAACTAATAAATCCTAGGAAGTAATAAAGAGAAGATCGTTTACTCACCTTTTTCTACATTTATGAACTTCATGATCTATGTAGAGGCTTCCCATACTTAAAGTAAATACTCAGCTGTCCAAATAAGGTACCAGCGAGTTTTTGCTTTCGAGAAAAAGGCAACTAGGACTACATATTGTACATATTGTATTTGTCACGAACAAATTAGGTGTAATTATAGAGGTAGTGTTCATCATGGACTGACATCGGTTGGGCAACCATTGAAAATCTGGGAGCACTGGACAGCTGTTTCGTTCTAGTATGTGACTCCTCAGCAGTACACACCCACGACCCGGCCAGGGATCGAACTCATGACCTTCAGGTTTCATAGAAAACACGTTAACCTTTCAGACACAGTGAGGGTTTTCAGTGATTCACAGTTTCCAACTTCTGTCAATGTGCCCATTGCGAAAACATAGATTTTCCGTATGGCAAAATGTCAGCGGCGTCATAGTGAAGAAGCTGTAGGTTACATGGTTAGTTGATGCTGAGTTTGTGCCGCCGGTCTGTAGGATCAAACGTGAAGCGGGTTTTGCATTTGTGGGGATCATTGTCAGTGAAGAAGCTGTAAGTAGAGGGTCCGGTTTACACCGCGAATATAAACGATATACGGCTTGAAATACCAGTGTCCGTAAGCACTAGCCTTGACTGTATATCAGTAGTCCAGAAATAGCCTCTGATTTGAATCAACATTGCAGAAGGGAAACTGTCACTTCGAGTAGGTGAGCTACATTTAGGTCCGCAAGGTTGCGGAGAATTCATACAAATCTGCCCACGGAAAGGTGACTGCAGCCAATGAACCAACTACCCGGAGAATGTGGATGTATGAAAGCCTGAAATTCTAGAGGGTTCTGGGATAACACTGACCACTTTAAAAGGATATGAACAAAATTCTCCGAAAGAAGTGTTCGTTTTTGTATGGGAACGTTGTTTAAATGTTTCCTGCTCGGTATGGAAACCGATCTAACCGATTTTTGAAAATGAAACCCATGTAAGTCAAACAGTCCTGTCTGAAGCGTAGAGTTGAGCCGAGAATTGGGGTATATTTTAACTGGAATGAGTACTTCAAATTCACAAACTTCTGTAATTCAAACAAAGTAATTCGACTATTGGCAGTTCAACTTTATTTCTAGAATGGTTATGACAAACAGACTGTTGTGCATTTTAATGGTCTGTGGAAAATTGACTACGAAGACGTAGCTCTAAATTCGCTCCTTTTATTATTCAACAGATAAACCTTCTGAATTATATGTTTTAAGGTTTTTAGACTTTCGAATTAACCAAAACAGTCTTGGTTGCATTGTGTTCAGCCCGAAGTTAGTTTCCTGGCGCCTAAAAGAACCGATCCACAGAACGGCTAGATAGTTTAGATTGTATATTCATTAACTGTAAAACCTATTCTCACAGTCTGAACCTATAAATATGCGAGGAAACTGCTATCCTGGCTAGTATCTTCCGAGTTAAATAGAAACTAACCATATGCCATCAGCTTTGATTTCCAGATTTTGAAGGTTAATCCAATCCACTAACCACCGACTGATTTTAGTTCAACCTTTAAGGGTAATTAAAAATGCATAACAACTATTTAAATCCCCGTTTGCTCTATGTTTATTTTTGACAATTAATGATCACATCATTCTGAAGTCAATATTATCCCATCAACCTCCTTAATGTATGATGTATGTCTTTATCATGGCGTTCGCTAATTGCGACTAGTGAAACAGTAGTTTCCTTCATCCATGAACCAGCTATAATAAAGAATGTTTTCACTGTAAGCCCAATTAAAAAAGATGCAAGAATGTTTTAACCTTGACACTGGTTCATATTACCCTGTATACAAGTCCTCATCATTTTGGTCAGATTATGATATACTTAATCACGTGCTGAACCATCATTTTTATATGACACTGCTTGATTCTAGCTGTGTTCAGTGAGACTTCTCGGTCATATAACTACTGCCAGATAAACGTTTGTTTTTCCCCTTCAAAAACTTCAGATTGGCACGATTATTACTGCACGCAAATAAGTAAATTATCTCAAGGTAGTATTCATCACGGACTAAAATCAGTTAGGGAACCACTGAAAAACCTAGGAGCACTGAACAGCTGCCACGTCCGAGTGCGTGCGCCCATGACCCATAATGAATACCACCCGTGAATAAAAATCTCAATTAGGCTCAAAATACATTGCCGAAAATATTCATAAGCTGGCCCGACAGGAAACCTCCGATAAATATCAAGTGAATATACCTGCAGTATATAGATTGTAGAATTCTAAACAAGTGGCTGAATGTCAAGATTTCTACAATAATGTTTTATCCGAAGTGTTATGCATGTATGACTGTAAACTGATGAGAAGGTTATACATCAAATAAAATCGTCACCTTATGTGACCTTACTCAAGTTTATTTTGAAACTGATTCCAACCTTCAATGAAACTTGCCTAAGAAATAGCTAATTTCCAGTAAATAAAATCCCAGTATATTTGGCAATCAAATAAATTTCGGTAACACTTTGAAAGGATATCCGCTAAGCATTCTTTATGAGTAGTCTACTGAATGAGATCAATCAGGCGACTAATGTGCTGCTGAATAACATTCCTGAACGAAGCAGGATTAGGTGTGTGTTTTATCCAGGTTCTCCACCTAGATTTACATGTTTACGACGCTTAAATGAATTGATTCATTGGATTTAACAACGTCATAACCTAAGTTACCTTCTAGTCTCATTCATCATCCATATACGTTTTGAATCGCAATCAAATTACATTTGATGCGTTCACTGAGCTGACCATGATATGTTAAATAAAGAAAAAAGAAGCATCTCATTGGAACGACTCGCACCTCGAAATATCCACAAGGAGACGGATGAAATCAGATAACCAGTTAACCCAGGTACTTAAATTAACATTACCCCTTAGATCATACCTACTTCAACTTCTAAATATATCTGAAATATCGATGCCCAATAGGACTCATTTGTACTTGTGTTATATATAAATATAAAGGCAATAGTAGGCGACAACCTCATCTTACTCTTGTCTCCACTGCAAAGGCATCACTGAAACTTCAATTGCAAATCACTCGGCATGTGACATCTTCATATAGCTGTTGAATGAGGTTGATAAAGGTTTGTGGCACTAATACCGTAGTGTAGAAGCAGCTGCCTGACAAATTACTTCTCGGTCGACGCCTCGATCGAAGGCCTTTCCAAAGTGTTTCAAGTTGAGGTGAAGATCCAGTTGACTACCATTCTATACTCTATTCTATGATGTTGCGTAGCGTAGCGTTGCAATTTGATCCGCACATGATTTGTTCTTCCTGATACCAGTCAGTCAGTCAGTCAGTCAGTCAATCAGTCAGCCAGCCAGCCAGCCAGCCTGTTCCAGTCGTAATTTTGAATCCAGAGGACATTCCAGTCTCTCCAGGACGACACGGATCAATACTTTGCTTGCTTTGTTTGGACAGGGTCAGCAGCATGATTCCATGCCAGTTCTTGCGAAGACATAGGTCTCCCTTCTTTGGGAGAATGACAAGGTCACCCTCCTTCCAATCAATGGGCAGGTAGCTTTCCTTCCTTCCTTCCTCCCTTCGTAACTTCCCACAATAGTGGTGTGAGCACATCGGCGTTTGTCTGTGAGTGTGTTTTCAGTGCTTCTGGTGGAATTCCATCTGGTCCTGCTGCTTTCTCGGCTGTCAGCAAGTTTATGGCGTTCAGGACTTCACTTGTGCTTTTGTCGGAGTGCTTGTGTTCACTGTTAATTCCGTAGGTGGGCTGTTGGTTGTAATTGAGGATGCGTTGCAGGTGGTATTGGTGTTAGTGGTGACGGTCGACTGAAGAGTTTTTTGAAGTGGTTCGAACATCGTTTGGTTTCGTTTGTTCCTCCTCTTTGGCGGTAACGAGGTTTCCTTCACTATCTGTCATTGGTTTCATCTGCGTTGATCTATCCCCTCTCAGATAGTAACCTGGTTATTTGATGTGGTGTTGTCAGATCTCTCCTACCAACGTGCAGCCAGTTCTGCTTCACTTGTGAGTGTGTCGTAGAAGTGTTAGTTGTCATTGTGTGCACTCCTCTCCACTTCTTTGTCCAGTGTAGTCTTTTATAGATTGCATTCACTTCCTCTATTCCTTCATTTGTTCATCCCTGCATTGCACTTGTTCATCTGCTCCTTCACAATCTTCCTCTACATCTCCTATCAGCTTCCATGTGTCCAACGAGATCAATCGCTTGTCTCACCTCTTCTTCCTTCCTAACACGGTTATGCAGGTTTCCTCACATATCTCTTTCAAATACTTCCAGTCTTCATGCATACAGATTTCCTTGGGGATGTTGCTCAGTATCTCCCATTTTGTCCTGATTGCTGACTAACGTGAAGATGCCCTTCGTAGTCTCGTCTTTCACTTCCTGTGGTCGTCTATCACCAACTACTTCGAAGGCATTCAACTTGATTTTGAAGGTGGGTTTCTCGCACTACATAGTGAGTGGTGTGAACCTAGATCTGCTACACACCCTCATCTATCTGATCTTGTGTCCAGTAGACTGTCTGCATCAACCCCCTTTTCTTCACGTTGAGATGAAGTCGATCTGGTTTTAGTGTAGTGTTTTCTGGTGTTTGGTGAAGTCGAATGCATGTGGCTTTGTGAATATGCTTGTGTTTGTACACATTGCCTCGAATCAGGAAATCGTTGAATGGGTAGAATTCTTCAAACAGTTCTCCATTCTCATTCATCATTTCACCAAGTGCTTCTCTACACATGATGAGTTCTCTGCCTGTGTTTTCCGCTTTCAGTTTGGATTAATTAGATGTGTCTACAACCTCACCTGGTTAATTAGTTCACTAGTTACTAGCCGGTCCTAAGCTCTGGTAAAGAGGGAAGGTTGGGCGTAGAGCCACCAACCCTACCCCGGAAAACCAAATCAACTGCTACAGAAACTACAAGGCACAAACAAAATATAAAAAATGAAAACAACATTATTCCTCGCTGAAATCGAAGAGGCCAAATGAAGCCGTTGGTGAAAGCCATCATTAAGCCATTTGGCCGATGTGTCTCCCCTCTCTCGATGAAAGCGAAAGTAAACATGGGGACATGGAATATCCGCACCATGTTTGAACCCAGCCAGGTAGCCCAGATTGCAAACGAGATGAAGAGTTATCACACTGAAGTGCTTGGGATTTGCGAAAGTAGGTGGAATGGAAGTGGACTCTCGAAACTGTCAACTGGAGACGAGTCAATAATCTACTCCGATATTGTCACTCAGATGACAACCACGAGCACACTGAGTTATACAGTGGCTATCATGATGTCCCCAACAGCATCAAAGGCTCTCATGTAGTGAAAAACAATCTCATCCTGCACAATAACGACAGCGAGGTTCAGCTTCAAAGGTAGGAAGGTCACAATCATACAATGATACGTTACGCACCTATAAACAATGCAGATGAAGAGAAGAAGAAGAAGGAATTCTACAGACAACTTTAATCAACACTGGACAAGGCACCACCTCAGTTGGCGACATAACTCATTCTTAATGGGCAGAGTGATATGAATGCCAAGCTGTGGGCAGACAATACAGAAAGAGAAATAACCAAAGGTTGAGAAGCGCTCGGTGAGGTGATGAACGAGAATGGAGAATTGTTTGCAGAATTCTGCTCATTCAACGATTTGGTGGTTGGAGTGGGGCAGTGTGTTCAAGCACAAGGATATCCACAAAGCGAGCGACATGGATTTCACCAGAGACCGGGACGCACTACACTGAAATCACATCGACTTCATCTCAATGTGAAGAAAGTGGAGACGCAGTCTACTTGACACAAGGTCAAGAAGAGGAGCAGATGTAAGTTCAGACCACTCACCATCTAGTGCAAGAAACCCACCTTCCAAATCAAGTTGAAAGCCTTCAAGGAAGTTGGTGACAGACCACAGTTCAAGTTGAACACTCAGAAGAGAAAGAGAAGGACGAAACTACGAAGGAAATCTTCACGGCAGCCATCAAGACAAAATGGGAGATATGAAGGAACATCCGTGATGAAATGGATGTGGAAGAACACTGGAAGTCTTTGAAAGCTATGTGGAAAGAAACCTGCATAGCTGTATTAGGAAAGAAGAAGGAGGAATATGAGACAAGGAATGAATCTCGACGGACACCTGGAAGCTGATGTAGCGGGGAGAGGAGGATGGTGAAGCCGAAGATAAATCAATGCATGGATGCTCAACGACAAGAAGAGGGACTGAGTACAATGTATAAATTACCGGACAAAGAGGTGAAGAAGAGTGAACGGAAAGACAACTAACACTTCTACGACACACTGACAAGTGAAGCAGAAGAGGCTGCATGTTGGTAGGAGAGTCCTGGCAACACCATATCAAATAACCAGGTTACTATCTGAGAGTGGAGAGATCAACACAGATGAAATCAATAAAAGATGTTGAAGGAAGTTTAATTACGAAAGAAGAACAACAAAGGAAACGATGGGCCGACCACTTCAAGAAGCTCTTGAATCGACCACCACCACCACCTACACTTCTTCAGAAATACCACCTACAGACGCTGAACTACAAGTGAACACAAATCCTCCAACGAAAGTCGATGTCCTGAATGCCATAAAGCTTGTGAGATGTGGGAAAGGCAGCAGGATCAGATGGAATCCCACCAGAAGCACTGAAAACAGACACAGAGACAACAGCGGACATGCTCACACCACACCACTATTGCGGAAGGTGTGGGAGGAAGAGAAGATACCTGCCCATTGATTGTAAGAAGGGTTACGTTGTCAAACTGCCGAAGAAAGGAGACCTCAGTGTTTGCGAGAACTGGTGTGGAATCTTGCTCCACTCCTGTCCACCCAGAGCAAGCAAAATATCAAGCCGCATCATCCTGGAGAGGCTACATGATGCACCGGATTCCAAACTACGACCAGAACAGGCTGACTGGCTGGATTCAGGAAGTACAAATCATGTGCCGACCGAATTGCAACGCTACACTACGCATCATCATGGAACAGAGTACAGAATGACAGTCAACTCTCTCCCTACCTCAACTTCAAACACTTTGAGAGGGCTTTTGACAGCGTCGACCGACAGGTAATTTGGAAACTGCTTCAACACTACGGAATACCACAAACCTTTATCCGCCTCATTCAACAAGTATATGAAGACGCCACATGCCGGCCAAGTAATTCACAATGGACAGCCCAGCTCAGTGATGCTTTTGAAGTGAAGTGAAGACAGGAGTGAGACAAGACAAGGCTGTCTACTATCCCCATGATATTCCTGATTGTGGTCGACTGGACTGGATCATGCAACAAACAGTGAGGAGCTGTGAGAAGAGGGGGATACGTTGGACCAGAGGAAAGGAACCCAGAAGACTTGGATTTCGCCGATGACTTGTGTCTGATATCGCACAAACTTGAAGATCTACAGGCGAAAACTAAGAAGTCGACAGAAGAGGTGAGGCAGCGAATATGGGACTTCAAGTGAATATGGAGAAGACAGAAGTGATGAAGATAGCCAACTAACAACAACGATGACAACAAGAGAAACAAGCATCAACCAGCATCAATGGGATAAACGTAGGGGAAGTAGCCTCTTTCACCTATCTTGGCAGCATCGTTTCAAGTACAGGCGTCAAGGACAAGAATGTCAAAGTCAGAATCGAAAAAGCAAGACAGGCGTTCGTTAGCCTGAGACCAGTGTGAAAATCTTCTGTACTCAGCACAAATAACAATATCCGGATTTTCAACACCAACGTGAGTCAGTGCTTCTGTATGGTTGAGAGACCTGGCGCTTTACGAGAGGTATTTCCAACAAACTACAGATATTCATGAACAACTGCCTACTCTGGCTCGATGCTGAAGATCAGATGAGATGGCGAGAAAGAACAAGCAAGAAGGGACTCTGGCTGGTTGCGAACCAATCACGAACCTATCGCTGAACAAATATGCACTGGAAGGGAGTGGAGATGGATTGGGTATGCAGTGAGAAGGCTGACTGGTTACATCACGCGTCAGGCCAGGCCGTCGAGTGGAACCCCGATGGGAAGCGACGAGTTGGGCATCCGCAGTGAGGGTGACATGGCGGAGATGGTGTGAGGAAGAAGTGAGAGGTTGTGGGCTGTCATGGAGCCAGATTCAAAAGATTTCAGAGAAGAGAGTGGAATGGAGACCTGCAACTGAAGCCCTACGTTCCATTAGGAGCCCAAAAGATTTATAATAATAATGTGTCTATAAATGTAGACTTATATATATCTTTATATGATCGTTGCGTGTTTAGAAAATCGGAAAATTCACTTTTTGATTTTCTAAACATACTAGGAATATATTAAGTTCACTTATACAATGATTAAACCTGACTTGGCTGTAAGCTTCTTTCAGGACATTGGTAACAACTACTGAGTGGGTGTTAATAATTATGGATTACTTTCTTGTTTTTAATATACCTTCAAATTCTATTTTATTCTAGTGAACAGCCTGTGGGGAATTGACAAATTCCTCACAAACCACGAGATACAAATTATTTATTAAATAAATGCTAGTCATTGGTTGAAAAATCAAAGACCTTCTTCGTTTGACTCACTGGTCTCAAGGTAATAGCACTGAGGTGTAAGGTAAACCTGAGTGCCGACATTAGTCGAACCGATGCCTTCTGAGTTATGAAACCAAAATCAGCTTAAAACAAATAATTATGCCTCAGATAACTGAAAACTTACTACAACTAATAATGACAATAATACCTTTTGGTATCAACATGGTTAGTCATTTTGCTTTTTTATCTAAGAACAGTTAGAAATTTACCTACTTTGAAGTTCTTCATTCAGACACATTGGCAGGCGAAAACTGACTCAAAGAACAAATCTAATATTCAAACAGTACCACCCTCAGATGATTGAAAATCGGTAAACGAGAAACAAAGTTTTTATAGGCAGAAAGAATTGTATAATGGAATCCAGTTTGCTCGGTAATGATCGATTTTTATCCATGTTACTTTAAACCCCGAATAACAATGATTTCTGTTATTCTCAGTGTCAGTAGGGCACAATATTGCATATAATTGTTGTTAGCTTATACTGCGAGAAGAAGTATAAAACTTTTGTGTTTTGTTCCACATAAATCTCATCAGCTGGATAAAATGTTTTGGTCGTATAAATGAATGATGTGAAGTTATGTATTGATTGGTCACGGGAGTGCCACCAGTCTCAGTTGTCTAGTCCTGAGTGCAGATCGAATCTTATCGATCATATTTGTAATGTGGCAACCAAACTAGGAAGCTCAGCATTGCGGTGCACATTAGTATATGTTAGTTGGTTGGAGGCAATCAGCAGGAAGCCCTGGACCAACCAACTAACATATACTAATGTGCACCGCAATGCTGAGCTTCCTAGTTTGGTTGCCACATTACAAATATGATCGATAAGATTCGATCTGCACTCAGGACTAGACAACTGAGACTGGTGGCACTCCCGTGACCAATCAATACATGTAAACCAGTCTTACATGAGGTCAGACGCAGTCCGAGCAGCTCAGTGGTAAAGTCGCTGACCACAACACTTGGCGACGTGTGTTCGAATCTAAGGCGGGACATCAGTTTCATTGAGGTTGCAGATACGCCTTGCTGACGAGTGCCAAGAAGCAAGGAACCTAGGTCCACGGCTTCCTGCCAATTCCCTCCGACCAACTAACAATGTGAAGTTATGTTTGAAGGCGATGTTACTGTTCTATCAAACTGTGACCCATAATTTTTGTTAGTGAACATTTGAAAAGTTAAACTGTTTACACTCGTTATCTGAAACTGTGTTGATTGTGATGTCAATTTATCATATGTAACGTTCTCCAACAAAAGCCCTGGCTCAGGAATGTGGAAAATACAGTCCACATGGTAGCATATGTTGTTCTCTCAAAAGTATTATGACAATAAGGGGGAAAGATGCTTTCTTTTTTCCGGAAAGCCAATACTTCCTGATAACATTGGAAGTGGCCGGTGTACATGACATCAAAAACAACTAGAAGCAATAGATTCATGGATTTGATAGAAAATATTCAGTGTAATACATAACCAGTTGGTAACTACAAACAGATAAGTGACCCAGTCATATATGTTAGTTTGAATTAGGCGAAATGAAGTGAAACTATTTTCCATATCACTTGATGTTATTTATCGCTCATCTTGACAAACTAGTCAAACAAATAACAATTTTCGTTGATAAAATCACTAAAATGACCTCCCGAGAAATCAAATCCAGAAGCAATAGGTCACGTGACAAGGGTATTGCCCTCAAGCCACTATGTCAAAACCCACTGGCCCAAAATGCACTAAGCCATCCAAATCGATATTCAGAAATTTCTGAAGGGATAGGATTGGTTCCAAAGGGTAGGGTTGCTAACTGTATACCTGAATGTCTCTGTTTATCACAGGATAGAATCGACTAGTGAACTGGTGAACCAGACGAGCAACAAAAAATGATATTAAACTTATTACCCGCTGGAATAGGAGAGATGAAATGACGCCGGTCGGTGAAGTGAAGTGGAGTGCACGCAAAGACAACTAACACTTCTACGACACACTCACAAGTGAAGCAGAACTGGCTGCACGTTGGTAGGAGAGATCTGACAACACCACATCAAATAACCAGGTTACTATCTGAGAGGGGATAGATCAACGCAGATGAAACCAATGAGAGATAGTGAAGGAAACCTCGTTACCGCCAGAGAGGAGGAACAAACGAAACCAAACGATGTTCGAACCACTTCAAAAAACTCTTCAGTCGACTGTCACCACCAACATCAATACCACCTGCAACTCATCCACAAATACAACCAACAGTTCACCTATAGAACTAACACTGAACACAAGCACTCCGACAAAAGCACAAGTGAAGTCCTGAACGCCATAAACTTGCTGACAGCCGAGAAAGCAGCAGGACCAGATGGAATTCCACCAGAAGCACTGAAAACACACTCACAGACAAACGCCGATGTGCTCACACCACTATTGTGGGAAGTTACGAAGGGAGGAAGGAAGGAAGGAAAGCTACCTGCCCATTGATTGGAAGGAGGGTGACCTTGTCATTCTCCCAAAGAAGGGAGACCTATGTCTTCGCAAGAACTGGCATGGAATCATGCTGCTGACCCTGTCCAAACAAAGCAAGCAAAGTATTGATCCGTGTCGTCCTGGAGAGACTGGAATGTCCTCTGGATTCAAAATTACGACTGGAACAGGCTGGCTGGCTGGCTGGCTGACTGATTGACTGACTGACTGACTGACTGACTGGTATCAGGAAGAACAAATCATGTGCGGATCAAATTGCAACGCTACGCTACGCAACATCATAGAATAGAGTATAGAATGGTAGTCAACTGGATCTTCACCTCAACTTGAAACACTTTGGAAAGGCCTTCGATCGAGGCGTCGACCGAGAAGTAATTTGTCAGGCAGCTGCTTCTACACTACGGTATTAGTGCCACAAACCTTTATCAACCTCATTCAACAGCTATATGAAGATGTCACATGCCGAGTGATTTGCAATTGAAGTTTCAGTGATGCCTTTGCAGTGGAGACAAGAGTAAGATGAGGTTGTCGCCTACTATTGCCTTTATATTTATATATAACACAAGTACAAATGAGTCCTATTGGGCATCGATATTTCAGATATATTTAGAAGTTGAAGTAGGTATGATCTAAGGGGTAATGTTAATTTAAGTACCTGGGTTAACTGGTTATCTGATTTCATCCGTCTCCTTGTGGATATTTCGAGGTGCGAGTCGTTCCAATGAGATGCTTCTTTTTTCTTTATTTAACATATCATGGTCAGCTCAGTGAACGCATCAAATGTAATTTGATTGCGATTCAAAACGTATATGGATGATGAATGAGACTAGAAGGTAACTTAGGTTATGACGTTGTTAAATCCAATGAATCAATTCATTTAAGCGTCGTAAACATGTAAATCTAGGTGGAGAACCTGGATAAAACACACACCTAATCCTGCTTCGTTCAGGAATGTTATTCAGCAGCACATTAGTCGCCTGATTGATCTCATTCAGTAGACTACTCATAAAGAATGCTTAGCGGATATCCTTTCAAAGTGTTACCGAAATTTATTTGATTGCCAAATATACTGGGATTTTATTTACTGGAAATTAGCTATTTCTTAGGCAAGTTTCATTGAAGGTTGGAATCAGTTTCAAAATAAACTTGAGTAAGGTGAAACAAGAAAATTAATGATTCCTTTTGCATGTTGAAATGTGATCAGTTTTTGGAAACGTTTTTTTTTATCTGCTAGTGGGAAGAAATACGCTAGCCGTATTCTGTGTAATATATGCATGAAACCGACCTCCAATGCGCCATATACAGGGTTTCTCAGCTTTATGCGTATGACGTACAAACGTAATATAATCAGGTGCCTGTCACTGAGGGTAAGGTCGGTTTCTTCTATGAAGTGTATGGAAGATGAACTGCATTCTCTCCATGATATTTTGAGAGAACTTCATTTACATTGATCCTTAACGAAAGTTGATGACAATTCAAGGAAGGCGCTTGGAGAGACATTATTCCACAAGGCCAATGCTGAGTACGAGACTGAAGGATAGCCTACATAATCTTAGCTCTTCATCTTGCATATATCTATTTAACTGCTCCAATGGAAAAATTTGCTTAGGGCGTACAGTTAGGTGGTTGCGTCCCCGGATACCAGAGTATTTACTGGATTCTTTCGAAACAGAAAAAGTGAAAATGGTGAAACGTACCATTATAGCTCACACAGAAAATACAAGGCATCACATTGATGCTGTTAAATCTTTCACCGTAATAAATCGTATTCCGAAAACATTGCTACATGTATCTTCCTAACGCCTGCTCAACGTAGCTGAGACTGACGACATAAGGTTGATCAAACCTGAACTGTGCATGCAGAAAGGTCATATTCAAACCTGAAACCCAACTTGCCCTTCAGCAAATCAAAGGCTTCTTCTGTCTTCCTTATTCTTCTCCTTTCTTTTCACCATCACATTAGCCATCTGTATATATGTCATCCTAATAGTGAAAAATTTTAAAAAGTAAAACCCGGTTTTTATACAGTCTCTAATCTCACTCGATTTTGAAACTGTAATTTCCCTTGACTCGGCTTGATTTTTACGGTGAACAAATGCATTTTGTAATTGTTGAAAGTGATGCGCATTTATTGAAAAGAATATTCTTCCTTCAGAATATTGCTTTTTATTAATGATTATTACTAGAAAACTTTATTCTTTGAAGATAAAATCATTAGAGGAATTTTCTGCAAATTATTCTTCATAGCATAGATGATTACTTCCTTGCGGTAGATTTGAAAAAGGATACATGCCTAAGACTTATGGTAATGATTCGTAGTTTATACATAATTACAGTTAATGAGATCTCATCATAAAATATGACTTTATTATATCCTCCCTCAAGAGGCCGAAAGTGAATGTATTAACCAGCCATTTTGATTTGCTATATAATTCATTATAAGAGAATGATAGCAAATGTTAGTCTAGGATAGTATACGCAGGTGCCTGGTTCGAATCCGGCCGCTGTCAAAATTTTCATTCCACCTCCAATCAACACCCAATATAAATACTAGTCAGCCAAATTATAGCTGTATCAAATAGTCAAATGATAATCAATTTGATGCTCCCTCTCTCTAATTCAGCTAGATTTCGACTGAGATGAGAAGTCCTGACTAGGCAACCAATGTGAATACGACCAAGTGGTAGTTACGCGTCAGGAATTCACATGGTAGTTGGGTGACTGAATTGAAATAAAAATCTGGTGAGGAGCTGGACCTTATAGTTTAGTTGGTTAAGCATCAGGCTGGAAACTCGGTAGTCACTGGTTTGAATCCGGCTGTGGTTCGAATTTTCATTTCGTCCTCATTCATCACCCAGTATAAGGATTCTTTATTGTAAGTTATCCCATATGTCGATTATATGACCATCCTATAACTGAAAATTCTTGAAAACAGCTGATACTGAATTGAAATTCAAGTTGAATACATATAATTTATCCGGTAACTGAATCATTTAGGTGGGTCTACCATATATGTATAGAGTATTGAAAAATAAATCTGGAGATTATATTCTAATTAAGGAATTCAACATGGATGAAAAGGATCTTTTGAATCGATTGGATTTTCTTTTTTTTTATATATATATTTGTTTCATATATCTTCCTCGTTTAAAAGAAAGTAATTAGAACAGATTGTTCCCTCTTTCATCTCTTAAATAAAAATATTGAAAAAAGGAAGCTATTTTTTCAATCTGTATGCAAAAGAGTGTTAATATATTTATAGTTATATCTATTTGAAGGATTAATATATACTTTCTTATGTTTCTCAATCGATAAGCTATGAGATAAAGTGATTATTCAACCGGTCTATATCTATGTGTATGCGATTCTCTCATATACCACTTACGATCAGTTTGTTCATATATAACGTCTACGGGTTATGCTTAGTTGAAGTAGGATTTAATGTTGTAATCTGAAAGTATGATATTCTATAGAGGAAAAATCCAACAGAAAAATAAATGAATACTTTACCGTTGTTGTTTTTTTTTCACCATGTAGGTGAGCGCTAATCATATTTGAAAAAACTGAATCTTTTTCGCTTATGTAAATGTTACTAAGCCAGAGTAATTCGCCTGTGGGTAATCTTACCTTTGTATATGTTTATATATACGTGGATGTGTGTAATATCTCTTTAACCAAATAAATGCACAAACGCAGGAATAAGTCATTAGCATACGCTTCTGAAGATTAATATGAAAATATTCTTCTGATTATATAAATAGTTATCTGAAGAATATGACTTTCTTATATGTGGCCAAAAAGTAATCATGCATACTGTTAATAGCAAATGTATGATAACTCTTCAACGATTTTATTTCGGCCTAAATTGGTCTGTTTGTTTTGACCACATATGTGTTGTTGTATCAGATCTTTCGATTTGCCATTAGAATCGTGTTATCCTACTGATATATCTGTGCTTTTAGACGGTTTAACAGATGTTCCAGATCTTAATCTCGGTTTAGGTTTCTTATTGGGTCTTATGAAACTCGCACTGAGAGAAATGCCCAACGCTGATTCTAACTGGTATTATCCCCTGAGTTACTAAGTGTAATTTAATCATACAGCCACTAATCAATCTTAATCGTAAAAAGAGCCTCACAACTTTCATAAAAGTACTTCATATAAAAGGGTTAAACGAGTAAAATGTATTTGAATTCAGGAATAACAATAAGAAATGGAGAACTTCAAGATTGAAAGTCATCACAATCTTTCTTAAATGACCAACAAAACTAACGTCAGAATACAAAATCTAGATCACATTGAATACAACCGATAAAGATATTTGTGCACAAGTTTGTTTGATTACATCTCAAATACAGGATAGAGGATAGGAAGTGCTAGGTTCAAATTATCCAGTTTCAATCTAGATGGTTTATACAATTCCTACCTCAAGTGAATTTAAGTAGAGAGAGAATAACAACTTAGGCAACAACAGAACGAACTGCTCATTAAGACAACCAAAAACTGACAAGTCCCATCTTCATGTTACTTCCAACTACATCTACCAATTCACATGTACGTACTAAACCACTTACATTCGATGAACAGAAAGAAGGGTTTGTCACTGCTTGTCTGAGGAGTAGAAAGGTCTTGAACAGCACTAATGATAGTGGACATGAAGTTGATATTCAGAAATCGTTCAAAATATTTGATCAACACATGTATTCGAATTTGCTGCGTTCCTCTGAAGCATTAGCCATTAAACAATTGAAATCAAACTTATGAGAAAGAAATAGTTACCAGTCTGTGCCTATCATGGTAAAGGCATTTGTTTCATCGATAATCATCATAGTTTTCACATATTGTCGATTGGTTCTCTTTGTTGTTATTTTATATTTTACACTTTTAACCTAATTATCTGAATCCTATTCGCATCAACTCTTAGTTAGTATAAACCTTATGACTTTCTTCCATTCATTTTGTACAAGCTTTCTTAATGTGTTGAGTACACTTATTTCCCCCACTTAACCGAACTTCCGCTGCTGAATATTCATGTAATCCTTCTATACATACACAAACTTAGTTCTGTATGTCACTTCTGCATATTTCTTCATTCAATTCGTGTATTCTCACTTGCTTCATATCGTTGATATGTTTACTTCCATTAAACTAATTCTAGTATGCAAGCATTCTATGTGATGCTGAAATAGTTTTAGGGTGTAAGCAGGTGATGAGAAACCACGAAATGAAATAGATTCATGGTATTCTGTTAAAGTTGTGGTTCTTACTCCGTTAACAATCTTTAATTTTTCATTGCTCTTGAAAACTGTCGTTTAAGATTAGCTGAAACTGGTTCCAGCCATCTTAGTCCCACCTCCTATAATGTTTTGTTTACTAGAATTCATAAGAAATCCACTGATCTACTAGTGACTGAAAATGTTAATCACTCGAAATTAGTAATCTGTAGGACTGATTGCCAATTTTTTCACTTGTTTCAAAACTCACTATATATCTATTCTTCGGTTTGAAATTTTGTTTATCAAAACACACAATGACGAAATTTTTGGGTAAATCAATGTATTGCGTCTTTGTAATCATATACTGTTTACTGAAACTTGATCGGACACGGCATATTTTAACACTAATATATGTCTCTTCCGCAAACACTTTTGGTCACATAATAAACATATTCCTGATAGTTTTCAGGGGAATCGCATTTTTATATGCCTTTATTCACTGCACAACTCTTTATAGATGAAGTGCATGATTGAGTTGATACTAGCCCCAGCTAAGTCAACTTATTAACAGTAATCATTCTGCTCAAATATTACTTAACCTAAATTTAGTAACTCAGACCGTAATTATAGGTCAGTTTCCAGAAAATAAGCTGATGAATCGTCATTTAGTCGTTCTTAGGGAGAGAAAGCTCATTTCTTCTCCAAACCAGAGGAATATTGACGTTGGTTAACAGAGAAATTCAGTGTGAGCTTTAGACTCATTATCTGGTGTTTTCACATTCCCATGAAAGTGTTCTCATCAACAGTGGTTGACTGTGAAAGGACTGCCAAGAAATTATATAACGCTAATCAAGGCTCTCTGCTCGAACTCACGCAACCGCGTCGAAGTTTATGGAGGGTTGTCATCTGAAGTTACAACAACTAGTGGTGTCTGTTGGGGACGGCCACTGTCACAGTTCCTCCTTAGCTTCATTATAGATGCACTAATGGACATAACCACAAAGACATCTGACTTCACAACAGTTGACCTACTCCATGGAGGTCATGTGATTGACTTGGAGAATGCAGACGATACTGTCCTGCTAAGTGAAGACGATGGAGCAATGAAAGGTCTTCTGAACGCGTTGATCAGAAATCTGAATATATTTGACATGTCTTGCTGGCACCTGTTAAATGTTAGATAGTGTTGCAGAACTGGTCCGTAACCACTCCCATTTTAATGAAAGGAAGTGAAGTGGTGAAATTCGTCGACCACTTCACATGAGGATTTACATCAGCCCACCGAATCGACTAGTTGCTGATGAAATCTCAACGCGGAGACAGAAGGCCTGTTTGGCATTTGCCTACTTGCATCACCAATGGCGCCAGCTGGACACACATTCGACTATCTATCAAAGAACGAGTATACTGAGCTGTCCTATTGTGTGGCTCTGAGACATGGCTGTTGAAACTAGAAGACGGGAAACGATTACTAGGTTTTGATTACAGATTTCTTCGTAGCATTAGAGAAATCACCATGTGAGCAGTATTGAGGTCAGTCGAAGAGTATTAGACAAGATAGATAAGTCGTCTGGTGAGATTGTAAACTTTCATCGACTGAGACAGCATGAGTATGTACTGCACACGTCAATCCACCGGTCGATGAAGTCTCTTACTGTTGGTTTTAGTCATTCGAGACAACCTAGACTATTTGGTTTGAGTCCGCGAGACGATGACTGAGGACTGTTTGTGACAAAGATGGAAATCGATCACAGTGGTGTAGATGTGTTCACTTATTAGCATCTTTTAAAGCTTGAAGATTCACAATAACCGTTATCTCCAAATTGTTTATTCTCTCACACAACTTTGTCTACTTTGATATCACTCCTTTCCTATCCACCTGTTCTTTTGTACTGCTGTGGAGTGTACCAAATTCAGCCCAAGCACCTATGTACGAGGTTCGATTTTGATTTTTGCGAGTCGGTCAGTACCCACTGACGCTCTGTTAATTCATATACCAGGAAAGTATGTTGTAACATTTCTATCTTGAGTTATTATTCATCGTAGACTGACATCAGTTGGAGGAACAAAGGAAACCTAGGAGCACTGGACAGCTGTTCCGTCCGACTAGTATGGGACTCCTCAGCAGTGCGCACCCACAACTCCACCAGGGATCAAACCCATGACTTTCAGGTTCCGCAGCCAGCACGTTACCACTGAGCCAGTGGATCAGAATCCAGTGGCCCATATTTCCAATTTCTGTTAGCTGAGGATATAGCCCATACTGGAAGGAAACTGCTGTCCAGTGCTTTCAGGTTTCCTTTGCTCCTCCAACTGATGTCAGTCGACGATGAATAACAACTTGAAATACTTCCAAATCCCCACAACTACCTCAAAATTTCTATCTTGTACAGCGGCCAGAAAGTGTGATTGAATCTTAGAATTCAAAGCTTTGATTTTCAATCTCATATTTTCCAGTCACGTCAATCAGAGGATGGTCACCACATACACACAAATTCGAAACCGAATACAAGAGAAAACTTAGTTTTTAACATTACTTAGACTAAAAGCCTTTAGATAACTGGCCTACTGAATTACCCACCGATTAGTAAATATGATTCGCAAAAAGTTGAAAAAATGTTAAGTTTACTAGTCACGTTTATTTTGATAATAATCACAAGGAGAATATGATCATTATTATTAAACCTATTTTGTTTCTAATTTTCTCTCTTCTAACATTTTTCCTAAACATAAATAGGGAATCATTCAGTCGACAAAAAGAAAAAAACAACAAATTATACGAACACGGGAAACAATCTACTCCACAATACTTCCTCTTTGATTAGTTTGATAAATTACGATTATCATTACCTTTAAAGTTCTATTTTTTCTTGCAAATTAAATTAACAAATACCAGCAACAAACAATTAGTTTGATAAATAGATTGATTGAACACAAGAAGTAAGAGATATGAAGATGGTTTTGTGTATGTTTATGATTGTATCAGCGTGTGTTTACTGAAAACTTGAAAATAACTCTCTTGATTTATTTCAGCATAATTTCAGTTTAATCTAATTCATCATCACTGAAATCAACAAACGATCAGGTATTACTGCTTATCGGTCAAAGTTGAGACACCTCATAACAGCATAAAAAGTAACCAGGCAATAAAATGGAAGATGATGAAGGAAAAAAATTGCTCAAAAGAACAAGAAATTAGTAAAAGAAAGGAAAGGAGAATATGAGAATGATGAGGTTAGGTATAATGTTTGTACACACCTGCCTCATTGACATCGGTTCTAAGCCATATCACCTACAGTCTCCAACCGCTGGTTTCTCTTGTTCCGTGGACTCAAGCCGGCTAGTCTGGATCGCTCTACGTTGCTTGGATGAATAGTCAAGGGCTTCATGTATTGATTCCATGTTTTAGTTGGGCTGCTAAGAGCCTTTCACAAGCCTTAACCTAATTCAGCGAACATTGAGCGACGAGGCAGATAGTGTCTAGGTATACGTAACTCGTATCCCAGCCATCTCAGCCGATAAAAGTTCATAGCGGCATCAGCTGACTTCTCCTCCCCAAAACCCTACACCTGACTTCTACATTATTCTTATGATGACAACACAAAACGCAGTGTATGCTACGTAAGCAGCGGTGGTCAAACACCTAAAGCCTTCTTACTATGTTTTCTACCTTTAATAGCCATGTTTCACAGCCATACACTAGAACAGAGCAGATTTCAGCCCAGTACACTTAACCCTAATAAACAGCGTCACCATATATGGCGTAAGTTGGCGAAAAACAACTGAGCCTTTTGTATCCGTTCGGAGATTTCGTCGGGCACTGAGCCACCTGAGCTGATCCTAATTCACAGGTAAGTGATGTGTTCAACACGCTCACTGTCTGTTGTCAGCAAGGGCACTGTTGAAGAGCAGTCCTGGAGCAACAATTTGTATCTGGGTGGCGAGAAAGTCATCCTAAGCATTCTTATATTGCCACTCAAGTTGTCCAGAAGACTCTGCATCTTGTCAGCGTCGCCACCTAACAACACTGTGTCATTTGCGTATTCTAGATCTACCGAAAATTCTTCTGTGATTAGGTCAGTCTCTGTGTAGTCAGGTGATGACGGGAAGACGTCCATTAGAACGTCTATGATAAAACTGAGCCAGAATTGAGAGAATGAGCATCCTTGACGAACACCATTAGACGTACACAGCTCACTGGACATCTGACTACAGGGTCTAACACGCCTACAGCTGCTTGAGTGAAGAGCCTTCAATAAGTTGATGTAACTAGTTGATACCCCTTTCAATGAGAGACGCTGTCATAAAACTTCTCGATCAACAGAGTCGAATGCCACTTTCAGGAAAAGAAAAGTAGCTATGCCAGGCGGCGGTAAGCGTGTCTATATTCCGGAACTTGGTGGAGTGTGAATATATAATAGGTTCACCCATGGCTTCGTCTGAAGCCTCCATGGTCTTCTTTGGCTTGTCGTTTCTGAACTTCATTCAGGCATCTAATGATTATAGAACCTAGAATCCTAGAAACTATGTTCATCAGGCTGATTCCTCTGTGGTTATCACGGGAAGACTTCTCGCCATTCTTGAAGACTGGGATCATCAGTGATCAACACTAATTAATGCTTCAGTTAACTTGATTAAAATCACTCAACCACCACCCTTTTATACCTTAGGGACTAGTCCATCTGGTCCTGCCGCCCTTCCTCGTTTCAGGTTACCTACCACTTTCTTGAAGTCTGCAGTCGTTGGGGTATCTATCTCAATGTTTCACTCATGATCTGATCAGGTTATAGCCTAAATTTATGTGAAAATCAAATAACTGTGGTGAATTAACAGCAAATTAAAAAGCAGCGAACATTTTGAAATGTTACTTTAAGCTCAATACTCGTCAGAAGGATCCAAAAGCTCATAGACACAGTCACTTTCAAACAATATCATCCTTCAGATACTGAATTTGAATACAAACTTAACTTGTGATTGGCAGAAACTTCGATCAAAGGTCAATATTAAGTGAGATGACATTTATCATTGGCTCAAATCTTGTTTAAGCCATCTGCAGCTTTGAAAAATGATTTCACATTTAGTCATTCGTTAGAAATAGGTCAATACTTAATGTTAGTTCATTATAAAACAGAAGAATGTAGGTGTAATAGTTGAAAAAATAGGGGTTCAGGTAAAAATTAAATTGGTGATATTAAATTCTTAGAACAGAATGAAAACTTACATGTTAAAGGCACTGTCATAAATAATTTAGTGTTTTTCAGTGACAGTCAGCTACTTGTTCACATCTAGATGTTTCTACGGTACTTACATCAAGAGAAACATATCCAGATCCTTTGAAATCACATATATTCAGTCATTTTTTATTTATACACATCACATTTGGCAGTGGTGTGATATCTGATTTCCTAGTAAAGATCCAATGTACTGCGTAGCAGTGGATTCTTTCCTGCTCTTGTCAGGTTCACTATTTATAAAACCGGTGTGTCGTGCTTTTGTTCAGCAAATATCAGCATAGTGTATACTTTTCCAGTTTTTGAGGACCTCTGAGAAGCTTCCATCTAAAACCCAAAAATATGCCTCTAATTATTGTTATCGAAAAAATCTGTTATCGGTGATTTGAGTCAATAACTACCATTATCTGTTGTGTTTATTTACTCATTTCGACAATTATGGTGCAAGTTACATACAATTAGTCCACTTGTAATGAGAAAACATTTTGCTATCCTGTTATTAAAGGTATTTCTAATAATGAGTACACAATAATCCGGTAACTAGTGTTACTGCATAGCCTATGATAATCATTCCATCCAAATAATTTGCCACGAAGTATATAATATAAAGATAATTTAAAAAGTTACTAAGTACTTAAGGTTCTGGTTTTGCATTATATTTGTAAATGAGGAAAAATGACTCTTGTTTCTCTTCTTAGATAAGAAAAGATTTTTGATAGGTTGTGGTTATTTTCAAATAACAAATTCCCTCGAAAGTCATCAAGTCAAAATTCGCTGGTCTGCAGGTACCTATTAATTTGCCTGTATTTTACAAAGGTTAAAATTCGATATCAAATTGCTGCTTAATTAGGCATACGTTTAATTATTAATCAAACACATATACGCCCATAATTATGTCCTTATCTCATCTCGGGTGAAATTCTTGGTACTTCAAGCGTTAAATAATTATTCCTAAATATTCCAAGTCAGTCACCAGCCGATGAATGTCAGTTTTCTGTTATTTGTAATCTATGAACATATGCTCATGGACATTTATGGCATAGCTGTTGGAAAAAGAATTCAAATCACTTAACAGTTCTATTCTATGCAAAGTTCTTCTGTACTTTGTACAGTATCCAACCAAAGTGAAAGTCACATATTTTATGAAGTGAGCCTTATTCGTTTAAAGAGATTTCAGTTATTTCTTCTTACTGAAGAAGCTGGTGCTGTTCATGATAAGAATCAACTCCCCAACTACAAAACTATTGTAATCGGTGTCTACTGCTTTCACTGAGTCTGGTATTCAGTCAATCAATTTTCTTTAAGTTTATCTTCACCTTTCCGGTTGCAGCCTAATAGTTTTCTCACTTGTTAGTATATAATATTCCTGTTCACAGCCCTACCTTTATACTGTATTCACTGTTTAATGTCTGTCTATTTTTGTTATTGCTGCATTGAACGAATTACCTGTACAAGACCCTAAAATCTACAGGAATGGCTGCCATTGGTAGGCATTGATGTCTTCTGTTCAGAAGAAGTTCCATAGCCTTCACTGTTCGAGAAGAGAGATGTGAAGAGTTTCCAACTGAATTTCTAAGCCAAGATAGAGCTAGTTGTAGTTCTAAACGTAAATACAAAGAAATCCTTTTCACGGACGTTAATGCAGCGTCGGATGAAAGTGACATATTACATAGTGTATGAGTAGGCTGTCAAAGAAAAAGTGATGAAAGGTCCGTTGGTGGAGTATGAGCACCCCGCACATATCCAGTAGGCATTGCAAGAGTGACGGAGTACAGTGTTGTGACTGAATAGGAAAGCTAACTAATCTGCTATGTCAAGCGCTTTCTATATTGTTAAGCTTGATTTTTTAATTGCTTCAGGTTGTTATTATGTGACTAGCATCTTTGTGGTTTAACTAGTTTGCACTCTACGGTACCTGATGTTACTATGTTCAACTTCTGGGGATGAAGCACATATTCACTGACTTTGAATTACAAATGGTTCATAATGTAGATGAATTCATTACAAATACTTCAAAACTATAATAAAATAAACGAAGTAATGTGCCAGAATAAATTGACCAATCTCCTTCAACAGTTTGAACAAAGGAGATCTAGGAGGATTAATTAATTTTCAAGAATAATATCTATTCGCCTAAATCAGTATAAAAATATATTGAATGCACTGAATAATCAGTTTCATACTACAACCAATTTTTGAAACTAACTGCATACGAATCACTTTTAGTCTGTCAACTGTCATTGGTAATACTGTTTGATCATATTTTAAGATTCGTATATAGAACATTAGGTTAACATCATTCACATTTGTACAGCAACAAATATATCTATCATACAAAACGTTCAACCTTGACTGGTTAACAAGTTCACTAGTTACTAGCCGGTCATAAGCCCTGGTAAAAAGGGAAGGTTAGGCGTAGAGCCAACAAGCCTACCACGGAAAACCAAATCAACTGCTACAGAACCTACAAAGCACAAACAAAATATAAAAAATGAAAACAACATTATTCCTCGTTGGAATCGGAGAGGCGAAATGACGCCGTTGGTGAAAGCCTTCAGAAGCCAATTGGCCGATGTGTCTTCTCTTCTCTCGATGAAAGCGAAAGTAAACATGGGGACATGGAATATCCGCACCATGTTTGAACCCAGCAAGGCAGCCCAGATAGAAAACGAGATGAAGAGTTATCACACTGAAGTGCTTGGGATTTGCGAAAGCAGGTGGAATGGAAGTGGACTCTCCAAACTGTCAACTGGAGACGAGTCAATAATCTACTCCGATATTGTCACTCAGATGACAACCACGAGCACACTGAGTTATACAGTGGCTATCATGATGTCCCCAACAGCATCAAAGGCTCTCATGTAGTGAAAAACAATCTCATCCTGCACAATAACGACAGCGAGGTTCAGCTCCAAAGGTAGGAAAGTCACAATCATACAATGATACGTTACGCACCTACAAACAATGCAGATGAAGAGAAGAATGAGGAGTTCTACAGACAGCTGCATATCATCAATGGACAAGAACACACCACAGATGGCGATATCAAAGTTTTAATGAGTGAGGTGACATGAATGCCAAACTGGGGGCAGACAATACAGAAAGAGAAATAACCAAAGGTTGAGAAGCGCTCGGTGAGGTGATGAAAGAGGATGGAAAATTGTTTGTAGAATTCTGCTCATTCAACGATTTGGTGATTGGAGTGGGGAAGTGTGTTCAAGCACAAGGATATCCACAAAGCGAGCGACATGGATTTCACCAGAGACCGGGACACACTACACTGAAAGTCACATCGACTTCATCTCAATGTGAAGAAAGTGGAGACGCAGTCTACTTGACACAAGGTCAAGAAGAGGAGCAGATGTAAGTTCAGACCACTCACCATCTAGTGCAAGAAACCCACCTTCCAAATCAAGTTGAAAGCCTTCAAGGAAGTTGTTAATAGACCACAGTTCAAGTTGAACACTCAGAAGAGAAAGAGAAGGACGAAACTACGAAGGAAATCTTCACGGCAGCCATCAAGACAGAATGGGAGATACGGAGGAACATCCTTGATGAAATGGATGTGGAAGAACACTGGAAGTCTTTGAAAGAGACGTGAAAATAAATCTGGACAGCCGTATTAGGAAGGAAGAAGAAGGAAGATGAGACAAGGAATGGATCTCAATGGATACATGGAAACTGATGTAGCGGGGAGAGGAGGATGGTGAAGCCGAAGATAAACCAGTGCATGGATGCTCAACGACAAGAAGAGGGACTGAGTACAATGTATAAATTACCGGACAAAGAGGTGAAGAAGAGTGCACGGAAAGACAACTAACACTTCTACGACACACTCACAAGTGAAACAGAACTGGCTGCATGTTGGTAGGAGAGTCCTGGCAACACCATATCAAATAACCAGGTTACTATCTGAGAGTGGAGAGATCAACACAGATGAAATCAATAAAAGATGATGAAAGAAGTTTAAATACCAAAGAAGGGCAACAAAGGAAACGATGGGCCGACCACTTCAAGAAGCTCTCGAATCGACCACCACCACCACCTACACTTCTTCAGAAATACCACCTACAGACGCTGAACTACAGTGAACACAAATCCTCCAACGAAAGTCGATGTCCTGAATGCCATGAAGATTCTGAAATGCGGGAAAGCAGCAGGATCAGATGGAATCCCACCAGAAGCACTGAAAACAGACACAGAGACCACAGCGGACATGCTCACACCACACCACTATTGCGGAAGGTGTGGGAGGAAGAGAAGATACCTGCCCATTGATTGTAAGAAGGGTTACGTTGTCAAACTGCCGAAGAAAGGAGACCTCAGTGTTTGCGAGAACTGGTGTGGAATCATGCTCCACTCCTGTCCACCCAGAGCAAGCAAAATATCAAGCCGCATCATCCTGGAGAGGCTACATGATGCACCGGATTCCAAACTACGACCAGAACAGGCTGACTGGCTGGATTCAGGAAGTACAAATCATGTGCCGACCGAATTGCAACGCTACACTACGCATCATCATGGAACAGAGTACAGAATGACAGTCAACTCTCTCCCTACCTCAACTTCAAACACTTTGAGAGGGCTTTTGACAGAGTCGACCGACAGGTAATTTGGAAACTGCTTCAACACTACGGAATACCACAAACCTTTATCCGCCTCATTCAACAAGTATATGAAGACGCCACATGCCGGCCAAGTAATTCACAATGGACAGCCCAGCTCAGTGATGCTTTTGAAGTGAAGACAGGATTGAGACAAGACAAGACTGTCTACTATCACCCATGATATTCCTGATTGTGGTCGACTGGACTGGATCATGCAACAAACAGTGAGGAGCTGTGAGAAGAGGGGGATACGTTGGACCAGAGGAAAGGATCCCAGAAGCCTTGGATTTCGCCGATGACTTGTGTCTGAAATCGCACAAACTTGAAGATCTACAGGCGAAAACTAAGAAATTGACAGAGGAGGTGAGGCAGCGAATATGGGACTTCAAGTGAATATGGAGAAGACAGAGGTGATGAAGATAGCCAACTGACAACGACAACAACAACGACAACAACAGAAACAAGCATCAACCAGCATCAATGGGATAAACGTAGGGGAAGTAGCCTCTTTCACCTATCTTGGCAGCATCGTTTCAAGTACAGGCATCAAGGACAAGGATGTCAAAGTCAGAATCGAAAAAGCAAGACAGGCGTTCATTAGCCTGAAACCAGTGTGAAAATCTTCTGTACTCAGCACAAATAACAATATCCGGATTTTCAACACCAACGTGAAGTCAGTCTTCTGTTTGGTTGAGAGACCTGGCGCTTTACGAAGGGCATTTCCAACAAACTACAGATATTCATGAACAACTGCCTACTCTGGCTCGATGCTGAAGATCAGATGAGATGGCGAGAAAGAACAAGCAAGAAGGGACTCTGGCTGGTTGCGAACCAATCACGAACCTATCGCTGAACAAATATGCACTGGAAGGGAGTGGAGATGGTTTGGGCATGCAGTGAGAAGGCTGACTGGTGACATCACGCGTCAGGCCAGGCCGTCGAGTGGGACCCCGATGGGAAGCGACGAGTTGGGCATCCGCAGCGAGGGTGACATGGAGGAGATGGTGTGAGGAAGAAGTGAGAGGTTGTGGGCTGTCATGGAGCCAGATTCAAAAGATTTCAGAGAGGAGAGTGGAATGGAGACGTGCTACTGAAGCCCTATGCTCCATTAGAAACCGAAGGGACAAATAATAATAAATGATAACAAAGCGTTCACCTAACAGAATTGATTGCTATTAAACGACTATCATACGGCGTATATGCATTCTGTGGTATAGCGTGATCAACATCATTTCATCAATATGAGTTGGTCTCGATCCCATTATTTCTTCATTTTTATTTCAAATTTCGGGTTTACGAGGAATTATTTATTTGCTTTATGTTGGTATTCGTCATGGACTGACATAAGTTTGGGAACAATGAGAAACTCCACAGAACTAAATAGCTGTTTTGTTCCAGCATGGGACCGCTTAGCAGGGCACACCCATCACTATACCCACTAAGTTTTGAACCCAGGAGCGTCAGGTTCCACGGCCATGAAGTTGTCAGTGAACCACTGGGTCGGAATTCAATAGTTCATATTTCCTACTTCTGTCAGTTCATGACATAAGGTGACTTCTATCCAATGCTGTCGTTGAATAACTCCCCTCATGTTCGACTTGATTAGCCACACTGGTCACAGTTTCTCATTAGAAGTTCGGAAATCATCTCCCAAAGCTAGTCAACAATAAGCATCAGATTGATTCAGTCTTGATGTTTTTGTGGATTTGTTTATTGAGTTCAGGTTAATGTCTATCATGGGCTGACATTAGCTGGAGAAACATTAGAAACCTGGTAACACTAGATAGCTATTTCGTCTCAGTAAGGGACCCTTGAGCAGTGCGTACATGTTATCATCAGTTGCTCAGTTTAATTGCTTTCTGAACTCTACTATCCATGCCTTATTCACAACGTTCACTTCAAACAACTGAATCTTATGCCTATATTTCATTTGTTTAATTTTTCAGTCTATACATTTCTGTTAAATGATGCAAATTACAGGCTCTGGCTAAGATTTATTTACATGTTATTTTGATTTTGTGTGTGTGCGTGTAGATTATGCAAATTTTTAACTGCCTTACTGTTTCGAATTGTTGAAGTACGCATCCAGTTAACACTTTTTTGCTCCTTGTCATGAAACGCTGTCTGTAGTTAATGATAAAGCACAGTAAAAAGTGACTATACATACATATTGTTATTATTCTTACTTGTCGTACAATTACCAAGGGAATCGAATTCATTAGACAAAGTTCACTAGATTAATTCGCATTTCTTTTCTTACCGTGAGAGGATTTTTGGAGAAGTAATTTTTAAAATCTCAAACAATAATTATCTTTAAAGTTCTTCTTCTTCTGCTTTTACGCTCATATGTAGGCATACATATGACTTTTAACCACTTTATACAATCATCTATTATGGATACGAAGTGATACTTGAAGGTGAAATGTAGATCTGAGTTGCGAGAAGATATAAACCAGTGATTTCCGGGTTACTGGCCTACAGCTACAAGATCTAACAGTGACTGATCAAATATTAATTTCACCTCCTTCACTAAAGGCTTCATGCAACTACCATGTGACAGTTATGGGTCATGAATTCACATGGTAGTTGGGAGAAGGGTTTAGTGATTATGGTGAAATCAAGATCCAGTCTGTAGCTAAGTCGATCTCGTAGCTTAATTAGTAAGGCATCAGGCTGATAACCCAGAGGCCGCTGGTTCAGATCTCAATAAAAATAGTCTGCCAAACTACGGCTACCTCATATATTCAAGACTGATAATCCTTTATTACTTGAACATCACAAAACCATAAGAAAAAGTAATATTATACTTTTATGTTATCTTCAGTCACTTAGAAAAATATCTGACAAGAAGTGGCCATAATAAAGAATTTATCCATTGAAATTGGCTGATGTTTCCAATTGCAGAAGTATTTGATTGATAGTAAAATATGAACCCATAGGTCAATGGCATTACTTATGCCACCAACAAAGTGTTGTCTTTCAAATTTTTGTCATTGTCACTGACCATGTCAACACTAACCAACAAAATGACAGATAAATTTTACTAAGTGTTAATATTGTCTGAAATCTATGCTTATCTAATTTCCGAATAATACCTTGAAAGATTCTTATCTAATGACTTCACCCTGTTATTATTATAGCAACTAAGAGCAATGTAATGAATTAGATGAGCTCCGAACCTAGCAAAGCTACCTAGATTAAAAATAGACGAGAAGGTATCACATTGAAGTGCTTGGGACTTGCGAAAGCAGATGGAATGGAAGTGGACTCTCCAAACTGTCAACTGGAGACGAGTCAATAATCTACTCCGATATTGTCACCCAGACGACAACCACGAGCACACTGAGTTATGGAGTGGCTATCATGATGTCCCCAACAGCATCGAAGTCTCTCTCTTATGTAGTGGGAACCAATCTCATCCTGCAGGATCATGACAGCGAGGTTCAGCTCAAAAGGAGGGAAGGTCACAATCATACAATGATACGTTACGCACCTACAAACAATGCAGATGAAGAGAAGAATGAGGAGTTCTACAGACAGCTGCATATCAAAAACGGACAAGAACACACCACAGATGGCGACATCAAAACTCATTCTAATCGGCGGAGTGACATAAGTGCCAAACTGGAAACGGAGAAACACAGGCAGAGAACTAACCATGCATAGAGAAGCACTCGGTGAAATGATGAATGAGAATGGAGAACTGTTTGAAGAATTCTGCCCATTCAACGATTTCCTAATTCGAGGCAATGTGTACAAACACAAGCATATTCACAAAACCACATGTATTCGACTTCACCACACACCAGAAAACACTACACTAAAAACCAGATCGACTTCATCTCAACGTGAAGAAAAGGGGGTTGATGCAGACAGCCTACTGGACACAAGATCAGATAAATGAGGGTGTTGAGCAGATCTAGGTTCACACCACTCACTATGTAGTGCGAGAAACCTACCTTCAAAATCAAGTTGAATGCCCTCGAAGTAGTTGGTGATAGACGACCACAGTTAAAGTAGAACACTGAGAACAGCTAGTGAAGGACGAGACTACGAAGGGCGTCTTCACGTCAGTCAGCAGTCAGGACAAAGTGGGAGATACTGAGCAACATCCCCGAGGAAGTCTGTGTGCATGAAGACTGGAAGTCTTTGAAAGAGATGTGTGAGGAAACCTGCATAACCGTGTTAGGAAGGAAGAAGAGGTGAGACAAGCGATTGATCTCGTTGGAAACATGGAAGCTGATAGAGGAGGGAGAGGAAGATTGTGAAGAAGCAGATGAACAAGTGCAGTGCAGGAATGAACAAATGAACGAATAGAAGAAGTGAATACAACCTATAAAAGACACTACTCTGGACAAAGAAGTGGAGAGGAGTGCACGCAAAGACAACTAACACTTCTACGACACACTCACAAGTGAAGCAGAACAGGCTGCATGTTGGTAGGAGAGATCTGACAACACCACATCAAATAACCAGGTTACTATCTGAGAGGGGAGAGATCAACGCAGATGAAACCAATGAGAGATAGTGAAGGGAACCTCGTTACCGCCAAAGAGGAGGAACAAACGAAACCAAACGATGTTCTAACCACTTCAAAAAACTCTTCAGTCGACTGTCACCACCAACAGCAACACCAACAACACCTGCAACTCGTACACATATACGACCAACAACACACCTACGGAATTAACTGTGAACACAAGTACTCCAACAAAAGCACAAGTGAAGTCCTGAACGCCATAAACTTGCTGACAGCCGAGAAAGCAGCAGGACCAGATGGAATTCCACCAGAAGCACTGAAAACACACTCACAGACAAACGCCGATGTGCTCACACCACTATTGTGGGAAGTTACGAAGGGAGGAAGGAAGGAAGGAAAGCTACCTGCCCATTGATTGGAAGGAGGGTGACCTTGTCATTCTCCCAAAGAAGGGAGACCTATGTCTTCGCAAGAACTGGCATGGAATCATGCTGCTGACCCTGTCCAAACAAAGCAAGCGAAGTAATAATCCGTGTCGTCCTGGAGAGACTGGAATGTCCTCTGGATTCAAAATTACGACTGGAACAGGCTGGCTGGCTGGCTGACTGACTGGCTGACTGATTGACTGACTGACTGACTGGTTCAGGAAGAACAAATCATGTGCGGATCAAATTGCAACGCTACGCTACGCAACATCATAGAATAGAGTATAGAATGGTAGTCAACTGGATCTTCACCTCAACTTGAAACACTTTGAAAAGGCCTTCGATCGAGGCGTCGACTGAGAAGTAATTCTGCAGGCAGCTGCTTCCACACTACGGTATTAGTGCCACAAACCTTTATCAACCTCATTCAACAGCTATATGAAGATGTCACATGCCAAGTGATTTGCAATGGAAGTTTAGTGATGTCTTCGAAGTGGTGACAGGAGTGTGATGAGGTTTTCGCCTACTATCACCGATGATCTTGTTGATTGTGGTCGACTGGACTGGACTGAACTGAAGTGGACTGGAGTGGATCATGCAAGAAACCGTGAGGAGCTGTGAGAAGATGGACATACCCTGGCTGAATCGATGAAAAGACCCCAGAAGTAAATTTGGATTTTGTCTATGACGATTCATGTCTAATGTCACACAGACTCGAAGGTGTACAGCCAAAAACCAATGAGCGACAGAGGAGGCAAGGCCGCGAAGACGGTACTTCCTCTAGGTGTACGTAGAGAAGACACAGGTGATGAAGATACTCAAGCAGCAACAACAACAAAGGCAACTAGATGCACCAATCCCCATGAACGCAAGAAGTCTAAAGCAACCTGTCTCTCTTCCCTGCCTACCTAACAAGGCAGCATCGTTTCAACTACTGGCGGTACAGGCACACATGAAGTTGTCAATGCAAGCATCGGAAAGACAGCAAGACAGGACTTCCTACATCAACCTGAAATCAGTGTGGAGATCTGCAACACTGCACTCCACTCCACTCAGCATAAAGCGTGAACGAGATCCGGATTTTAAACATTGATGTCAGTCAATTAAGTCAGTGCTTCCATGTAAAGGTTAAGAGACTTTGCGCGTTACGAAAATCATTTCTATCAAGCTGCAAACATACACCAACAGCTGCCCCCTATGCTCACTCGATACTGAAGATCAGATCAGATGGCCAGAAAGAATAAGAAAGGAGGAACTCTGGCCTGGCAACAAAACAACCAAGAACCCAACGCTCATCAAGTATGCAAAAGAAAGTGGAGATGGAATAGACTGGATATACACTTAGAAGACTGTTTGGGGACATCATGCGTCAGGCCAGGCCTAGCCGTCGAATGTAATCCGAATAAGAATCAACGAGCTGGGCATTCGAGGGTGACATGGAGGACATGGTGTGAGGAAGAAATGAAAACTTTTGGACCATTGAGGAGCCAGGTTCAAATGACTGGAGAGAATAGAATAAAATGGTGACGCGTTACTGAAGCCGTACATTCCACTAGGAACCCAAACGACAGATAACAATAATAATAAATTGATTTGGAAGCACTTTATTCGGAGAGGCTATATTACCTTTGGTTTACTTGTTTGTAGTCAAAGACAAAATGAGAATAATGGCATAACAATTAATTTTTTTATTCCATTTTCATTCATATTGATCTTCTGAATTGCCTAATTACGTCTACTGAGCTGCTTTGAAGGGCTTTGATCCAGCAACAGATTTTGCTTCAAGCAACAGCTCATCATTCAATGCCAGCGTGTTTGAAACTAATCATCTTTCTAACTTCCCGTAACACCTGCAGAGTTAGCAAAAGCTTGAACATTTGAATCCCAGTGAAACAGTTTAATGTACTTCATCAAATGTCTGTCTGTGTGATGAATTAAAATGTCCCACAGGGTTTCAGAATAACATTTCGAAGTGTTACCATACAGTGCTTATAGTTCTAAGATATATGGATTTACTGAATATTTTTAGTTCAGAGATGTCAGGTTTTATGGGTATAAATAAAACTATTTGCAATAAAGCACTGAGCTACTGACATTTTACTGGGATATAGGCAATAAGGTAGCAACCAGACTGTTATATTTCTCTGTCTCTAAAATTGTGATTGGAGCACTGATTTGACACATCAGTACTGAAAAAAACTACGTGTATATACAAATCTTGCAATGATTTCCTGCATCTCAACTACTCCTTGTAATGATAAATAATCTCTTGTACTCACTTTTGGCACTCATCAAAGTTTATAACTTGGGGGAATATTATAGAAGTAATTGTTTTGTGTATGGTGCTGGACCAATAGACATAATTCGTCACGTTGCTCGAACTTATGTCTGTTAGATCCCATGGGCTACATACAGCTACAGTCAAAATTCATGTGTTCTGCTTTAATCAATAAAGACTGTGGTAATCAAATCCACAATAAAACTAGTTGGATTAACTATCACATAAAAAAGTATCAAAATACTAAGTGTCTGCATACCACAGTTCTCTGAAATACAAAAAAATTTTCAGATACGATGAGTTAAAATAAAATTTGTTAAACATGAGAACTACTTTACAGATGTTACAAAATATTTCACTGTAAACAGGTTCAAGAGGGATATTCCTTTAGGTGTGATTTTTCTCACCTGAGGTCAATGACTAGTTGTTGAGTATGGATCCACTTATCTGGTTACAATTTATTCCAAATATATTTTGGTAGAGGGTAGCACAGTTCTGTCTTACAAAGGCTAGACAAGTCCCTATTGACTGTCATGACTCCTTTTAGATGAGGCACAGTTATCGAGTAATTGTAATTATTGACGCATAAATTCCCATTACAACAGCTCTCACCCAGCATTCTACAACACTGATATCTACCTCATCAAATAATCGATTCAGTCACAACAAGAGAGACTTCATTTGCGTAGACTTAAAGGTATTGCATTTCATGTTATCGTTAAACAAATCTCTTCACATTTTAACTTTGATGATCATATACACTGGTCATAATCGTTTTAGTAATATCAGACTAAACCTCAGAATGAATATAGAAGACTGAGAAAACATTTGAATACCCTAACATGAAAGAGGAGATACGTCTTAGGGGTATATCCAGATGAAAATAAACCATTGGGCAACGGGTCCCAGCCCCTCTCATATACCAAGATTCGGGCAACCACGTAGTATCACTAGCCATCAAACAATATGTATGGCGCATTGCCTGCTACGAGCATGTGCACAAAGTAGCTGAATGTGTCAGTTCCTGTATATGCTTAAGAAACAATTCCTAAATCTTGTTGTATATATATAGGTTTTGAAAGTGCTCGTAATAAATGTTTCATAAATACAAGTCTCGAATTATGAAACTACTCCAGGTGGTAAACATGAGCTGGGTACACAGTTTTGTAAGCAAGTCTTAAGTTGATTGATTGTCGTATATTACCTATAAGGCGTAGTATTTGAGGAATATATTACTCGTCACAGCCAGCGTATAGCTTTATTTCGATCAGAACTGTGTTGCGCAAAACCAAATACGGACTGACGAAAAGGTGTGGTTAACTTATCAAATTAATCAATAATTCCCACTCGATTTTGTTCGTGTCTGAGGCTAACGTAGTTTTATTTATCTACAGTTAAGAACCGAGAGTATCACAGTTCCGAATCGCTGACGTATGCATGAAGTTAACTTCTACCTTTCTTGGGATATTTAAATTTCTAGTTTTTCTAAAAATACGTTTTGACCTGTCATATTCTTCCTGGTTATTCTCATATTTCCTCCACTCTTCCAAATTATCTGTGTTTTAATAGTTACAAAAATCAAATACTCTGGCTGTGATAAGTTTGCATGAGGTTCTGTGTCACTGTATTGATCAGCTTGTCTCACAACATGAATACTATTGAATAGTATGAAGTTATATGCATATCTTACTACTAGCTAGTGAGTAATTTAGAGTAACTGTGATCCAACAGTCCACCTCCTTCCTTTCTCAATCAGAGAGATTTAGATTAGAGTGAGAATTCTAGGTTTGAGAATTAATGGAGTGAAGCAATTCATGAATGTGACAAGCTAACAGAACTCCTCCTTGATGTTCAGACTCAGTTTTCTTTAACTTTCTATTCTACACCAATCTGTGATATAAGTTACCTCATCAGTAAGTAAAACTCTGTATCAGAAAGTATGAAGCATACAATACATAAACAAATTCTCTGCTTGCATTCCACTTGTTTAACGTTTTTCCTATATATACACACAAATGGATACATAAACCAATGGTTGCATACAAATACATATTTATAGAGGTTTAACATTTATAATCGTCACTACAATTGTAGTTGTTGAAATACAATCAGACAAAACGTTTAGTAGTAAAAGAGATCTACCAATGATCTTTGTGACAGATTCCTGCGTAGAACATTGTCATCTGATTAGAAGGGTAGATAAGTTGATAAGTAGATGGATGGTTGGTTGGATAAACATTTGCATGAGAAAGATGATGTATGCATAGACGAGAGGAAGATTGGGAGGGAGTGGTATAAATGTCACACAAAGTTGAAGTTACGTTTATTCATAATTTCTATTTTTAACCATACAGCAAGAATTTATCATTCTCTCCTCATTGTCATTTAGGTTGAAATTAAGCGAATTCACAGTAATGACCGACACTGATGCACACTAATTAGATAACATCTGAATGATTCGGTTTTCAGATATGAGAGCGTTAAATAATTGGAATTATATGACAAATGGAGGTTATAACTTTCAATCCAAATGAAAAGAAAGTATTTTTATGATAATCTATTTGATTGTGGCTAGCAGAGAGATGCAGAAATCGCGTTTCATCATTTGTCACACTCGTCAGCCGAATTCTTCTTCAGCCCACTAGGTGATGCTGTTCCCATCGGGACTCTAGCCCCTCACCCATCGGTTCCAATGCTAGTGTCGTCCACTATGCCAGTGACCTGCGATAGCCACCACTCGTGCAACGGGTGTTACTTATTACTGTTATAAGCATATGAAGAAGAAGGAAGTATTTTTTTGGTGTTAGTGAATGAGACTTGAGGTCGGAGCAAAGTAGGAGTCAGCAAATTTCACTCTTGCTAACTTTGGCAACTTATTCAGGGATCAAGATTAATCAACCTTGCTATTCATTGTATGAGCGATATTGAATGATCCAACTTTTCAGTTGAATGTTATATGTTTTGCTTGGTTTCAATGAGTATGGAAAAGTAGCATCATAAAATCTAAAAAATAGTCGATAATAATCAAATGTTGTAATTGTCCACCTCAGATGGAGAGTGGCGGTCATTCAGGGGACGGTAATCCTCAAATATAAATTATATCCGAAGTCAGCAGCTATTCATGTCTTCCATTTGGATTCTACTCGAGAGCCTCCACCATCTTGTCCCCAATCGGTCTTCTCACTCCATGTACAATCCAATCCATCTCCAATCTCTCCTTCTGCATATCTGATGGGTTACAGGTATTTCGGCTGATTGGCTCGTTGCCAGCCAGCAAGAGTTCTTTGTAGCTCATTCTTTCTGACCATCTGATCTCACCTCCAGTGTTGAGCGAGTGTAGGTGGCAGGTGTTCACATATCTCTGTAGTGTGTTGGAAATGCTTTTCGTCAGGCGCAAATTCTCTCGAGCATCACATGGAAGCACTGACTTGATTAATTGACTGACATTAGTGTTTAAAATCCGGATCTCGTTCACACTTTATGCTGAGTGTAGTGTAGTGTGGTGTTGGTGTGGTGTGGTGTATCAGATCTCCACACTGATTTCAGGTTGATGCAGGTAGGCCTATCTTGCTGTCCTTCCGATGCTGGTATTGACATCCTCACCTGTACCTGTGTCGCTTGATGTTAATCGGTGGTGCCTAGGTAGGTAGGTAGATAGGTAGGTATGTAGGTAGGTAGGTAGGTATGTAAGTAGGTAGGTAGGTAGGTGTGTAGGTAGGTAGGTGTGTAGGTGTGTAGGTAGGTAGGTGTGTAGGTAGGTGTGTAGGTAGGTAGGTAGGTAGGTAGGTAGGTAGGTAGGTAGGTGTGTAGGTAGGTAGGTAGGTAGGTGTGTAGGTAGGTAGGTAGGTAGGTAGGTAGGTAGGTAGGTAGGTAGGTAGGTAGGTAGGTAGGTAGGTAGGTAGGTAGGTAGGTAGGTAGGTAGGTAGGTAGGTAGGTAGGTAGGTAGGTAGGTAGGTAGGTAGGTAGGTAGGTAGGTAGGTAGGTAGGTAGGTAGGTAGGTAGGTAGGTAGGTAGGTAGGTAGGTAGGTAGGTAGGTAGGTAGGTAGGTAGGTAGGTAGGTAGGTAGGTAGGTAGGTAGGTAGGTAGGTAGGTAGGTAGGTAGGTAGGTAGGTAGGTAGGTAGGTAGGTAGGTAGGTAGGTAGGTAGGTAGGTGAAAGATACAACTTGCTTTAGATTTCTGCTATCCATGGTTATTTGTGCTTGTTGTTCACCACATGTGTCTTCTTTACGTTCATCTGAATGATGTCCCTTCTTCGCTGCCTGGAAACTAGTTTTGGAAATTTTAATGTTAGCTAAAAGTCGATTGTGATTCGTAGTCAATTAGTCTTTGTGGGGCCGCAAGAGGACTCTCATACGAATCTACGTGCCTAACCTGTACATTAAATTCACAGCTAGAATTATGATGTATACTGGTGACTCTCCGTTATTAGGGCTACTCAGTTTGCAGCCGGACTCATCCTTGGTAGTAACCGTCAGTCATTCTTCATAGCGCAGGTAGAAATGATACAGACAACTAATTTGTAATTTTTACCAAACCTTTTTATAGAAAATCAAGAAACGTTACTACTGGATATCCTAGACTGTATCGCCACCCTGGTTCCTGCATCCATAGCAATAGCACACAATACTGATGTCGAATCAAGATCGAAATTCAGCTAGTAACCCTGTGAATATTCGCACAGTAGGCATTGAGCTACATTCATTGTGCTAGTGCTATTCAAATCCATGACCCATTGATTGAATGTCATCTCCTTAAGCTATAGATTCTAATGTAGGGTGTGCATGAAGTGTAATTTTCAAGGTAATAGACAGAGATATAACTTATACTATCTCGCTGAAATTTCATATGAATTTCTTTGCCATATAACATTCGACAAATCGAAGATATTCAGAGATGATGCCGAAACCTGCTTGTTATACGGTTTGCTTGAAAGTGGTAGCATGCTTCAAAAGCGTCAACATTTTCAGAATATTTTTTAAGGATATCGTAATACAAAAAGAAAAGTCTCTTATAATCAGCACTTCGAAAACAGAAATTATGCAAATAGACAAATATTTCAGGGAATGCCTAGTAGCTGAATTAAATGAAATGAAGAAAGAAATGTTATTCACTTATATGATCTCTTAGTTATCATGTAAATTACGTGGTAATGATAGCATAACAGCTGAATAAAAAGTTCACCAAAGTGTCTGGAATGCAGTAGCAAGCATTACTGTCTACCATTAGATAAAAGCTTTCAATCCTTTTACAAACAGTGTTGTCTCATGTTTTGTTAAGTTGGTGTCTTGGTACTTGGAAGAACTAAATGAAGAAGCTAGTTTCATAACTTATTGAAGCATATGCTACATTTCCACAGTACTACTGAACTTACATCTAAACACACGTATATTTGAATGGACTGATAAGAGCAGTATACACTAATAACTTGATACTTACAGAATGGGCATTCTAATAGTCTCTATTCCGGGAGACTTAACAGATTAAAACAAAAATAGTGAGTTACTGATCAAACGACAGCGTTTATATATATATATATATATATATATATGTTGTGACCGATTTTGTTACACTTTCGTACCTATGGTGATTTGAAGTTACAAAACTTGTGATCTAATTACTTATTTTTCACGTGATTGTTTTATTTACCTCCTATCCTAAATTAAAACACTGTCAAATAGAATTTCCTTACTAACTAATTAGATGATAACTGAGTGTTTTTTTTATCTGACCACATGTCGAATGTCTGCTGCGAAATCCTGTTTCTTTGATATCAACGGGTTCACAGGAACTTACTTTGAAACTGGTAAATTCAAAAAAGGATGATTGTTAGGTGTTTTCTTACTCTTTCGGCTTTGGGTGATTTGGGTTGGAATTCGCCATGAACTGATATCAGCTGGAGGAACATTAGAAACATACGATCAATGGACAGCCGTTTCGTACTAGTATGGGACTCCTCAGCAGTGTGCATCCATGACCCTGTCAGGGATCTAACCCAGGTCCTTAAGGACCCCGTGGCCGGCACGTTGCCACTGAGCCATGAGGTTGGAGTCGTCATATCAGCCAAGTCGAACAGAAGGACAGTTGTTCAACGACGACAGTGGATGTAGGTCGTGCCATATCGTGAACTGACAGGAGCGGGAAGCATAGATCAACGATTTCCAACCTGGTGGTTCTATGGTCTTCTGCTAAACATGGAACCTGAAGGTCCTGGGTTCGATCCCTGACAGTACGGAGTGATGGGTGAGCACTGTTGAAGAGTCCTACACTAGGAAGAAACAGCAGTCCAGTGCTCTTAGATTTTCAATGTTCTTCTAAATGTTTTCAGTCAATCAGGGATTGCAGCCTGAAATCGATTAATAAATCTCCACAAATCTCCAGACTGAATTAAATCGATTTAACTGAAGCTGGTATAGGATTAGTAGCCATTTTAATAATTCCAAGACTATCAGTTTCTGTTAGTATCCCTTAAAAAACTTTTCTTACAATAAAGTAAAATCGACGCAAGAGTATTGACAGAATAGGTGATTGAGGAATAGAGAATAATGAGCACAAAAATAATGAAATAATTATTGCATGTCAGAGTAATCTGTTTAAAAAAAAGTATATTCTTCAGGATATCAAAATTACTAGAAAAAATTACGCTTTGGATTTCATCTCACGTCATATTAAACTAACGATTTTAGGCTATACGTAATATAGTGAATTATATATATATATATATATATATATATATATATATATATATATATATATGTATATATATATATTCATGAAATTTATCATATATACATATAGTGAATGCCATCATATGACCTGATCTTTTTTCTATCACCTCTTTATATTGTAATAAAAGAAGCAAATAGAAATCAACTTTATGAGTTAATATTTAGAAATGCCTATCATTATAGATGAACAATGGAAAATTATTTTGAAAGAAACCTTCTATTTCAGGATTTATTTTAGCAATATATATTATAGTTTTCCGATATCTCAATATAAAATGTGTAAAACTTAGTTCAGTGTAAACATCCGCCATAGGATACGAAACCGTTAAATTCAGTAGATACAGAGGAAAATTATGAATCATTCTTTTATCTATAAAACGCTCCACACCCTTCTTATATTAAATTGCTAGTCAAATTTTAAAAATCCTTTTATAAATATCAATCTAATATGCCTAATTACGGACTTTCCTAATTTTCTGAAGATTTTTACTACTTCTGACTGACTGTTTGAATATTAAAATAATCTTAATGTGCGTCTTACAGTGCTGAGTGTATTTCACTTATTCTTACAGATTTCTAGAGCCTCAAAAGAAAATAATTCAAAATAACAGGTAGTTCAAGTTATTCATGTTCTGAGTAATTTTAGAGGCTATATACATCGAGAAAGGTTACTTCGTCCTATGAGTCGTTGGTTTTTACTTCGTCTAAGCATTTCTGGTTAACCAAATACACATTATATATACGCATTTATTATATGTCTATATATATGTATATATATTCCTTCTAAGGTCGTATTCACCATATACTGACGTCGATTGGGATTATTATTTATTATTATAAGTCATTTGGGTTCCTAGTTGAACATAGAGAATAAACAGCTAGTCGCCATCTCACTCTCTTCTCTCCGGTCTTTTAAACCTAGCTCCACAACAGCCCACCGGCTTTCATTTCTTCCTTACATCATCTCCTTCATGTCAACCTCGGACGCCCAACTCATCATTTCCCATTTGGTTTCCACTCGAAGGCATCGCTTCGACTCACTTCACCTGGTCTGACCTCGCCTGGTGCATGACGTCGCCAAATGGTCCTCACAATGTATGCCCAATCTAGTCCATCTCCAATTTCTTCTTCTGCATATTTGTTGGGTGATGGGTTCTTGGTTGGTTGCCAGCCGGCCAGCTAGCTAGCCATAGCTCCTCCATCATCAAGAAGAATTTCACAGTGTAATATCTGAAATCGTAAGTTTTATATATATATATATATATATGTATATATATATATATATATCATTTATTTGATAATTTGTCCCTTGGGTTCTTAGTGGGACAAATGGCTTCAGTAGCACGTCATTATCTTGCTCTCTTCTTTGCAGTCATTTTAACTTCGATCCACGACTGTTCACCAGCTTTCATGTCTTCCTAACACCACCTGCTCTGTGTCACACTTGGACGCCCAACTCGTCGTATTCCCTTTGGATTCTACTCGAGAGCCTCCACCATCTTGTCCCCAATCGGTCTTCTCACTCCATGTACAATCCAATCCATCTCCAATCTCTCCTTCTGCATATCTGATGGGTTACAGGTATTTCGGCTGATTGGCTCGTTGCCAGCCAGCAAGAGTTCTTTGTAGCTCATTCTTTCTGACCATCTGATCTCACCTCCAGTGTTGAGCGAGTGTAGGTGGCAGGTGTTCACATATCTCTGTAGTGTGTTGGAAATGCTTTTCGTCAGGCGCAAATTCTCTCGAGCATCACATGGAAGCACTGACTTGATTAATTGACTGACATTAGTGTTTAAAATCCGGATCTCGTTCACACTTTATGCTGAGTGTAGTGTAGTGTGGTGTTGGTGTGGTGTGGTGTATCAGATCTCCACACTGATTTCAGGTTGATGCAGGTAGGCCTATCTTGCTGTCCTTCCGATGCTGGTATTGACATCCTCACCTGTACCTGTGTCGCTTGATGTTAAAACGGTGGTGCCTAGGTAGATAAGTTGGTAGATAGGTGGGTGTGTGTGTGGGTGGGTAGGTGGGTTGGTGTGTGGGTAGGTAGGTAGGTGAAAGATACAACTTGCTTTTTAGATTTCTCTTGTCCATGGTTATTTGTGCTTGTTGTTTATGGTTTTTTGTTTGGGTAACTTCATCACCTGTGTCTTCTCTTTGTTAAGTAGAAGTCTCGTCATCTCTGTCTCCCGTCAGCTTGTTTGTTTTTGCCTATGGACCTTGGAGTTTGTGCGACATGTGGCATTCATCAGCGTCGGAGAAATCCAGATTTACTGGGGTATTTTTATCGGTCAAACACCTTATGCTTCGACTGGAATACCACTGACTAATGGTGAAGAATATTACCCTGAAATATAATCCGCCTTAATCTCTGAATACGTTACTGTATAGTGTTCAATAATGTCAGGCTTCGATATGGATATCCTGAAGTTCTTATGAGGAACCGTGACCAGAGGGATAACCCAGTTGAAACTGAAATGGATGGCTATCTCAGACTTTTGTGGATATTCACGTTATATCGAAAACTGAAAGTAATAGAAAACTGTAGACCACTGAACACTGACTCTGTAGCTGACTGACTAACGCATTTTCCGGAAGTTCAGGAGGTTCGAAGTTCAACTCCTGTCAGGATCGTGCTCGCTCGCTTCTGAGGAGTTCCATACTAGAATGAAATAGTCATCTGGTGCTCACAGTTTGTCTATAGTTCCCTATATGATGTCAGTCTGAGGTAAATACTTGCTTCGAAATAAACAATATGATAACGATGAACGCTTTGGCTAATTGACTGGGTGGATTCATGAGAACAACAATACTGTTAACCAACTGTTGTCGATACATCACAGTGTGCAGATATTTCCTGAGATAAATGAATGTAATGGGGGCATTAAAAGCTTGGGGGAACATATAAAAACCAACCATATACTATTTTGGTACCTTTAAAAAATTCCTGTAACTGTGATAAAATTCAAATAATTACTCATATAGTTAGGGGAAAAATTTTAATCAAGCAAGATGTATGAGTTGATAAGTTTTATAGCTAGTGTTAAATAACATAAATAATCTATTTCTAGTCACTGCCTGTTTTAACAAAGTAAGATTGATGAATGTCTTTTGTGGTAGCTGAAACATGTGACAACACCAATTAAAAACTTAGAATATTTCCATCAGTAACCGAATATCTTTGAGGTTTCATCGGATCAAAATTCTATAGTGTTCATATGCCTTAAATGCACAGATCTTGTGCTCATTCTCTTTGTTAAAATACCAGACTTAGGTAGATTATATATGGTCTACAAAGTAGATGAAGATATTTTGCTATGAAGTGTCACCTGTTTTTCATCTCCATCTTAGCATTGTGTAGTATATCAAAAAATACTACAATTTGATGATGAGTACATTTGACTGTAAACTAAAACAATGTCAGTGTTGAAACCAATACTGTTTGTTTTATAAAACGTATTTCTCAGTCTTTTTATCAAAATAATAGTTTTTAAACACAAAATTTGACTCACTTTATAGTAATTTCATATTTTTTCTTATAAAGGTTAAAATTCATTTCAATCTGCTGCATATAATTCAATGATCAATTCTTTTTTATGATTGAACCACTTGAAAATCACCTCAAATAACTATTCAGTGCTAAAATTTTCAATTTAAAAGTTATGTATCTTTCGATGATATTTTAAAATAATTGGAGCAACATATACATTTTTACTTTCATCTTGCTTTAATTAAATTTCTATGAACTAATCATTCACCTGTATGACCTTAAAATTTGGGAAGCTTTCATGCTTATTTTATGTTAAGTCTCCCAAAAAATTTTAATGAGAATAAAAAGGAATCCATATTTTCTTTTACAATCTGTAGTGAATTAATAAAACTATGCAATATACAGTTAATTTATAGCGATGTTGCTTCATGCATTAATATAGAGGGTGATAATGATGACAGCAGTAATAGAGTGTGCTTATGATTAACAACAGATATTAATGATGTTTGAGGAGTTGATTGTATTCACAGAAGCAGTAATGGCGGTCTTACTATCATTTACAGTATTAAGTATAAAGTAAAGAGAAGCAAAAGGGTTTTAGAAGAAGAATTACTCATCGTGAATTACCTCCAGTTGGAAAACAGTTGAAAACGTGCAAGCAACTGACAGCTCTTTCGTCCTGGTATAGGACTTCTTAGTAATACACACGCATGGCCACACTAGGTTTCGCATTCACAAACTTCTAGTTATACGACAAACCCCGTTAACCATTCAACCAGTGGGTGAATTCGCTATATAGCCACACTACCCACCAAGGACTTCAGCTACAGTATATCGTGAATGGACAGAAAGTGGAGATTGTGGACCATCTAACTCCAACCCAGTGGCTGTATGGTTGATGCACTGGCCATGAAGCCTGAAATTCTTCAGATCGATCCCTCATGGAATCATAGGTTCGTATACCTTAGAAGTCTTACACTGGGACAAAATAGCTGTTAAATTCCCCTAGGTTCTCAGTGGTTCCCCAACCCTGAAGATAATATCAACATACACGTAAAAAGATTTTTTTGAAATCAACATCTTATCTCCCACGACGAGATATTTCTGTTTACCGTTAGTATTTTGTTTGCTTACTTAGTTATTTGTTTCTTTCTCCTCTTGTTTACTTGACAAATTTAGTATGTTTTTGCTCAAATTAAAGATTCTTTATTTACCCGTGTCAGTTAATTTATTATTCCTAGTGAAAGAAAAAAAGAGAAAATAGACATTTTTAATTAATTCGAAAAATGTTCAGGTTGACAGAAATGAAATACAAGGATTTTATTTGATTATTCAGTGACATCTTATCTCAAGGTCAAACAACCTTGAGATGAACAAATAAATGACAAAGGGGTGAAAAGTTATAATGTTTTCTAAAAAGTTTGAAACTATTTTGTGTGTGTTTATGTAAGTATATCTATGGAAGCACTAGCAGTGCATACATGACAGTGAAAGTGAACACATCAACTTAAAGAATTAAACAATGTTCCATTGACTTGAAACAAAACAAAAAGAGATTAGGATATCTTAGAAACTGAATATTAGGGTACAGTCTACAGGATGAAATGTTTCGTCAATTTCCTTGATTATTGTCATTAGTTTTGTTTGAAACGTCGAGGAAACCCATAAATTTGTAGTATGCGTCTTTCAAAGTTGAAGCCACTAACTGAAAACCTAGAAACAAAAATAATAATTTATTTTAGCTAGGGATTTTTCAGCAATTTGTACACTTTTGGTCATAAAAGATGTAGTCGAAAGTGTTAGAGTAGTCCAGAAATTGTTTAGCCTTGAAAAGAAGATAATTAGATCTACTTGTGAGCATGTTCAGCTCCAAAGTAAAATGCATAACATCATAAGTGTATCTGACCAATTAAACAAACAGAAACCCTGACTGACTGACTTCATTCAGTTCTGAGCACTAACAACTTTACAGTTACAAAGTAAATTCGTTCGATTCGGTCAGTCGTGGCCTTAGTTGCTCAGTATTAATGTCTTTGATAACAGAATTAGGTACCACAGGTTAACATCAATGTAGAAACAACACATATGTTCATTTTCGCCAAAAGACCGTGATAATGACTGCCAAAGGAAGTGAAACTTTGATCTATAGCTTCTCGTTCACTGCATTCCAACGTCATAAAGAATTCAACTGCAACCAGTCTCAGTGACCTGAGATAAAAACTGTTACCAAAGTAATCATTTTATCACAAACTACTTAACAGGATTATCCTACACTTCTTAAAATGAGCCTCACTCATTTTCAATAAAGAGTCATGGCTAATAAAATAAAATGCTTAGGGAGCACGATACTTTCTCACTAACGAATATGGACTACTTTAATTAAAATAATCTATTAGGCAATAAATAGACTGATGAAGATAAACTTGCCCAATATTTTACTGACGTGTCAGTCTCGAAATACTACATATTTATGAATGCGTTTTTACTTTCAGTAGTCTCTCAGAGTACTGGCATGCTACGAACAAAGTGGACCCTCTGTATTGGTATACTCTGAACAGTTAGGCTTATTTATTTTTCTCAACAGGAACTTAGGTATATTTTTGTAATTTTGTGGTAAAGATGTATACTGATTAGTGATAGAACTAGGGAAGCACGTTTCGTCCTACTTAAGACTCGTTAGCTGGATGTACTTACCTCGTTCTGGAAGATGTTATTTCAACTAATACTAGAACCCGAGACCGGTAGATTCCAATGCCAGTTGACAATTTCGAAGTAGGATGAATATGTTATCTTCGATTTCACTGCTAGCTACTGCCCATCATCACTGTACAATTCAGACGATAGTCATTATCGAGGCATCAACAAATAAGCCCATGTTCGAATAGAATCTGATAAATTCATCTATTGGTTATTTCAGTTGTTGCTGAGATTGCGTTTGAGGTCCCTGAATGTTAGCACTTAGAAGTTCAGGAAATGATAGTAATGTAGTAACTGCTGAATTCGACAAAAACAACTTGGCGATAGCTACGGATATGGCGTACGAGAGAAATAACACTCCACATATTACGGATACTATCAAATTTTGACGATCATTAAAGTAAAAGTAAAAAGTTGTTGGACTATAAATGTGAAGTTGAAATGCACTGTGATTACTATGATCTGATTATGTGCAATAAAATGTCATACAGTGAAAAGCACAGTATCACTGGGTACCATATCAGATAAATAGTACAATTTGGATTTCGCTTATTATCAGCTAAGTTTCGTTCTTTTTCAATGATTTCTGTTTTTCGACGAAAAGAATCAAGAGGCCAACACTTTAATACGTTTTTGAGGTCAGTTCAGTAAAGTATCTATAGTTCAGTATTATGTGTTAATCTGACTGCATTTGAGTCTTCTTCACCCTAGTTTCACAAAAATTGTCAATTCATATTACTCCAGGAAGCGGAGACCCATCGTTTTACAAGAACAACATTGATTCATCTTATTTCAGAGTCTCCTATTAGCTTCTTATATTCCAAAACAACTTGAGTATCATAATATGTAAAGCCTGCTTACATATTTAAATGAGTTTAATGGAAAATTATCAGTTAAAAGGGAAGAAAATATTTTCGTTGGCTTATTAAAGTCACAGGAAATGACTTGTGATTCATTGTGCATCTACCAGTTCACCTGCTCCTGTGGAGCAAGGTACATCGGCCGTAGCCAGAGAATGCTTTCTACACGTATACGAGAACATGTTCCTGCTTGGTTTTATAAAGGTGAAAGAAAGTCTGTTAGAAGTTCGATTCTAGAACATTTGATTGACTTCCATCACACAACAAATCCAGACGATGACTTTGAAATTATTTATCGAATTCGCCCAAACCTCCCACGTTCTCTTCGTTTTCAACTCCTTAAAACAGCGGAGGCTTTAGCTATTCATGAACTAAGACCTGATCTGTGTGTACAAAAGAAGTATGTGCAGTCACTGTCTTTATCATGGCCATAACATTTCCCCACCCCATTAGCTCCCCCTCCCACTTTGTTAATTTAACCTTTGTATCCTTCCTTTATCACTATTATTGTTATTATAATCGCCTTCACTTCAACTAGTTTCCGGTGTTATTTCACTTAATTGTCTTAATCCTTTTAGAAAACATTGACTTCATCTTGTCCAATTTGTCTAATGCCATTACATAATACTTAATTGATTTACCATTTTCAATAATTTTTTCACCCCCTTCTGAGTTATATACTCTCTATGTACCATTCCATATATTACATAATCTATTTGTTATCATTCGCACTTCAATTGTTATTATAATCATAAATGCCTATGTCATCACCCGCTCTATTATTACTGTCATCACCATATAGTGTTTAGTTTTCCTCACAGGATATAATTTTTTCCAAATACCATATATATACGATTGTACAGCTTGAAAATAAATTCGTTGAAAAGAGTCTCTTCGCTGAATATCTTGTTCTTAATGTTACAATGGGAATTATTAAATTATTCATTGTTTTGTTTAATTGATTTACTATCAATAGACCATAGGTTGAAATTATGCTCTAACTATAGAGTTTCAATCATCCAGATAGTGTCAGTAATTGTGGTTGGTTTCGCACATTGCAAACGTGCACTTGGCTATTCAGTACTTCTCAATCTTTGACAAGAAGTAAGAGATTTAAGTAATAGGAACTGGAAGTTAATCAATTTAGAGGAATATTTGACTTTTAATAGCAGAAACAAAAATTGGACAAAAAGGAAGGATGAATATATTATAGAGGCTGACAAAAGCAGTGCTTATCTATGAAAAGTTTAAAGCTTTACACAAGATGAAAATAATATATGAGTATGATTCAGGCGATAAGATTAACAACACAAAATGCAACGAACGGAACGGTTGCATGAATTATCATTATTGGTCAACTGGTTTTACTTCTACTCCAGTGAATGGTGATATTGAACTTTTGCTTTACCTCAGTACCTGTGACATAAGACACCAAGTTGTTATCTTCAAAGCCACTGAGTTATAACACCCACCTATTATGCAATAACGTTGCTTGTTGTGCATTGTTACTGATATTGACTCACAATGGATCTTCTTTCTAGTTGTGAATTTTTTTCTTCTGCACTGCATATTTTTGTTATAATTTAATGAATTTTCAGGTCGGCTCTTCTGTATTTGCTACTTTTCAATATATCCTCTCCAGTTTCATAATGAAAATGTAATAAATGCCACCTATCTAACTTTGAAGCTTCTTATACAAATAAATAAAATTGTTAGCATTCATTGCCTAAATGATTTTGAATAACGACGATATATATGTCTTTTTAGGTGTTTTTTTTTTCAATTTCCTTTATTATCTTCATCCTCATAAAATACTACGTCATTAAGTAACCCTTCTGACAGCACATTCAAAAATTTGAATAGTTCAAGAACAAAAACATTTGAAGGATGAAATGAATTCATTCTATTTCATGGCCTTTCATCAGCTGCAAACAGCCTACAATTGAAATGAACCAATTAAACACTATAATGTAGTCTATTAGATTCCATACTATGACTGTGAAGTCAAGTACATAAGTCACACTAGCCGATCCAGGTCTGTTAGATTAGCGGAACATAGAAATTTTGATAAATATAGAATGATAGACCTCAATAAGACCAATAATCTAGAAAAATATGTGACTATTGCAGTGCATTCGTTAACACGCAACCCCACAATAGAGGTGAGGGTAAAACCACTGTGCTCAAGTCAGATATGATTGCGTGAATCTTTGCGTTCATAGAATCAACATCCAGCTAACACGTGTAACAGAAATGACGAAACATCTGTATGGAAGATAAAAAAAAGGAATATCTGGAGACAGAACTATAAAAAACGATAGTTGAAAGTGGTATGACTACAATGATATAATTATGAGGAATAATTTATGCTAGAAACATCATCAAGCAAATAATACTACATCACTGTGTGTCATAAATCAAATATCATTTTGACTATCTGAGATATCTGTGGTTTGCAGATTAGTATTGATACTGGGTGATAACTGGAGATGAAGTGAAAATTTGGAACACTGTTAGATTCAAACCAGTGACCAATAGGTTCCCAGCCCGATTATTTACTAACTGAGAAACGGGGTCCAACTGCTGATAAGACTTTTATTTTACTTCGGTCAGAAGCAGGGTTTTGTCCAACTACCATATGAATTCGTAATGTGTTACTACCGCTTCATATTATTCATAGTAGATGCTTAGTCAGGACTTCTCATCCGAATCCAAATCTAACTAAATTAGAGAGAGAGAGAACATCATATAGTTCATAATTTCGACTATATGGCTGAGGTCCAAACTTTCGTTTCACTTTCAATACCAGTCTGCCAAACCACGGCTATCTCAGATAGGAAATTCACTAGATCTTCTAACACTGAAATATAGTGCATTACAGTGTTGTATCAATGAGATTAGTATTGACATAGAGAGCTTAACTTATAGGCTTTGATAAGAACTCAGTACACAAGGCTCGACCCCTCATGTTAATTACTTTAAAGAAAAGAATGTCCCTGGTAATTACTTTCTATATTACTATGAATAAATAAGGCTTCAACGATAAGCGTTATTTGTGTAGAAGAAAAACATTAAATTTTTGTTTACTGAGAAATCTTCATTACTACTATTATTATTAAATCTAAAAAGATAGAATCGTTTCAATCTAAAATTCAACCAATCATAATACTGCTAGGTATATAAACTCACTGATTGCTGATTGGCTGAATATGCAGTTACATACAACAAAAAACCGAGATACCTTAACTTTTATTTCTGAAACTTGTCAGTTTGAATCATTCATTTATGGGATTTTTATCAATTCACTTATGTATGCATGCCATTACCACATAGGAAAGTAAAATTTGAATTGAATTCTTCAGAGGACTATACACTAAAGCTTATATATGTGCATAAAGAATCTATTTTTTCCAGTGAAAGTTCGTGAACTCAGTACTGCTAGAATGTGGTGAGTCTGTGGAAACATTTTGCTTTTAGAAATATTTAGGTTGTAATTTATCACATAAAACTTGAGATTCTTACTATTGGCTATTTGTTGGTGCGTTTTAAAAGTGATTTTACTTCTTCTAAGCTTATCCTTTAAGGTAATATCTATATTTCTACATATTTTTGCTGAAAAAGTCAAAAAACATGCTGAAAGATCTACTTTGGCCAAGAAACGTTCGTATACACATTTTAAAGGAAAACACTGATTGTCTTCAACTTACGATAACATTGTTTTTTACTCAAAAAATCTTAGCATACCGCTTTAATAGGGATAAGGTTATTCTATAATTCTATGCAAAAGCAAAACCTCGATTTTCCATCATCAGTTAATTTGTATCCTAATTCTTGACTTGAATGGCTTTATAAAAGAAAAATGTTTGATCGACTTTTGAAAACCCCGGGTCAAAATCAATCGAAAATTAGTATTGCATTATCAACTGTTTAAAGTAGCACAAAGTATGTTGGAAACTACTTAAATACTGACCAATCTCTGAGAAGACACTAATTGAAGTAGTAAACATCGATTAGATTGGCAGTGAGCTTTACCACAGATCAGTAGATAGTGTTTTGGAAGCCAGTAATCTGAAATTCTGTATTTCGTAGCAGCTATTGTCTTATAGAAGTGGGATATTTTAGGTGGTTTTTCCTACAGAAGCTAATAATTGATGGACTATCTGACTATCTGAAATGTTTTGTACAAGAATGCATTTAAAGATGAAATTGGCTTAGCGTAAAAAGAAAATCTCGTTCTCTTGTCTTCTCACTTTAAACTAGGTTTGTAAAGAGAATATTAGTATTTAATTTCATTCTACTCGATTTTAACTCTAAATAAAGCTCTTAACCACTTTTTATCCTCGTAATAGAATTTTTTCAGATAAGAATAATAGTGTTTGTTACGGATATCACATACAAATGGTTGAATGCGTTTTCTAAACATTTCAATTTAAATAAATGAATTCGAATGAAATTATCATTATTTTTCTCTTGGGTTTCTAAATGGAACATAGGGCTTCAGCAGCACGCCTTCATTGCACTATGTTCTCTGCAGTCTTTTGAACCTGGCGCTACAACTGCCCACAGGCTTTCATTTCTTTCTCATATGATCTCCTCTATGTCACCCTCGGACACCCAACTTGTCGAATGAACTTAACCAGTGTGAAACAGTCAGTGTATAAACAGCTCTACATGGTATTTCTTGACCATAAAAATGATACTGTTTTAGAAGTGTTGGCTTGTTTATCACAGATATGCTAAAATTTGGGTAATAGAAATTATTTAGCCTAAAGCACACCTTAACCTTTTCTCTGCCTTTACTCATTTCTCTTTTACTAAGTGCTTAAAGAGATTGAGCCATGAGATTATGATAAATCGGAAACAGATAGATCCTTTAAAAGACAATCAGAAGACATAATTCTTCTGACTATGTTACTTGCTTTCAACTAGTGGTTCCATCAACAATTTGCTTTCATGCTTAACAAGTTTACTTAAACACCCAACAAGCAGTGGCTTAGTTTGAACAATACTTCTGGTGAAGTCAAAACAGTACTATGATACTGCTAATCCTTACTGAAAAATGTTCCCTATATTGACAAGTAATCAATTACTTATCTGCAAATATATCCAGTAGGATTTATATATGTAACTCATAGGTTGCTTGCTCCAAATCTGTAGTGAATAATCTTTCCCATTTTATTATCGTTACCGCTTCTTTTGACATAAATGCATTTTATCTGCTTACATAGTGATTTCATGGGTCATGAATAATAATACTATCAAATAACGGATTATACCATCCGACAGCACAAAAGAGTAGTGAATAAAGTCTAAAGAAAACTTGGATTGGGTCAAAACTCTAGTGTTCACTTTACAAGCAAGCAGTCAGGTAGTGTACCCATTAAAACAAAAAACTTGACTTCTGGTCATAGTCAAATTTTAATTTAGTCCTTGACAGCGATGCCTCGTTTTCATATGAATGGATGACGTGCAGCTGTTCGTATAATATATTTATCTCATATCTAAAAAAATTTATTCAGTTAAATTAAAATCCAGTTGACTTGGGGCAGGGGGTAATCTATCGATTGACATTAGAGTGTTTAATAAAGTCAAAGTTTGACATACTTACCTGAGTATATGAGGATTTAAATTAAGTGTGTATACATCGAGACGTAGAACGAATCAGATTTTTGACCCAATGGCTAAATGAAATGAGGTTCAAATGAGTTATAGTGCCTATAACATGTTTATAACAGTCAAATGTTTGCTTAACAAAAAATGAGGTTGATTTGTAGGTGAATAAGCCAAAGAATGCTTCACATAAATTACATATATCTTAACTCTTCAGAATGCCACTAGTATATGAGGAAATTGTTGGCATACAAATGAACTTCTGTTAAAAATATTATGCTCATAGAATAACTGAATTGGTTAGGATAAGAACAATGCTCAACCTCTCGGAATTTGGCTTGAAACTGACAGATTGTAATGAAAGACATGAATAACATGAACAAGGAAAAAAGTGGTAATTGAATGTTAAACTGCTAACTTCTGATATAATTTACATTTGAGGATTACCGTCCCCTGAATGACCGCCACTCTCCATCTGAGGTGGACAATTACAACATTTGATTATTATCGACTATTTTTTAGATTTTATGATGCTACTTTTCCATACTCATTGAAACCAAACCAAACATATAACATTCAGCTGAAAAGTTGGATCACTCAATATCGCTCATACAGTGAATAGCAAGGTTGATTAATCTTGATCCCTGAATAAGTTGCCAAAGTTAGCAAGAGTGAAATTCGCTGACTCCTACTTTGCTCCGACCTCAAGTCTCATTCACTAACACCAAAAAAATACTTCCTTCTTCTTCGTATGCTTATAACAGTAATAAGTAACACCCGTTGCACGAGTGGTGGCTATCGCAGGTCACTGGCATAGTGGACAACACTAGCATTGGAACCGATGGGTGAGGGGCTAGGGTCCAGATAGGAACAGCATCACCTAGTGGGCTGAAGAAGAATTCGGCTGACGAGTGTGACAAATGATGAAACGCGATTTCTGCATCTCTCTGCTAGCCACAATCAAATAGATTATCATAAAAATACTTTCTTTTCATTTGGATTGAAAGTTATAACCTCCATTTGTCATATAATTCCAATTATTTAACGCTCTCATATCTGAAAACCGAATCATTCAGATGTTATCTAATTAGTGTGCATCAGTGTCGGTCATTACTGTGAATTCGCTTAATTTCAACCTAAATGACAATGAGGAGAGAATGATAAATTCTTGCTGTATGGTTAAAAATAGAAATTATGAATAAACGTAACTTCAACTTTGTGTGACATTTATACCACTCCCTCCCAATCTTCCTCTCGTCTATGCATACATCATCTTTCTCATGCAAATGTTTATCCAACCAACCATCCATCTACTTATCAACTTATCTACCCTTCTAATCAGATGACAATGTTCTACGCAGGAATCTGTCACAAAGATCATTGGTAGATCTCTTTTACTACTAAACGTTTTGTCTGATTGTATTTCAACAACTACAATTGTAGTGACGATTATAAATGTTAAACCTCTATAAATATGTATTTGTATGCAACCATTGGTTTATGTATCCATTTGTGTGTATATATAGGAAAAACGTTAAACAAGTGGAATGCAAGCAGAGAATTTGTTTATGTATTGTATGCTTCATACTTTCTGATACAGAGTTTTACTTACTGATGAGGTAACTTATATCACAGATTGGTGTAGAATAGAAAGTTAAAGAAAACTGAGTCTGAACATCAAGGAGGAGTTCTGTTAGCTTGTCACATTCATGAATTGCTTCACTCCATTAATTCTCAAACCTAGAATTCTCACTCTAATCTAAATCTCTCTGATTGAGAAAGGAAGGAGGTGGACTGTTGGATCACAGTTACTCTAAATTACTCACTAGCTAGTAGTAAGATATGCATATAACTTCATACTATTCAATAGTATTCATGTTGTGAGACAAGCTGATCAATACAGTGACACAGAACCTCATGCAAACTTATCACAGCCAGAGTATTTGATTTTTGTAACTATTAAAACACAGATAATTTGGAAGAGTGGAGGAAATATGAGAATAACCAGGAAGAATATGACAGGTCAAAACGTATTTTTAGAAAAACTAGAAATTTAAATATCCCAAGAAAGGTAGAAGTTAACTTCATGCATACGTCAGCGATTCGGAACTGTGATACTCTCGGTTCTTAACTGTAGATAAATAAAACTACGTTAGCCTCAGACACGAACAAAATCGAGTGGGAATTATTGATTAATTTGATAAGTTAACCACACCTTTTCGTCAGTCCGTATTTGGTTTTGCGCAACACAGTTCTGATCGAAATAAAGCTATACGCTGGCTGTGACGAGTAATATATTCCTCAAATACTACGCCTTATAGGTAATATACGACAATCAATCAACTTAAGACTTGCTTACAAAACTGTGTACCCAGCTCATGTTTACCACCTGGAGTAGTTTCATAATTCGAGACTTGTATTTATGAAACATTTATTACGAGCACTTTCAAAACCTATATATATACAACAAGATTTAGGAATTGTTTCTTAAGCATATACAGGAACTGACACATTCAGCTACTTTGTGCACATGCTCGTAGCAGGCAATGCGCCATACATATTGTTTGATGGCTAGTGATACTACGTGGTTGCCCGAATCTTGGTATATGAAGAGGGGCTGGGACCCGTTGCCCAATGGTTTATTTTCATCTGGATATACCCCTAAGACGTATCTCCTCTTTCATGTTAGGGTATTCAAATGTTTTCTCAGTCTTCTATATTCATTCTGAGGTTTAGTCTGATATTACTAAAACGATTATGACCAGTGTATATGATCATCAAAGTTAAAATGTGAAGAGATTTGTTTAACGATAACATGAAATGCAATACCTTTAAGTCTACGCAAATGAAGTCTCTCTTGTTGTGACTGAATCGATTATTTGATGAGGTAGATATCAGTGTTGTAGAATGCTGGGTGAGAGCTGTTGTAATGGGAATTTATGCGTCAATAATTACAATTACTCGATAACTGTGCCTCATCTAAAAGGAGTCATGACAGTCAATAGGGACTTGTCTAGCCTTTGTAAGACAGAACTGTGCTACCCTCTACCAAAATATATTTGGAATAAATTGTAACCAGATAAGTGGATCCATACTCAACAACTAGTCATTGACCTCAGGTGAGAAAAATCACACCTAAAGGAATATCCCTCTTGAACCTGTTTACAGTGAAATATTTTGTAACATCTGTAAAGTAGTTCTCATGTTTAACAAATTTTATTTTAACTCATCGTATCTGAAAATTTTTTTGTATTTCAGAGAACTGTGGTATGCAGACACTTAGTATTTTGATACTTTTTTATGTGATAGTTAATCCAACTAGTTTTATTGTGGATTTGATTACCACAGTCTTTATTGATTAAAGCAGAACACATGAATTTTGACTGTAGCTGTATGTAGCCCATGGGATCTAACAGACATAAGTTCGAGCAACGTGACGAATTATGTCTATTGGTCCAGCACCATACACAAAACAATTACTTCTATAATATTCCCCCAAGTTATAAACTTTGATGAGTGCCAAAAGTGAGTACAAGAGATTATTTATCATTACAAGGAGTAGTTGAGATGCAGGAAATCATTGCAAGATTTGTATATACACGTAGTTTTTTTCAGTACTGATGTGTCAAATCAGTGCTCCAATCACAATTTTAGAGACAGAGAAATATAACAGTCTGGTTGCTACCTTATTGCCTATATCCCAGTAAAATGTCAGTAGCTCAGTGCTTTATTGCAAATAGTTTTATTTATACCCATAAAACCTGACATCTCTGAACTAAAAATATTCAGTAGATCCATATATCTGATCAGAGTACTATCGTAGAACTATTAGCACTGTATGGTAACACTTCGAAATGTTATTCTGAAACCCTGTGGGACATTTTAATTCATCACACAGACAGACATTTGATGAAGTACATTAAACTGTTTCACTGGGATTCAAATGTTCAAGCTTTTGCTAACTCTGCAGGTGTTACGGGAAGTTAGAAAGATGATTAGTTTCAAACACGCTGGCATTGAATGATGAGCTGTTGCTTGAAGCAAAATCTGTTGCTGGATCAAAGCCCTTCAAAGCAGCTCAGTAGACGTAATTAGGCAATTCAGAAGATCAATATGAATGAAAATGGAATAAAAAAATTAATTGTTATGCCATTATTCTCATTTTGTCTTTGACTACAAACAAGTAAACCAAAGGTAATATAGCCTCTCCGAATAAAGTGCTTCCAAATCAATTTATTATTATTGTTATCTGTCGTTTGGGTTTCTAGGGGAATGTACGGCTTCAGTAACGCGTCACCATTTTATTCTATTCTCTCCAGTCATTCGAACCTGGCTCCACAATGGCCCAAAAGTTTTCATTTCTTCCTCACACCATGTCCTCCATGTCACCCTCGAATGCCCAGCTCGTTGATTCTTATTCGGATTCCATTCGACGGCTAGGCCTGGCCTGACGCATGATGTCCCCAAACAGTCTTCTAAGTGTATATCCAGTCTATTCCATCTCCACTTTCTTTTGCATACTTGATGAGCGTTGGGTTCTTGGTTGTTTTGTTGCCAGGCCAGAGTTCCTCCTTTCTTATTCTTTCTGGCCATCTGATCTGATCTTCAGTATCGAGTGAGCATAGGGGGCAGCTGTTGGTGTATGTTTGCAGCTTGATAGAAATGATTTTCGTAACGCGCAAAGTCTCTTAACCATTACATGGAAGCACTGACTTAATTGACTGACATCAATGTTTAAAATCCGGATCTCGTTCACGCTTTATGCTGAGTGGAGTGGAGTGCAGTGTTGCAGATCTCCACACTGATTTCAGGTTGATGTAGGAAGTCCTGTCTTGCTGTCTTTCCGATGCTTGCATTGACAACTTCATGTGTGCCTGTACCGCCAGTAGTTGAAACGATGCTGCCTTGTTAGGTAGGCAGGGAGAGAGACAGGTTACTTTAGACTTCTTGCGTTCATGGGGATTGGTGCATCTAGTTGCCTTTGTTGTTGTTGCTGCTTGAGTATCTTCATCACCTGTGTCTTCTCTACGTACACCTAGAGGAAGTACCGTCTTCGCGGCCTTGCCTCCTCTGTCGCTCATTGGTTTTTGGCTGTACACCTTCGAGTCTGTGTGACATTAGACATGAATCGTCATAGACAAAATCCAAATTTACTTCTGGGGTCTTTTCATCGATTCAGCCAGGGTATGTCCATCTTCTCACAGCTCCTCACGGTTTCTTGCATGATCCACTCCAGTCCACTTCAGTTCAGTCCAGTCCAGTCGACCACAATCAACAAGATCATCGGTGATAGTAGGCGAAAACCTCATCACACTCCTGTCACCACTTCGAAGACATCACTAAACTTCCATTGCAAATCACTCGGCATGTGACATCTTCATATAGCTGTTGAATGAGGTTGATAAAGGCTTGTGGCACTAATACCGTAGTGTGGAAGCAGCTGCCTGCAGAATTACTTCTCAGTCGACGCCTCGATCGAAGGCTTTTTCAAAGTGTTTCAAGTTGAGGTGAAGATCCAGTTGACTACCATTCTATACTCTATTCTATGATGTTGCGTAGCGTAGCGTTGCAATTTGATCCGCACATGATTTGTTCTTCCTGAACCAGTCAGCCAGTCAGTCAGTCAGTCAGTCAGTCAGCCAGCCTGTTCCGGTCGTAATTTTGAATCCAGAGGACATTCCAGTCTCTCCAGGACGACACGGATTATTACTTCGCTTGCTTTGTTTGGACAGGGTCAGCAGCATGATTCCATGCCAGTTCTTGCGAAGACATAGGTCTCCCTTCTTTGGGAGAATGACAAGGTCACCCTTCTTCCAATCAATGGGCAGGTAGCTTTCCTTCCTTCCTTCCTCCCTTCGTAACTTCCCACAATAGTGGTGTGAGCACATCGGCGTTTGTCTGTGAGTGTGTTTTCAGTGCTTCTGGTGGAATTCCATCTGGTCCTGCTGCTTTCTCGGCTGTCAGCAAGTTTATGGCGTTCAGGACTTCACTTGTGCTTTTGTCGGAGTGCTTGTGTTCAGTGTTAGTTCTATAGGTGAACTGTTGGTTGTATTTGTGGACGAGTTGCAGGTGTTGTTGGTGTTGGTGTTTGTGTTGGTGTTGGTGGTGGCGGTGACGGTGACGGTCGACTGAAGAGTTTTTTGAAGTGGTTAGAACATCGTTTGGTTTCGTTTGTTCCTCCTATTTGGCAGTAACGAGGTTTCCTTCACTATCTCTCATTGGTTTCATCTGCGTTGATCTATCCCCTCTCAGATAGTAACCTGGTTATTTGATGTGGTGTTGTCAGATCTCTCCTACCAACATGCAGCCAGTTCTGCTTCACTTGTGAGTGTGTCGTAGAAGTGTTAGTTGTCTTTGCGTGCACTCCTCTCCACTTCTTTGTCCAGTGTAGTGTCTTTTATAGGTTGTATTCACTTCCTCTATTCATTCGTTTGTTCATCCCTACACTGCACTTGTTCATCTGCTGCTTCACAATCTTCCTCTTCCTCTCCTATCAGCTTCCATGTTTCCAAAGAGATCAGTCGCTTGTCTCACCTCTACTTCCTTCCTAACACGGTTATACAGGTTTCCTCACACATCTTTTTTAAAGATTTCCAGTCTTCATGCACACAGATTTCCTCGGGGATGTTGCTCAGTATCTCCCATTTTGTCCTGACTGCTGACTGACGTGAAGACGCCCTTCGTAGTCTCGTCCTTCACTAGCTGTTCTCAGTGTTCTACTTTAACTGTGGTCGTCTATCACCAACTACTTCGAGGGCATTCAACTTGATTTTGAAGGTGGGTTTCTCGCACTACATAGTGAGTGGTGTGAACCTAGATCTGCTCAACACCCTCATTTATCTGATCTTGTGTCCAGTAGACTGTCTGCATCAACCCCCTTTTCTTCACGTTGAGATGAAGTCGATCTGGTTTTAGTGCAGTGTTTCCTGGTGTGTGGTGAAGTCGAATGCATGTGGCTTTGTGAATATGCTTGTGTTTGTACACATTGCCTCAAATCAGGAAATCGTTGAATGGGCAGAATTCTTCAAACAGTTCTCCATTCTCATTCATCATTTCACCGAGTGCTTCTCTACACATGATGAGTTTTCTGCCTATGTTTTCCGCTTCCAGTTTGGCAGTTATATCCCCTTCCTCGTCAGAATTTTGATGTCGCCATCTGTGGTGGGTTCTTGTCCATTGATGATATGCAGCTGTCTGTAGAATTCCTTCTTCTTCTCTTCATCTGCATTGTTTGTATGTGCGTAGCGTATCATTGTATGATTGTGACTTTCTTACTTTTGTAGCTGAACCTTGCTGTCGTTATTGTGCAGGATGAGATTGTTTTTCACTAGATGAGAGCTTTTGTTGCTGTTGGGGACATCATGATAGTCACAGATTCGGGAACATACCTGCTACACCTTCTCATCTCTTAGCAATCTGGGCAGCCTTGCTGTGTTCAAACGTTGTACGGCATTCCATTTCCTCACGTTTACTTTCGCTTTCATCGAGAGAAGTCACATCGGCCAATTAATTCCTAGTGGCTTTCACGAACTGGCGTCGTTTTGTCTCTCCGATTCCAGTGAGGAATAAGTTTGTTCTTATTTTATATATTTTTTGTGCTTTAAAGTATGTTTAGCAAAGTGATTGGTTTTACGAGGTGGGGTTGGTAGCCCTATGCCCCACCTTTCCTCTTTATCCCTGCTTAGGATCGCCTTGTAACTAGCGAACTTGTTAGCTAGGCCAGGTTGCTCACACATGTGAGATCATTTTAATTTTTCTTCTCCCCTTATTCTTTTTATACAATGCTGACTAAGCATTCTTTAAAGTAAATTCCGCACTACTCGTTGCATACCTGAAATGTTTTTCGGTCAATTAATGTTAATTAATTCTACTCACTGCAATATCCTTATATCACAAGGTTTTTTGTTAATTATTGCTTCAGACAATCAATCTTGATAGTTTGCCAAGATGTCAATGTTGGCTGTTAGTTGTATGGCAGTTGACTTTCTCGAGAGCAGTTTCTAATATTTATTCGTTAAGTGTTATTGCTTGTATTACATCGTTGTTGATTGGACCTGTATTCCACTGCTAGCCACTGCCAATCATTACTAAACATTTATTCGTTAGTTGGAATTTTTTTGCGGTGAAAATACACTATAATCTCTTTTTGGAACCATCGTTACCTAATATTATAGACTGTTTGTGTGTACTTATAAGCCATCTTTTTGTATCAAGTTAACAAATAACATCTAATAATGATACTCCTTTTTTAATCTGAGAGCAATGTACTAAACAGAGTTTCGTGGATATTTTCAAACTGAAGTTGCAACGCAGATAGCAATCAGATGAAGTGGCGTTCTCGCAATATGGTTAAAAAATTATCAGACATCGTCAGAGTCCCTTCAGATAATGAAAAAAATTAATACGAGACAATTCAATGAGAGAAAATTTGTATTTGAGGCTTGTGGGGATTTATGGATTTTTCAAGTTGGTATTTATCATCGTCTGACACCTCTAAATCCCCGCAAAACCTAAATTCAAATGAATTAGTACTCATTGGTGACTAGCTTCTAGAGGTGATTCCTGAAGTTCCAATGAGCAGTCGTGACCAATGGGGCAAACCTGGTGGCCGTGAGGACAAGTAGTAAAAGATAACATTGAGTAGCAGTTGCGCTATGTTGTGAACTAATAGAAGTTGGCACTGTGGACCACTGGATTCCAACTCAGTGGCTCAATAGTAGCTTGCTAGCCACGGAACTTGAAGGCCCTGGATTCAATCCCTGAGCGTGTAGGGTCATGGGTGTGCACTGGTGAGGAGTCCCACATTAGGGCGAAACAGCTTTCCAGTGCTCCCATGTTTCCAATGTTCCTCTAACTGATGTAAGTCCATGATGAATACTAACTTGGAAACTTTTTCTCTCCGGTGAGTCATTTTCAAAAGCTCCACGTGGTAATCATAGTTACTAAAGAATATTTATCAACCTGTAGCTGATGGGTCAGTAGAAAGTTTTCAAAAACGGTCAATAAAGTCATAGAGTGTCAACGGCTAAAAGATCTAACCGGTCATAGTAAATAAACCAAGAAATGAATAAACTGTCTCAGAGAGATTACGGGCTTGGAAAAATTAGAGACTGTAGGTATTGTTTTTGAGCACAGAGACCAGGCTTAGAAAGCTGGAATGAGAAAGCCGATGCTGTATTGACTTGGCTAATATTATTACTTCAAAATGTTGGACTTCACTTTATAGGTGGTTTTGAAAGATAGACCTTATATGGCACAGTAACCAGAGATAACCAAATGCGCGAAAATGTAGCTGTTGACTGCTATACACTATCTTCTAAACAGCTATGCAGGATAAGGTTCAAAAAAGTGGGTGAATTGAGGAACAAATATGGAGGTGGCCAAAAGCTGTAGTTTATCCTTTACATACCCTCGAATGAATTGTTGACAGTAAATTCGCCGAACATTTTCCACCTTTAACACGGTTTTGAGTCCTTCGAAAAAATGGAGACAAAATCAAAACCCAATTAGCAACTTTGTACACGCCCGTACGGTACGTGATAAGCTACACTTATTGTCTGACGCCTAATAATACTGCTTGGCGGCTCGAACCTCTCTAGGTGGAACATGATTCCAAACCCGTGATGCACCAGTCTGAAATCAGTTGCCAAGAATAATGAGCCAACTCTCCAGCTTCAAAAACTGCTTTTCGACTACAGGAATGTTGAAAATGTTCAAGCAGACTGGAGGTTAAGGAGATTATCGAGAAAATGAAAGTATAAGAAAGGAAAAGGCTAAATCTGACAGCTAAAATACTGAACTTTCTAAATGATGATCTTACCGATAAGAGTAAAGACTTCAGGTTGCTTACAAAACAGGTTTTAGTCGAAAATTTTTTTAAGAAAAACCATCACTGCAAGTAAGAGTATCTAACCAAGAACAAAATGCTATTTGAAATGGTGACATGTAATGATAAAACACTGTGTGATACTAATATATAATTTATTTGTATAGAAGCAAATGCTTTTAATCACTTGTGAATTTGACAAGCATTTCCTTGTAGGTTGTAAGCAACTGACAACATAGCTTTTAAACTTATTGAAGCCGATCCCAGTTTTGTGTAACTTCCCTGCTTTAAAGACCTCTTGATAGTTTTGTCTGGAGAACTATCTGTCATTATCAACTCGGCTGAAATAAGTTTATGGAATGAGAGTTCGCCTTTCTGATTATATCTGACTCACATGACATTCAGTAGTGCCTAAAGATTTTAAATAGACAAACTATACAGTGTTAGCTAAACCATCCTATTTTAACTGAATGCACAAAGGTTTACAGAAAAGCTGAAAATGACAACAAGATTCAAAAGGAATGCAATAAATTCACGGCAGGTTTTCATGTGTGCCCTTATAAAAGCTTTTATAAATAGGATTTGAAGGATCTGAAATCCTTTACCTGTGAATAAATAGTTCGTGGGCTCAAACAATATGCAAACTACACTCTCCACACATTCAGTTAACCTAAAATACTGCAAGAACTAACTCATTCTTTTTTTAAGTTCACTGATTTCACCAACAAAATCGAATACAAGCACATTTTTCAGTTAAAACGTTCATGATATATTAAGGTGTTATAAGTTGTAAAAAACATCATGATCTGACTTGATTATTGTGACATTTCTGAAAGCAAACTTAAAATTACTGGCTGGAAAAGCATTGCATAGCGTTTAATTCGTTGTAGAGCAAACAATTCTTATCCCCAAATCAATTCGTAATCATAATCCGACCAAGATTACACAACAACTTAACTTTAACGAATTACCACAGATAGGAAAGAAGCACCGTATTTAAGCAAACTCTTTATATGTCACTGTTTTATGTGAATTCTTACTCTCCCATTGATATGTTAAACAATATATTTTCTGAAGAGGTTTAGATAAACTGAAATAAGTTTTAACACTTAGAATAAAATAATTGATTATTAGTAAGATATAGAATTTGGATCAACTGACCTTGAGCACATTTATGTGTGACTCTTTGCAGTAGTTAAAGGGACTTGAGCAATGCAAAACCAAAGACATTTTCTGGATAAAAATGAGCTCATTTTATTTCATGGCATTTCATCAGCTGCAAATAGCCTACAACTGAAATGAAGCATTAGTGGTAGTAATGGCTTGACATACTATAAATCATATCTTGAACGATACATTCCAATTCTCGGAAGAAATGCGTTGATTAGATACCTCAGAAAAATTCGTGGTATCATTTGATGTTTCCTCATCGTTCACGAGAGTACCAGTGAATAAAACAACAGACATAATCTGTCAATAGTCTGATCCACTACCATTGTCGAAAACAGAAATCAAACAATCGCTGCTCCTCTGTACAAAAGGTGTTCAGTTCCAGTTTAATAATCAGCTGTACTGGTGAACTGATGGAGTGGCTATGGGTTCACCACTAGGACCTATCCTAGATGATATATTCATGGTTCATCTCGAGCGAACAAGTCTACACTCTGCGGTAAAAGAAACTATGTATTACTTTAGGTATGTCGATGATGCTTTCATTGTTTGTGACCATATAAATCATGCGTCAAAGTTGTTCGACATGCTCATCTAAATACTAATTTTACAATGGAATATTAAAATGAAGACCAATTGAATTTGTTGGATCTAAGTGTGAGACGAAGACGTGATGGTATACTTGAGAAAGCTATTCATAGAAAGGACATGTGGATTAATCAGTACCTTAACTACAATAGTTTCTATCCTATCAGTTATAAGCGTGATTTAATCAGGACGCTATTCACTGGAATAAAAATGCTGTGCTGTAGAGAAAAACAAGAGGAAGAATTCTGGATAATTGAGAAGGCTCTTACAGAGAGTGGATATCTGGAGAAATTCATCATGAAGCATGGAAAATAATTGAATAAGAGATCAAAACACACAACTGTTGAGAAGAATCCTGTTTTCTTTTGCCTGGCATTCAAAGGTGATGAGACATTTTGAAGAATAGACAGAAGAATGAAAGCTGAACTGAGAAGGAGCTTCGCTGCTGCCAGACTGAATTCATTTTACAATATATTATGCTCAATAACACAGTCGAAAGTAGACAAATACCCATCTCACTTCACCTCCAATTGAGTATACCAATTCACGTGTGGTTGTGAGAGCAAGCACGTAGAACGGACGGATAGAAGGGCGTCTAGTAGATTTTATGAGTATATTCCAAGAGACTTGTGTTTAAATCTCCAGTCATCTGATGGAAACAAGACACTAAATAGATGTTTCTCAGTCCTTCAGGATAATAAACAAACAAAAACATGAGGAAGTTCTCTCTATCAAACATTTTCAACCTAACCCACATACTGAGAAAGAGACTGTAATTAACCTTTCTTCACCTTGGTACGTGTATGTAGTTTTTTGCATGTGTATGTATATGGTCTTCCATTTTCTTTCGACTGCATGAACTTTTCACAACTTACTTAACTATCATTACTCACTTAACGATTTTCCAGTTTTTTATGCAATTACGTAACCTATTCGCTCTTAGACAGTCACTTCTTTCACACTGATTTTCGTTTGCTATCCCCCCCACTCCATAGCTCCTGAATTTTCTATCTCATAGAATATAAATTGCTAATGATTTTGACTAAGATTCGGATCTATTATTCCATTAGTTCCTTGACTTACTACCTTATTGTTAATCCTGGATTTCACATCTCAATTTATTTCTTCATATTTAAAGTATGTCCTTCCATTATTACTACTAATAATTCATTTCACTTGTGGGCTGTTTGCAGCTGATGAAAGGCCACAAACTAAAGTGGGCTCATTTTGTCCTCCAAATGCCTTTCCTTTTGCACTGTTCACATTTATCAAGAGAACTTAGTGTATAACAGTTAAAGAGATTCAATAAGCCACCGCCATAATACTTTCAAAAGAACTCAAGTTGTTACTCATCATAGACTGACATCAGTTGGAGGAATAGAGGAAACCTGGGAGCACTGGACAGCTGTTTCGTCCTAGTATGGGACTCCTCAGCAGTGTGCACCTACGACCCTCACAGAGATCGAGCCCACGACCTTCAGGTTCCGTGGCCATTCGTGACCAGCGCGGCAAAGCCTGATGGTCGTGAGGACAGTTACTCAACGATGACATTGGGTGGCAGTTGCGTCATATAGTGAGATAACATAAGTTGGAAATATGGACCATTGGATTCTGACCCCTGGCTCAATGGTAAAGCTCTGGCCATGGAATCTGACGGTCACGGGTTCGATCCCTGCTGGTGGGGTCGTGGGTGCGCACTGTTGGGGAGTCTTATACTAAGACAAAACAGCTGTCCAGTGCTCCCAGGTTTCCTTTGTTCCTCCAACTGATGTCAGTCTACGATGAATAATAACTTGAAATATTTCCAAATCTCCACAACTCCCTCAAAATTTAAAAAGATCTATTTTACATACAGCTGTTTTCTACCATATAAAGATGACCGAGGAGATTTTTCCCCACAAATATGCCTAGTTTTTCCACCTCACATCAAATATTTCAGCTATTCAAGTGTAGGAAAATGGTTGCTTTTATTTCCTGGCAGCACAAGACACTTGGATCATAAATTTTATCAATGAAGAGATGAGTATATTGAGTAGACGTTTCTCTTGAACTAACAGAAAAAAGTTGTAAAAGCATAAGAGAATCGTTTCGATTACCTCTTCTTAGGAAAAACAAATTGTTTAGTAAATAGGTTCTACTCAGTAATCGTATTCTGGAATATCTGTAATCACAAAACCTGCTAAGATTACAGAGTAATCCATTAAGCTTATTAGAATACGAATTAAGGTAGTCCTTTCAATATGAAACTAGGAAACCTTTTTAATATGAAAATAAATTCACACTAATATAAGATTTGAAAAGAGTTGAAACTTCCAAGCAAGATTACAGAAGTGAAGACAAATAAAGGCAGTTTCAAAGCTTAAATGTCAGTAATTTGAATAAACTGAACAATTTTTGTACGTGTGTGAAGCTCTAGACCTTCAGCTTGATTAGATAAGGCTTCAGCAGAACGAAGTAGATGAACAAGTGCCGCCTTTGTAAGTTAGCATTCACTGTGTAAATATCTTTGAAAGAAAAAACTCTAGAAATTAACTTTATCGACAAGAATCCTGGCATCTCGGTAGCTGAACCCAATAATCTAGCCTGATCAAAGCTGCTAGGTTGTAATAAGATAGGGAATCTAGAAAAAAGCTTGTCCATAGCTATGCATGCAGTTACGTAACCGACTAATAAGATAGGATAAAGTTAGAACGCCTAAGAATAACAGTGACGCAAAGGGTGATCTTGATAACTGAATCCTTGCTTATCAAATCAACACCCAGTGAAGGCAACAGGAATATCTCAGCATATCTTTCAAAAATATCAAAATTCACTTATAAATCAGAGAATATGGACACTAATCTGTGTTTAAAATGTAATCCAGTAATTAAGTGTCACGCTGTGTCAGTAAAAATGAGATTCCCTTTTTATGCAACGATTTTTGACCTTTGATCTGAAATTACTTCAGCATGTTCTATACTTTCTGCTACACATTCACTAATATGTGGCTAAGAGAATAAGCTTGACAGGAAAGTCCTTCTTCGCTGTCATTTTTTTTCCTCTTTTGACGTAACCTTCGTCTTTATATTAGATCGTTTCACACACTTTTGTCTAACTCAATATCACTTTGTTATCCCTTGTTTTAGTCCTCTTCTGTGAAATGTGACAGATTGAACTGATTCACTTCTTTGTCAAGTCCTGATTTGATCTATTAACCCGTTTTGACAAGTGTAATCCTCGTGGATCTGCTTTCACTTTTCCGAAACCATCCATCACAATGTAGTTACATGTTTTGAAAGAATTGGTGTCAAAATGTAAATACTAGGTTGCTGTTGGATCTTAGCAGCCGAAGTCGTCGTTTGCGCCATTTTTTAGTAATCAGTGAAGTTTGTCATTGTGCTGAGAGACATAACAGCAGTTAGGGATCATCGATTTGAAACGCTGACCATAGATATGGGTAAAGCCACTTGAATGACAGAGGAGGTTTTCAAGTTGTAAGCTCATATGAAGTTAGTTAACAGTTCAGGAGGATAATTTTGATGGTATTATGTCCTCTAAGCTGGATGGTTTATTCCTAAGCTTTCACTGTAAGTATAGACAACATCACCAGCAAAAAGCTCAGAAAGTTGTGAGACAGGGTTTTCGCCATAAGTGGCTTTGTAGCTCGTTCTGATAGCCCTGTGAATGATGATTGTTTCTATCAAAGTCTTGTCCTGTTGACGTGAACTATCACCTTCTTGATGTCTGTTATTGATTGATAGGTTGGGTCAGTATCAGTATAGCTGTTGATTGCTGACTGACCTGAATACCAGGCTTGTAACAATCCTCTGTCATTCTTCGTATTTCTTTCCAAACTGAATCTTTATCCGGTTACTGTTATTGACTTGCCTAAATGTTCGATTCTTGGATTTTTAATGGGGAATCGTGACAGGCGAGGAAAACCAAGTCTAATGTGAGGGCAGGTACGCAGCGATGATATTGGGTGAAAGTCGTAGTGTATTGCCTATTGACGGAAATAGAAAAATGTTGACCAATGGATCCCAACTCAGGGGCTCAGTGTTAACGCTTGCTGCGGGACCTGACGGTAGTTGGCGCGGACTGCTGACGAGTCTCATAGTTGGGTGAAACACCTGTTTAATACTCCCAGGCTTTCTATAATAACTGTCTATGGTAAATACCAACCTGAAATCAGTAAGATTTCCCCCATCCTGCAAAATGAATTTAAAGGGAATAGTTGGTATATATATTTAGATGAGAGTGATTGATTCCAAGTCATACCACCTGCTTTTTCGAGATGTTGATTCGTTATATCAACATAGTCACAACCACATAGCATTCATATCCCTATATAGATAAGACCAAGAGTCGAAGACTCCATACATTTTTGCTATGATAAATTAAGCAGGAGAATTTTATAGTAATTATTTCAGTAAGTTATGTCTCAACCATGTCATAGATACACTACCCCTTTGAATTACAATTATTATTATGGATTGTGTTCCATGTTTGATCAAATTTTTAGACAAACAGTTGAAATCATCCATCAAAAATATATAAAAGAATACATACTAGAAAAATATCTTCAGTGTGATAGACATTTTCCCCTTCATAGATGTTGGTTTACATTACAAAAACACCAACAGTACAACCTGATAAAAACGTCATTTTCAATTTAGCGAAATTTTTTGATATATATATATATATATATATATATATATATATATATGTACCGAGTATATGCCAGGAGGTGTTGACGTGTTAATTCCTGGTGGGTAGATATCTTGTTAACTAAGAATTAGGAAACATTGAAAGCAAAAATAATTGCACGATTCATCTACTACTGTTAGACATTCTCTCCCTGATTTCATCTACAGTTAGGTATATTGTATCAGAATTGTTACAAGAGAGACTTGAGATTTCTGCACGTGTTTTTCAATACTTTTCTATTTCAGAAGACTAAAACTGTTCAATAAACAACTTTTATCATTGGAGAAATTCTCTGAATGTAACGAACAACTAGATCATAGAATGAAGAACAAATTTCTTGCCTTGTTTATTGACTTCCATAAACTTTATGATATAATTTATGTGATGGTGGGCTTTATTCCAATCCAGGACGTACTTCTTGACCCAGTTAGAACTCATCACCTGGATGTACCTGCAACCGACTAAGTAATCGTATACCCATTAAAAAAGGGGAGCCCAACACCCATCATCTTACACACCAAAGACTTATCTATTAGATTACTCAGTCACAAGAGCCTTGCGGCTACTTACTGATGGATTTGATTTCGTCTTTTCACATTCCATCAGAGTGATCGATTTTTCCTGATATATAGGCTCCTGTGCGGATGCCTTGATAATGCCTAAAGATTCATTATGGTATAATCGACACAAAAATAACTATTATTCATGAACTCATAAACCTTCATTTTTATAAAATATCAATAAATTTTGCACTATTCACCAGATTATGAAAATGACTAAAACAGTTGGTATTCGTGCTTCCCGTCTACTAGTTATTTGCTTTAGATACTGCTCTATTGCTACGTTAGCTAATGTATTCACATCAATCTGTAGATTCAGGAAGATTTGACCAACCATCAGTGAGTGAATGAAATTTTTCCAAAACACACAGTGATTACTGAAGGATAGTTTTAGTTTGATGGAGTAAATAAATGTCAAAAAAGTTTGATTTTACAACCATTAGAGTGATATAGTTGCTAGTTTCAAATCCACTGCAACCAACCTTCCCTGAAAATCTGATCATTTATTACAAATAAATAACTATGTCTTCTAAGCTAGTATTTCGTATATTATTCTTATTATTCCTAAAGTTTCATATTCACCCCATGGTAACTCTCCTCAAGTCTTTGTTAATCCATCTCTATACTGCAAATTTCTGCCTTTTCAATGTCATATAATGTGTTATTAATTATACCTGGTTATTCTCATTTAATTACCAGTTTGCAGTAACTCTGTTACCTGGGTTATTTACACAACTATCATATTAAATATGTACCTTATAGTATACAGCTAAAAATGGCTCGTGTCCAGTAGGTGAATTGATTGACTGTTTGTACCATTTCAAAAACCTTTTTGTTTGAATATACTTATGATCATATGCCTTCCCTTTGTGCTTTGATACAGTATTTCACGCTTCAAAAATTTAGAAAATTAGTTATATCCTTTTCTGAAATAATACTGTGTTCCCAGTTGGAACACAAACATTTCACAACACAACCACTCATTTCCCATTATTACCCTAGAAAAATATATTACCCATTAACTACTGAGGCATAGCGTCTCATTTTTACTGTAACACGTGCTCAAACCTCATGAGATTTTCAAAGAACACAATAGGTACTGGTTTTCAGGCAGTAAAGTTCATAGTTAGTTGAAATATTTACCTACCAATAAATATCATGTCTCATATGGGGAGTACTTTAGTTCAATAATCTGAGGCCATAATAATGCAACTGCCAAAGTTTTCACTGTGTGAAGTAAATTAGACGTTGTCGTGATTTTAAAGAATGATTGGAAAGAGAATAAGTCATCAATGTATTTTTGAGATGAATGGGATTTTTTTAAATTTAGAAGTAGTATTCATCATGGACAAACATCAGTTGGGGAACCATTGGAAATCTGGGAGCACTGGACAGCTGGTTCGTCCTAGTATGGGACTCCCTAGCAGTACACACTCACTACCAGGCTAGGCATCGAACTCAAAACCTTCAGGTTCCACAACGAACGCGTTAACCATTCAACCACTCGGTCGGTTTCAAATGGTTGACAATTTCCAACTTCTGTCAATTCACGACATAGTGCGACTGTCACCCATGGTCTTCAGTTAGCATCCACTTCACTTCGCCGTCTAAACTAAAGGTCCCGGGTTCGATTTCAAGCTGGTTCGTGGGTGCGTACTGCTAAGGAGTCCCATCCTACTACCAAACACCTGTCCAGTGCTCCCAGATTTCCAGTGGTTCCCCAACTGATGTCAGTCCATGATGAATACTACTTCTAAATAAGTCATCACTTTTAAATAAAAACTAACAAGTAGGATGAGGTTTAATCTAAAAACAACATTTTACTTCTCCCCTCGATACCTAAATATTTACAGCACAGTACTTGATTCGCCTAATACCACCGATGGTATCATGGAAAACTAACTTGAGTAATTGGAATAATATTCAACGAAACCCTTAGTTTCGAAATATTTTACGTTATTTATCAAAACAAAATAGAGAGGACTTAAGAGACTAGTGCTCACCAAGAGGGTATTTCAGCCTACTTTGGAACCTGAGCAGTATGCACTTACAACTTCGTACAGGAACCCAATCACCTACATCTTTCAATTTTTTAGTTTACCATATAGTACAACTGATATTTAGTCTCACTACGAAATAATTGTCTGCACATCTACGTTATCTGACTCATCAAATTATATTTTCTCATCAAAAGAGTATGAGAAATTCATCTGGAATCAAGTTAAAATTATGAATTTGCTTGAAATACAATTTTTAATTTCCCAAAGAATCATTTGATCTCAACGAATTGTATCAACTGAAATGGTATGTCCAATTTTATTAAGTCACAGTAAAAACCATTTATTACTTAGGCAGTTGGATTTGCTTATAAATGAACGACTTATTTATTTTTCTTATCGATCTGCATTGTTAATTAAACTATAATCTGAGACTACTGAAGTAGACGTCTAAGCATTCATACTATTTTCTTCCTTTTGAAATTGCAGGTAAGCCTAGGTGCCAACAAAAAGGAGTATATATCCCCTGCTTACATCATCTTGGTAAAGGCGTTAATAGCGTAGACTAAGGCGATATTTTGGCGACTGTGATATTACTCATTAGTGCATAAGGTGCGGCTTAGCTGTGGTTAGGTAGGGGTACCAAGTAGATGAGACGCAGTATGTTTAATTGTATTTTTATGGGATATTTTACAGTGTACAATTCATTGACTAAGTCACTAGGAATATATGGACATCATTCCAGTCATTTGACTTCTTGTCCATTTTATTCAAAGATACTTTACGAAAGACTCAGATAGCCAGTACTCAGTCTAAAATAGTTTTTGACATTCAACAGATACTTAATTAACCTTGGGAATCATTACCTTATTGTAATGAGTTTTGCTTTACAGATTCACATATTGGAGAGTCATACCTATAATATATACTGAAAATATTGCTGATAATTGAGGATTAAATTCATGAAGTAGGCCGTGGCATTAATAAATTCTAAACCTGGAGTTCGCTTAAACACGACACTCAAGAATCTGAACTTTTTTTCAACAAAGGAAGTTTGAACCTATACATTTGTCACCGCAGACTGACGCTGAGTAAATTTTCACTAAGAATTCTACGGAAGGCTTCAGTCTTCTGCTCACTTATGTTGATACTGTTTTTATCGCTTCCGAAGTCAATTTACTGGAATGTTGAAATGCTTCAGTTAGATTCAAACTCAAGGTTAAACAAAGTTGGGAGCCTTGACAAACATTTTTTGCTAATCTTAAATGTAATTTAGTACTTTTTTTGCTAGGAGTAGTGACCTTCAAGGATGGGTTTTGAAAACATAGAAACTAAAACTGACCAATTTTCAGTCAATTCGCGTGAAGTCTGTACACATAGATTTCCATTTAATCTCAGATTGAATGCAAAAAGCCTTCATTTACATAAATGCATTAGAATGAATGACTGACCGAGTTAGGGACACATTTCTGTCAGGCATAATTTCATCTTGCCTCAGAAACATCCAAACGCTATGAGGACGAATTTATTTATTAATGAATAACTTATGTCCTGAACATTTTATTGACGATTACTTTATACCACATGTACCATTTAAATATTACTCTATATCCGATATAAAATCCTCTCATTACTTTGTTAATTCTTCAGTAATATGAGCGAGAAGATAAAGATTTTTAACCATCGGCATTTGAAGCCTAAAATGATTCAGTCACCAATGAATAAATATGCGTTAAGGACCAGATGGTGACCTTTCTTTTGTAGTGAGGAATGTACTGAACATTCTATCAGCTCTTCTGAATATGATTCCACAAAAGTTTTGACATCAGTAACCTAAGGAAAAGAGTTATTGTCACCACTGCTGTGATACTTTATGGTTTGTGAACTAAGCTGATACTATTTGAAGGATTCTTTAATGCACAAGACAGTTTGGTGTTAGGTTTGTAAAACCTCTTAATTATTGAGTCATCATCTTCAACCTCTAACAGTTATATAATTCAAAGTTATCAGCTGTAATACAAGTTAACTAAGGTACAACTTTGAACGTTCTACGTTTCTTTCAAACTGATGTGGACTCAATGGGTAACCAGTAGTGAGAAGTAAAAGTCAGTTGTTGTTTCCACTGAGACTAAGACCCAGGTACATCCACCTGACAAGTCCCAAATACGACGAAACGTGCCTTCTAGATTCTACTGCTAGTCACAAAGATCAGTATGAAATCATGAATACTCAGCAGTATCAAGGCGTCCGCACAGGATCCCATATGCCACCAGTGGTCGAGTAATTCGGCCCTATATGACAACGGGGAATTTCGTGTATCATAACAACAGGTCAAAAGTACTTATTTGAAATTTAAGTACTCATTACTTGATTATTGGAGGGTAACCACTTTCATAATGCTTAGTTCTGAATGCTAGTCGAAGTCACTTGAGAATTTTGCACTTTGGTCACCAAGCTAAGAGGTTTACCATGGTGGTGCACCTTGATGGATGTTAGTTATTTGAAGGCAAATGGAAGGAGGCACTGGATTGATATTTTGTGCTCATGATTAATCACTGCATGTAATCTAGACTAACAGAGGGTCAGTTGGGGGTCCGAGAAGCTTGCTATTAACGTCACTGACTGCAACACTCCGTGACGCCGGTTCGAATCTAAGAGTGAACACCAGCTTTCTGAAGGTTGTATATGTTCCTTCCTGACGACTGCCCATCTGCTGGCTTGCCTGCTGACTGTGCTCCATTTAATTAATTCTAACATAGACCCTCCTGACTATTATTTTCATTGTTTTACAATCTGTTCTGTTGGATGAAGTTTTTCATGCTAAATGGTAGCCATTTCTACGCACATCCGTAAAGTTTGTTTTGACTATAGCCTTCTTAAGTTAAAATTCTTTCCAAGCATAATATATTTCTGAAAATATTCTCATCAGCAGTGGACTGGATGATTTTAAAAAATTTGGGCACCACATACTTTGTTTCTGCTACTGCTTTGTTTTACCAATAAAAGTGTGTGTATTACAAGTTCGAACTCCATACTGCATACAACGCAGCCATGTAGTAATTCCTTTTTCCATGCAATAGGTGGAGCTGATAACGTGGCAGAGACATGGACATAGTTGCTGAGTTAAACATTTTTAATATCTTGAAAACCACTTAAACCCACCAAGTTCTGCTCATTTCCCTAATGACCACAAGTATCACTAATACCGAAATCCTTATCAATTTGTTTAATGTCGATAGTAAAACTGATACGGTCACTGTAATTAGTGTTACAATTATTATCCTCAAAGTAAGAAACAGTGATAGTTTAATCCTATTTATTCCACAGGTCAGTAAATAATTGGTATTCACTTCAAAGTATGATCGTTGAATGAAGATAAGATAGGGATAAATAAAAGTGAGAAATGAGAATCTAACTGACCTTAAATCTCATTTGAAATACCACAACTGATCCTCAAAAGTGCTTGAGAATATAGTTTTGGGAAGAAAGATTAGCCTTCGCTGCCACAACCACCACCATAAGCAGCAGCAGCAACAGGAAAAATAGTTAGAGAACCAACAGGATTCATGTTGAGAAAGAATATCAGTTGTTTTGCTCATCTATCCAACAAATTGCAAATCCAACTGATCCGTGGAAATATCTAAATTTTATTATAACTTTCGAATGGATTTGACGTTAATCAAAAAAGAACTAAGCATGTAAAGAGATTGATAGCTATAACGAAGGTAACGTGTGATAATAACGGTATTCACCTAGTCGGCTTCTTGATGTGCCCGTATGTTGCTGAATATTCTGAAGGTGACAGAAATAAAATGCGCTGTCATTTATAAGGTAACAGGCCAGTGCAATTTCTGCCTAAAAGGTTAAATGTTATAACTGAACTCTAGTCTAAGCAATATGACATTTCGCCTACAAAAAGTGAAGATTTCCGATCACAATGATTACATAAAGTTCAGCATGTAAAGATAAGGATAGATAGTTTAGACAATTTAAGTGGAATGGAGTGAGAAGGTCATTTGTTAAAGGACACCTCTGGACGACTTGCCGTTATCAAATATTCTGAAGACAGTAATCAAAGTATGAAGTTAGTGCTGATGATGTTGTCTAGAAAGATGATGAAAGCTTCATGATTAAACAACCCAGTTCAGAAAACACAATACAACCGAAAACACCTACCTGAGTTACAAATATATCCCACTATTTCAAAAGGAGAACTGGTTTCAAATAAAGTGGCTGAATGGCAAACAGCTCGTGCTGTGACCTGACAACTTCTGACCGATCATGGCATAGTTTGTGAATATTACATAGAAGTCTGGAAGTAGAACAAAACATCTGTCTAGTGCTCCCAGGTAGTCGTTCGCTTTACAAATGATGTCGGTTCATGATAATTGCTGCCTTCGACGTCAAACAATCCAAGAAGTCAGTAGCTAAACACAAACATCTGCTGAAGAGCAGCATTCCATTACAAGACTAACAATGTAAATTTGATACCGAAAATGTGATAAAGTTAGTGAAAATTTGGTCCTAAATATCTGTATCTATCGTTTTGTAGAGACAGCAGTGGAGGATGTCTAATAATTGGTATCGTATAATGATGAACAGATGACATTTTATTTTGCCAAGATCCCTATGAAAAAACAGACATCATACGTATTGATTGATATCTGCAAAGCAAGCATGGTAGATGAGCAACATGAAAAGATTTGAAGGCGAAAATTTCAAGTCTTAAGCATATTCAAAAACTGAATAGACCATATAAGAAAATTAATTTTTACAGTGATATGCTGTGTGTGGTATTTTGAAGCCAAGTTTGTTCCCTCACTTATTACAACGAATATGATAGATAATATTCTAAATGTGAATAACATTTTAACGAAATGCACTCCACAAAGTCTATCAAAATGCTTCACCAAACAACTATTCTTCATTCACCTTGGTGACAAACAGTGGAATCTAGGATTCCTGTTTCGTCTTATTTGAGGCCCATCAGCTAGATCTACCTCTATCCCAGTGGGTGATGTTCCCATTAAGACTCTAACCCCTTACTTACTGCTTCAAACGCCAACACCTCATTTACTGGGCCACTGGGGTATAATAGCCACCTCTCGTGCAGCGCGCAGGATTTGTTATATTTTAATACTTGTAATTCGCTGTTGTTATACTAGGATCGGTTTGTTTGGCTTCCATTAGCAGATGACCTTAAACGTAGATTTCTCGATAGTGTCAGATATTAATGAAGTTATATTCCCACTGGTGACTAATAGTAGAATCTAGGACGCTTGTTTCGTCCTATTTGGGACTTGTCAGCTGGATATAAGTGCACTTTAGTGAAGGATGCTGTAAAGAAGCATGAAATTTCAAGTATCAATATAATAATTCTTTAAACTACCTTTTTGTACGCTTAAAATCAGATTATATAAGATTTACAGCTCTAATCAGCACTTTTTTCTTAACATCTGAAATACTAATCGACGAAAAGCTTTCTCTGTGACTTCAAACAAAGTGCAATCATTATCTATGCTGCTTAACTCGAATGAAAAAATATCATTAACCTCCATAGTATTACTTGTTTAATAGGATTTCTCCCGTACTTTGGTAATAACGTATGTCAACATGACATTTTTTACATAATGCCTTCATGACAAAGAGGACACAAGATAAATGGAATAGTAGTATTTTAGTTCAAAACAAGTTTGTTTACCGTGATAAATGTTTCTTATTCTTGTCAAACTGTACAAAATATGCTTATCCAAAAGGCAGTTTTGTTTACTGTTTTTCCAATTATGTATCTTAGTGATTCAAATATTGAAAGCATAAACCTGGATAAAAGTTGTTTAACAAATTGTTAAAGACGAGGAATGAATTCAGTCTGATGTAAATTAGGTGGCAGTCTTCTGTTATTTACAACTCAATGTATTTCCTAGAACACTGAATATTTCATTATTGGTACTTCTGATTTTCGCTGTAAGTAATATAAACTTACATACATATACATTAAGGATGAATGGACATTTCTGAGCTGAGGCTGAGCTCTGACGATGAGTCTAATCGAACAAGACCAAAATGTATGCCTGATTGTCTTGAGGTATACGATACCAGATAAAAGACGTTATCATTTTTAGTTAGCTATCTTCTTGACTTGACTAAAGACTTTGTCGACCAGGTGGAATTATTACTGAATTCTGTATTGTATGATACTGGTTTCTCTCTTGAATCTGACTGGTGTTCTGTAGAAGTGCATAATGTTGTTGTCATAAGACAATATCACTCAAGTTAAAAATGTAAGATTCATTTTCTTGCCAGTGGTTATTCTCGAAACGACTTCATCAAATAACTGAAGCTCTGGCTTGATTCCAGTCTTACTATGTTTACATTCGACTATTTCTAAAACAGAATCCATGCTAGTAGCTTTCCATAATTTTCATGCAACCAATAACTTTGGATAGCAAATCAACGACGGAATAACTGGTTATATCATGGTTTATTCTGAAATCAATAATTTATTCCTGAAACAAATAAATTAGATGTAACGCAGTGCTTGTTAGGTACTGTCATTAAGGTAAAAACCTTGAACTTTTAATATCGGGCCGTAACTTGTAAGAATGATTAGGTCGGAAATAAAGTTATACATCCTGTAGTGATAATGGGAAGCTATCTTAAAATGACTGACTTTAGTGAATATTAGTCATTTTATTTCAATCGATTAGGTAGCTGGTTAAAAGTTCATCCTAAGGTCTAAATATTCCATGCCTGATTACTTTTGTGGTCTTTCAGAACACTAATGTGGAGTTGTAAACATGAGCTTGACAGATTTGGAAAACATTTTAACTTTCAAAACTTCCCTGACTAATGGTATTCTGACATGGAAACTACCAGATATAAAGTTTTTAATTGTGACAACTGTCTTCCAAGAGGTATTCAGAAACCTAATTTCAAACTTCTAAAAATTACTATTTGATAGTAGTAAACTATAGTCTCTGGTTATCATTTGACTATTTGAGATAGCCGTAGTTTGGTAGACTAATATTTATAATGGGTGATAATTAAAGGTTAAATGAAATTTTGGACTGCCGCTGGATTCGAACTAGCGGTAACCAGGATCTCGTAGCTCAGTTGGTAGAACATCAGGCTGGAAACTAGGTGGTTGCTGGTTCGAATCCGGCCTTCTATCATCATCCAGTATAAATAGTCTCTTGGTAAATTCAACACTTCTTGTTTAATAAGTGACTTTGTGTAGATTTCGATGATATAATTGTAGTTAGTTCTTTATACAACAAATAATCCAGTCAATTATTCATAAGCTAGCTAGAAAAAGTAGCCAAAGTGGAACCAAAAATTCAGGTTGACTATTATTAAGACTACGTTTTTATTTCTAGCAAAACTGAATAATGACTATTCTTTGATTGATAAGCAGAGTCACTGAATATATATACGTTTCATTATTAAATAACAAATGAAAAATGCCTCTTCATTCCTACAATGAAGCTTTCAACTAGTCTAACTCCAAATAGTTACCCTAAAATGATTCATTAAAATGTAATTTTGATCACAAAATGAAATCAACTACAGAAAGTCATTGAAAATCAAAGAGTACTAAGCATTTTCTAAAACTTTTAGTTTAGTAGCGGCAAGCAGTACACCTCGATGGAATATAGTTGATAACATTCAACACTTGCAGTAAACAGCTTCCTGTCAACCATTTCCATAGAATCAAATGATTCAGTGTTCCACTTCTCCAATAGATACGAATTTAAATAAATGTTTTTCTGTTAAAGTCTTTTCAGCTTCAAGCTTTAAATGAAGTATTTAACAGTGGCTATAATAAATGCACTCAATGGTTACATTTCTATGTGAATTAACAATTCAACGCATAGTCAAATAATTTAGGTAGTGAATTATCTGAAAACTTATTTTAAAGGAATTCGGATTATTAAAAGACCAAAGAATTAACTGTTTCAACAAACTATCAACGTCATGTTCTAATAAAATCATAACAGTAAATGAGACCTGAAAGATTAGTACACTTTCTAATATCTAATTAACACCAACTAAAATAAAAACAGAAATACAACGATGAAATTTTGTGACAGAATAGATTAATAATACAATGAAATACTAATTTGAAATGAAATAAAATAATGGTCAACAGTCAGACCTCGTCGCTCAGTTGGTAGAGCATGAGGCTGGAAACTGGATGGTCGCTGGTTCTAATCCAGCCACGATCCAAATTTTTATTTCACCTTCAGTCATCACCCAGTATAAATGGTAATTTACTGATTTATGAGGAAAATAACTTACATTATATAAGGTGCATATTTACTTGCGTAACCCCGATGTGGTATGTTAGAATAAATAACAAAATGAACAAATATTTTGTATTATTAGTCCTCAACGTTTCTGTCATCTTAAGACCAGGCTTTTGAAGAGTATGAATCTGACATTAAGTTTTTCAAATTTTGGTACCGAAGGTGACCTTTGCGATCATTCAATTATATCGTGATATGGAATGAATATCAGTGGAATGTAGGTAAGCGAATCGGTTAGAGAGGCTTTTCCAGTTGTGCAAGTAAAGTGGAACAAAAATACGGTGAAGAAATTTATTTCGACTTTGAAAAGTACAGTCATCAGGAGTGAGAAAGAACAGATTACGATTTTGAAAAATGAAAATTTGAACATCAAATAATATTCAATAATTATTGCTAATAATAATATTGATAACGACGGAGGTACTTGTACTCAGGATAACAGCTGAAGTACCAATGATAACAAAACGGATAATCATTTATTGTTATGCTTGTGTATCTCTGTTGCTTTACTAGATCGAGTTGTTCGACTTCTGTGGGCATATGGGCTCCTATATGGATGCCTCGATGTTGTCTGAATATCAATTATGGTAATTTACCTGGTGACTATCAGATGAACTCAGAAGGTGCATTTTCCCCTATTTTAGACTCATCAGCTTTGTGTACTTGCATCCTAGTGAGTGATGTTGTTCCCACTGAGACTTGAAACTCGTACCCACAGCTCGAAATGCCAAGGCGTTATTCACTGTGCCATGGAGGCATGGTAGCCGCCTTTTGTAAAACGGGTATTAGCTATTACTACTAATCGATATGCTTGTAATTCTCTGTTGTTTCACTGGATCCAGCTGTTCGACCTCTATTGGCATGTGAGTTTCTATGCGGATGCCTTGATGTTGTCTGGATATTAATTATGGTAATTCGCCTGGCAGTTGGTAGCAGAGGAATCCAGGGTAGAAGGTTCGAGTCCCACTGTGGTGTGATTAATTGCAGCTGAAAAGTCACAGATAGGACAAAATGGGAGTTCTAGTTTTCACTGCTAGCCACTAAATAATCTACGACATAATGAATATCCGAGCGGAATCAAAATATCCACATAAAAGCGCATCTGCTAACTGAGATCAAGTAATTCGACCCTCTATAGCAGTCATAAATTAGAAGTATTGATATAGCAATTGACGTATTTATTTTGAATAACGAAGTAGTAATTTTGGAGATGTGACAGTTAATGAAGGAATTAATGAAAATGGAAACGATACGGAAAGGCGAGCAAAGCGGACCTTACTGATTCTGGTTTCGTACACAGGACGTAGAGTTAATGAGGCACGAACCGTACTGCCTGTATACATTATTCCTTAAATTCATAATATTATTTATAAATTGATGACGTCATTTATAGACTGGATATTTGGTACTGTGTTTGACATTTTACGAAATGAAGAGCAGCTAGAAAGAAAATTGATGGACAACCTTATGAATGGATTATGTTGTGACAGATGTCGTTTATTTAACAAAAAACAAAATTCCAACTGATCAAAATCAAGTTTTTTTTCAAAATAAGGTTACATTTATAAAATTTAACTTTGGTGACGTGGGCCTATAAGTAAAGCTGTTTGAGCAATATATAATCTTGATTTTAATGCAGCAGCTGGGATAAACGCTTCTTTTCACTTTACTTATGTAGTTGGGCAGAATAAACACCGAATTAGATGTCAGAAATGGCACTGGTAGTAATTTTATCTAAAACTTTAAAGGCATTTAGATATGCTAACATTGTCTTCTGATACTGACATGTACATCCGAAGCTTTCAAAAAAAGGAATTTGAAGTGGTCAGTTTCATCACCTCTCTTGTCTAGGTTGAGTCTCATACTGTAAGCAACTTTTGAGGTCAACGCTACATACGATTGAAAAAGTTGAATACATTTCGGTTCTAATGACGAGTTTCAACAAGCGGAAGGTTTCGGCTTTATCCTTTCATTCTATTCAGGGCTGTTTACAACACCTTTTATAGCTCAACACTTTATAACACTAATAAGTTATAATTCACTGATATTCAGCAGGTCATCTTCTTATGTACTATGTATATCTTAAATAATTCGAGGCTATGGTTCATTGGTTTATACAGCTGACTTGCAACCAGTCAGTCGTGGGTTCGAGCGCAGTAACACCTAATATGGTTTGGGCAGCCTCATATAATATTCATGACTCACCGCCCATTGGACGAAAGTGCACAAGGTTGTTCAGTGTATTTGGATCTCAATTCAGTAGTTTTTCCCTTCTTGAATTTTATTCTAAACTGCTTTCATGGATTTTCTGACCTGTCATGAGCAGTGTTAAGCATTGTTACTAATTTTCTACTGTCTTTCGATGTCCCTATGGCATCAACTTCTAGCCTGTGAATTTATTATTATCAATGCCGATTATTTCCAAAAACGAGACCTTTTATATGAAGTCGTTATGCTATGAGTCTCATATTTCTGTCCAATGGAAGGTTGACTGTGAGGAGATTCAAAGGACTTCGGTTCCAGATTTTACACCTTAAATCATCATCCACTTTTAGGCTGGAAATTTACAGAAGTTGAAACTCATTCTGGCCAACAAAATTATTTACAGATAGCATGAACAAGCTTAGATATTAACCATTAGCTAACAACGTAACGGTGGAACTGGTACAAATCACTTAGTACTTTCAGGTAGTCATTTATAAATTTGAAAATAAAGATAGTGTGATGACCCCCTTTGTAGTTACGTGAGTAGAATATTCAGAAAAGATTGATGAAAAGACAGCTATGGTAAAGAATTTTGTGAAATGAATCAAGAATAACGTCACATTCCAATTATGTACTGGAATGGAGTAAAACTGTTTTCCCTAACTATACTATGACCTAACCAGTCAAAACTACAGTTCTGTAATTCAGACAGACATGGTTTGATTTCGCTGATAATTAATGTATATAGTTTGCTGCTCTAATGTATACATGCTATGATGAACCTTGTCAGATTGTATGCTTAAAAGTTGTAATGTAAACCAAGGCTTTTTCAATGGCGCTGAATGGTGCAATGCAATATCAACGTGAGTGGGAGCTGAAATGCTTTTAAGTCACAGATAAATGAGTGTTCACCTCAGTTGTTTCTAAAAGCAGACTGATATATGGGGAAAATATATGCGTAACAACCTTGATGTTTATGGGCGGTTATTTGTTGATTTCACGTTGGTATTCATCATGGACTGACATCGATTTCAGAAAAATAATGGAAACACTGGAACGCTGGACAGCTGTTTCATCCTAGTATGGGACTCCCCAGCAGGGGACACTGATGACGCCGTTACAGATCAAACCCGCGGCCTCCAGGTTCTGCGGTAAGCAGGTAACCGTTGGGTCACCAAGTAGGAATCCAGTGGTGCCCATAAACTTCAAAACTGGATCAATCTAGTGCTCACTGGTGACTAGCATTGATAGGTGATTCCCGAAGTTCCAATTAGAAGTCGTACCTAATGTGGCCAACCGAATCGAGCAGAGGGAGAGTTAGTCAACGATGGCCTTGGATGGAGGTCGTGGTATATCGTTAACTAACAGAAGTAGGAAATATTGACCATCGAATTCAGACTCAGTCGCTCAAGATTAACGTGGCGGTCGTGGAACCTGAAAGTTCTGCGTTCTATCCCTGATAGAGTGGAGTGGGGGGGCATCCATTTCTGAGGAGTCCTACACTAAGACGAAACAGCTTTCCATTGCTTCCAGGTTTCCAATGGTTATTCAACCGGTATCAGTGCATGATGAGTATCAACTTCAAACCAATATATATGTATTTACTAAGTAGATCACAGCTACTTAAACACAATTTGAAGCATCTTCAATCTACACTCCTGTTCTAATGAATAACAACCCAACTTGATATTCTTTAAGCTAAGTGACTTTTTTCAGAGTTTTGCATTCTTAAATTATCCTCATTTTAACGAAAAATAAATTTCCGATATATTCCGATATGTTTTATCATCTCTCTTAGACAATATATCACATCTTGAAACAAGTAAACAAACAAGTTGTTTTCCACATTTGTCTAGTTTCAATGCACTTTCAATAAACTGTGTAAAAAAGAAAAACAATAATAGTAGGAAAATGTTTATCCCAACTGTAACTTTGATAAACTTCAATTTGTTTACTGTTTAAGTTAAAATTATCAATAATCAACTAAATTGGCCGGAAAAACAAAGCTGAAAGGGAATATAAACAAATAGTCTTTATATTATGAAAATGATGCTTCACTGAATCATTTATGAGTCTCTTCGGATAACCATTCCTCTGCTTCAATGCAGTAACCAAGTGTTTTGTTCATCTGTGAACGAATAAGAAATATTTAAGTCTTCGAGTTCTATCTTATTACTTTCCTGATAGCCAGTTATGAAGTAAGATTATATTTAGAGCTAAATGCAGATATGGCTGGTAGTTTCAAAACATGGTTAGGCTGATGGGGGGAACGTGGTGGGAACGTAAACCCTCTATTTTGAATCTTTTCATCTCTTACGTTTCACTCGAATTTCAATTATCATCCCTGTGCATCATACTGCATCATCACAATGAATAGTAAAATTTTAAGAGTTTCTTTTTAGAAATTGTCATTATATACCTATGATTTTTGCATTTTGTGAATCTCGTAATACCCTTATATTGAATATAAAAACACTTAGGTTTGTAAATATGACAGAAAATATTACAAAGTGTCAGTTATATCAAAAGTGACTTTTAAATATATTTATAGTTGCTCTTAACATTCACTTGTTGAATTCATAGTTGATTAAAGGTTTAAGAAAATTTCCTTAAATTGTGAAATGAATGACTAAAATCAAAAACAACTAATGAGAAAGAATTTTTTGTTTCTTAGAAAAGGTTTAGTCGATTGCTTTGTATGTAAAATAAAATTCACTGAAACTACTTAAACATCTTGAAGAGTATATTTCCATACGGATATTTTACTCTTTTTATTGGATGTCTGCAGCGTAAAACTGTAAGTTAGTGGTAAACCTGATACTTTATTGCATAAAAGAAAGATTACCTATAAGGATTTAATTAGAAATCATGATTTACAAAGTTAATTCGGTAGAGAATCAGAATCATTGCTTGTTGATTATCCTGAATGACATCTACGAATTTAATTTTGCTTGGAATGTAGAGTGATGAACTGTACGTAAAATTTTGGCTAAGAATTTGTTCATTGTACGACTATGAGGGATTAAAACAGACATTAGCCCCAACCAAAGGAAGGCTTACCAGTATTCGAAAGTGTCTTTATTGCTGTTCGCTTTCCAGAAACCTTCTGGTTGACTTTCGATGTGAAATGGAGTTCGTTTATCGCCATACAAACATAAAAATCAGCTGAAGCACTACCGATCACTTATCTTTTTGTCGTTAAGTAAATTCCAGTGTCTATATTGTTTTAAAGCACCTTTCCTCGAGCTACTTTTTGTGGTATCCCCCAAAGCATTAGTCCTCAACTAAAGTGATTTTCATGCTTTACTTTGTTTCATTCTTCTCGAGAGCATATCCATAACAGTTAAATGCATATATTACACGGTAGAATTAAGCAAGGATGAGACGATAAGGAGAAGTAACAAAAAAGATGAATGTTTATTGGAATGTTACATTAAGAGGTCACGGTAATCTAGGCTCATAATCCAAGCCAATGGGTCAATAGAACTTTGAGGTGTACGTCTTTGAAGTCAAACTGTGAACTAATTTCCGTATATAGTACCAACTGAAACTTATAATTCAGGGTAGTACAAGAAGAGTAGAACTTTTAATTTTAGGCTACCACGACATGCAAAACTGAGACTTACTATTCATGTGGCTCCGAGAACCCACACATTCAAATCACAAATACACAGTAAGGTGTTTATGAATGTATCAAGTTAATCACTGTCATATGAGCAGGAATAACTATTGAGATTAGGATAACGCATTGAGTCAGCATTGATGAGAAGTGAAATAGACAACCGATATAGTTAGTTATTCTACTCATATATTAATTGTCAGTCTAAACGATCATAAATCACTACACTATGTGTCTCAACATTCCTGTCCAGCCTGTTTTAAGTTTATAGGTATGAAACCTTATCCGATGTAGATGTGTCAGCAATATTGTTCACAAATTGATTACCAGTAAACTTAGATAGTAAAAGATATCTAATCTCAGCCTCTCAGTAAGCAGTATCAACTAAGAAATGTCGATCACATCAGTTAGTTACATTACAAACATTTAACATGAATTTTAGCTTGTTTCAAAGCAAAAGTTTTGAATGATATAATAATTTTCAAAATAGTTAGATGAAGAACTCAGTGGGAACCAGTGATATGGGAATGACCGAGTGGGGGTCTTATCATCTCATTAGTACTGCACACATCTACAGTTCTGTCTCGATGCCTTATGAACCAATGATTCATAAATACCCAATTATCACAGTACTGGCTAAAAAGTCAGATGGATTTATTTATCTCAATCCAAATCACTTTGAGTTGAAATAGACGAATAAATAAATAATGAGTACTGAGAATAACCTAAGCTTCCATATATGATGAATAAGTTGGAATACAATCTGTAATATGGGGAAACTTGCAGTAAATACACTTTTTAGTCACTTATTTGACTCTGAACATTACTTTTAAGATGCCAAATGAATGTTTCGCTTTTTTTGTTGTTGAAATTCATTCATTATCTTTTAAATGTTTGGTTAGAATTCTTTCAATAGGTTTTTTGACTTTAACATTGTAGAAAATAACCATCCACAATATCTATGAGACAAGTCGTACAGAATACAAAATAACAAAGCTTATTTGCATATTCAACTTCTTCTGTGACAGTCTCAAAATAAAATGTCTATTCTATTTAGCTCTGTTGGAAAAAAAATTTCTTTTATTTTTCTAAAACTCAAGGGAATTGTAAATGAGTCAATGTAACTTTTCATTTGAGTTATATAAAGATAGAAATTATTTGACTGATATGCCCACGCGTGTATTTCATCAGTGTCTGATATAAACATATAATTTTCCATCGGTCGGTCACACACTACAAGCCAAATCCTCTGAACAAAGACTATACGGGCGTGTAGTATCTTAGTATCTTTGTAATATAGGTTGGTATATGAGCCTATTACCGTTTGTTAAGTTGTCCCCAGGCAAAATGCATACGCACTCATCTATATTTCATTCAAAATAAATGGTACTAAATGATTACGGATGCCTTTGATGGACAATATAACGCTTAAAGGGATAAGTTTTCAAGATAATAAATAACTAATATTCATTTTTGAAGATATAAGTTAAGATTTTTAATTTAATCAGTTATATGTGTACATTCGATTTTCACTGCTATCGCTATGCATTTTGTAATTACAGTATTCAACATTAAGCTGTATATATGTCACTTCTAACTTTGAAAAAAGATACCTACGAGCTGATACATAAATATTGTCATTTTTTATTGGAATTTTAGCCATACGCCTCTTAAGTATACTTTATTTTCTTCAACGTCTACGTAATCGAACGTATACTGAATTTGCATTGTTGGTGAAATATCTGATTTCATTTTAATCTCTATTAGTTCCAACGTTAATTACCTACTTGAATCAGTAGTATCGTAAGCTGTGCTGTTATTAAGAGACTTTTAGTGTTACTTGTCAACACATAAAATTCTATTTACTTAGTCGGTGCATTTAATATCGATATAAGCGGAAATAAATTACATCGAATGTTGTACAAAATATTAACTAAGCCTTAGTTGAACTTCTTACTTTCTGTTTCCTTTCTATTTGTAAGTCAATTAATTTTGAAGCTTCGAGGTATATTGCTCTAAGTTCAACAACTAACTTCCTCTTTAAACGTACTTTTTTGTCAAAAACTAATAAAACTAATTTCAAATATCAAAAAAAACTTATTCATTACACGAAAACAGAAAAGACGAAGTGAAATGTTTATTTCCTTTACCGAAAATTGCCTACTAATGAAAGATGACGACTAGTAGACTTATTTGTGACGAATGGTGATTTTTTTGTTATCAAAATATCTAATCATTGGTTACGATAAGAACTCTCTACCTCAACTTTATCGACTTTGAGAAGGCCTTTGACAGCGTCGACCGACAGGTAATTTGGAAACTGCTTCAACACTACGGAATACCACAAACCTTTATCAGCCTCATTCAACAAGTATATGAAGACGCCACATGCCCGCCAAGTAATTCACAATGGACAGCCCAGCTCAGTGATGCTTTTGAATTGAAGACAGGAGTGAAACAAGACAAGGCTGTCTACTATCCCCCATGATATTCCTGATTGTGGTCGACTGGACTGGATCATGCAACAAACAGTGAAGAGCTGTGAGAAGAGGGGATACGTTGGACTAGAGAAAGGAACCTAGAAGACTTGGATTTCACCGGTGACTTGTGTCTGATGTCACATAAACTTGAAGGCAAAAACTAACAAGTTGACAGAAGAGGTGAGGCAGCGAAGATGGGACTTCAAGTGAATATGGAGAAGACAGAAGTGATGAAGATACCGCACCAACAACAACAACAACAACAAACTCCAGTCACCATCAACGGGAGAAACTTAAAGGAAGTAACCTCCTTCACCTATCTAGGAAGCACTGTTTCAACTACAGGTGGGATAGACGAGGATGTCAAAGTCAGAATCAGAAAAGCAAGACAGGTGTTCATTAGCCTGAAACCAGTGTGGAGATCTGTACTCAGCACAAAGAACAATATCCGGATTTTCAACACCAACGTGAAGTCAGTGCTCCTGTATGGTTGAGAGACTTCGCGCGTTACAAAAGGCATTTCCAACAAACTACAGATATTCATCAACAACTGCCTAATCTGGCTTGATGCTGAAGATCAGATGAGATGGCGAGAAAGAACAAGCAAGAAGGGACTCTGGCTGGTTGCGAACCAATCACGAACCTATCCCTGAACAAATATGCACTGGAAGGGAGTGGAGATGGATTTGGCATGCAGTGAGAAGGCTGACTGGTGACATCACGCGTCAGGCCGGGCCGTCGAGTGGAAGCCCGATGGGAAGCGACGAGTTGGGCATCCGTGGCGAGGGTGACATGGAGGAGATCGTGCGAGGAGGAAATGAGAGGTTGTGGGCAGTCGTGGAGCCAGGTTCAAAAGATTTCGGCGAACAGAGTTCACTGGAGGTGTGCTACTGACGGTGTATGTTCCATTAGGAACCCAAAGGACTAATAATAATAATAATACGATAAGAAATTTCGATTGCCATAGTATACAGTGTTCACTTTCAATAATATGTTTGTTTAAATGAAGTTTGGAAGTACTGGTTACTCCTGATGTCACCTAATGGGTGTGAAGCTTTGAAGCTCTAAACACATTCACAAAGGGCAAAGTTACAAAAAATTGCAAAAGAATAGAACAATTTTCCATTCCATTAAAAGTACTTGTTCACAGCTTTGCCCAAAATACAGTTTTATTATTCATTTAAGTTTACTAAACTAAGTCATGTATTAGGAAAAATGAACTAAGCTTCACTTTATAAACATCCAAACAGTTGTGTTGATTATGTTAGTTTAAAAGCTTATGAATGGATGAATTTAACTCAGCCGATTTTAGGTTAAGTTGACAGTCACATTAACCAACAAGTTGTGTCACATATCGTTATTTAAATTACACTTGATTATAAACCAACTGCTTGAACATCTCTTTTTCCTCTGAATTCCTGTCAAATGGAGTTATTTTTTGATAAAATGCACTGAACTTGTTTGCAATTCATTCAGCAAATTTGATTCATGGAAAGAAATGACAATAGGTAGGTCAAATATAAACATTATTACAAGGCTACAAACTACTAGGAATTGTGTACTAAATATTAAGTTACCAGTCATACAATCATTAACATTAGGTTAACTGAGTTATGGAAGCAAAAGAATGATAGTATGCCGTAAAAGCCGTAAATGGTTCGGTAATAGGTGTTTCTAGACATTAGGAACTGCAATCACCTGGCGTCTAGTGTTACTTTTGTTCTTGATAGATAAAGAAAATTATCTCTCTATTCCTTCTAGAAGCACTGGCCATTATCGAAAACCTATGATTGCGAGGCACTATTGGTTAGCATTAGATATTACACATTAATAACCGTTGTTTGGTTAGTGAGAACATAAAAATGTTTACCTTTGTTGGGAACCAGTGTTTGATTAGTAAGGTGCTTATAAATATCTACTCTCCATAAAAAACAAGGTCGCTGATGAGTTTCGCTTAAGATTTCTAAATGGTCATCTAGTGATTCCTGATCTCAATCACATAACTACTTATTGTCTGCTTAGCGTTATGGTCACTTTGGTATTTATTGGCAAGTTATATCCTTTTCAAATATTTTAAACGGAAGCTATTTTTATCACGATAATTTACCGGGTGGTGGATAGTAAAGGGATTCAGACATGCGCTTTTTCCTAGTTAAGGCTTGTCAACCGGATAAACCTGAACCCCAGTGAGTGGTGTTTTTCACACTGAGACTGAAACCTCATATCGGTCGCTCCAAAGTCCAAAGCGTTGCCTACTGAGGCACTTTAGCCAACCTTCATACAACGGGTTAACAAACGCTTCAGTATCACTTTGGTCATGATTATCAGTTCGTGTGTGGCCACGCTTACAAGTCAATTGATCAACTTAGACTCTGGTAAAATAGTACGTTATAAAGTCCCATGTATAGCGAATTAATTCACCAAGTTTTGAAACTGGTGTGCATCCATAGTGATATCTAGTATGATATTCAAACGTCTCCCAACTGAAAACTCAACGAATAGGACAACTCAGTCTGAAAATTTCTACTAGAAGTAAAAACACCTTCTTTGTTAGTGGTAAATATGGAAGTTGGATTAAATGTCAAGTAACCTGGTGCTATGAATCCTACACCGATCCAGGCTTTTGATCAAATTCACTAACCATACCTACGTGCGTCAAAAACCGTTTTCCAATCAAGTAGAATTTTTGTCTAGTCTTGAATATCATATTATACCTTGTATCTTTATCTTCTAGCTAACTTCTTTAATTTCCTTGTATGTTTCAAAATCTCCGTTAATTTTTTTCGTTGCAACTGCCCATTTTATTTTGCATTGTTAGCAGAAGTTGGATTAAATTGAAATATGACCCTGCATGGCCAGATGAAGACGCGGCATCAGTTCATGAGAACTCTGACCGTTGGTGTGAGACATGTGGGGAGGTGTTGACCACTTTGCTGAGGTCTGTGAGACGACAGAAACCAGTGGTTTCGGGTTTTTGGAGACATCGCTGAAAATCATTCACAATTGTGTAGATTTATTCACTCTTTGATGTCTTGTAAAGCTTGAATATATTCGCTAACCTTAGTTTTAAAATTTCCTCCCATCTCAAACTTTTGTCTACTTTGATATCAGTTTCCTTCTGTTCACTTGTTCCTTACATGCCACTATGGAGTGTAGCAGCTTGGACCGATGCATTTGTGTGAGATTCTACTTTAATTTTGTGTCTTTGTCTGACAGCTTTTGTTAAATGCTAGATGTAAGAAAAATAATTTTTTGAGGTTTCACTTAGAATACAAGAAGTTGAGACTTCATTTTTGGTTAACTGTTACAAAAGACATGCTGAATACATACATACTTATTTATAGGGTAACTTTATTGTCGAGATTTTATTTTCAAGTTTCAATCATCCTTCTTGTCCAAATACTATGTAGTGACTTCTGTCAATTTCCAATTTATTATTACTGATCACATTTGGTGGCTGTTTTTTAACTTATTGTTATCTTCTTGATTCAGTTTTCAACTATTGAGGTTGAGCCGACAAACTATTTTATCCAGTGAACATCTTTCGACTAGCTTGGGTCCAGGACAGTTGGTTAGAAAGTACTCCATGGTTCATATCTGATAGCTGCAGTTCTTGCTTTATCAGTGAGCTTACATATAGCCGTATTTATCACGGCAATGAAACTGAAGTAAAACGATCAACGTTATGACGGAAAAAATTAAGTTTTAGATGCTTTTTTACCTTCTTCATGTAGTTATTCATTCTATTCTCACAGGTTAATAGTGTTTTTATTCTAATTTCCCTAATACATATAGACATTTTTTATCGTAAGTGTAAATCAACCACTCAGAGACCCAAAAATTCAGAACTTTTTCTAAAATTAACTTTCCTAAAAATGTTTTGATTGTTTAATGGTTGTTAACATGAGTTTATTCGCTTTCATTCAGTCTGTTCTTGTAAATTTATATACTCACATACTACAACATCAGAATCTGTAATTATAGTTTGGTCGTCCTATAAGTCTAAAAAACCCTTGAAAGCGTATCACAAGTTACATTTCAGTCTAGAGTTAACAAAAATAACGTCCATTATATATGTGTACTTACACACTTCTGCTGAAGGTTGTCAGACAGGATTTAATATGCGCATATACTTACTTTAATCGAGCCAGACTAGGAGCAGAGAAACAACAGTATGCTAGCCGAGAATAGCCTATATAATTTGAGCTAGATACTGGATGCACTGTCATAGCGTCTAAGATTTGCATGCACTAGACATCCTAGAGACATCATAGCCTAGTAAATACTATCCCATGAAATATTTTAACTATCTCTCACTTCTGTAACACTGACTGAAGGCACTTAACGTGTTAAGGAGTTGCTCTTTTAAATCTTATGGTGGTTCGAGATTTCGTAAAACTTCATTTATTATCTATGTATCACTAAGGCCAGCTCAGAAAGCTAAAAATATTTTGAGTAGTCTTATCAACAAACCTTAGTCAGCTTCTTGATTAAATGTACAGTGTTCAAACACTACAAGGATTTCATACTTAGAGTAAGATATTTTAATTTTCGGTGACTATCTACAAGTATATAGTGAATTTTCACAAATTTTCTTACCGTTTATGAGACGTCCATGAACGGAACGGCTAGCCCCTGCTCACAAAAGTTGGGTGTGTGTTACACAAAAATTCATGTTACTGTGTCAACAAATTCATACGGATAAAAACTTAAAGAAAGTGTAAAGACGTTATGGTGTCTGGCCTTCTGTTGGTGAACATTTTCGATTGTGGTCAACTTCAGTACCACAGGAATACCGAGCTAGCAGATAGACAATATGCTGGTTAACAACAAAGGTATAATTTGATGATTTCATGCCTTTAGACCCCTTAGAAAATTTGGATAAAGGAAAAACGATGGAATTCACGGAATAAGATGACATCATTTCATCTCACGAACCCTCTTCAGCTGCTTACAGTCTGAGCGTGTTATGATTATTAGGACATAAGTATTTCAGAATAAGTAATCAATAATCATCAGTTGTACAACGGAATCATTGGTGATCCATTTAACTTGTAAGAGAATTAATTGCAAAGAGGTAAGAAATACATGAAGAGAATAATGATAATAAAGAAATAACGAGTCATGTAAATATAGAAAAAAAGTAGGATTGAGTCGTTTTTATCAAGGGAGTAAGAGACTAACTACATTCTTCTTCTGTGTGCAGAGATCAGGTTGTAGTCGTTTTTTGCAAAAGCTTTCGTGAAACGCAGTTATCCAGATGTTAAATAGTATTCTGGATATTATCTCTGCGTTGGTTATTTTAATACCACTCTTGGTTTCAATCTGATGTTATGTTTCTAAAAAATGTCTGGTAATTGCACTGGTTACAGCTTTAATTTCTTTCAAGCAAAGATTCTTCGAGATACTCTCAGTGAATCAAACAGATACTCTCCTTTCAGCTTTTCTAATTTACTTGCTACTGTAAGTGGATTTTTGGGTAGCTGCCTTTCATGAAAGTGACTGCAATAAAAAGCTTTCAATATGACCTTTGAACACAGAAGGGAAGTGTGGTTAATATAAATGTAAAACTTGGGTGCTGTGGTAAGATTTAATTCCATTTTAGATTTGTTCATTTGATTTATAACATACAGTATTATTTACTTCATGACGTTTCAAGCATAAATTATTACTGCTCATAATGAAATCAATGTAATCACACAACTTTCGGCATTTGATTCGATGTTCATCGAGTCAACACCAAACAGGTGTAAAAGAAGTGACGCAAAACCTATACCAGAGATATGAAGGATTTTACTACAAATAAAACAAATCATATGAGATGACGAAACTATAAAAATCAAATGTCGAAAGTTGTGTGACAACATTGATATGACTATGAGCAATAAGTAGTTTATGCTCGAATTATCAAATAAATAATACTATTGAAATGATGGAGAATCATTGTAGTTCAGGTGGGTGGTCTTGGTTGTATTGCGTTCTCTGAGCTGAGTTGTTTAATCGTGAAGCTTTCATTGTCTTGCTAGACAACATCATCAGCACTAACTTCAGTATGAAGTGAATTGTCAGTATCTCTCCGCGAGTGATTTAGTAGCTTGCTCTGACGATGTGGTCTGTGATTGGTTGTTTCCTTCGATTGTTGTGTCATTGATTGTATAGACTTTCCTGTTGGTTGTTCCTCTGCTTCACCTCTGACCTTTCTGTTGTTTATCATTTTTCTTATTGGTTGATAGATTGGATCTGTGTCTACACATCTATTGATTGCTGACTGACCTGAATGCCAAGCTTCTAGAAATTCTCTGATATTCCTTGTGTTTCCTCTGTCCAAAATTTCTACATTGTCAAAATTGCATTTATGTCCATAATTATCTACATACATTGTAATGAGTTATGAAATGTAGTTGGCGTTTAATAGCCAACTGATGCTCATGTAGACGAAGCGAAGAGGGCGGCCGCTTTGTCCAATGTAGTGTTAACTACAGTTACTGCAGTTGATTTTGTAAATGATATTCAGTTTGTCTTCTTTGGTTGATGCATCCTTTAATCTGCATAATAGTGTTTGGAGGAAATTGTTGGTTTATGAGCCACACCAATTCCAAGTGGTCTCAGTAACCTTGTTGTGATTTCTGATATATTCTTTATGTATGGTAGGACGATGCGTTTGTTGATTTCTGTCGATGACTTTGTAGTTGGTGATACACGGGATAGGCATCTTCTGATCAAGTTTCGTGGGTAGCTGTTCTTCTTTAGGGTGGACATCAGGTAATTTTCTTCGTTTCCCGTGAAGTTGTTGTGCTGCAGTGTGTTCCCGCTCTTTTGAATAGAGTCCGCACGCAACTGATTTTGTGTTGTTGGGTTGTTGCTATTGTAGTTGAGGATTTGGTTAGGGTGTGTTGGCTCCCTGTATACTTGGGTTTCCAGCTTTCCGGCATTTGTTCTGCTGACTGGAACATCCAGGAATGGTATTTGGTTGCTTGACTCTTCTCTACTGTGAATTTGATGTCATTGAAATAATACTATATCACTGCGTGTTATAAATCAAATGAAGAAATCTAATATGGGAGTGTGGTTAGTCTCTCACTCTCTTCATGAATAAGATTTCGTTCTGTTTCATTTTTATTTTCTTTACACAACTCTTTATTACGTATTACTATTCCTCTCTCACATTTCTTACCCCTCTTTACTACTGATTCTCTTATATGCCATATAACTTACTAGTGGCTTTGTTGTAAAACTTGAGACTGTTGATTTCCTGATTCTGAAATATCCTATATTCTAATAACCATTATACTTTTAGACTGTATGTAGCTGATGAGCATCGATAGAACAAAGTGACATTAATTTTATCCCGCAACTTTCTTCTTTCTTGCTTTATAACTGGAAATCTACGTTATTTTAACTAAAACTGTAATGCATAAGAACTGTTCATAAATTCTGAGGCATATAAATGAAATCCCAATTAGGTGCATCATAGCTGAATAACGGTTCTCATCATTCTATGTTTCTTCTTTGATTGCTTAGATTCTTTGAATAACAGTGAGGTGTTAAGAAAGTAATGGAATATTCTATAAAGTAGAATTGCTGATAAAATAAATAAAGGACATGGTAAAGTGTATGTGATTTTGAACACTAGTAGGAAATTGAGATACAAGCAACCTTTGATAAATCTATAAGCATAACCTTTAATCGATAAGCGGAGAAGTTATGAAATGCATCACACGATATAAAAGAAACTGGAGTTTGCTATTGGATAATCTGTTGAGATATATTTGTATCTCAATAATAATGGTAAGGTTATGAGTGGTTTGTGTTCTAAAATAAAATGCTTAGTTTAATATACTACTACTGATACGATATGTTAGTAATATTAAGAAATAAAATACGGACGTTTTCACCAGTTTCATTAAGAAAATACATTGTGTATACAAAAAAATAACAGTTACGTGTTTAATTGATTATAGTGAAGGGAATTCGCCCATTTGGAATAACGTATTCAAGAAGCATGTCATAGTGAAATACCGTTTGCGCTTACTTCTCGTAAATGCAAACCTCTTAGGATACTTGTAGTTTGACTTAATATATCTGCTACATACATTTCTCACTATTTAGTTGAACTAATTACATGGAACTACACCGACGGAGTTACTAAATATGGCAGCATATGACCCTAAGAATTTGAAATACACTGAAAGTGGGGATCATATCCGCCAACTAAACAATTTGTTAGACATGTCAACAATTAAAATAAACATGAAACACTACGAAAAGTTCCGAAATCTGCTAGATTGTCTAACTGATATTTTCGGAAAGCATTTAGCTTCTGTAAGGATTAGACAGTAAGGCAAAACACATGATATGAGAAGATATATGAGATACTTTCACAACAAAGCACATGAAGAATCCAGGGTGGCATTTCATCCTATATAGGACTCCTCAACTGCGCGTACCTGCAACCCAGTGACTGGCGTTGTTTCCACTGAGACTCGAACAGAGTACACACAGCTTTAAGCACCGAAGCGTTGTCGACAAGGTTAATAAGATATGGTAGTTGCCTTCTGCTCCCCAGTGGCTCAGTGGATAACGCTCTGACGTCTAAAGCGATGGGTATGAGGTTTCAGGTGTGGTAGAAAAACACCACGCACTAGATTGCAGGTTTATACAGATGGGGGGTCCCAGACAAGACGGAATATATGTCCTGGATCCCTCTGCTAACCACAGATAAGTAAATTATCCTAAAAAATATTCAGATAATATTGAGGCATCCGCTTAGTGGTAGAACAATTCAATGCACTCTAACAACGGAGAATTACAAATATGTGGAAAAATTGTTATGGTAAATGAGGTTCGACGAAAAATTTTCAGTTCCACTCAATTTGTACGTAGAACTTAATGAATGAGCAAAATGGTTCAGCACAGTGGGATTCTTGATCGATTTAGTAGCATCAGACTTCATTTTCCACTTATGTCAAAAGAGTTCGTATCGGCTCCCATATCTATCCTCTCACAAATCATATCGACGGTGTAGTTAGCTGTTATGACTGCCTCGAAATAGAAAATCTTGAAACGGAATACATAAACTTATCAGGATTACAATATATTTGGTTTTAGATATATTCCCTTCTAAATCTACTCATGGAGGAGGCATAATGAAGAGGTCTCCATCCTTTATGAGTTCAGTTTCATAAAGTTAGACGGAAATATAAAACTCATAAATTCGGCTATCAGTGTCGTTCAGGCAAACATGTTGATATACATAATACTTCAAGACCTATCAGAAATTAATCGCTTAAAACTGATATTTTACAGAGCAGCTGCTATTTAACGGTTCTGTTCAATAACTGAGATGAAACTGAAGACGACAATAGAGCATTATGTAAAACAGTGAGTGGGGATTTCAGCGTAGTATGATGCAAATGTAACTGAAAAAATTTTCCGTTAGTTAATTCTGACCAATTAGATGAAGGTTAAGGTGAAGTATCTAGTCTCCGATTTCATTCTTATCAAATTAAGTTGAGTGTTATTACAACCCATTATGTCGTTAGGTTAGCTGTTGTAATTTTTTTCGCCAGCAAAATACACGTCTTAGTATCATTATTATTTGCCCATTGTGTTCCTAACGGAACATAGGGCTTCAGTGGCTTCAGTCTCCACTGCAACCTGTTTTCTGCAACCTTTTGAACCTGCCTCCACGACAACCTACAAGCTCTCATTTCTTCTTCACACCATATCCTCCATGTCACCCTCACCTACGACGCCAAACTCGTCGCTTCCCATATGCGATCACTCGACAACCTAGCCTGGCACGTGATGTCCCCAATCGGCTTTCTCAGTGTGTACCCAATCCATATACACTTCCTCCAGTGCATATTTGTTAAGTGGTAGGTTCTTGGTTGGTTCGTTGCCAGCCAGCCAGAGTTCCTTGTTGCTTATTCTTATTATTTTGGCCATCTGATCTTCAGTAACGAGCCAGCAGTAGGTGGCAGTTGTTGATGAATATCTGTAGTTTGTTGGAAATGCCTTTCATGATGTGCCAAGTCTCTGAGTCATGCAGAAGCACTGACTTGACTGGATTGGTGTTGAAAATCCGGATTTTGTTGTTTTTGCTGAGTGCAGTATATCTCCACACTGGTTTCAGGCTAATGAACGCCTGTCTTACTTTTCCTATCCTAGCTTTGACGTCTTCGTGTGTGCCTCCTGTAGTTGAAACGATGCTGCATAGATAGGTCACTAGTCTTGTAGATAGGTATTGATAAGAGGATTTCACCATGAGTTAAGTCGAAGACGTACACACTGTTTCTGTGACTAGGAGAAATTTTTATATAAATGTTAACCACTAACTGAGAATGAGTTTTCTGATGCTTAAAATATACTTCTGAATTGCTGAATTTATAATACCATGTGATATATATATTTATGCTATTATGCTAAGCTACCTGTAGTGTATGACCAAAATACTTACAGTACGTTTCTGATATTTTTTATATAAGTTTAAGCATATCTGCTCATATCAATTTCCGTTAAAGTGAACTGCTATTACTATAAAGTCACTATCCTGAACACAAATAGGTAAATCTATGCAGCACTTTTCACAGAGCGATAAAATGTTATGTGATCACGTTTAACCCATTCTTTTATCACCCATTGCTCAAAACCTAATGTAGATGACACTTTCGTCATACACATTATACAAAAGAAAGGTTTTCGGTGCAATGTATTATTGAATATAAAATAGTCCCTAGTTTCTTGTTTAACACGGTAGTTATGGTTGTTTGCTTTTGTGTATAAAAATCCGTCGATTCTCATGAATAATTCAAAATCTTTTGAGAGAAATGATAATATTAAAAAGAATACTAGTTCTTTCCGTCTATCCAGCATGGCATATGAAATTTAAGTATAATTTGAGATGTACTATCAGTTCCCAAATGAATAAAGAAACCTTTTTGTCTGTGAAAGAACTGAATCACGCAACAAATTTCCATGAAAATTGTTAGCAATTTACTATATGCTACTGTTAAATACTTTTACACATTGACTTTTATATGTCATTAACATTATTGACGGTACTCAGAAAAGCGTTGTGCGTAATTTTCTTCTACATATTTTGGTAATGGCTTTCTAACGGACTGGATGTATTGGTAAGGCGGATTAAGGTAACCATTTGTTACTTGCACAATGACTTGCATCCTTGCTACTAATTAAAACACATGTCGTATAGTGCATTTAGAGTAAATTATTACTGACTGGCTTACTGCATTCAACTTTAAGTGAACTCTAGATGGCTCATTCTCTTAACAGGCACTTGAAAAAGCCAACTACAATTTAACATCATTTTCGTTATCTTTTCGAAATCTTCAGCCATATGAAACTTTCTGTAGCATACCTAGATCTGGTACATGTTACTCATATTTCAAAGAAGGGCACACTGATTCCAATGATGTTTCCAGCAAATTCGCTCTGAGGAGAACGGGTTAAATTACTCCTAATGATACTTTAAAAATCCAGTGTTAGATCGTGTCACAGATTTATGAAACCAACTGACCATTAGCTTGATAGGTTTAGAAAACCCCTCTGCTCTTATACAGATCTTCAGCATCAGTCGAACCTAAACAGGCTGATTATACAATGAATCTTCCGTTAATAATGATACATGCCTCTCACAACACTTAAATGCAGTGTTGAAGTTTGGTGAGATTAAATGATTTACGCCTTACAATATATTCATAATTTAGCACCACAAAAAGGTCACCATTTGGATCACCCATATCAAAACTAACTGCAGAAGTAGTAAGCAGCAACTGGAAACGCTGGTACTCCTGTTGACCAAGTCAAAACTTTGGCTCCAATATATAGATAGCACATTTCTCATCATCAAAGAAACGAGTTGAAAAACGCTCGCAAATTATTCAGCAACACGCTGGACGATATTGACTTTACAATTGCAGGCGAATCAAATAATAAACTTATAACTGTAGATATTCTAATTACTAGAACGGACATATAAAAACTTCAAACTGAAGTATACAGAAAACCAACTTATACGAATCAAATCCTCAATTACGGAAGTAACAACCCAATACTACACAAAATCACTTGTATAAAAACATTGTTCTATAGATTAGAAGAATACCGTAGTACATTAACCTTTCGGAGAAAAGAAGAAAACTATGTAATGACTGTTTCCAGAACAACGGCTATCCATAAAATCTCATCTAAATATGTTGACATAATTCATTATCAATCAGGAAGTCATTATCGAGAACTAACAAATCAATTGTCCTACCCTACAAGAAGATCATCCCCGAAATGAAGACTAGATCAGTGAGGCTTTTTGGAATCTCTGTAAGCCACAGAAACACGAAATCTGTTCACTCTGTGCTTTGCAGACCAGAGAGTGGAATAGCGGTTGAAGACAAACAAAACGTTGTTTTGAAAATAAACTTCAGAAACTGTGAAAAATAATTACATCGGATAGACTGGTTGCTGGCTCTCTTCGTATCTGTCTTCATGAACATCAACTCGCTTTGAGGCGTAATGACATATCTTATCAATGCATTCGAATAACTGGAGGGATGAATTTGACTGATAAGATCTGAAACTCCTGAATAGAAGAAATGCAATGAATGCCAGAGAGATTTGGTAGCTTGGTATTCAGGTCAGTCTGTAATCCACAGACATATTGATATTAACTCAATGTATCAACCAATAAGCAGCAATAAGTAGGTGAAAGTTTATGTCATTAGGTCACCCAATTGGAATAAATATATGAACAATGACAAACTTTTAGCAAAAACAACCAATCACACACAAGACAATCAGAGCAAACTACAAAACTTTTTATAGAGAAAACCCTATAATTTACTTTTTCTGAAGTTGGTGATAATGATGCTCTGTAGAATGATAGTGAAAGCATCCGACTCAGAGAACACAACATCATAAAACATCTCTTTGCGTTTCTATACATATTCACAAGTAAACTGAAATGATATGATTCAAAAAACAGAAGTTATTTCAAACTCTGACTACAATGACATATAATGCACCGTTATTTTAGAAATAGAACGTATAAATTACTTTTTAGGGAGCCTCAGATGTGAGGTAAAAAGAGTGGTCGATTTTCTAAAATTAAATGAGTGTATCATCATGATGAATGAAATAACTAACAAATTAATTGCTCTTTTGTACTTTTGCCAAACTGAATCCTCAAATTACGAATAGCTTAGAGGCAATAACTGACTGCACATATTTGAAGAGATGTTGGAAAGTGTTTCAAAACTGGTTATCGAAGACATTAGGTGACTTACAAATTCCTATTCTTTCCTTCCTTACCTAAAAAAGTTCAGTAAGCGAGTACTATTGAATAGTGATATCATTCAGATTCATGGTACAGCTATTCAGTATTAACTTCTGTTTTAAATATCCTTGAAAAAGTGATCATTTAATATTCTACTAGAACAAGTTAGCCAACAGGAAAGGGTTAGCGAGGAAATTGGTTGAAACGCATAATATATAAGTCACGCGAGGTATGGTCTGTTAGAAAAGAAGTAGAAATTGAGACTATCAAAAATGAAAATTAGTAAGCGCAGGTAATTTTTCAAAATTAGTTACGTATGTGTGATCAGTTAGTCGTAATGTTATAACTCTAAAATTCTTTCAAAAAATTATCAGTGAACAGATTTATAGGCACTGTAAGTTGTTAAAGCTTAACAATTAACCAGGTTTCAAAAAAATGAAGAACACGATTAAAGCTAATAGATGTCCGAAATCAAGAGAAACTAAGTAAAATTTCTGAAAACCACAACAAATCGAGATACAAGTTGATATTCACTATGAAATGACATCAGTTGGAGAACAATAAGAAACCTGGGAACATTAGAAAGTTGTTTCTTCCCGTTATAAGTCACGCTATATCGCAAACTGACAGAAGCAGGAGATATGGATCAATGCATTCCCGACCCAGTGGCATAATGGTAACATGCCGATCGCGAGACTCGAAGGTCCTGCGTTCGACCTCCAGTGGGATGGTGTGTGCACACTACTGAGAAGTCTCACACTAGATGAAACAGCTGTCCATTGCTCCCAGGTTTCTTAAGGTTCTCCAAATGACATCAGTCTGTGCTGAATACCGACCAAAAATCAACAAATAAAACCTCGCAGACATTCAAACAAGATCAGAAGCTTCAAAATCGAGGTCAGTGATTCAATAACTGAGTTGGGGATAAGTTCAGTTTTCTAAATACTGTTTATTCCCATTACCAACTTGTCAGTCAGCCAACTTTGTCGAGGACAAAAATGCAAATAGAAACATATTTAGACGAATAAATCTTTATTCATAGTCCACACAACAAATAGTAATGCCTATCATCAATTACTTAGTGTTTGCTTAGCAAGCTATTAAACATATCTATCACTTAGTAACTGGTGATATTATATTACCGCCTACAAGTCATCAAATGATAACGATTGCAAATCCTACTTGATGGTATTTCAATGAATCATTCTAATTTGCTAATATTTTTACCATGAGAATGTGTATGCTAATCTGTGATGACGCTTAAGAAGAAGTCTGAATTTTACTTCAAAGCTGAAATAAAAACTATAATTCAGAAACTTGTGAGAGCAAATCTACAAGCTACTAATGAAAACTAAAACAACCGGAAGTCAAATTTTATATCGAACATTATGAAAACGTAAATACAGTTGTGTAATATAGGTAGTGCAAGTAATTTTGTGCAATTTCTCTTATGACAACTGGGTATACTTGCAGCATATGAACATATATATATATATATATATATGTATAGTTAAGGAATAAGATGACAGCCGGATAGATAGAGCAGTGAAAAGCACAAAGATAGTGGAATACTGAGTGATTATTATATACAAAATAGTCTGGAGCAACTGCATGAAACGCACTACTGAATAGCGTAGCGATTAATTATAATAATGTGTATCCTGTCATAATAATTGGTATTTAATTAGATTACTAAAATGTACAATTCACAAAAACAGTGAAAGGAGACACATACGATTTTCATTTAAGTCAGTAAGTTTGAAGACATAGAAACAAGCAGTCAGATAATGAGAAATGCAGCAACCAAGCCTACGTTTAAAGATAATTACAGATAGGTTACTGATATATATATATTATCAGACTAGAGGGATAAGAAATAATTCATGATGAGAATAACAATGATTTCATGTCCTGTGAGTTTTGATATTTGATAACTGATGCATCATATAGGGTTCGGCAACGTTAGGAATAATAACTTCATAACCATATGAAGTATGATTAAAATGACGTAAATGCTTTTTCAGTATCCACAAACACCGCCATATCAAATAGCCAAATAACGAGTTACATTTCTTCATTTCAACTGCAGAGGAAATTTTTATATAAAAGAAAGACAAGTATTTGGTTATTTCAAGAACTGTTGAAGGAATCCTTATTGTTGGAGAAAACGAGAAGTTTAGTGAATTTGTCTTTCTTAGCAAGTTTATTCCCCATAGCTGAACAATAACAACTTATACCCTCTTCTTCAACCATATTTGATAGTTACAAGAACTATCTAAGTAAACCACCTAGTAACAAAGATCAAGTGGAATGAAGATTAAACGTTCACAAGTGTAATGCATGGTGAAAATTAGTCACGGAAAAGCTTACAAACCAACATGGCTAACCGGATAGAATATGAACTTGCTTAATATGTGAAAGTGATTTTCAAGATAAAGCATGATCAGTGGTAGCATAAAGACAAAATGAAGACGCTATCGGATTACTGAAATGCATCAAAAACTACTAAAAAATTGTCAATTAAAAGTGAGCAATAGAGGTTGATATATTGTTAGCAATTTATAAAGTTCAGCATAGTAACAAAGGTTGAACAAGTTTTTTTGTACACACATGTTAACATTGAGGATTATATTCTCCAGACTTCCAATGTATCCTGATGACCTCAAGGGAAATCATCCGCATTTGACCACCCTCACGTGTATTTATCAGTTCAACTGCTCCTGTGAAGCCAGATATGTTGGTCGTTTGATAGGCGTTATTCCAAGCAGGTTAGAGAAAAATACCCCACCCGGCTGCGAAGAGATGTGAGTGGAACGATAAGAAGTTATATGAACGGAGCTTCTGCAGTACATAGAAGACGTCGATGTACCAATTTTAGTAAATTTCTTATCATCTTATAGATGTCTTTGAATACTGAATCAGTTGTGATGCTGCGAGACTAGTGTTGACAAAGTGTTTAATTATTGTACTAGCGAAAGTTCTGTTACTAAGTGATCCATACACTTATTTCAGATTAGTAATACCATCATTATCAAAATATGTGTATATAGGCGTGTTAATAAATAGTTATGCTAAGCAGTACACTTCCAATAATAGCTACTACACCTACGATGCGCAAAATGACATCAGTTAATTTATTCACTTGTCTGCGATTCGTTTTAGTTATTTACAGTATATATATATATATATATGCATATCTGAATCCTCATCACCACCATCTTCACTGTGATCTTGTTACGTCAAAAATTTTAATAAATGGTGTAAAAGTGATTTTTTCGTAAAGAAAAAATATTTCCTGTGCGGAAGTCGACTTTTAACTTCCTGAAAAAAGTTTAGGATTGCGTAAAGTAAAACCAGATACCATTTTGTCAACTTTGTGTACACATCCAATAGAATAAATTTGATAGAGAGCTAAAAATTAGATCCTAGAGACAGAAAAAGTAAAAAACAGAGGAAAAGTAAGCTGCCAGAAACAGATGGAGAGAAACCGAGGTAGAAAGTAACAAAAAAGTTTAAAAAGTTATCGGTCTACAAAAGGCAGAAAATGATGTTTGAACAAACGATTATCTATTTACTTTGTTAAAGAAATGCTCGAGGTACATATAGCTAAAATAATAAGAATGTATAAATTTATTAAAAAGGAAGTTATCTAGTATATCAGTTGGAGAACCGTTGAAAACCCGGAAGCACTAAACAGCTGTTTCATTTCAGTTTAGGAAACCTCAGCAGTGCGCATCCATGAATTCTCCACGGATCGAATGTATGACTTGAGACCAATAAAATTTCCGCAAGCCTCAAGACTAGTGACTTGCTTTAACACAAAACTTCCTGAAGTTCCAATGAGAAGTCGCAACAGGTGGTGTAAGCCAAGTCGAATGTGAGGCTAGGTAGTAAACGACCATATAATAATAATGGCCACTTTATTTCAAACAATTTTTGGTACAGTTTGGAATTCTCAGCAAGATATTTTGCATTAAAAAATTTATATGCTTATATATACTCTTTTACAATGTTTCAAATAGTGTTACAAGGACCTAAGTAATGTAAAGAATAGTAATAATGAGAAAGTGTTTCATTGCTAATTAAATTATTGGAATGAAATTCTTAACTGTTACAAAGTTAATATGTGAGTTCCGTTCTAACACATTTTTCATCACATAACATGCGTAGTAGGTAAGGTACAGTCGAATTCTTATACTTAGCTGTATCAGCGTACATTCCTGTGTAATGTCTTATTGTCCTCCTTCAGGAGATACAAGAAGAAAGCGGTGAAGGAAGTGGACGCCTAGTGTCGGTTAAAATCACTGCAGCTTGTTGCTTGCAAGAATTTAAATGTTTGTCGACCACAGTGGTATTCAGTTGGGCCAGAGGTTTAGCATTCACTCTACTGACGGTTTTCGAAGACTTACGCAATATAACATGGACCTGTTTTACTAGGCCAGCAAGGATCATGGGGAACAACAGAGAAGAATGAGCAAAATGCAGGAATTAAAAAATTGTAAAAGTAGAGGTTGAGTTATATCAGAGAGCCTCAGCTCTTTTATGCAGTACGTACTTCATGCTGAAATTAGTGCTGATGTCGTCTAGAAAGACGACGAAAACTCCACAACTAAATAACTCAGCTCAGAGAACACAAAGATCCGAAGCAAATCTCAATCCAAGATAGTTAACACTCGATTTACTTACCATCAGTCCAACAGAAGTCATGGGACTTAAGCAGTTCATACAAGCCTTCTTAACGCCAGAGGCTAAAATCAAGAGTCTGGCATTTAGAAGAGTTTAACTAAAGACCACTTGAGAGAGACCATTGGCTGATTACAGCCAACGATCCACTTACTTCTGAGCAATCTGGTAATTGACTAGGATGAAAACTGTCAGGTCATTAACATACCTAATAAAATTAATTCTAATAGGACAAGTTAGGTCATGCAAAAAGAAAGAAAACAGAAACGGAGAAAGCACTTCATACTGAGGCACATCAACTTCAGTAAACAATGAAGTGGTGTCTCCCTTTATAGATAGTATACTGCTTCCTTACAGAAAAATAGGAATACAGTCAATTTATAGCCCATGGCCCAGTACGAGCCAATATGTTTTCTGTCATATCACTGATAATCTAAACGTTATCAAGCATTATTCTCAAAATTTCTACTTGTAAGTAAGAAATAACAGGGGTAAAGCAACTAATACTAGCTGATAGTTGGTTCTATAATTTTGTTCAAATAGCCATTGAAGTTCAGACTGTATGCAGCCAGTGAATGTAAGTGATACAATGTGACGTCATTTTACTCTACAAATCTAGTTCTCCTTAGTTAGTTCAAATTTATAAAGGTAAATGAATGCATGAATTCCCTGACAGAATTATAGCTATTGAGGTTAGCAAATGATTCGAATAATATTTCACTCCTAATTAATAAATATTTTCACATAGGTTACAGCTAAAGTTGGAAAGCTGGATTAGGAACAAATAGGTGGCGGTGATATTCATCATGTGAATTTGTATTGGATTCAGTGACTAGTATGCCATTCGTGGTTCTTCATTCAATGACTAAACTGAAATAATGCTAACATCGAACACTCATTTCCTCATTTTTTGCAAGTAAATCGAATGCAACTAGTTTTTTTATAAAGTGATGAGATATGTTGCTGCTGTTACTGGAGTGTTTAGGAAATTATTCGAAATGAATATTATTTAAAGTGGATTAATACAGAGAGAAAAAGTCCAGTTATCCTGAGTGTTCAATTAAATAGCATGGGCGACAGCTTCTACCTGGAACCTTCCATTTTAGTCTATTTATTAGAAATATCACATACTGAAACAGTAGCATTTACTGGATAACGTCTCGAACACAATTTATTGTCCATATTCATATCAGGCAACTCCACAACTTCGAGACAGAGTTTATATATTTCTAATTTTCTCTCCTTCTCTGTGATGACAGGGGTAGTAGATTTTTCCGTATATCTGGGACAGGTGCAGAGTCATTTTGACTCCATATATTTAATGTTGATTCGATAAACGAATTCGGTTATCAGTCTCTCTTCACGCCTAAGTTAGTTTTCAACATTGTCGGTCTATCCCAACCCTACTGTGTGATTGTGTGTCATTGCGTGCAGAGTTATAGCCGAGCTTTTTTCTAAATTGTGTCATTGTCGCTTTTCTTTGATGCTAGGCTTAGATAGATACTGTTGACTTAAGTGTGGTGTCGATTATCCCTCAAGAACCTATTTATGCTGACTACTATAACTCTGAAGTAACATCTCAACGATCCATCTACTTTAACACCAACAGGAATATGATGATGGTTAACGCTTTTTATGCCATTGAAAAAGAGTAATCTTTTTGTCTCCAACTCAGGCAGAAAGTGTTTAGCCTTTTTGGCTCGCTTCGGCCATACACATACTAAAATTGAAACGATACAGAGAAGATAAGCATGGCCCCTTCACAAGGATGGCACGCAAAATCGTGAGGCATTGCATATTTTCCACGTCTAAACGACTCAGTTCAGAGAATCCTATGCAACCAAGAGTATACTGTGCATCATTGCTGCAAGTTTCTTTGTTCATCTGATCATTATCTGCTTGTACTCTCGAAGTACTAAGTGTATACTAACTGATACGCTGAGTGAAAATATATCGTCCAGTGAAATCCGGTGACTGCAGTAAACTTACTGAAAACAGTCATCATTTGCTAGATAAATCTTTGTGACTGAGTAACTAACTGAATTTTGAACTTTCTTTTAACTACTTACTGACAAAAATCCATTATCTTCATCGCTTTCAAAATGCTCATCCTTCCTTTTTGCTAATAGCTTTGGTTTTCGACGAGTGAATGGAGTCAAATGAATCACAGACACTGAACTATGAAAAGATTTGCCAATGTGACTCGGAATAATAACTTTAATTTTCATCTGAAGGACTGAATTTTTGTGGATAACTCTCCCAATCCATGTTATCATCGTAAAATAGTCCTTGCCCTAAGTGCCTTTGATAAATAGCAGCTTTAGGATGAAGTACAGATGTTTGATCTTGTTCAATACTCATGAGCCTAATTCACCTGCTTCCATTTTCCTGCTCCTAATGGGACTTGAATTCATCACCTGACAGATGGCTAAGTTTTGAAATGCACACCACCTTAGCTGATGGTAGATAACTGACAGGAAGCCTTGCACTTTTATTTTGTACAGATTGACAGTGGTCAGCAAGACGTTTCTCAAAACCTTGAGAGAACTGATGACCCCTATGTTGTTCAAACCTGAAATATCTAGCGTTCAGTCATCTGCATTATCCCTGAGGTATTCAGACTGCTACTGACCTTATGTGAGACTGGAATAGATACATTGGTCGATCATGAGACAGCAACAAATTTCATGTTGTCTAGTGCTAAGTGGTGACCCAATTCTATTGATCATTTTTCAATGCTACTATCAAGCTATCAGGTTAACCTTTGTAATGCACTTTGAAGGTGGTCGAAAGTGGTCCAGATAGCTCAGTAGGAGCTTCGACGACTGCAATATTGTGTGATTCGTATTCAGATCTCATAGCAGTCATCATTTCCTCCAAGGTTTTTAGATATGACTTGCTGACGAGTATTAACAAACACAAAACGTGGTTGTATGACTTTCTGCCAACTATCTCTATCCAAATACTCTGCATCCGAATGTATCGCCATGGTGGACCTTTTGGTTTGGTGGCTGAATCACAACGTGTTTGATAGAATTCAGTCCATATCCAGGTCTAAATGACATGGAATTGGCTGCTCCCCAATGATCAGTCAGTGCAAACGAATGCAGTGTTTCAGGGATGTCATCTTTTTGATTTTTCCTTCCTGTTGCTAATAAACAAGAATGAATTTCTCAGCTCTTAGAAGAAAGAAGGCACCTGCTAAAAAGTGCGTAGATTGCAATGAAGAGTTTTTAAAAGGGATAATGTAGCATTCTAGGTCTCAGCCATACCCATCACTGAACGCAATCATGATTTCAGTTCTGGTGATGTCAGCATATCAAAACAAAAAGCTTATATACCAAACAGGGTAACTCAGTTTAATCCTGTTCATCCACAATGAAAGAATTAAAAACTGTAATACGGTCAGTAATGATCTACCGCAGTTTTACCAGTACTTCGTTCAAACTGTCCTTCATTTTCGCAATCAGCAACGAAACATTTGCTACACCTTATTGGCTTTCCCATGATAAAATTATATTCTGATGAAACTGGTTTAAAAATATTCGCACTTATGCACGAAATAGGACGCAGTGAACAAACCTTCAATTTTTTAGTCAATATAACTTCTTAACTGTCATGTTCCCAAAAGTTCTCTTGAATATCAGCAAACATTGTAAAACTACTAGAAATTTGCGATAGAATAAGTTTCGATAACACACTTGCATTTACTAGGAATGCTTTTTCTCCTGAATATAATGCACCTTATTTACAAATGTCCTTAGCAAAAGAGCTCGCATTTTAGTTTTGTACAAGTCGTATGCTCTAGTGAGTGCTTGTACGTATATACCAATACTAGTTTTGTAATTTATCCAGAACTTGACGGTCACGTCTTTTAATTATTCACTGTGAAACATTGTTCACTGCTTAGAAGTCAATATTCTCCACGTAAACACTTGGCTTCCTCAGTATTCATGTATGATTTCAAAGCATTACATCATGTTTTAATTTCCTTTAAATTTTCAGATTACCCTTTATGGAACAATAAACCCACTGATGTATTCAACACACTAACTCGTTGACTATCCAGTAAACAACAATGGTTGGTACATCGCACACCCCTGGTAAACCCGGTGATTTAATCTGCTTGTGTATTGGTGGCCGTCTTTTTGTTACTAGGAGAGCGACACTTTATCGTTTACCAGATAGTCGATTGTATTTAATCGCTACTCAAGGAGCAAGCAATCAAGAACCTAGTGTCAATTGTACTAATCAGGCACATCCAAGCGATGATTTCATCAAACCAATGAATGACAGTTCTGGATTAAGTTCTAATTATTTATCAGCATCGCAAGCGTCTGGTAGAGTAATGGGAAATGGACCGAATGAAGGTGCTTTAATTGGTGGTGCATCTATTCTACCGGATAATATAGCATCTATGCTTGCAGGAAATATGAATTTGCAATCAGCTTCTTCAATATGTAGAAATAGAGGATCCGGATTTACAAACCTTTCATCAAATCCTTCTCATGGAATCGAATTGAGTCGACCAATTAATGCACCTGTTTCTCCAGCATCATGTAGTCAATTTCCTTCACTGCCCACCCCTGTTGTAGCTACACCTCCAACTGTTTACTTTTATGACAGAGATCCAGAAATATTTCGTTTTGTGCTCGATTATTATAGAACAGGTGAACTTCACTTACCTTCAAGTATTTGTGGTCCATTTGTGCGTAAAGAGTTAATATTCTGGGGGATTGATGAAGCTTTGATCGGTCCTTGTTGCATGCCTGCATACATGCGTTATGATGAAGAGAAACGAACAAAGAACACCTTGTTTCGTGATTGTTTTGAAGATATTGACTCTATGCAAAATCTTGTAAAATTTTCAAGAGGTTGGAAGAAATGGAGATATCGAATGTGGTTGTTTATGGATCATCCAACTTCTTCTCTAGCAGCTAAGGTAAGTAAGGAAAACCTACTTTTTTCACTTGTATGTCCCAGTGACTTAGCTCTTTCTCAACCCACTGGTTTAAAAAATTAACTTTGACTTTTAAGCAGCAAAGCACTTCAAGCTAAACTATGCATTGTAAATTTCCTGCAATTTGAATGACTTCTGAACAAGACTAAGTATTAGTGATAATCACTTGTTTGTTGGCTGACTTACTTACGTTGTTTTATCGAAAAGGTTTTATCATCTTAACATAGACCCTAATCTTTGGTAACTCCTTATCATAACTTATAGATTGAGTCTAACTCGAAACGTTCTGTGATCATCTTCAAATCAAAATTTCATGCTCTGAAAAATTGTCTAGTAGATTATGATTCACTCTGATGAATATTTCCGCATACTTCTAGTCACTAAGTTATCCGTGTTTGTGGTGCACGGCGTTTGATCACTGAGTGGCTCTCACGTCTGTTTGAAGCAGTGACTATGAGAAGCTTACATTTAAGACACATTGTTGTTTGAATTCGAGAATGGAGAACACCAGTTCATTGCAATGCTCGCAGTGAGTCATTCATTTTCAGAAGAAATTAAGATCATGTCCATGCACATTACTTCATAAGTTACAGATTGTATCACAAGATGAACTCAAGGTACACAATTGAAGCATTCATAAGCTTATATTTGAATAAGTCGGTTTATTTTACTCTGTGAATTACTGACCTAAAAATTCTAATTTCATTTCTTAAAATGATGAATTAACAAAGCAAACTACTTTTTGAGACATCAAAAAGAAAGGATTTATCTTTCTGCAACTTCACATAATTTTTAAAAAAATAACTCAAGTCACAGCACTCAAATCGGTGTCCTTTTCTTATTGAGGAACTACAGTGAAAATCTTTTGAACTGATAAGTACGTGCTAATGTCTAACTCTTACAGGTGCTTTATTTTCTTTTAGAAATACTTCACAAGTATTCAACAGTTTCTCGTCTTGTCAAGTGACTCTTTGAGTCACTCATAATCGCTGCTATCATTAATTACCATAGCCATATTGGCTATTTAAAGAGTTACTAGAGTGACGTTTGGAGTCAATGGTTTGATCATCTAATTTTTAGGTACAAGAACAAACTCTTGTTCCACTGACTAGCTATGGTAGAAAGTTAGACGTACTTTACCTTTTCTCTTTTGTTCAGATGTGAACAACTCCATTCATTAGTAATTAATTTTGACGTGAAATTAAGCCGATAGAACGCAATTCCTTTATGAAGATGAAATATATCTGCTAAGCAGCTTGTGTTTCATAGTAAAATAATCAGCCATTGTGAGGAGATGAAAAAGATTGGCTACTTTTACATCACGTAACCTCAACTTCAGAGAACGAACAGAAATTTAAAAAGAAGACATGACATTAGACTGCCAACAAAAGTCCTTCATCATTTTATCAGATATGTAACATTTTTATCTATTGAGTCCTACTTTAGAGAATTAGGATACTGTTTAAAATTAAATTAAATAACCTTGTACTAGTTTTGTTCCTTGTTTGATTTGTCTAAAAATCAGCTACATGATTTATTACCTTTAATATGGCACTACTTAGCAAAGTGTTTACTCTTTTTATTGATAAAATTCCTAGACTGTAAGAGATTATCCCACCTATAACATTTACTACATAGTAAAAAGAATATTTGATAAGACTTCTCATTTCTAGTAGGTTAAAATTTGGGTGGAAAGACTGAAATGGACCACCATTTTGAAGGAAGTAGAAATCTGACCCTCGCCCTTCACTCATTCACCACCAGCTAAAATTGTAATAGACTTGAAATGTGAACAGCCACCGGATAATATACATTAGATATGATTATGAAATAATTTCAGTGGATCATGAATATCAATTCCTACCTACCCGTGTTCGTGGCCTGCACTGTATTACCCTATAGGAAGCAGCATCGGAAACTTTACGTAGGATCCTCAACAAAGCTGGAATTAGAGTGGCATTTGAACTTAGAAACTCACTCAGGGATAAACTTTATCGGCTGGCTTAAGGACCTGATATAAACAATTCAGCACAATAATTTAATTTACCTAATTTCATATAATGACTGCGAGGTTAAGTACATAGGTGAAAATAGCCAGTCAGGGTCAGTTAGATTACTGAAACACAGGAATTTAGCTAAATGTAGAATGGCGGACCCAAATAAGATCAGTAATCTAGACAAATCTATGCTATTGTAATCCATGCATTAATATACAACCAAACAACAGGGTAGGAGAAAACAACTGTACGTAAATCCAGTGTAATTGGGTAGCGAAAGAGATTGGTTACTGAATCTTTCTTCATCGAGTCAACACTCAACAGATGTAATAGGAATGATGCAATACCTACACCAGAGATATGGAAAACTTTACCGCCAATAAAAACGGAGAATTTGAGATGACGCGACTATAAAAACCAGATATCGACAGAAGTGTGATGATAATGATATGATTATGAGCAATAATTTATGCTCGAAAAGTCTCCAAGTAAATAATACTGCATCACTTACTGTGTGTTATAAATCAAATAAAAAAACTAATATGTAACTGATGAAGTTCACAGGTAATGTTTTTAAAGTGAAATTTTTGGTATCCATTATAAATACCATTGTAACTCAAAAATCTGAAATCTTAGGTAGAGTGCATTGACTTAATAACTACAAAAATTCATGGTACAGTAGTATGTGAAACAGCTAACACAAAGAGAGTATGATTTGAAGTAATCACAGAATAATAAACCAAGTAGACGGAAATTGTATAAAAGATAACAAATGACTGATTATTTTCACCTCAGTTCTTTTTGATTTCTGGTCACCATCTCCATAATGAATTGACTGAGACTACAGCGAAAAAAAAGAAAACTAGAGAGGAATAAAAACAGAAATTCTCAAGCTAAAAGTATCATGAGATTGTGGATTCGCAGTCTTGAAGATTCATCAACATAAATTTAAACAACTATTCTGTAATTTGTGACACTAGTGACACTAGTATGACTCCATTTGGCAATGGAAATTCTTTATTTAATAAAGAGATAGGTTTGCGTTTCATTTCATTTCAAAGTTATTAGTTATAATCCACTTTTTTAAACTAAAAATCACTCTCCTCTTCATTTCCATATTTTCATAAAACGATTTTATAGCTAAAAATAATTTATGTTTATTGAATTAACACAGTTTTATTATTACTCTCCTAGTAATTTGTCGTTTATTGAGAACTAACTATAGGTAAAAGAATTTTACCATTCTAAAAATGAACAAGGCTAGAGATCAGACTGATAGAAGTTTGCAACACGAATAGGCAAAAAGCAAACTTCTCACTCAGTGTTTAAAAAGGAGATAAGAACTTTCCGATACATTTTATAATAAATTCGCTTTATTACCGACTACAACATGTACTTAAATCTCTGTTGGTTTAATTTTAATCTGTAATACTATTAATATATAGCTGACGACTAAATCAGATTCATTACCTTTAATTACTAATTTATCAGCTGTTTGAATACTGTCAACAATGCAATTGGAGTAAATCGACTGGCGTCACACAGCGCTCGAATGACCGTCGAATTACCGAGTTTTTTTAAGTGAACATGCATGAAGAAATTGACTACATTGATGAGTCTAGAAACTAATAAAATCAAACAAGTTTTAATCGTTTAAAATTACTAAATAAGCCGCGAAATCCACTTGCCGCCTCCATGTTTATTTCGTTTCAACTACCATGGTATTTGCCTGGCTGTCTTGTGAATCCGTGATAGGTACTTAATAGTTCATCGAAATCATAACCAGGCCAGCAAGTTGGAGGCCGCTGGTTTAAATCCTGTCGCTACCGAAATTTTTATTTACACCTTTAATCATCACCTAATACTAATAATGCTAGTCCTCCTCTTGCCTGCTATCTTATATATAACCACAATAATATCATTATTATTATTGTCGAAACTGACAGGTTTCAGTGAATAAAGGGAGAATCCCACTAAATGATTATAGGATACTGTATAAGATTTAGCACATTAAAATGTACGGCAACTGCATGAAAGTATTTTCAAAACAAAGGAGTTATTGTTATTACTTCTATGAAATCTGGGGTATATTCTTGTCATCACATCCGAAACATTAAGTGCGTAGCACAGAGTCGTTCAATAATATTTTTAAGGCACTATGAATGAAGAGCATATGATATGGCAGCTTTTTATGTTACTTATTCATATGAAGAGAGAAAAACCACCTAAACCAAACAGCGAAGCTACCAGATGGAAACCGTGCAGATTATTCACCTGGCTTCTTGATGCCACTTTGGTATAGAATATGTCAGAATGTTCGCTATAAAAATCTTAGTTTCTAAAGGAAACCAAAGCAAAACTTCACAAATGTGCTACATTGATTCATCATTTTCACTGCGAAATAAGAAACTCTAGAATACTTCTCACCATATGTGATAATTTGTAAGAGAATATGAACTGTAGGATGCAAGTTGACTTTGCTACTGCAGTAAGTTGACTACAGTACCATTCCCAATGCAAATCAGCTGTTCATATATCTTTAGTGAAAACTGATGTATGAGTGGGCTGCGTTGCAGAGAGCTTTTTTATGTCAAGCTAGAATAGCACTTGACAATCGGAAAAATCTAGTAGTAACCATATTTTTATCTAGCTCATTCATTATTTCAACTGATACGTATTGTTCTCTTTGTTATATTTCGTGAAGCACAGTTATAGGATATCATTGAATTTGATATTTACTGGAATAAGTTGTTATCTAACAGCAAAGTTATAAGCCATCCATATAAACCTGTTGTTCATAACCAAAACATCTGTTGAGACTACGAGTAGTCCTATTTCTTCACACTTCATAGCATCCTTCAGCTAAGTACCTTACATTGTCAAAGCACTTTGTAGATAAATGTTCAGTATGAGTTCCGGTCAATCTGATATAGGACCGTAGTACTGTGTTCATCTAGTTTCCTGGCTCTAACCAATGAATAACTTGGAATGAGCATTATGTGTAGCATTATGATCGCAAAATGTTAACGTTACTTCAGGTGTTTTAGTTATCTGTACATTTATGATATTTAAGAGTTGGGGTGTGACTTTGAGTTATATTGAAAGAACTTCAAGTAGCTTATCAGTTGAGTTACAGCTCTCTTAATAATTCTAGTGTAACTTGAGAAAATCTGTAGCGAATATCAATCATTATTGATTCTGTTACCATCAAAATTTTACCAGTAATAGTGACTACCAAGTGCCAGCGAGTTGTATAAAAGCTTACCGTAAATTTTCTGAACTATAGGATAGTGATAAAGCCATTCGATAGTAAGCTCGAACCTAAATTAAAGAAACTTAGTTTAAACCCCCTTGATGTTTGGATTGTTTATACATGAGACCTCATAAACTAGAGTAAAACAACTGTTAGATGTGTAAAGTATAACGTTTTCCATTTTTAATAAAATTGAAAAAAGTAAGCATAAATGTGTAACTACTGTCATTTCCATTTATAAACGTTAGTACCCTCTGGTTACAGGACAATGGAAATAGAAAGGTAGGTATTTGTTAGACTTATCATAGTATTTTTGGTGTTAAATTAACTAATAACGGACAGTTTTCAATGATAATATCATGTCACAAGCATATACATATATATATATATGGACTGAAATAATTTAAAAGAATGGTGGAAACCTGAGGCACTGGGTAGCTGTTTCGTCCTTCCATAGGACTTCTCAACAGTGTGCACCCATAACCTTGCCAGGGATCAAGCCCACGACCTTCAGGCTCTGTGACCAAAACGTTACCATTGAGTCGTTGGGTCGGAATCCAGTGGTCCATATTTCTTACTTCTACCAACTAACGACATATAGTGACCATCACACAATGTCATCGTTGAGTAGTTGTCCTCACGACTGACTTGGTTTGCCCCAGCGGTCATGACTTCTCATTGGAACTTCAGGAATCACCTCTCGAAGCTAATTAACTATAAGAAAAGGCAGTAGACGTGAGGAAAAATACTCAACGATGACGTTGTGAACTGACAGAATTTGGAAATATGGACCATTTATTCTGACCCAGCGGCTTAATGGTAACGTGCAGGCCACAGAACCTGAAAGTCTTATGCTCGATCCCTGGTGGAGTCTTGGGTGCACAATGCTAAAGAGTCCAATACTAGGACAAACCAGACGTCCAATGCTCCCAGGTTTTGAATGTTCTTCCAGCTGATGTCATTCCATGATGAATACCAACTTGAAATCAATAAATCTTTACAAACCCGCAAAAGTGTGTATAAATATATGCTTAAATCCAGTATCCTACTAAATTTCCTTTCCGAACAATGGGTAATTTTATCTTTCGTAAATCTTACATGTAAAGTTGTACAGCTGAAACAAAAGAAGGTTCTGTCATATCAAATCTTTTAATTGAAACAAGAAAGATCTTGGTGTGTCCTGTCCCTATGAAATGTTATGTATTCACCTGACCGATAAACATTCATTTCTAGCTAGCGAATTCTATTCAGTCACCACTGAATGTTAGGCTCTTAAAACAAAACTTTATTCTATATGATATCTCGTTATCAACTTTACTCAAAATTCAAGTAACTTAAGCTACCAGAACTACAAAGATACGGACACTGTTTTTGTTATTATAACATTCCTTCTACTTTACGTTGATAGATAGCTCATGGAAAGATGTTGAGATAGATTTTTTCACCATTTGGTTGTAAAATTCTCAAATATTTGGTCACATTCAACTCCTATCTAGTGTGAAAATAAAACAAATCGGCTTCAGAATAATGTGAGATGCTCCTTTGAGTCCGGATCAACTTGGAATAAGTCTGGTGATTAAATTAGTGGAAAAGTGAAAAAAGGAAATAAGGTGTTCAACTGAATAATCTGAAATACCTAACTATCTATGAAATAGGAGCTCTGACGTGAATTGGTTACCAGTAGGTAACAGATTCAGCTGTCTAGTCCATAGAGCTAGACGCTCGTCAAAATCTATCAAACAAGTTTTCTAATATCTTCACTAAGTGAAGTGATGTTACACTGCAGCAAACAATATTTTGATAAAGTCTTTGACTAAGTTACACGGTATGGAATCCTTCAGGGAGCAAAACTTTCTTCATGGATAAAATATGTTTTGCCGATGAGCGCTAACGACCATAAAATCTAGGTCAAAGACTTTATCCAATCAACTCACATCATCTCAAACTTAAGTGTTATTAATTCATACATAACACAGAAAACGAGGACTGCTTAATCTCAACATAATCATAACAATAAAAAGGGATGTAATTTGAAATCTGCATTCTAATTTGAACATGACAATGATTGTAAAACTTCTACAGTATAAGCATTTCGTCAGTGGAACTGTTGATAGACCTAGGGCAATATGTATAAAAAGACAATTTTTACTGTGTGTGAGTGTACAAGTGACAAAATATTTTCCTCATTTTGAACAAGGAGATTACCATAAGTTTTATTCTCTTTTCACCGGCTGGATTAGAAAATGTCAGTGCCGATGAAAAGAAACTTGACTTAACTTCCTTATCAATTTATTAACTCTCTTCAACTTATTCAGAGTTCTAGTTGACTTGTGTAATTTGTTCACTTTGTGTGGTCAAGTCTCATGCAATATCTTAGTCTGTATTATGTGTGTATAGCATATGTGAAATCAGGTAAGTAGAGTAAACAGCTGATGAGTTCTACTGAAATCCATAAATTTCACAAATCCCAATTTATTGACACACGTTCTGTGTTTTAAGTTTTTCTTCCTTTTGAAAATTCGTAATCAACCAGAGCTAAATTATTACCATTTGTTGATATGCTTCTGATTATCTGTTGTCATACTGGAGCAAATTGTTCGACCTCTATTGGCATATGTGCTCCTGTATGGATGCCTCAATATTGCCTCGAAATTTATTATGTTAATTTACTTGGTTGTGACTAGCTAAGGAACCCAGGTTGCGCGTCTCATCCCACTGGGGACTCGTCGGCTGGATGCACTCATCTTCCAGTGAGTGGTTGTTCTCATTAATATTCGAACTCCTGGTCAGTCACTCCAAAATTCAAAGTGTTATTCACTTTGACACTGAGTCTTGGCAGTGAACTGGGGTTTGGAGTGACTAGTTCTGGATTGAAGTCCTAGTGAGATCAACATTACTGACCTGAATGCACGTGCACCTAACTGAAAAGTCCCAGACAGGACGAAACACGCATCTTGGATTCCATTGCCAGCTACTATTCATGAATAATATCAAGCATAAAAGGTAGTTGCAATACCTAGGTCTCTACACTGTGGCCCATATGCTAGTAGTTGTCAAACAATTCTGTCCAATCAAAGACGGAGAATTACTGGTTGTGACATCAGAACTAATATGTGCTACATGTTTAATAGCTTCACTCAGCCTGTCAATATCTTTGACAGTTGGAACGCTTGTCAGCAAAATGAAATGAATCCATCTAGAAAATATCATACATAGTGATCCCTTAGATAAAGTTGTAGCCAACTAAATGAGCTATTTCATGTATCTAAACAGCTGTGATAATTCTGTCAGCCAGATCATAGTGGTATAAACAGTGGTCAGCCATTTCCCTTATTCACAACCAAAATCCTTCGGGGTATACCTATGCGTACTCGATACCGAGAAGCGAATGAGCGACCTTACCTTAATGGGTCCCGCTAGGTTTCGTGATATGGCCATCAGAGACCTAATGAGTAAACAGCCAATTAAATACTTCTGGCAGTATTATCGTCAGGACTTAACGCAGTTGAGTTGATCATAAAGAACTAAGATGATTTATCAGCAGGGATAAAAACATACCTGTATCACTTGAAAGCACGCTATTCAAAGCTTGACTTCATAGAATTAAGTGGAACTGACTGCATCTATCAAACGCTTCGAAAGATTTACTGAATAAAGTTGAAAATTCAGTAGGCTGACTGGATTGGTATTAATTCATTCATGAATGGTTAGTTTATCTTTAGGTTTTTCAAAACTGTTAGATCATTATAGCAGTTGAACACTTCCGATCAGCTCCTCTGTGGAGTGAAACGAGAAGAGAACGGTTTTAGAAAAGTAAATTTCAAACAGATACATTTGAATACTTTAGTAAGTGACCCATCGAAGTCTGCTGGAATAAGAAGGCTGATTAGTTTATCAGATTAAATCTGAATTCACGAACGGTGTTCTCGAACATTATCGCTATGATTCTCCCACCATGAATACACACAACATTCGATTATTACTATCTTTATCTAACTACTAAGTCATATTTTTACGGCAGTTTTCATCACAGACCGACATCAGTTGGGGAACCATTGAAAACACGTGAGCTGAACCAGTCAGAAGTGAAGCAGATGCCAACTGAAAACGTCTGTGGTAGTCGCGCTTTATCGCGAAGTGACAAAAGTACGAAATAGAAGACCACTAAACTCCAACCGAGCGACTGAATGGCTAACGCATTCGTCATACAGCCTCAAGGCCCTGAGTTCCATCTCTGGTGAGATCGTACGTACTGCTGAGTCATATACAAGTGCGAAACAACTGTCCAGCGCTCCTAATTTTTAAGGAGTTTTCCAAATGATGTCAGTCAGTGATAAATACTACTTTAAATAATAAGAGAATCCTCAAAATGCTTTATTAGGTCATAGTAAAACACTGACAGTCAGAAATCATAGACGTCTGCAAGAGAAACGTTAAAATTTCTAATACCATAAACCACCTGTCACACTTTTTAATCAAATTTTTAGCCGGAAACGCTTGACATCGTTAACTTGTTGTGGTATTAGTACAATAATCGGTCAAACACTTGAATTAGACACTCAGACAACCTTGAAAGACAAATTAAAGTAGACATGAAATGCGTATTTGGCCTCTGTCCAAACTAGTCAGCTTAAAAATAATCTATTATACTGGGAAATGCTTATAGCTATGGACAAACAGACTGAACAGAACGCTTAACAGGAAATAGTGACGTCATTACATGCATGATTTTTACTTGATTAAAGTTAAATAACCTAGCACCGAAAAGTAAACAACCTTTATGGTGAAATGGACGGAGTTTACGAACGTTAGTAGTACGGCGCTTAGGTTTTCGCAACTGAAAAACAAGCGAGAGAATGATTTATGGTTTGCAGGAAAAAGATTTTTATTCTAAAATGCTGTCGAACTGTCTAACGCCGACACGAGAATTAGTTTTATTTGAAAGCTTTTAACCAAGTGTGTTTATTTTAGATAAAATTAGATAAAATTTACTTCATTATTCGTTTGCTTCATGCTTACATAATCCGTAGCCAGAAGAATACTAATGACAGAAAATTTCCCTTCCACCAAGAAGAATGTGGGAAAGTTCACAAAAAAAATGATGTTTTGCATGTTATATAACTCAGAATAGGAAGACATTGGCATCATATTTTTAGTCAGCAATAGCGGAACACAGTTAGCCTCCAGACTATGCGTATACGCATATAAAGGTATTTCCGGAAACACAGAAGATAATTTGCCAACCTAACTTACTTGGCAAACAACAAGTTATGAGAATGAGTTGATGCTCAAGTCATATGACAGATAAAAATAACTTTCATATAATTCTTCCATAGCCGTTGTTATTGTTCACTGGAGTGAACACATCTTAAGGTACAAAATTCTGGATCTTAATAAAACTCATAGGTTGAAAAATAACAATGAATTATATTGAGCAATCAAGCTTACTTTAAAGTACAATAATGAATAAATACCCAGTTGAACAGTTCATCCAGACTGTTGCACTTCATGGAAATATAAACGAGTGAAAATACAAAACTTCTTACTAAAAAAAAGTGAAGGTCACCCTAAAAAACTATACATAACGAACCGATAGCCACTGTGAAATTACTGATATTCTAAAAGCACTTAGAAGCTATTATAAACTAGTACAGTATATCGAAACAAGACATTAGTGAGACAAATACTACCAGGTGCTATTATTTCTTAGTTTATCTATAATCATATAACAACTAACTTTGCTTACGATTTAAAGAAAATATTCATTTCCAGGTGTTTTAGGATTTATTTACTCATCATGAAATGGCATCAGTTGGAGAACCATTGAAAACTTGAAAACGCTGTACAGCTGTTTCGCCCTAGTATGGGACTCCTCAGTAGTTAGTGAAGTGGATGCTAACTGAAGAACTTGGTGTTCGTGCGATATCGTGAAGTGACAAAGTAGAAAACCGTGAACTATTGAACTACCAACCTAATGACTGAATGAATAGCGTGTTCTCTCTAAAGCTTAAAGGTTATAAGTTTGATCCCTGGAATGGTCGTCAGTGTATACTTCTGAAAAATCCCATACTAAGGCGAAACGGCTGCCGGGAGGATTTATTGGTTTTTAATAGATCGAAATAAACTATCCATAAGTATTTAGAGCTGTATGCAGTTTAGGGAAATATTGATAACCAGTCACTATACTATTCAAGTGATGAAAATATCCGACCAACAACAACAAACACCAATCACCATCAACGGGAGAAACTTGAAGGAAGTAGCCTCTTTCACATATCTTGGCAGCATCGTTTCAACTACGGTAGGCACACACGAGGAAGTCAAGGCTAGCCAGGATCGGAAAAGCAAGACAGGCGTTCATTAGCCTGAAACCAGTGTGGAGATATACTGCACTCAGCATAAAGAACAAAATCCGGATTTTCAACACCAATCCAGTCAAGTCAGTGCTTCTGTATGGCTCAGACACTTGGCACATCATGGAAGGTATTTCCAACAAACTACAGATATTCATCAACAACTGCCATCTACGCTGGCTCGTTACTGAAGATCAGATGGCCAAAATAATAAGAATAATCAACAAGGAACTCTGGCTGGCTGACAACGAACCAACCAAGAACCTATCACTCAACAAATATGCACTGGAAGGAAGTGTATATGGATTGGGCATGTATTGAGAAGACCGACTGGGGACATCACGTGCCAGGCTAGGTTGTCGAGTGATCCCATATGGGAAGCGACGAGTTTGGCGTCGTAGGTGAGGGTGACATGGAGGATATGGTGTGAGGAAGAAATGAGAGCTTGTAGGCTGTCGTGGAGGCAGGTTGGAAAGATTGCAGAGAACAGAGTGGAATGGAGATGTGCTACTGTAGCTTTATGTTCCATTAGGAACCCGAGACAAATAATAATAATAAATACTATTCAAGTGGTTCAGGATAAACAAATGTTCACAATATTATTTCCTGAACATATAAATTTTGGGAGTATTTGAGGAATCCGAAACCCTCCCGGTACCTTTGATAACTTTGGATTGAATTTATGTAAGATAACTGGAAAATAGTCGTTATTGTGATTTCTGTAAAAACTTAGGAATAAATGGCTGGTTACAAATGATCCTGGATTTCTTTTCGCAGTAATTACATTTAGTTTAGCCATATGATAATATTGTATCATTCTACTTTTTCTACTGACATAAGTGTTCTCACAACGACAAGTGAAGTTGCAGATACAAGGTTAAGTAGAGTTAACTCAGTTCATTGTTGAATTTTAGAGTGTAGCAAAGTCGATAGTGATTTATATAAACTATAAAGAATCAAGAATCTCGTAAGCTGGATGAAACAGCCGTCTGTACTTTTTGTTCATTAAGTCACGTTACTTGATCTGTGTCAAACTTGAAATACATTAGGTGTATTTTTTACACTCCGATCTTTAAGGCACAATCTAACCAGATGACAAACTATTGGTCTATATCCTTTGCTGAAAGCACTGACCAGTGACTTCTTTCACTACCTCTCTTGACACATAGAAATTAAACTCCTCATTACTACAGTGTAGATTTTTCTACTTTTTAATTTACAGTGAGTAAAGTCGCTATCTCCTCAGACCCAGTAAGGCATGTATAAAGTACATATTGAAAACTTTTATCTTGATAAACAGACTGATTAGTTAATTAAAATATGAGACATTTGAAGTGACAATTAGCTTCATATCATCAAATAGAATTATTTTCTTTTTAAAATATAAACTAACCTTTGCTAACCTATCAGTAACAAACGGAATCCTTTATAAAGGGAATTTATCTTTCAATTATTTACTTATTTTAAAATGACCTTTCAATTTCAAGATTTTGTAGTGAAATGTTCACTGAAAAGCTATTTGAGACTATTTTTATGTAAATAAAGTAATAAGATTGAAAGCGTACATGAAACTGTCATTTATTGAGTCCATAAAATTTTTTAAACAATTTTTATTGGAAATTAATGTGACTAACTTATATTAGTCATGACCATTTGTTTATTTTACTGGGTAGCATTGCCTGGTTTCTGTGAGCATATGAACTCCCTGAATAGATGTACGTTTTTTCGCTTGTTTTGGTTTCATCAGTCGGACCTCAAAACAATTGAATTACACTAAGCTATTCAGTTTTAGCAAGTTAGACAACAAAATATTTAAAAAAAATTATGTAGAAGAAATGCTACACCAGTCGTTCATAAAGTAGCTATTGTAATTTATCAGCTAATCTTTTCATACTACTAAAGATTATTATTTCATGTATTAAAAGTCAAATATGAACACAGAATATCCTTTTCAATAACTCCTTATCAGTTTCTACGGTTATAAAATCAATCTGGCTAAAACAATAATGGCCAAAATTTCCGGTAAACTGAGTTTAGAATGGGTATGAAATTATAATAATAACTAGATTCTTTGAGTTTGTAGATGTTAGTATGACTTGTATATGTATTGATTTCAGGTTGGTATTCATCATGGAGTGACATCAATCGCAGAAGCATTGAAACCTGTCAGAACTGTATTGCTGTCTCGTGCTACTATACTGACTCCTCATCAGTAAGCATGAATGACTCCACCCTCCAGGGATCGGACCCGGGACATTAGGTTACACGACCACCACGTTACTAGTGAGAACTGTGTCGAGATCCAGTGGTTGGCATTTCCAATTCTGTCAGTTCACGAACAGAGCGACTTCCATCGAAATCTATCATTGAGCCACTATCCTCACCTCCGGCATGGATTGACCCACTGGTCATGAATAACCATCAAAACTTTGAGAATCAGATCTCGAAGCATATCCCCAGTGAGCATTAGATCAATTCAGTTTCTATGTCAATTGTCACGATAAACTGAGTGTAAACTTTGTCAACTGGTTGGTGAACAGAAGGAAAATTAATAATAAAACTGATGGTCGCATGTGTTGAGGGAGTGATTAGTACAAAGAATGACACAAGTTTACCATGAGAACAGAAATGGGGTGGATGTATCATCATAAAATGATTACAATATGAGATGGTTAGGATAATAAGAGAAATAATAATCTGAAAGTATTTTAGCAGGGATTTCCTATAACATGACGAGAGGAAAATAATGAGACCGGGATGCCTTAAAAAGGGTGAGATCAAATGCATTAGAAGTTCTGCACTAGCACATCTCATAGATACAGGATACCAGATATCTGGTAGCACAATGTTTAGTTTGAGACACCACGTTCCAAAAACTCTACCATCTGCCATTCATTAACGCATTTTCCATACAGCCAAAATTATAGCTATAAGACCAACTAAGTCTGAATTTTGTATTCAAAATGAACGAGCTCAAACCATATTCCTCCCTCGGCCTATAATAAACGGAATGGTATTCCCCCAACCTTTTTATATCTTTGCTAATCTTCTTTTTCGTTTCTGCTTCCGTCACCACTTTCTTCTTTGTTTAATATAAACGAAACCATTACATTTGTTACTATTATTTTTAACTAGAATTCTTTCCCATCTTATTGTTAAAAACCATTACAATTTTTTTCACCTTATTACTACTCTTATTATCATAGTCATCTCACATTTTAACCATTTTATGATAGGACATCCACCACATTTCTGCTCTGATGGTAAAATTGTGTCATTTGTACTAATCACTCACTGGACACAGTACAACCTTGAACTTTATTATATTATTAACGGGTGGTGGCTAGCAATGGAATCCACTCATTATTCTGGTCAAAATTGAAACGACAGGTAACATCAAAGTTGTCCATTCAGGATCCCATATACCAACACAGGCCAATCAATTTGGTCCAGTCAACGACGGGATAATACAAGCAACAACACTTGGACATTATTATTAATTTTTCTTCCCCATGCTGTATACAATCACTACTTCTGGTCACCAGTACATTAATAAAATTTTACACTCAACTTATCACCCTAAATGACATACCCACATATTTAAGTTACGCTACCACCCACAAACTCAAAACATCTAATTGTGATTATTATTCCATACTTATTCTAAAATCCTTCCACCGGAAATTTTAGCCATTAATAGGCTAACGAAATTAATTTTATAACTGTAGAACCTGAAGATAAGTTATTACAAAGAATATTCTTCTTTCATATTTAACTTTTAAGATAATGCTTCATCATTTCAAGCAATAGATATAGGCTTGAAATCTCAGGTATACATTAAAAGTGTGAATACACATACAACTAACGAGTCCTATTTCATATCAAATAGCGTTCAATACTTCGGATAGTATTTGATCAAATCTTGATCATAACTGATATAGGTAACACTATTTTATTCTTTTCGGATTATAACAATTTATTATTTTACTAGCTGAAATATGTTTCTGTGTAGCATACATTTTGTATGAGAATGATTGTAAAATTCACTTTAAAAATAGAATGAACATTAATTAAAAACACTTTCATTCATTTCAATGTTGTACTTGTAATTTTTTACTAAATAAATTTGTATTTAGACATTTAACTCGATGATAAGTTAAGTGGATTTTTTTAATCCCATTCGCATACAATTATTTATAGGTTAATTCAGGTTTTTTTATAATCCACTAATTGAATGCATTCAACAATTCTAAATATCCATAATAATTTAAAACATTTCTTCTATTTAAACAATTCTATAGTTATAAATTAAATTAATGATTTTGTTGACCGACATATTTTGAGGTGAATAAACTTTTAAATAAATTGTAATCTGTGGCATCTATGCTTTAACTGAAACAAACAAACATTTATTGATTGGTCACAGGAGTGGAACCAATTTCATGCTACCTAGTCCTGAGTGCAAACCGATTGCTATCGATCTTATTTGCAATACGGGGACCAAGTTAGGAAGCTCAGCATCGAAGTTCACATTAGTAGATGTTAGTTGGTATAGTCACTGACTACAACACTGGGTGACGCCGGTTCGAATCTCAGGTGGGACATCAGTTCCGTCGAGGTTGCAGATACGCCTTGCTGACGAGTGCCACGAAGCACGAACCTAGGTCCAAGGCTTCCTGCCGATTGCCTCCAACCAACTAACAAACAAACATTGAACTCCTAGAACCTGTGACAATAGTAAAAGAATTCAAGTTGCTCAATTTCATATCAGTACATCAAAATGAAAGTTATCAGTGGAAAAGAAAAAGAAACGGAAGCAATAGCACCAACAGATGATTGAAAGAAAGAGGGACTACATTGAAAATACCATTTCGGTCGATTCTAAGTTTCGTAGCACGAATTCTAAAATTATTAACTACAGTTAACACGATCACTTTTTATAAGAAGCCTCACAGCTTTACAAACACTTCAACTCAAATAATTACGTTTCACGCCTAAAATGGAGGACAGAGTCGACTGTTGCCCAACATGGTCTACCTCTAATGGGCCCCAAGATAACTTGCATTACCACAGGTGGTCAAAAACAGATTGGGTCCTTTTCTATTTATGTTAATATTTTGTCGACCATCTCCCATCGGGACTGCTGAAGCATCACAGAGTTGAGTCACTGAATCTTGAGTTACTTTTACAGTAGAATCGAGATTTCTTTAGGTTTTTGCAGGATGAATAGTACTTTTTCTTTCTAATAACTTTCTAATCAGCTCCTCTTGATAAGCATCTTAAGAATTCTAGTTCTCGAAACAACTTTTGGATCGCAGTTTTTCTACGTCACTTCATGTGCTGATATATGCATGCCCAAATCAGTATACCGTTGCTGTCTCAGTATATGCTGCTAAATAGAGTGACAACCCTTTTTGTCAATTGCCGTGTTGAGAACAGTGGCAACTACACCAAACATTATCTCTGTCCTTATGAGTCGGATGTACGCTGGATGGAAAAAAATCATTTTCTGAGGACAATCAAATTATTGTAGGCACTTCTGTTTGGTAATCATATCTGAAGATTTTGCGCTTAATAAGCGATTAGACAGTTTTGGTTTAAACTTATTTCTCACTTCACCTGAACTGCATCACAAAGAAATAACGATCTATTTTAGCATTGTTCTAGTTCGTAGTGAACTACTGAATGCAACACTAATAAGACGATTGTAAACAGAGGCTCGGTCTAAGAGCGTTATCCCTGTATTAGGACTTACTGTTGTACCGACCTTCACAAGACCACAAAAACTGGCTGAGAAGTCTTCAGAAACTGGAAGGATGAACTTCACAAAATAGCAATAATGACCAGAAAAGGTCAGGCAAAGACTTCTACTTCTATCCCACATGAGTATCTCACAAGTACAATGCATGTCCATGGCCCAAAATTTAAGCCTTTTGGATAGCAAGTGTTGTCTTCCAACTTGATGAGGCATGTGGACAGTGAAAGCTTCAGTGAGTAGTTAAGGGGGTCATTTTAGGAAACCAAAAATACCATTCTGTGAACTGCAATGATTTCCATGAATTGCAGCTCCCAAATAAGTTAAAAATGACGTGGAATCAATGATGAGGAAATGTGAAGGAATGTGGAAGTACGATGACAATGTGAAGAGCTTTGAGCATTGACGAAGGAATGAGAGTAGTTAATACTTCATGGCTGGCTACATGATGGAAGCGTTCTCCCTGAAGTAAAAAAGTGTATTATTAAACAATCCCTTATCAGTATGAGGATGTGACCATATGGCTTCTCTAAAATCTAATTAAGGCTTGTAATGAAGAACCAATACCAGAATTTTGGATCAAGATTGTGTAGTGACATACTCGTATGGCCAAAATCAAAGACATTGGTGCAAGAAGTCTGTTGGACGGAGAAAAGTGTGCCTTTTGTAGCTGGCGTTTTTGATCCAGCTGTTTTGATAAGGGAAGACGAAATCAACATGAAACGCTTGTTCTCATTTGGAAAAACTTTAGTGCAATCGGGCTACATTCGAACATCGGTACGACTTCGCCTTCAGATACTAAAAACTACAGAAGACATTTACAATGTGAACGTTATTGATATTTGTCATAGAGTTGTCTAACAAACCTTTTTGGTATGATAGAATCTCGAGGAATAATTGTATCAACTAGTACAGTTTCTTAATTTTCTGCAATTCAGAAGCCTAACAATTTCATTAAATTAGCAGCTCTTGGTCATTGCTAAATAAAGAGCTGTTATCAAACTTAGTTTTACAAGAATTGCCTTTATTAAGACAGTGAAATAAAATGCTAACATCTATTCTAAGATATGGATGCGGATGCTTCGATACATATATGTTATCTACTGCATAAGAAATCTGGCTTTAATAATAATCACCTAAAAGTCAGTATTTATTTTTTCTGCCCTATTGTTATTGACAGACAATAAGGTGGAAAAAATAACAGGGAAAAGAGTGAAATGCATTCTTTCGCATTATTGTCTTCTCCATAGTTATTCCTTATTATTTTATAGTTAATTTATTTATTTATAACTTTTTCTAGCCACTAATGATAAAGCTAGTTAATATGAAATTAGTTGGAAGATATATTGATCAAATCTTATAAACAAATCTATACAAGAGTTTCATTCTTGACGCCTATCATTAACTAAACTATTCACTCATATTGATACTGAGTGATGACTGAAGGTGAAAAGAAAATTTGAACCAAGTCCGGATTCGAACCAGCGACCACTGGATCTCCAACTCGATGCTCTAACAACTGAGTTACGAAGTCCAACTGCCTACTAAATTTTTATTTCACTTCAATCATTAAGGATTTTACCAGACTACCATGCGAATTCATGACACATTACTGTCGCCTGGTCGTATTCACACTGTTACCTTGGTGGCTGAAGTGAAAATCTGATCAGCAGTTGGATCTAGTACCTCAGTTAATAGAGCATTGGGTTGGAAACCCAGGGGTCACTGGTTTGAATCCGGATTTGGTTCAAATTTTCGCCTCACCTTAATTCATCACCCAGTACCAGTACTAGTCTGCCAAACCACGGCTATCTCAGATAGTCAAAATGATACTCACTTATATGTTGGGGAGCTTTATTATGAATTTTATTGAAGGTGGTCTTTGGAAAATAGAATTGTCACTGGACCTAACAAACCAGACTGCTCTTTTGTTATTGTGTTCTCAAGTCAATTTGCCGCTGCTTTTAAAATCCAGTCTGAATAAATTCGCACACTCTGATCTTACCAGTCAACTGAGCTATTTTACGCTATTTTATCGGTTGCATTTTGTAAGTATTTATTCCTTGTAGGATGGAATTAGCTGACAGTATTTCTGTTTCTTTTCGGCTAGAACTTGGAAGTGTCTACCTATGGATCTTCCTCTGATAATAGTCAACCTTAAGGTATGTACGTATTCAGTCCGCTTCTGTCATTTGTTAAGACTTAGTAGTTTGGAAAAATATTTGTTCAACAGTGAATATTTACCTACACTCCTACACTAAGTGACAGGCCACCACGTTCACAAACCGTTAGGTTTCTGTTACCAAGCTAACTATTTGCTAAAGTAATAGAGTTATGTGTTCAAGCAAAAGTCCATCTATTGAGTGGACTTTGTTCTACATTCATTTCATTGACAGAACTTATTAAATGTATCACCGAGATCATACACTTATGAGTTAATTTGAGTAGTCTGAATTCCTTATACGATCATCGTATAATCTAAATAACTGACTAACATTGAATTTGCACTTGTTGTAGACGAAACACTAATTCTGTACAAGATACATTTTCGGAACTATGCTACTAAGGCATGAAAGAAGAGTAACACATCTGATTTATGAAATAATAACTATTTGGTGAAAAGTTGGCTAATATATATGGCCGCGAAATAAGAGTTTCACAATATGAGTTAATTGACTAAGCTATGTCAATCCACACTCCATACTCTCCTTTTCAGCATCCCTTATTAGGACTTAGATCATCACAAGTTATAATAGTAAAATAGGTGTATATAAGTGATGAAATCAATTAACATTGGATCAGTTTTCTAAATGCATAGGTTTTTTGAAATATTTAGAAAAGCAAGTACAGATCTATTATCCCTTGGTTCAAAGTACCATTGAAAAATACTGTTTGTGGTCTATGGGATTTTTACTCTAAGGTAGAATTCATCACGAGCTGGCATCAGTTAGAAAACCACTGAAAATATGGAGAACTGCACAGTCGTTTCGTTGTAGTATGGGGCTCCTCAGCAGCATTCTTCTACGACCCCACCAGAGATGGGACTTGGGACCTCTGTGTCTCGCTTTGGGTGCTCTGACGATCCAATCACTCAGTCAGAGTTGAATGGTTCACAGCTTCTTACCTCTGTTAATTCGTGATATAGTATTGGCATCCACTTCACTTCTGACTGGTTGATTTCAAAGGTCAAGGCTTCGCATTACAACTCCGGAATGTCCATTTCAAAACAAGTCACTAATGAGCGCTTTACAGTAGTTTAGTTTGAGGTCTATAGGGATTTTATTCGTATCAAGGCACTGTTCATCACCGACCAACATCAATAAAACAGGTAGGCTAAAATCTAATTCATTATCAACCTTCAGATGAATAACAAGAATCACCTAACGCTGTCCATCATGTGCAACAGCCCATATATGAACATCAAAGGAGATGGGTGGCAAATAGGGCATTTGGTATGTGTAGCCGTCGAGAAATTGTCGACCTAATTTTACCAATAATTAAATGTTGTAATACCGAAATATGAAACACTATACAGGAATAATTGCCACAAAAGTAATCAATAACATGCTTTAGTTGTGTGCTTTTCTTTGAATCGGAAAAATCCTGATCTTCGGTAAATATATATATGCTCATTAAATTCCTGATAAATGATTTTATTTTCCATTCAAACTTCTCACTTTCACAGATATGGGCATCCGTTCTACTTGTTTTAATGATCGCTTCTATGATGTGCTACTGTTTGTCTACACATGAAGTCTTCCGAACACGATCTACAGTTATCACATCGAACACAGATTTACAGTCTATCATCTCATCCACACCTACATCCCATAATGGACACAATGATTACGTAGTGCAGGTATCACCCACAAATCGACTACCATATCATACAAATTCACCTACACCTGCTTCGGTTATTACAAGTACAAATATACAAGTAAATACAACTGTTAACAATCCTATATCTATATGTTATGATTCATTATGGCATCCAAACCCTAAAATACAAAAAGACTGTTCCACTGAACCTTCAGAAGGTCTTGTTTTCTTTGATATCTCGTTAAATTGCTTATTCACTCTTGAATTTCTGCTCAAAGTTCTACTTGCGCCAGATAAACCAAAATTTCTTTCATCTATTGTATCAATATTTGATATGGTGATATTAATTAGTTATTGGGTGTATATGTCATTATTCTATTATTATTACTATTATCCAAAAAACTCAATGACAGATAGTGTACAATTAAAAAATTGAACTATCCGGGTATTTATGGCTATTGAACATTTTATCAATGACTCAAGCATTAAGAATATTACGTGTATTTAAAATTTCAAAAATATCACGTGGATTAAGGGTACTCATATTGACAGTGAAAAAGAGTATACCCGAATTAGTGTTACTGGGATTCTTATTAATGAATGGAATGTTTTTGTTCTCATCAATGATGTATATAGCTGAATATCGTGTTAATGATACATTTCCTGATATACCACAATCATTTTGGTGGTCAATAATCACACTAACAGCAGTTGGTTATGGTGATATGCATCCTAAAGGTGGAGCAGGTTATTTTGTTGGTTCACTGACAGCAATATCTGGATGTATTGTAACCGGTCTAGCAATACCAATAGTTGGAAATAATTTTAACACATATTACAAATATATGAAAAATCAGTTAATGGAAGACAAATATCTAAAAACATTACGTAAAGATATGGAGGCAACAGGAGGTGTAAGTGGAACAAAATCAGGTATTGGTGTAGCCGCTGAAAAAGGTGGTTTACCATTACCAGGCAGAAAACCACGTAATATTAATCGAAGAAATATTCGAGGTGATAAAATTACCAAGAATGATCGTATGAAAAATAGTCTAATGACTATGATAGAGGTGTGTACACGATTCATAAAACGTTTATTACCAACCCGTTTAATTCATAGGAAAAAATGCAAACCAATCGGTGTGCCTAAAACAAATACCACTGATTCTATGCAGCTATTAACAGAGAATCAAAAATTTCCAAATTCATTCACTTGTAAAACAACAGTATCTGAAATGACTGAAAGAAGGATTAGTTATAGAAATCAAATTAACTCATCAACTAATCTTATACCATGCAATATGAAATTGAATGGTGATAAATTAGAAAATGAACACAGGCCTAGTTTAATATATCCCTTAGCAACAGATCAATTTTTAAATTCACTTCTACCATCTCAATTATCATCAATTTCAACACCACAAATATGGGTGGATGCAGAAGAACTAGATGATGCTCTATCTTCAGTCAGTCATGTATATGACACTAGTAATAAGAATGGTACAAGTTCACTACAACCAGTTTGTACTTCATTATCTACAGATCCTAATGAGTTAGTTAATAAAGCTGTTGAATATCATCAAGTTTATTCAAGAATGTCTATAGTCTCTGAAGAGATATTTCCTAACTCTATACAAATTGCATCTGAATTACCATCTTTCACAGCACCAAATGTTCCAGAAATTATTCAAAATGATTATGAAATTCTTTCAAGTGGAGAAGATGGAGATGATGAACAAGAAGACTCGAATTTAGAAATGAAATCAATGACATTAAAGACTAAATTTCAGAATAAATGTGAAACTATTACTATCCGAAGACAATCTATATCACCAACAGCTTCAAAATCACGAATAACAAATGCATCAGTTAATTGTAATAATAACAATACTAACAACAACAAAAAGCTTAGTAATAGTAATAAACCAATTACGAAACGAATGAATTATGTATAACTCATTGTTTTTATTATTATCATGAATATTAGGGTAATTGGATTTGGCTTATTAGCCTATATTACATGGAATCGGCCGATCATCCAGTTGAAAAGGAAATATACACAAGACATGTAAAATATTAACAATAAAGGCCTGTCATACACACACACACATACATACAAGATACACATGAAAGTGTACTCCCACATGCGGTGTTAAAAAAATCCACAAACCTGATGAGGAACCTATTTTCTTTTCTCTCTTTTACACTTATAAGTTAGGATGAAGTATTTCTAAACACTTTAATTTTCGAAATAGGCAAAGTTATTAAAGGTGTCACCTTTATTACTACTAATACTGCTACCTGCATTACCATTATAAATAGTAGATTGTAAGGCTAAATGGCTGGTTTATTTTGTGCATTCTATCTGTATTTCCTTTTCATTCTATTTATTCGCTTAGCACTTCTTTCCTTTTTTGTATTCCTATAGTACATATGGGTGACAAAATACGAAAACTAAAAGATCATGCAGAATACAAATTATATTATTAATGTTACCACTCTTATTATTACTAATACTACTAGTGATACCTATACTGCTATTCAAATATTATCATTTATACTATTACAACTACAGACTTATTGATGATAATAATTTCACTCACTATGACATGTAAGATTACTATTCTACTGTATTTTATTTTAGATTTAAAAGTTTTAAACAGTACACAGAAATTGTGATCATTCCTTCAAGTTACTGTTAGGTGTTCGACAGAGGTAGGAAGAAGCTAACTCATATTTGCAGTACATCATAATTACTTTATTTGTATACACAGTGTACAGAAAAATACTCATAGCTATCCAAACCAAAAAAATTGCTTCAGAAATCTTTTTTGATCTTGATTTTATAAGAGTGGTCTTCCATTGAAATTATGAGCTATCAATGGAATAAAATGTGAAATATAACTAGTTAAGCAACCAAGAATCGAAGGTTGTAGGATTTAATCCTATTTTGCAGTTGATTTGATGCTCATGAATACAGTTCCGACTAGACCAAGCAAGTCAGTAAAAAAACCTGAAACAGAAATGAATCATTTCAAGTTACCACCATTGCCAGACGTATGCAAAAACGTATGAATGGAAACAGACTTATATGAAGATGGACTTCAGAGGACAGGAATAGATTAACTTTTGTGAAAGTGTTCAAGACACCGGAGATATGACATGCTACCCTTTTAGGAGTCCAGCTAGACAAAATACACCGCTTACATCAACATCCAAAGACGTCAAGGACTGGTTTCACAACACCGAACTACCTTCGGTAGCCTTTTATTAAACAAGTGGTATTTCAACGGACATTGTACATTGAGGACGTCAGTGACTCAGTATGCGCAACGTAAGCCCGTATTTACTCAGTGTGTAAAGGCTGACAACCTCATCGAACGTTCTACTTACACTGCGTTGGCTCTGCCCCCATAGGGATTGAGCCGCACCATGTCGCATCGACACCTGTGATAAAAAACTGTAACCTTTTCCTATCTATCGCCCTCAGATGCTGCTTCAAACGGGTAAGGGAGGACAATGTTGCAGTACACAATAAAATGATCTTCCAATACGTTGTTGAAGATCTCACTGGTACCAGGTGTCACGTTAGTTGAAAAATGCTGAACGGTTTTTTTATCCAAGCTGAGGTTTTATCAATAAGTTACACCTAGAAAGTAAAGCAATTGACAGATTACACCTTTGTTTCCTATATCCTTGAGTAAAATGCCAGTGAGAATCAGTTGTCATGTACCATTTTACTTCTGATAGATGAAAAAAGAAGCTTGATAAACATAGTTTTCTCCTCAAGGCATTCAAAAGGCCTTAAATTCTGTCAGAATCTTCGTCCAAAAGGAATATATCATCTGTATACTGTATGTCATTCATGTGAATTCCAGGAAGTCAATCAATCCTTGAGAATCCGAAGTTATACAAGGTTGTGTTGATCAACATGTCCGTGAAAAAGCTAGGTAAAAATGGCGGTAGGATTGTTATGTTACTTTACAGATGGTCAATCCCTCAGTGGAAAAACTTACATTAACGCTTTCACGGATCTATGAGTTCCATTAGAAAGCCTTGTTTAGCTTACAACATTTGGTTGGTACCCATTTTCCAGTCAAATATAACAGTAACAACTCGATAATGTAGCGCAGTGTCACCTTTAGATTAGGAAATATGGCAAATAATAGCAATCAGTACGTACTCCTGTATTCTAAAACCCATCAAAGGGAGAATACTGAATCGATTCACCCTTATCTCTATCCAAAACCTGTCTGATCCTCTTAACTTTGCTGACCTCAATTATCTCATTTATTCCGGTGAGTAAATTTCTACCTCAGTCTTTAAAACTTCTGTTGGTGAACCATCAGGCTCATCTAATTTACGTTCTTATAAATTTGAAATAGCCTTCTCAAATCTGAGTGAAGTTGTGTGACAGAGATCAGCAAAAGAAGATTTGTAGCTCGGGATAGGGAGGATAAATGTTTTGTGTTCTCTGAGATATGGGATGTGTATTAGGGCGTTTCACCACTAAGCTAGGCATCTTACTCAGTATTAAATTCATAAACAGAATAAACCTCAAAACATAGTGAACACTAAGCACTTATCATAGACATATTTTGCATCCAACTTTGGAATTGATTGTAAGCAACTACTGTGACTGCAGGCCTGATTAATTGCTGTTCACGGCGTCATTTTTGAGAGGCTGTCAGTGGCCCATACTTTGCAGTTATCGCTTCACTGAGTGCAGTCTTCATCCTGATGCTTTCTTTAGCAAGCCAGAATGATTGCTGCGTATCACCCAATGCCGAAGCCCTATCTATCTGTTTCGCTTTCATTACCCAACATGGCTCACTGTCACTGCTTCAACTACTAGTCAATTTATGTATAAGCCATTTCTGCCATGAATCAGTAGGTTCAGATAGGTTTGCTGAAATCTACTGGCCCTCACTAAACGTCCAATGATGGTTACCAGTTCTCTTTATCACTATTTCTACAACAGGTTGAATACTGCACCAAGCTCCTTCAGGTAAATAATTGCTACCATGTTCAGATAAATGCTTAGCTATATCTTTAAAAAGCACTCCACATTCTCATCTCCCAGTCATGAAAGCAGAGGCCTAACTGCTGTTAACTTTCCATTCCTATTAAGGTACAAGAATACACATGCCATCACTAACACACGATCAAAGTCCAAGCAGAGACACAGTCTACAACCGACATTGTTTTTGCATTATGATCCATTCTTGCCCCCACTGCTTTGATGTCGGCCGATGCTAAGGAAGATAATATCTCTACTTTTGCTTGAAGTTCTTGCTGAACAGAAGCAGGCCGTTATCGAAACAAAACTGTGAGAGATGAACTTTGTCTGTTTATCAGTACGGAGTATCTCAGATGCCTTTTTTTGATTAGCCCTGCTTACCTACTTGAAAGTTGGAGTGGCGTTTCATTATGACTATATCTGAAATCACCGACTTTAGGCAGGATCATTTATTTGTAACATCAAAATCGTAATCGATAGACGTTTAGCAGGAGATTACAAAAACGGTATGGATTTCTTCTACGCTACGAAGAATTTTGGTAAGCAAAGTCATACTCTTCAGTTTCCAGTACTGCGCTCTTACAGCCTTCTTTATTTGTTGCCAGCTACAGCCAGTATTCAACAAAGTATTTTTGTTGATTTCATCTGAAAGGGCTATTTGTTGCATGTGATTATTATTATTCTTATAGAATGGTCATCTGATCAAAAATTCAGAATCCGTTCATTCAGAACTGAGATGACTATACTTTGATTCATCGCTAGTAACCGTGATACAATAGTTCAGTTCATAAAACGAAGGGCTTTGACAGTATTAAATGGGACGTTACAGTCTTCCCTATTCTAATGCGAAATTATATTAGTAATCAAAGTACTATGAAGTACGCCTATATGTATATCTATCCGAACTTAGAAAATAATGGTGTACAATTATTTTAGTTCCAGAACCGTTTACAGATAATATGAGGTAATATCAGAAGCCCTACAATTCTTTCTAGTGCATGATAATAATTCATCAATGTTAATGATGGCTTATCAAAGAGATACTGGAGATTAAGCAGCATCATATTTTCAAGCCTCCAGTACTGGGTTATTTTTAATGATCAAGTTTTCAGTTTAGTTGGTAAGCTTTTAAGTTCAACATGATAATGTACCAAGTTGCATTTGATGTTGATAGAAGGCATAAAAGCGAACAATATTGTTTTCAATCAGCTGTCATCGGGCTTTGCGCTAACATTAAAAATGACTTTCATCAGTAAGTTGTGCAAGATCACTCACAGGAACGCCTGCTTCATTAAAGACAAAAGGGCTAAGTAAAATTGCTGTTGAACATTCTAGCAGTTTCAATACAAACTTACCTTCTTTAGGAAAAAATTACGTCTGCTAACTGGTCTATGATGCGGTTGTGGATCGGTAAGTGAGCACCACATCCTTCAGAATCGTTGATAAACCTTCCTGGTGAGGAAGTCCTGGTCAACCGTTGCTTTCTTCTGCTTGACTGGTACTAACATCAGTTATATTACACTGCATAGCCTGACAGTCAAACTGAGATTGTAATCAGTAAACTCGAAATAATACTTAGGATAAGTCAGTGACATTAGTTTAACGCAAGATGATGATCAGCCAAAATTGATGTTTCTTCATTAAATTAGTGTTGATGCTTCTAAATTCAGCCTGAGTGATGTATGTTTGGAAGTATGTCCCAGGAAGTATTAGTTTTCATAAGGTGTTTTATACATCGTGATGATAAGTTCTAACAGACCTAATCAGATCCTCAAATTCTAAACCAAATGAGTTCAGAAGACGCAGAGAAACGTTTACTTCATCTTGCGTGAAAAATTAAAGTGAAATGGTGCTATTACAACCTTATGTAAACTGTTTCTTAAGTGAATAAAACCTGTACAAGTTATCGAATCTTTTTCACTATTTAAACATTCAGCAAATTGTGCAGGTTTAATTTTCTGAATAAACGATTTCTATGAGGTCTGGAAACATCAGAAATTTATTTTTCTACTTTACTGCCATTTTACAAGTTTATTTCATTTGTAGTCTATTTATCTAATGCTCAAGTTATTCAACTTTTCAGGTTGAATTTTGATCCTCATGTCTATAAATGGTGCTGTTATGCTTAGGCGTCTGGTTCTCACTCCATCTTAAATACTAAGGTTTTCCTTGGTTTTCACTTTGTAGTGCAAGTAATATAAAGAAACAAATTTTCTTCCCTTCTTATTCGTCTGCTTGTTGAAATCATAGCTAACAATCAATCTCTGAAGGTTGAAGAAGTTTTTTATAATATGATTTTTATGTTAGAGATCTTCATGTAAGCCATCTGCTCAATTGAAAAGTTAATTTTGGTGCTATTTTAAGCCAATTAAATAACATTGTTATAAATACCTTTCTAATAACCTGTGAATTTACAACGAACGGACTTAAATTACGTGAACAAGGTTATCTTATTTTCTGTCAACAATAAAGCAAAAGTTCTATTTGAGTTTATTTTTTAGACATATCACAAAGTTGAAGAGTATTGTTTACTGGATTACATTTCCGATATGTTATTATCCATAGTCATATCTAGAAAACAGAAGAACCATGAAAGAAAACAAGTAGCAAACAAGTCAAAGAACTGCCATCTCTATTTCTTATGAAATCATTCGGAATAGGTTTTCTAACAAGCTACGTATAACTTCTTTTCCTATCATCCACCTCATTTTAGTCATTTCTCTCATTTGTCTTAAAAAGTCGTTTGAGTATACTGATTCATTGAAACGGTTTGATTTTTATATGTCTATTAGAGACAATTGGACAGGAGTTGTGTATATTTGGAGGAACTTGTCTGCACTACTAGGTAAGAACATAAGTCCCAGACTATCCTCAAGCGAAGACAAGATATTTACATTGGAAAGATAATTACAAAATACTAACGGTACGCTCACCGAAACAGTCTGAACGATTAGCTTTCCAGTTACCGCCCTATCAATGTACAAGCTGAGCTTAGGGTGAGACAGAACATTTAAGTAACCCCTAGGAAGACCTGGGAAACTAAGGTCTGACTACGACTTGCCTACTGCTACTCGAATTCTGTCATAACTCAAGTTTTGTTCCATCTCTATTCAAAATCCCATTACTCCAAGATCATCTTATCAAACTAAAGACATTACAGTCTCATCAAGTTGTGTTTAATTTTTTTTGAAGCTGCATATAATTAAGGAGAAGTTTGCCACTTTGTTAAAATGTCTTTGGGTAGACTACGATACTACTTCTGTTGCATCTGTTATTGATTGATCATGCTCACCAGTTATTTATCAACCCTTATTGGTATTTATTTTTTAGTTGCCAGTGAGAATACAGTGAAAACGTGATAGTTGAGGAGGTTTTTTTGTTCATGTATGTCTTTGTTTGCAGTAACGCGTAGAAATCTAACGTCAGTCAAATCATTTTTGCCTTTCATGGCCCTTGAGCACTGCTTCTATTAAATCAGACTTTTACACATAGCTTATTCAAAGCGTTGTTTGAAATTTAATAATTTGATGCACTGTTCTAGGATATTGGATCATTTAGGAAGAAGATAAATATGCTGAGATGAGATTTCGCGATGTTTTGATGAGAAGTCATAACAGGTGGGAAAAACCGAGTCACATGTGCTGACAAATACTCTTCGATGCCATAGAATTATTGTTGCTATTGGATGGGTAAACTTCAACCTAGTGTTTCAATGGTATTGTGTTCGCCAAGTAAAATGTATGACCTGGGTTTGACCTCTGATGACGTTATGGATCTGTTGTGCTTGAGGAAAACTCTCTGTCGAGTGCTCCCAGGCTTTCAATGGTTCTTCAACTGCGCGATGAATACTGTCCTGAGATAGTCAATCTAGTTGACAACCAGTCACCACTCTCTGTGTGGTCCGCATTTTACTGCCGAAAACACTTCCAGACTGATATACACACTATGTCTATTGCACTATGTCTTTGCAGCAACCATTTTGTGATGTTGAAGAAATTTGTGGTGACAGTTTAGTAGGTATACTTCTGCAATGTTCCAGGTCATCATCATCATCATTTGTCCCTTGGGTTCCTAATGGAACATAGGGCTTCAGTAGCACGTCTTCAGTGCACTCTCTTCACTGCAATCTTTCGAACCTTTAGCCACAACTGTCCACAAGCTCTCATTTCTTCCTCACACCATATCCTCCATGTCACCCTCACCTACGACGACAAACTCGTCGCTTCCCATCGGGGTTCCGCTCGAGCACCTAGCCTGGCACGTGATGTCCCCAGTCGGTCTTCTGAATGTATGCCCAATCCATATACACTTCCTTCCAGTGCATATTTGTTGAGTGATAGGTTCTTGGTTGGTTCGTTGTCAGCCAGCCAGAGTTCCTTGTTGATTATTCTTATTATTTTGGCCATCTGATCTTCAGTAACGAGCCAGCGTAGATGGCAGTTGTTGATGAATGTCTATAGTTTGTTGGAAATACCTTCCATGATGTGCCAAGTCTCTGAGTCATACAGAAGCACTGACTTGACTGGATTGGTGTTGAAAATCCGGATTTTGTTGTTTTTGCTGAGTGCAGTATATCTTCACACTGGTTTCAGGCTAATGAACGCCTGTCTTGCTTTTCCGATCCTGGCTAGCCTTGACTTCCTCGTGTATGCCTCCTGTAGTTGAAACGATGCTGCCAAGATATGTGAAAGAGGCTACTTCCTTCAAGTTTCTCCCGTAGATGGTGATTTTGCCTTTTTGTTGTTGGTGGTGGTGGCGTTGGTTGAGTATCTTCATCGCCTCTGTCTTCTCCACGTTCACTTGAAGTCCCATCTTTGCTGCCTCGCCTCTTCTATTAATTTGTTAGTTTTCGCCAGTAGACCTTCAAGTTTGTGTGACATTAGACATAATTCATCGGCAAAATTCAAATCTTCTAGGTTCTTTTCTCTGGTCCAGCGTATCCTCCTATTCTCGCTCCTCACTGTTTGCTGCATGATCCGGTCCATTCCAATCAAGAATATCATGAGTGATAGTCGATAGCCTTGTTTTACATCTGTCTTCACTTTAAAAGCATCACTGAGCTTCCCATTGTGAATTATTGGCATGAGGCGTCTTCATATAGTTATTGAATGAGGTTGATAAAGGTTTGTGGTATTCCGTAGTGTTGAAACAACTGCCTGCCAAATTACTTCTCGGTCGGCGCTGTTGGAGGCCTCTTCAAAGTCGATGAATTTGAGGCAGAGAGTTGACTGCCATTCTACACTCTGTTCTATGTTCTTGTGTAGCGTTGCAATTTGGTCCGCACATGATTTGTACTTCCTGAAGCCAGCCTGTTCCGGTCGTAGTCTTGAATCCAGTGCATCCTTTAGTCTGTCCAGGGTGATGCGGCCTAAAATTTTGCCTGGGATGGACAGGAGAGTGATTCCGCGCCAGTTCTTGCAAAGGCTTGGATCGCCCTTCTTCGGTAGTTTGACAAGGTAGCCCTTCTTCCAATCGACAGGTACCTTCTCTTCCTTCCACACCTTCTGCAATGGTGGTGTGGTGTGAGCATGTCCGTGGTTGTCTCTGTGTCTGTTCTCAGTTCTTCTGGTGGGATTCCATTTGGTCGTGCTGCTTTCTCGCATTTCAGTGGCTGTATGGTGTTCAGGACTTCAACTTTCGTTGGAGGATTTGTGTTCACTGGTAGTTGTGTGGCTGGGCTGCATATGGTATTTTTGGACGGAGTGCAGGTGGTGGTCGATTCAACAGCTCTCTGAAGTGGTCAGTCCATCGTTTTCTTTGTTTCTCTTCTTTGGTAATTAGATTTCCTTCATCATCCTTTATTGTTTCATCTGTGTTGATCTCTTACCTACCAGATAGTAATCTGGTTATTTGATATGGTGTTACCAGGTCTCTCCTACCTGCAGCTTGTTCTGCTTCATTTGCCAGTGTGTCGTAGAAGTGTCTTTTGTCTTTCCGCGCACTCATACTCACTTCTTTGTCCAGTGTTTTATACATTGTACTCAGTTCCTTCTGTCGTTGAGCATCCCTGCACTGGTTTATCTTCTACTTCACCATTCTCCTCTCCTCTATCAGCTTTCATGTATCCATTGAGATCCATTCCTTGTCTCATCTTCTTTCTTCTTCCTTCCTAATACGGTTATGCAGGTTTCTTTCCACATCTCTTTCAAAGACTTCCAGTGTTCTTCCACACAGGTTTATTCAGGGATGTTCCTCGATATCTCCCATTTTGTCTTGATGGCTGCCATGAAGATGTCCTTTGTAGTTTCGTCCTTCAGTTTCCGAGTGTTCAACTTGAACTGCGGCCTATCACCAGCTTCCTTGAAGGCTTTTAACCTGATTTGGAAGGTTTCTCGCACTAGATAGTGAGTGGTCTGAACCTACATCTGCTCCTCTTCTTGACCTTGTGTCAAGTAGACTGCGTCTCCATTTTCTTCACATTGAGATAAAGTTGATTTGATTTTTAGTGTGTCCCGGTATCTGGTGAAATCCATGTCACTTTGTGGATATCCTTGTGCTTGAACACACTGCCTTCAATTACCAAATTGTTGAATGCGCAGAAGTCTGCAAACAACTCTCCATTCTCTTTTATCACCTCACCAAGCGCTTCTCAACCCTTGGTTAGTTCTCTTCCTGTATTGTCTACTCGCAGTTTGGCATTCACGCCACTCCGCCCATTTAAATTTTGGTATCGCCGACTGAGGTGGTGTCTTGTCCAGTATTGATTCAAGTTGTCTGTAGAATTCCTCCTTCTTCTCTTCGTCTGCATTGTTTGTAGGTGCACAGCGTAGCATTGTATGATTATAACCTTTCTTCGTTTTGAGTTGAACCTCGCTGTCATGATCCTGCAATAGGAGATTGGTTCCCATTGCATGAGAGAGAGCCTTCGATGCTGTTGGAGACATCATGATAGCAACTCTAAAACTCAGTGTGCTGTTGGTTGTCGTCTGAGTGATAACATCGGACTAGATTATTGACTCATCTCTAGTTGACAGTTGAGACAGTCCACTTCCATTCCACCTGCTTTCGCAAATTCCTAGCACTTCAATGTGATACCTTCTCATCTTGTTTGCAATCTGGACCGCCGCGCTGGGTTCAAACATGGTGTGGACATTCCACATCCCCAAGTTTACTTTCGCTTTCTTCGGGAGAAGGGGAGACACATCGGCCAATTGGCTTCCCGAAGGCTTTCAACAACCGGCGTCATTTCGTCTCTCATAATCCAGCGAGGCATAAGTTTGTTTTTATTTTTTATATTTTGTATATGTTTTGAAGTTTCTTTAGCGGTTGGATTTGCTTTAGGAGTTAGGGTTGCTAGCCCTACGCCCAACCTTCCCTCTTTGCCTGGGCTAAGGACCGGCTAGTAACTAGTGAACTGGTTAACCAGACGAGGTTAACGTTTCAGGTAAAGGAGATTATTTTTCAGTATAAATATCTTATAGGTAAATATATCCTGAATTTTTTTACCATGGTTGATTGACATAATCTAGGTAGTTGTTGTAATAATTTAGTTAGTATTTTGTAAAGTTATCAGTCTACTGATAGCAGTGACATCATCATAGGCAGATTACGATTTATGTATATTATCTTCAGAATTGTTATATCCATAAAACATTTTAATCTTCAGTTATTCAATTAACCAATTAAAAATGCATCATTCAATCCGGTTAAAAATAAGTTTTCAAGGAATACTAAGGAAGAAATCCAAAATATAGTCCTTTATGACATCTTGTGTAACTGTAAATCATTCTGTACATCTGAAAATTAGTAAACTACACATAAACTTTTACTTAGTGCTTATGCATACTGTTTCTGTCCTACTTAATGAGATTTTGGCTATATACACGCGAAAGTGAAATGTTGGCGATAAAACATAACAAAAGCACACTTGATATGAATATGGACAATAAGTTGTCTCCAAAACGTTACCCAGTAAATGATACTGTTTCACTGTATGACATTTCTTATGAACATATTAAAAAAGCCCACCATTCTAATATCTGTTTGGTAGTTAGCAGTGGAATCCAGGATGCACGTTTTGTTCTATTTGACACTCGTTAGCTGGATATACCCTCACCTCAGTGAGTGATATTGTCCACAATGGAGAATCGAACTCACCACCAAGTGCGTCTTCCACGAAGCCACTGGGGTAAATTCAGCCGACGAGCCCCAACCAAGACGAAACATGGGTCCTGAATTCCACTCCAAACCACCAAGCAGACATTAACGTAGCCGGCAGTCAGTCAGTATCCAGGGGTCAGCATAAGAGAGATCTAGCATTCCGACCCAGTATTGCAGTAGGAGACGATGAAACTGTAAAGGTGCATCATATTCGACTGTACTCAGTTTGTGATGGAGCCTAGAGTTAAAAATGGCAAGGAACTTGATTCTAATCCTGATAATCAAGGGGATTCTCAGTTATATTTGCTGAATGTTTTTTGAAGTTCTGCAATTTTTTTGGTCAAAAAAGTTAGGGTGTTCTGCAATCCTACGAATATTGCACTCGTATGCATTCAAGTATTACTAATATAGCAAAAATACACCAAGTAATATAAACAGCTAGAAGGTTATGGTCAAACAGGAAAGCCTAATACGTAATGTATTAGTCTTTCTTTCTGTGTAATTCAGGACAAAGCAAGAATACCCAATTTTTGAGCCAGCAATGTAACAGACAGGCGTACACTGTGTTTCTAATCAGAAACGTCTATCTGTTAGGTTATTCCCACATTTTAATCAGTAGATTACTGGCATGAAGATCAACAGGAAATTGGTTCTCATCCACTTGTGATGTATATTTCCTGTTAACTTCACTTACGTGTTCGAACTAAAATGAATGCTTTTTACACTCAACATACCGATCACTGAAATAATTAATCACGGTTCTCTGTTTTGGCTTTAAGGCTAGTGTTTTTAAAAATTAAAGAAACATAACTGATTACTTCAGTAGCTGCTTGGTTCTGAGACCGAGTCTATGTTACTGAATTACTTTACTGACCGCTCATAAGGTTTTCATTAACCTATATTATGCTGACTTCATGGAAATAGGAACTTATTTCACCTTGTGAGTGTTCATAAAGCTTCATAAAGTATCTTTGTTTGCAACATGGCTTTTGACGGTAATCGGCATAGTCTTGACCAAAAAATAATGACCTTAAACAAGGGAAAAGAAAAAAACAACTTCATTTATTATTTTAATTAAGGGTTGTAAGGGACTGGTGTGTTTTGAAGGTAGTTTTCAGTACGAAATGCTGTCACTCAGAGAACCGTCCGAGACTTTAAGAAAACTTGGCAGCTCTTTCATCCTGGTTTATGACCTCTCAGCAGTGCACACCCACAACCCTTCGATAAACCTGATACAAACTGGTTGACAGTTCACTGGAAAAAAGAAGGACTATGAACCACAAGCTGATAAATCCAAAATTCCGTGTATAGTATTTTCTACATTATTAACTAAAGCTGCAGGATTTAATTAAACAATTGGCGAATGAAAAGCCGAGAAAAACTTCACTTGAAATATAAATATTCCTTAACGAATCAGGATGTTAGCTTCTGTAAAATGCCTTTAAAAGCTCGTGAATGTCTTTTGAAACTTAATGGTTGACGAAGACAACGATTTCGGCCTGGCGGTCGAACGATCACCTATTGGAAGTAAAACCTGGTGGTCCTTGATTTAATTGTTCAAGTGACCATTCCTGTCCTAAATTAAAAGTTCATTTATGTAGGCACTGCTCATATGTTTTCAATAGTTCTATGGCTGATAATGACCCGTGGTGAAAACTACTTTAAAATGAACCGATTCCCTGCAAATCACTCCTCTGGAAGAAACTGTTGATTTGTTTACATAGCTAAAATTTTGTCATGAAAGGAATATATTCAGTAGACTTTTTATCAACAAGAGTCATTCTCAGCATGGAAATTATTAATTTTATAGAAGTGCATAAATGTTTCCTCTGACAAGAGTAGTTGGAAATACCTGTAAATATATCGAGTCTTAAACGTAGCCACATTCAGCCATAAGTACTGGACAGGTCTCCACCTGGACAAATTGGTCCTTTTCCAATTTGTTACAGGATCTTTATGCATAAGTTGTCATCATCATTATCTTATAGATACTTTAGATATATGTTGTGCCAGGTTACCATCAACCTCTCTTCTCTAAGGATGTGAAGTCATGATGGATCCCATATCATTAGGCTTTGCCCTTAAAAGATTTTTAAAACAAGTACACACTGATAAGAAGGTAATAGGTCCATTACATTTGGTTGTAAGTGATTTTCTACTGTTATCTACCATAACTACTGTAAGCATTTACACTTCATCATTAAGGTAGGTAGAATCAAACTGCAGTCATTTTACCAAGTCTCATGTGTTGAATTTCTTCTTCTCATTTAATCACTAGCTAATCAAGTTTAGATTAATGAATGTATCTGTGTCCTTATAAGAAGTATGTGAATTCATTAATACAGGTCAACCGTAGAAGATTGCAGTTATTCTCTTGCTTTTACATGAATGTAAAACTCAGTTTCTCTATGTATAGTTTTATTTGACACATTTTATTTGTTATGAGGTCACGTAAGCCAAAATTTTCGAATAAGAGATGAGAGGAAAATGCGCTTAGTGTGTGGACAACAATTTACTACATGCTCATTTCACTAAACCACAAAAATCTTTTAGTGGAAACTCAGTTGTGATGAAAATCATTCATTAGTTTAGCGTAATATCTTCAGGAACAACCAGCTGCAGGTAAAATGTATCCCAATAGATTTATTATCAGTCGTTCTATAAATCATAATGACATTTATTTGTCAACTGAACAAGGGGTATGACAGCGGATATTTTTGAGAATCAACTAAGAAAGCTTACTGTACACCACATAATAACCAATTGTTTCTCATATGTCTTATCTGAGATGAGTTGGTCATTTTTCCTACGAGATGTTTTGGTAGAAATTTCTTTTCTCAGTTAGCTAATGCTAAATAGATGTGTTTTGTTGATTGATTGGCATATACTTCATTGTTCTTATGAGTACTGAAAAATTTGATGAGGGTGGATTGCTTTTTTTTATCTTTGTATTTAAATTTTATAGATGCATTTTAGGTATCCCTTGGAAGGTACTGTTACTGATTGTTAGAAAAATAATTTAACAATGGTTGGATAATCCACTTAGCCCAAATAGTGTTTACTTCCAAAAATGCTATAAACACGCTGCATGCTTAACCAGCATCTCCCTACAAATCGCTTTCCAATGTAGTAGAACGTATATTGATTCGTTCATAAGAAGAAAAGCTTCAGACAATCCAAAGGAAACAAACGGTACATAATTATAAGATAGTTCGTGTTATCACAGCAATATAAACGATGTTACTGGATATATTTCAAATGGACCTACCGATCAGTTGAAAAAAAAATGATCGAACTAATAGTATTTGCATTTTTCCCATTTGATACAGTTCTTAATAATTTCGTTAACTTTAGGTTTCATTCCAAGAGGTCAAGAAAGACCAGAAACGTTTTTGACCTCATCGAGATATTATACATTTCATTTACAAACCATTTACCCCGATTCTAAACTTAGCCGATTTAACAATGACATAGCATTAGAAAAATAGTCGGATAGTATTCGTTATCACTTTGACAACCCTGAAGGTTATAAAAATTGTCGATGAAATTGTTGTAGTTGTCTTTTCACTTGAAAATCAACAAAGTAGCCATTTCCAGTATTCATATTTCATAATTCTTTCTATTCTCCCATTTTTATTCTCACATACTTTGTGTTTGTAATAAATCAGTTATGAAAATATGAGTGTAACAAATGGAAAAAAAAAGCTTGCAAACAAAGCAATTAATTTCAGCAACTGTTTTAATTTATTTGTTAGAGGAATCAAGTTCGTATTAAGAAGTGAATTCAAAAACTTTCGGAAATTAAAAAAATTTGTATATTGGAAATTCCAATTTAGAGATTTAGAAAAAGACTGACTGAGCGAAAAAATGTATTACCTTTCAATTAGATCTCCGTTTTGGGTTCTACACTAATATATAGTTTTACAATCTAACTAAATTACCAATTAAGTGGTGAGGGGTTGGTGAACAATAATCATTGAGATTTTAAGTAAGTTATGAAGATGGTGTTGCACAAATAAGGCTGTAACTAATCAATAGAGTTAGTAAAATTAGTAGTATGAAGCAGGCTATTCTAGGGTAAATGAAGTGGTTTTTGATGTGTTCGATCATAAACAATAAGTGATTAGGTAGTAATAAGAAAACAAATGAATACTGATAGAAATAGGAAGGGAAAGGTGTGTACGAAATAATACTAGAAGTTGTGTCATAAGGTCTACCTTTGGCCCGCTCCTAGCTTTTTCTTTTCGAGCAAAACAAGAGAATGTTCCCCTGGACGAAACCATCAGCCGTTCAGAATTATATTGTCGTTATGTGGATAGTACCTTCATAGTTCTCAAAAGTGAGATTGATAAGAATCCTGATCTCAATACGTTTAGTAGCATCCACCCCGTGATCAACTTCACAATGGGAGAAAAATCTTGTCGAGATTTGTGATATATTCTTTATGTAGGGTAGGATGATGCGTTTATTGATTTCTGTCGATGACTTTTTAGTTGATTATGTTCGGGATAGGCATCTTCTGATAAAGTTTCGTGGGTAGCCGTTCTTCTTTAAGATGAATATCAAGTAATTTACTTCATTTCGTCGGGAAGTTGTTGCATTGCAGTGTGTTCTCACTCTTCCAAATAGAGTCAGCACCCAATTGATCTTGTGGGTTGTTGGACTATTGCTACTGTAGTTGAGTATTCGATCAGTCAGTGTATGTTGGCTTCCTGTACGCTTGCGTTTCCAGTTTTCCGCCGTTTGGTCCTACTGACTAAAGTACTCAGCAATGGTAGTTGGTTGTTTGATTCCTTCTCCATTGTGAATTCGATGTCATTGAAAACGTTGTTGATCAAACTGTGGGTGTTTTCTATATCATCTTATTTAATAATGACAAAAGTGTCGTCCATATAGCGAATTCAAATATTTGGTTTGATCACATGTAGGATGATGGCTTCCAGTCTCTGCATCAATGCTTCTGCAATTAATCCGGATATCAGTGATCCCATTGGAGTTCCTTTCATTTGTGTGTATATCTTGTCGTTGAATTGGACGTATGTTGTCAGACAAAGGTCGATGAGTTCCATCAGACTTGAACATCTGAGTTTGTGCGTTCTGAAAGTCTTGTGTCTTCATTGAGCAGAGGAGAGATAGTTTCTTTGACCAACTGAGGTTCGACGGATGTGTATAGTGCTGTGACATCGAAGGATACTATTAATTAGTCCTTTTCTATGTTAATGTTTTTGATCTTTTCTAAGAATTCCGTTAGTGACTTGATGGAATGTCTGCATGATTGAACAATGTGTTTCGGTTTTCTCGAAAATTCTCTTGATATGTTGTACGTTCGAGTACCTGGAAGTGAGACAATTGGTGGAGGGGGGATTTCGGGTTTGTGTATTTTTTGTCTGCCGTAGAACTGAGGAAGGACAAGTCCATTCGGTTTCATTCTCCATTTATCTTGCCTTGTTATTTCTTCTGGTTTGAAGAGTTTGTTCAGGATTTTATTGATCTGGTTGTCGAACTTTTGGATAGAGTTCTTTTCAAGAATATATCAGAAATCTCGACAAGATTACTGAGACCACTTGGAATTGACATGGCTCATAAACCAACAAATTCCCTCCAAACACTATTATGCACACCAAAGGATGCAACAACCAAAGAAGACAAACCGAATATCATTTACAAAATCAACTACAATAATTGTAGTTAACACTACATTGGACAAAGTGGCCGCCCTCTTTGCCTTCGTCTACATGAACACCAATTGGCTATTAAACGTCACGACATTTCGTGACTGGTTTCAAAACATGTGGATAATTATGAACATGAATTCAGTTTTGACAACGTAGAAATTTTGCACAGAAGAAACACAAAGAATATCAGAGAATCCCTAGAAGCTTGGCATTCAAGCCAGTCAGCAACCAATAAATGTATAGAAAAATGATAAACAACAGAAAGGTCAGAGATGAAGCAGAGGGACAGCCAAAGGGAAAATCTCTACAATCAATGACGCAACAATCAAAGGAAATAACCAATCAAAGACCACTTCGCCAGAGCAAGCCACTAAATCACTCACGGAGAGATAGTGACCGCCTACTCATACTGAAGTTAGTGTTGACAATGTCGTCTAGAAAGACGATGAAAACTTCACGATTAAACAACCTAGCTCAGAGAACATAATACAACCAAAAAATCTATGATTATTGTCCACCAACCCTCTACCATTTGATGGGTGATTTGATTAAATTGTAAAACTTCATATTTATATAGAACCTATGATGGAGGTCTAATTGAGAGGCAGAACATTTCTTCATTGAATCAGTCTTTTCTTAAATTAAATATTATCTGCCTGTGTACCATTTAATTTCTGTATGCTGCCTGCAACCTATTTCAGCAGATAAAGCGGCTGTTAGGATATAGCATAAAAGTCAGTTATCAAAACAATCTTCAGAAACGGAATAAAGATTAACTAACAACTAACAAACTACTTTCTTGCCTTGTTCTATTATAATACTCTTGATTTTTTTACTTGTAAATAGTACTTTAAACCGTGTTAAATTTGTCTGGGTTTAATTTTACACCTTTGTGAAGGAGCATATGGAAAAAAATCTCTTATTTCACAATTACATCGTCTTCCTCATCATCAAAATCAACAAAGCCATCACAATCTTTAATGTTTTGAACTCCTAAGCTGCTATCGTTTGTTTCCAAGCGCAATCTGAGATGATAAAAGTCATTTTCGTCCAGTACGTTTTCTGGTTCTCTTTTCGTATATCTTCAAGGCAGAAGATTCGAATTTCTGGATCATTAAGCAGATCAGTCATTTACGTTCTTTATTATTTCTTTCAATTTCGATGCATCTCCTCATTACCAATATTTGCAGTTTATATTTTTGATGAAATGTCAGTTCGACTAAACTGTGTGGGACTTTTTCTGTGTTTAATTTCTTTTTAGGCGCCGAGTATGATTTAATCATTGTAAGAGTATATTCTAATTTAATCCCAGCATGTTTTGAAAACCAAGACAAAATTTCTGTGGACCTTTTGTTGTGTAAACCATAACTTATTCAACAGAATATACGGTAGTGATGGAATTGTGATTGCATAAAACTAGGACACTGTAAAATTGTAGAATTAGAAATACTGTACACTGAATTTAAATGAAACTTTAGTAGATATGACTTATGGGATGTCTAAGTAATCTAGTGGTATATTTGCAATCAATAACTTGGTAGCCAGGACTGCTCAAAGTCTGGGAGGTATCGTGGACAGTTCAGTATCTCACCAACAGAGTTCTTATATTCATGACTTTTCATGGAATAAACTTCAGTGACCAATGCCATTTTCTCTTCGTAATATCTACTGGGAAGAGTAGAAAATACATGAAACAAAGTTTCCGTGAAGGAAATAAAGCTATTTAGTTGTTCTGTTGGCACATAAGTTCTCAGCAGTTGCGTAAAAATGCAAGAATAAGTAAATATATCTTTGCTAATGACCTAGTTAGGGTATTTTAGATCGATTCAGGTGGGATCTCATCTCTACCTGTTACTAGTTGTCATTTTCAAAGCGAATACTAACTTCCATTTCCCCAACAGATCAGCGTGATGACTACGGCAGTGTGCCAAATACAGAGTTCATTTAGAAAGTGAAGACAGTTGGCTATCATCCTCAGTCCTCTATTTTGTTGTCGTCGGTTAGCCAGTTAAGCATGCAATAAAGAAAGTCATGTATCATACAGTACACTGCTTCCTTTACGCATGAAGAGGTTGCTTTCTTTTCAGATGTCTTTTCGTATGTATAGACAGAAACAGGAATAACTTGAGGCACATTATAGTGATCTCATATGTTACTTGACTTAGTAAACATATTGCAGACCTAAGGTATATACATCTGTCAGTAATTGGGACGTGATAACTGGTTACAGTTTAGTGTTTAATCTCTGCATATGTCTGCACTACAATTCGTCTATCAAGACCAAAATACCTTCACGGCAAAAGTTTTTACTTCGGCATCGGGTAAAGTAAAAACAAATCTTAAGGAAATTATGAGTTTTTCGATACAATTTAATGATGATATCCAGCAAGAAATCCTTTAAGGTCACATAGGGTCTTGTGCCAATCTGTTTCAAATCTCTAACATCTACACTGGTTGTTGTCACAAGCTGTGGGCGCATAGAATCGAATCAAAGATTTGATGAGATGCGAGAGAACTTTAAACAAATAGCTCAGACTCATATATATGATATGGCATACTTCCTGATCTTCTAAGTAACAGGTGTGACAGCTGAGACAGAAAAATTAATGATATAGCATTTAAAACTATTAATGACTGTGACATTTATTGACTTCAAAAATGTAACCAAGGAGGCACCTTGTGTCTCACTAGGCATTTATCATCTGAGCGACATTAACTCATTCGTTATAAGTTTCAGTAAGTTCTAAATTCACAGTTCTTCATTCTGTCAAATACAGCGCTTTTTCAGGTGCTGATGATGTTGTCTATAAAGACAATGAAAGCCTGGTGATCAAACCATTTTGCTGTGAGAATACAACGCCACCAAGACCATCCATCTGAGAAATGTATCTTTTCAATCATTTCAAAAAAGGTGATACTTACTTACCGTTATCATTTCTTTAAAAATAGCTGTCATAAAAAATAGCACTGCCAACAATAATTAGCATAACTTTCAAGACATCAGTATAAACAGTAAGTGTGCTGACTATAAACAATAAAACGGGTTAACTAAGTTAACATTTTGAGATTAAATACCCTGAATACAATAATTTATGGATTCCAAATGAATATTCGACAGTATTTATGAAAATAACCTCACGCTCTACAGCTATAATTAATAAATCTTATAAGAAGTAGTATAAGGGCGAAAAAAATAAGAGTTGAAATAGCAAAACCAGGGTCAACTGACGTTACATGTATTTATCCGGTAACTCAGGAAAAATACTTTTATGTGAGCCTATATGTACAAATCCAAAATCTATCACTAAGTTCCAAATACGCCTGTAAGTCACAGTCAAATAAATTTCACACTCAGATTCAGTAGAACATTATTTTTTAGATGGATTATCTAATTGTATCATCTGGAGAATATCTAGTACACTTTAAATCTATATCACTTAATTGTTCTCACTTATTTGGAAATATCTAACCAAAACAGTTTATTCATCTGACTAAAAGTCATATCAGGCAACTCAAAGAATCAAACTGTAATAGCGAAGTCATAATAACTGGTCTTGACAAAGATACAGGTACAGTTCCAGAAGACAAGATTTTAGGGAGAAAATATCTCAACTTCTTTCAGGTACAGTTAGGTTCTCCATGTCAACAGACTTACAGAATAGGACAAAAAATGTGAGTGGAAATAGAGTGAGATTCTTAAACTAATGGAAAAAGAATGAACTCTCTGTCTTCAGTTGCATAAAAGATAAGAAATTTCTGGAGGAAAATATGTGAATAAAAATGCAGAGTAGTGAGATTGCTTCTGGATGAAAAATCGTAGTTTTATTTTTCTCTTTCCAGAGCTGTGGCAATACAAAGTAAACATTTCCTGGTAAGCTTTAGAGGATTAGGCTAGAATGCTGCAAATTAATCTGTCAGGCCTGTATGTTTACTGGTAACTAAATTTTGCAATATGCAGCTGCTAATCGATTTGCATTGAACTTAGCGAAACCACAGTGAAAAGCTTTATCGCCGACTTAAGATAATCTTTCTCTGCATTCGGCTTCGTTTAAAGTGAGTGAATTGACATATATAAGTTGAAAGTGCCTGGCAATGGCAGTTTTTTCTTCACACACGCGTCTACTATAAAGTGACTAAAGTAACTGATTTACAGACTGACTCTATAGATTGTTTATTTGACAGATTTCATTAGTCTTCACTTTGATAAATCATTCGTTACATTTCCACTCAGTTTCAAATTCCAAAGCAGCTTCTTTCTCTCTTCACTCATAGGTGACCAATACGTAGCATCCTGCAGCATTTCAGTTCTCATGTGCAAATATCTGTCGTTATCTAATCCTGATGAAAATTGTTCTTAGAAGCTGAATCTTCTCTGATGAAGATTTGGTAGTATAAATCCTCTGGATTCAAATGAAAGGGGATGGAATGTCTTTTCCTGTCTGATATATATATATATATATAATAGCCTGAATCTCTGTTTACCTTTGTTTTCTGTGTAACATATTATCACTGTGTTACGATAAACCGCATTCAAATCATGTAAACACAACAAACAGACGTAATAACAAACATGTAGTGTCAAACGCTGACGGAAAACGGCTTTCAGTATTGATATTCAATAAGCAAGTTCATAAAACTATTAACGTACTAGAGTGAGATTAATTGAGAATTTGAGATGAGAGGTTAAAAGGAAAGTGCTTAGAAGATTTGGATTTCGCCAACGATGATTAATGTCTAGTGTCGCATAAACTCGAAGATCTACAGGCGAAAAACAACAAGTTGACTGAAGAGGCAGTGCTAGGCAGCGAAGACGAGACTTCCTTCAGGTGAACATAGAGAAGTCAGAGGTGATGGAGATACCCAGCAACAACAACAACAAGCTCCAATCACCACCAACGGGAGAAACTTAAGGGAAGTAACCTCCTTCACCTATCTAGGAAGCACTGTTTCAACCACAGGCGGAACAGACAAGGATGTCAAAGTCAGGATCGGAAAAGCAAGACAGGCGTTTATTTGCCTGAAACCAGTGTGGAGATCTTCTGCACTCAGCATGTGGAATAAGATCCGGATTTTCAACACCAATGCCAAGTCAGTGCTTCTGTATGGTTCAGAGACTTGGCGTGCTACGAAAGGGATTTCCAACAAACTGCAGACATTCATCAACAGCTGCCTACGCTTTATACTGAAGGTCAAATCAGGTTACCAGAAAGAGTAACCAACAAGGAATTCTGCCTGGCTAACAACGAACCAACCAAGATTCTATGACCCAACAAATATGCACTGGAAGGAAGTGGAGATGGATTGGGCATACACTGAGAAGGCCGATTAGGGACGTAACGCGCCAGGCAAGCCCTTGAGTGGAATCCAAAGGGGAAACGACGAGTTGGGCGTCCGAGGTGGGGGTGACATGGAGGAGATCATGTGAGGAAGAAATGAAAGGTTGTGGGCTGTCGTGGTGTCAGGTTCGAAAGCGAAGAAGAGAAGACGGTGAACTGGAGGCTTGCTACTGAACCCCCATATCCCACTAGGAACGCAAGGGGAAAAAAATAATGATAGCTATTGGAATGTAATACATCTAATATGTTACCTCCATTTTTCAGTCATCTTCATTCGTTTTGAGCGTTTTTACTTCATTGGGATTTTACAAGTATATTTCATTTTTAGTCACTAAATGTTCAATCTCATTAGTATCGATTACATTTTGTGCAAAATGCTCAAGAAATAGATTTTCATCGGTCAGGTACTTTCACTGGCTTATTAGCTGATTTCAGTGATTGTACAGAATTGCATATAAACAAACGAATTACACAAAAACACCTAATCTGAATAATTATTATTGCTCTTTCCTTGTAATATTAATGATCGTCTGAATTGTTCGATCAAAAAACATATTCTATTGATTTCCACTGCCATCTTAACTGTTTTTATATGCTAAAACTTCCCATTACGAAAATTATAACAAGCGAACAATATTGTTTTCAATTAGATCTCATCAGGTTTCACTCTAATATGCATAACTGTCATCATATTAATTTTATTGCTTGTATTATACCGTCATTGATTGGACCAAACTGATCAGTCTCTGTTGGCATATAGGCTCCTATGCGGATGCCTCGATATTGCCTGTCTTTTAACTATGTTTAGTAATGATAGGCAGTGGCTAGCAGTGGATTCCAGGATGTGCATTTCGTCCTATTTGGGACTCGTCAGCTGGATGTACTTGCTTCCCAGTGAGTGATGTTGTTCCCACAGGGACTCAGACTCAGGAGCGATCGCTTCAAATGCCAGCGCGTAATCTATAACACCACTATCATATTTGTAAAATATCAACCAACCAAGGTAATCTGTCGGACAGCAACAAGGAATACGGATTGTAAAAAGGGTTAATACGAATGATCATAGTGACACGGCAATTTAAAAAGATGTTCAGAAAGATAGCAAACAATGTAGGTCAAAGACTGAAAAACTGAAAAGTACAATAAAGTTGTATGATACTGGAGGTGGAAGGCAATGAATAAATATGAGTTGAATGTGAATATAGTAGTGTGAAAGGGGTGACAAAATGAAATAAAATAAAAAGTAAAAGTACATTTTAAGATTCATAAGTCAGGTCATTCATAAAGTTCTCCCTGGCCAAGGGAAAGATAAAGGGTGTACAAATTTCTTCTGGATACAGAGTTTTGGATTGTTTATTCGAATTCCTATAGCCTCAGCTATATGTAAAAGGGGAATTCGAACTCCATCAGAAAGGTTCGGTGATATGCGGTAAATCACTTTGAATGTTTTCGTCTTATCTTCTCTGTGATCAGTCTCAACTAGATGAGACAAAAGGGAACTTCTTAAAGATTTAACCTGTCCTTTATCCACCCATGAAGGTACGCCCTCAGCAATAAGTTGGTTAAGTTTCCTAGTCGTATGTCCAATATGACTGTCTCCACAGGAGCAATTAAGCTGGTAAACATATATGAAAGTGACGAATCTAGGTAACTTATCCTTCGTTTGACACGAAACAAATCTTAGACAAGAAAACGATAGACAGAAGTTCTCTGCATAAGAAGTTCTTTTAGAGATTCTCGACAGTCTGTGGAATAGAATTTCACTAAGTATATCCCCGTTAAATTGTAGCTTTATGAACAGTGGTTTTTTCGCAGCAGTTGCTGCTTCAGATCTTTTCACCGGTCTATTCATATGCTTTTTTATAAAGCTGTGAGACTAACGCATTCCCATTAATGAATAAAAAATCCACTCCAACTCACTCTGTAGAGCGTCATGTGAAAAGATTTCCCTTGCTCTGGCTGTCAAGTATTTCACTAAATTTCTTTTGTATCGTATAGGAGTGGAACTAGGAAAGTGTATGTATTGAACTGCAAATTTGTTTCTTCTGTACACGATTCTATGAAGTAATCCATCTCCTCGTCTGCTTAATAGAAAATCAAAGAAATTCAGCCTACTGTCTTGTTCTTCTTCACAAGTGAAGGCAAGTGATGGATATGTGCTGTTAAACCTTCTCAGTAGTTCGTTCTGACCCATATTCTGATCATTTATAATAAATATGTCATCCACGTGTCTGTAAGACATCCCTAGCTTGCCGATGTCCTCCTTCAATAGTCCATTCTCTAGTTCTACCGGAAAAAAGTCTGCAAGGATTGGGCCTAACGGTGATCCCATTGCGATTCCATCTAATTGCCTATAATATGCATTATTGAAGGTAAAGTGTTTATTCAATGTACATCTAAGAAGTAATTCTTTAAGGTCGGATTCGGAAATCCCAATTAAGACTTCTTTCTCTATCAGTTATTGACATGTCAAATCACTTGTCTCAGTAAGCAACACATTAGTGAATAATGATGACACATCGAACGTAATCATTGGTTTTCCACTCACATTTACCTCTGTCACTTTGAAGATGAAATCGAAAACGTCCCTCACACTATGTTATACAACTAGTTTGTGAAGGGGCCCTAGAACCTGGACTCACCATTTTGCGATTTTATGATATGGTGAGTTGTACAAATCTAAGACTGGATGAAGGGAAGTCCTTGGTTTGTGGATTTTAGGCATTTTTACATCTTTCTGCATCGAGTTAATGCAAAGGTGTAAATTTCTGCCGGAACTTAATTTCTAATAAAAGCGAAACTACGGGATATTACAATTAGTACCAATCCTATCAAGGCAATAGATAATTAAGTAGACCCTACAGAAATAAATTTTGAGATAGTATCAGAAGCAGCGATACCGCATCAACAACAACAACAAGCTCCAATCACCATCAACGGGAGAAACTTAAGGGAAGTAACCTCCTTCACCTATCTAGGAAGCACTGTTTCAACCACAGGCGGAACAGACAAGGATGTCAAAGTCAGGATCGGAAAAGCAAGACAGGCGTTTATTTGCCTGAAACCAGTATGGAGATCTGCACTCAGCATGTGGAATAAGATCCGGATTTTCAGCACCAATTCAGTCAAGTCAGTGCTTCTATATAGTTCAGAGACTTGGCGTGTTACGAAAGGGATTTCCAACAAACTGCAGATATTCATCAACAGCTGCCTATGCTCTATACTGAAGATCAGATCAGATGGCCAGAAAGAATAAGCAACAAGGAGCTTTGGGAACGAACCAACCAAGAACCTATCAGGCATTAAATATGCAGGAGGTAGTGGAAATGGATTGGGTATACACTGAGTAGACCGACTGGGGACATCAAGCGTCAGGCCCTGGAGTGGAATCTCCATGGGAAGCGACGAGTTGGGCGTCAGAGGTGAGGGTGACATGGAGGAGATGGTGCGAGGAGGAAATGAGAGGTTGTGGGCTTTCGTGGAGCCAGGTTCAAAAGATCTCGGCGAACAGAGTTCACTGAAGACCTGCTACTGAACTTCTGTGTTCCATCAGGAACCCAAGGGACTAATAATAATAATAATCATTAACAGCACTATGCAGTGCTCTTAGACAGGGGAGGGTTTATTCATCTCTAAAAGTTATATGAGAATGTCTGAGGCATTACAGCATCAGTTAAGCAAAATGTTTTTCACTGATTGAAAATAAGAGATCTATTGCAGACAGCAATACACTAGCTATAATACTAAATCACAGAGTAAGAAAAACAATCGAAGAAATCAGCAGCTACCAAGTGCTTAGAAACAGATAACCCCCATACTGTATCATTAATGTACATGTCATATAACATTTTTTTTGTTTAGAATCTACTGATTTAATATTATTGCCCTGAATTTGAGATATTTTGATTCTAAATTGTATGCCAGATGAGTTTACGTATGTCAACATTCAAGGAGGGGTGTCACACCACAACCAACTAGCCGAACCCTTTGGTTTCTATTAGTTCTTTAGCTGATATCCATGTAAGGTGAAAAACACCTTGGTTTTGTCAAATTTTCACGTAACGTAGTTACTTTTGATTTCTTTTCTTCACAGTTTCATAGAAATAGATATTTTCTGTCAAAATCCAAAACAAACGACTGGTTTTATTTGGTGTGGAGATATCACAGAATCCAGGTTGAAACCACCTTATCCTTAGTTGATGATCAAGTAAAACTTCACTTTAGCGTAATGTATGTCAGAGGTCGATGAAAGGCACTGACAAACTCACAGACGAGTGACAGAAGAATGACAGTTTAGCATTGGAAACAAATTTATCTCACCAGTTTTTTAACATGATAACGACCACAGCTCATAAACGTTAAACAAAGCTAGCCTTCGTGTAGTAATTATGTTCAAAAGAGTGTGTTGGTTTTCTTATCCATTTAGGTATTTCTGTGGTTTTTCATTCGATAAGTATCAAACTTGCTCTGTATACCTCAATTACAACACTTGGATCGTGTATCAAGTGTCTAAAGTCCCTATTTTGTTCCTAATAAACAATAAACGTCTGATCAGGGTAATGGTGGAGTTTGGTTACTGTGGTAGGGTATAATTATGTATTACTTTGCTTGTTATTTACATATTAGTATTATTCACTAGTTATTCAATAAGCGAAATGTACAAGAAACAAAGTAACATGGGATTATGAACGCTTGAATTTCTAAGTATGCAATCTATCAACCAATGCAATAATTAATTCACATTAGAACGCACATGTATACAAAGTAATATAGTGAGTTAATCATTTCCCTCAAATAAGTTTTCTTTTTGTGTCAAAAACTTTCCAATAATATTCTATTTGGAATGGTGGAAAAGACTTGTAGTTCACGATAAGAATATGGATGCTTTCGTTTTCCAGTGCGTTTTATATTTTGTTGTGAAAGTTTTACTACCAGGCTTGCTAACACCATCATTATTAACATAATAAACAAATGAGCCATGTTCATAGGTCATCCAAACACTTGGATAGTGTTTTTACCGAACATGAGTGAGAAGTGATTTCTGCCACATCTTGACTTCATTGACCCTAAATTTAATCAAATCATGCTCGATAATCAGGATTGTTCATGTGAGTTTGTACTGTCTGTTACTAACAAGGAAAAACGCTCTTAATCAAATATGCTGCCCTGTAACCTTTTTTGATACATAAAATGCTTGCTCATTACATGAGTTACATCCGTATACAACATGAGCCGAAGGTGATGCTCACTGATCAAGTGATGAAGTAAGGTCACAAGAATTAAAGAAAACTTAAATAATTTTCACCATCACTAAATAACATCACTTGCAGGCTAGCAGTGAACAAGTTCCCCTCGGATTCAATATTCATGAGAGTACAAGACTGTTAAAAGAGATGGAAAGACCCTGTAATTTAAGGGCGATTAATTTAAAATCTAGTTGCCTATATATACTCTTAAGTTCTATAACTTATCTTGTCGATCACCTGAAAACCAATCAACTTCAAGTAGCCCATCGGAGCAGGATAAATGTATGATGTAGAGCACTTTAATTACTTTAATATAGGTGTAAAAATTTGGGCGCTGTGTTAGAATTTAATTCCATATTAGATTTGATTATTTGATTTATAACACACAGTGGTGATATAGTATTATTTGCTTGATGACGTTTCGAGCATAAATTATTACTCATAATTATTTTCGAGATGAATTATATCAATGTAATCACACTACTTTCAACATTCGCTTTTTATGGTTACGTCACCTCATATAATTTGCTTCTATTGGTAGTAAAATTTCCATATCTCTGGTATAGGTATTGCACCATTTCTATCACGTGTTGCGTGTTGATTTGATGAACAAAGACTCAGTAATCAACCTCTCTCTCCATCCAGCTAATTATATTGGACTGAAGCACAGTGGTTTCAACCCGCCCTGTTGTGTGGTTGCGTGTTATCGTATGTGTTACAATATAACCAAGTTCTCTCCTAGCTTATTGATCCTATTGAAGTCTGTCATTTTATATTTAGCTGAATTCCGATGTTCGGCTATTCTAACTGACCCCCGACTGGCTAGTTCGACCTATGTGCTTGACTTCACAGTCATTACATGAAATTCGATAGATTAGACCCTAAGCCGACAAAGCTTATCTGTGAGTGAGTTTGTAGGTTTAAATGCCACCTAATTCTAGCTTTGTTGAGGATCCAACATAAAGTTTCTGATGTGCCTTCCTTGTAGGGTAACACAACGGAGGCTGTGAACTCCTTTCTATTCATGTTGCCGCTATTACTTGTATTCGTGTTACTGTTATTTTTTTGTTTCTTATGTGTTCGTACGAATTTCTTGATAAACTGAGGAAGATAATTATTAACTATTATAATTTATAAGCTTCTCATAACGAAGAAAGACTAAGGATTGGGAAATACCCATTTGAAATACTTAGTCACACTGTACTTGCGACTGAAAGGATGAATAGGATAGTCAAAATATCACTAAGACTGATAGATAGTACTAAATAGCCATGTCAATGAGTTTAGAAAAAGCCAAAACACAAGTTAACATTTTGGAATAATATAAGTCTATAACTACAGGCAAATCTGAAATTAGATGTTCTCGTATATAGTTCAAGTTTTTTCCAGGCTCAAGTATTCATTTCTCATGGTCAAAGATGAGCGGTTACCTCAAAATTAGCTAACATTTTGACAAGTCACTAAGGGAATTGACTCATTTTGCGTGAATCTTAAATCACCTCATCACCTTGTATTATGAAACATTGATGGAATAATGCATTTAATGGATCAGCAAAAGAGTCACAAGTATCTAACATTGTTCAGGCTTAAGAATGAAAGAAAACTTATCTAGCTTATACAATCCTGAAGAAGGTGATGAACAGTATACATATATTTTTCACAGCCTAAATTCTATATCAAAATAATATCATTACAGGCTACGTAAGGATTTACTTATTTCCATCATGCTGTTGAATTCTTTTTCAATCTTCAAATGATTCCCTCTGACTTGTTGCTGTTTTTGAAAAGGGAACAAGATGAATCGATAATTTAAAACAAATTCAATGTTTATTTGCTAGGTGGACACATTAAAAAAAGAATTAAAAAACTGAATGAGATGGCTGAAGTGGAATTCAAATGTTTAAAAATAAATCATGAAACAATCATCAACAAAAGCACAAAATGAAAAGAAACGAATAGACAACAAAACTACAATATCTTCCATGTAGCACTTGACCTGAATGAGGCTACGTTTCCGTCTAATTTCTATCGTTTGTTTTAAGAAGATATATAAATAAGTCCCCAACTATGCAATCGTTTGAAGAGTAGAATGTATACAAGTGGATAACAGAAGTGGAGATGAATGGTGATCAGTAATTTTCCTCTCCTTCACACTCATCTTCATTTTACTCTCCACCTCCTCTTCATTCTGTTGCCTCAGGTTATTTGTTATATCCCAGGGATTTTCTGAATCTAAGAGAGGAAAAATCAGAATTGATACTCCATCAAAATTAACTTGATTTACCTTTCTTTCTATGAACTATCAATGTAACAAATTTAAAATTGTAATCTAATTTCCCTTGTTTATTTTAATGTGACTAAATAAAGACTGAACTGCAGAGATGGATGGTGTTCAGTAAAGTTGGGTAATTAGATAAATGACAGATAATTAGAGTGATTTATTTCTCTTTGAAAAGTTTTGCGTCAAACAAGGGCTGACCAAACTTAAAGCGCACATCTTCAACCACGTGCATCTTCGTGTACTAGTCTTTCAGACATATCTATTACATGTGAACCAGTGACTGTATCCGACTAATATACGTCACTAAGTTGATAATAAACTCACACCTGTGAAATAAGTGAGAGGATTTGAAGTCGATGATGAGGATGAAATTTTTTTATTTTCCGAGTTATGAGGTTGACTTCAACACCAGTCCAGGAGACTTCATCATCTCTGTAAACTAAAAGCTGATAAATTCACCTAACAATAGTGACAAAACGTTGAATAACAAACCTTAGAGCTCGGAGAACACCGAAATTGATCAAACTTAGTTCCATGACCAACTGGTTGAGATTTAGACATCTAAAGTAATTAGTAACAACTTCTTGTAAACTGGAAGTTGGCAGAAAGAAGAATAATACACATTAAAATATTTAATAAAATTGATAATACAACTTATAGCAGTGCAGAATGTGATCGTCCGTAGTTATTACCGTTAAGTGATGGTGGTTAAGCTGAAACAAAATATAAAAATCAGGTAAATGGCTGGTTTTTTGAATAGTGACATATTCCTCCCTCATATCACAGGAATTTTTGTATGTCTCATTTGGATAAATTCTGCATTTCTAGCCTAGACAGATCGAAATACCAGTAAATATCTAAATATGCAAAAAATATTTCTCTTTAAGGTCTGTTAAAATTCTCAGAAATCTACCATTACTTCTGTAAAAGTCGGGAATCAAATCCGTAAGATTTTGTTTTTGGTAAAAAAGGTTATATATTCATCCTCTTGTTTCTTGACATTAAGTTACTGTTAGTGCATTATTATTAAGAACCTGTTTCTTCATGATATTTAGGCCTAATTCCTTCTTACTGAATAATCATTCGAAATACCTTCTATGAGGTGAATTCTCCGATATTCCCAGTATCTGCTACACAGCTTTACATTAGGAGGGACCAGCTATTCGTGTTTACTGCTTTACTATGTCAACCTTACACATTTTTACTTAAAACTCTATAAGCTTTGCAATTACTGGTGCAAATTTAAGTGCGCATAGGGGGCCAAAAGTGTGGGTCGGCTTAGAACTACTAAATATTGCTAAGTTTGTTACGGTAAAAATAATAACTACATTTATTTTAAGCGTTTCATTTGCCTGATACATTTAATAAATGCTTAATTGATTTGCAGTTCAAACAAATGCACAATTCACCATCCAGTACATTTCTAAGAAGGTAACTTTATGAGCAGAAAACGTCTAACAGAACTAGATTGAGGAGGTAACTATGTAAAAGCAACTGTATTTTCATATGAAAAGGGATTTACGGAGCTATGAGAAATAATAAAATATGCTGCTATTTATCCTAATTATAAACTATAGTCTCACCAAGAATAAATTAAAGCAGCTTTAGAATTATACTGACAGCTAACATCAAAAAAATATGATGTATGAAATAAACACTGTTAGGTGAGCTATTTATTATGTGGGTCATTCTCCAAGACTACCCAAGCTCATGCTGCAGAAAAGCAGGAGATTATCCACCAATGAAAGCTATCAGGGAAGAAAATGAAGACTCTGGGAAAAGAGTTTATTCACCACAGATGTACACAGAATAAAAATATGCGTTGATTAAAATAATAATGATAAGCGAAATATCGGTAAAAATACATGGAAAGAGATGTTTTAAACTCAATTTATATTGATACATCCACCTCTTAGTGTATGCAAATAAGACGTCTCCTCTCAGAAAAAGAGTGAATTGGTTAACATCTTGAAAGTTACTCATACTGATCATCTTCATCTATGCAGAACGAATTTTGAAATTTTAATGCCTTGAGCACTGGCAAACAAAAGACAATATATTTGAATATGATAGTTTCAAGAATATATTTGATGTGATCTCTATTTTCTCATTCGCCAGCCATTACAAAAGTCAATGAGAGCATGAACAGCCTTTCGAACAGAAGCTATACCTTCCTGACTTGTCAGAATGATCATTCCAAAATCCTATCTACTTCATTATAGATGTAATGAGCTCATTTCAGCAACAATGTACCTAAATTGATAAACCACTGCGGAGAATCCAACGGAAAATATTGAAGTCGTCAGTAAGACACTGATGCAGTGTAGATGTGCATTACTGTCTATGAACCGAAGATGTAAATATCCCTTCATTATACTAGGCAACTTATGGCAAAATAATGCATTTATGCATGGCAATCTAAAGTCAATCTGCAGTAGACGATGTCATTTTCTAAACATTTCATTCCCAAGTTTACCAGTATACATATAGGTGTGATGCATGTACATGATTTCATGTCTGTATTGATCACGGACCAATGCGAGTTGAAGAAACATTAAAAAACTGGGAGCACTGGATAGCTGTTTCTGCTTAGTAAAGGACTCCTCAGCGATGCGCATGCATGACGCCACGATGGATCAAATCCAGGGCCTTCAACTTCCCTTCCCAGCATTTCCAATTGACTTATATGAGAAAGCCAAATTAGACTGTGGTTGCTAGCTGTCAAAACGTACTTTGATAGCTATGGAAACAGATCAGTAGTGATACTTTGGTGAAAACTGGCAGCAGACAATTATTCTCATCTATAGGAAAAAGGATCATGTGAGTGAGTTGCACTATCGACCTTAAAAGAACTACTCAAGGTTTGGTAAGGCACTAATCACATAAACCTAAAAAATTTTCATGAGTTCGAAATACTATCATACCAATAATTCTTGTATAGCTAATCCCACATTAGTCGACTTAGTGCATCACTTACAACTTTAAAACATCAGTGCTGCAGTCTTCAACTGCAACGGGATCAGATCTTTACACGTATAACCGTCTCCTTAAGCTAACGTAGACACCTTACTGATAAGCAACAAAACACATGGAATCTAGATTAAAAGGTTTCTGCGATATAGCTACTGCAATCTGAAATCAAAATTTACCGTCGTTCTGTTCACTAGTTTTTTAAAGGAGTCTGATCTCAATGGACAGCTTTTATCTAAACGCATATAATCGATCTTCACTATAATCCATAACTGTCCATTATTTTCCAGCAATACACAGTGTATATCCATCACTTTTCAAAAGCAAAGCTGAAATCCATTGCTAAATTAGGCTTCATACTGATTTGTGCCTTTTACCAATCAGTTAAAATTTACAGGCAAAAAGTGTATAAGAATTTTATAAGTTCAAGATAATTACTTTCAGATCATATCACTTCATTCAAGACAATTTCGCTGATACCTAGGTGATACAGACAGGCAACTGAACTAAACTTGATACGCGCAGACAGGAGAAGAAGTGGTTGAATAACAAGTGTTCAGAAGTACAAATACCTGTACTGAGCAACTCTGAATGCCATTCTGGCAGCTGTAAAAATAACTAATTAGGTTGCAGTAAAAACAAACACCTAATTAGATAAAACAGCAGCTGACAGGGCAATATTTACAGTCACTCCTATATATTTGCTTTGAAACTGAAAAAAGATGAGTCTTCCAGTTATTGACTGGGTACTGATCCAAGTATTACACGAAAAAGACCAATGTATGTTGAGTCGCTTTGAAGACCAACCTAATCAGTGTTGAAATAGTCAGTAAGTTTTCTGGATTTCATTTGAGATCAATACATTTTTACCCAAAATCTAGAAACTTGGTTGGTCATTTCTGTGGTTGTTAGGGTGGTCTTTAGAGTTATTCTTTCCCATCTGAAGGTCAGATTACAAGTTCTGTTGTTTTTCCACATAAACCACTGTGATAATTGATTGATGTCCATTATCTAGTCTGATTACTGAGCTTATATATAACTGAAAGGTGTGTACCAAGTCAACAGGCTTGAACTTCCGTCTTCATATTCCATTCACTTAGAACAACAATAGTCACCGTCCTTCAAATGTATCGGCCGGACCAAAGTAGTGACTTAAAATACCAGTTGGTAACCCACAAAACTCTAGTCAAATATTTTAAGTGTGGTAAAATCAGCCTAGAGGCTTGGCTACAGGTGCACTTATCTCTGATCCTATGAAATGAAAGCAAAATATTTTGCGAATGAAGTAAAATTTTAAAGTAGTTATGATTTGAGTTTCATCATTCAGCTGATAGGTTATGAGACTGTGAACTGATGCTCTCAGTCCCACCGCCCCTCAGAACATGTTATTAAATTTGTCTGCCGGTTGGCAAGACTTGATCGACCTTCGGTCACTAATAAGAACATGTATACCAGACGGTCTTGAATACTTTATATGGAACGACAGTTGGTCAGAGGTGACCTCAAAACAGCTAGTTCAAAGTACTACTGTTGAGAGACCACAATCCCCAAGATGCCTTTCCAAGTCTTATTTAAAATAAGCAGTGTATATTCGTCGAAGAATGTTTGTCTGAAGTGGTTAGTTAGAATTCCACTCACTGTTAGAAAATGGAGAAAACATTGAAGCATACTGTGCACTATATTCCGAAGATAGATACATTCAATAAGCCACTATATACTGCTGGTCCAAACAGTTTGATAGTTGGACAGAGACTTAACACTGTCACCAATCAAACAAATAATACAACCAAGGACTAGTTAAGTGAGCCTAAGAAGTCTGTGTACGAGTTGAAGCCCTTGAAACAAGCGAAAGATGACGCTGCATTCCACTTTTTTTACCAATTCGAATATACGTGTAGCTATACACTCGTAGAAAAACCTTTTCAGTCATTGAAAATACGGGTCATAGAAAAAATCTTAAACTGGTTATAGAATTAAATAGAGCCATCTGACTCACTTAATGCTGACATGAAACACCTGGGCTTCTCAATCGCTAAACATGTCGTTTAAAATGGGCATTAAATGGATGTATCCGCATACGTTAAGCTCAGTGATAAAACCAGTTAAGGAAGTATTTTACAGTTTGTCCAAGCATTGTTTATAAGGATGTATAATCCACCTTTAAAAGCAACTTGTCACCACATTTAACCTTCCTTGGTTAATTAAACCTTGACCCGAAGATTGGTTTCCAATTACTGTTATGGCTCACCAATCTTTACTACTTTGACCTTTAATATGGTCTTTTCATCTGATTTATCTTCATTTTTCTAATTCTCAACTCGTTATTGTCTTTCCATGCAAACACATACATGATCAGATTGTTCGAAATATGCTGTCAAAGCACAAAACACAACACAAACAAAGGTCGTCTTATTGTTTTGAAATTCATAAGGGGAACTAAGTGTTTTAAACAGGTTAAAAAACCTACATAAATATGAGCATTACATTTCGCTTGAAATATCATCAAGTGAATACAGCTACTTCCATGTGTGTTATACCAAACAAATTAATGTAATATGGAATTACATTCTACGACAGTGCCTGAATTCCATACGTATATAAGCAATCTCAAAAGGTAAATTATACCACAGAAACTTTTGAGTTTGGTCATTTTCAACTAACTCCTTCATACGGTATCACTCTTATCTTGTTCACAAGGATTCTGGATGATAGTTTTTAACTGGATCTAATCACTTTACTAACACTCAGTGCCAATGTGAACATAGTTTCCAGATTTTCTGTCTTTTGAAACAACGAAGCGCTTCAAAATGATAATTTTACGTCTAAAACTGTGGACGTTTTCATCTTCGACTTACTGGTTTGTTAAAATATAATAACTCAAGTGCGAATCAAGGATGACTTGAAATTTCCAACCTATAACACTGAGGAGTCCATAAATATCGAGAAGCGTCTTTTTAAGACTCAGTAACTTTCTGATTATTTTCAAAAGTATGACAAACTGATGTGCGTGATCATTTTTAAATTTGTCATTTATTCCTAACAATAATCAAGTGCATAGTCTGTCGATTCATTACCAATATAATTTTTAATTAAGTCGACCGAAGAGCAGAGCTTCTTCAATACTTAACATTCATATTATTTCTCTTTCTTTCCTATATAATCATTCAAAGCCACATCATATTTCTTATCTATTTCTATGCACGTCAGGAGGAAACTTTTACCACTCAGAAGCCTACAAAATATAATTTTTAGCGTCAAAATCTCTTAAAAATAAACTCCAGGTTTCCGAAATTATCTTACTGAACGCCAGGATGAGTATTAAGACACCTAGATTGCTGAACCCTGCCTAACAAACCTTTGTGCATTTATCTTTTAACCAACCAGAGCATCAGTAGCTGTTTAATCCTTCAGCCTTTAGCGTGATCAGGGCGTAGAAATTAGTATACAAAGTACACAGTAATTTAGCGCATACTACTTAGTAGTACGTGGTTGAATTTTCAGAAATTCGATATGAAGAAAACTGCCCACTGGTTACATCATCTGATTTTCATAAGAAAATGTCAGTCAACTGAAATTTTTAAAAACTGGATCATGGAATTCGAAGAAAAAAGCCGAATGAAGAAATTTTCAGAGTAAGACTAACGAGTTTGGGCTTAGTGCTATATTTAGTCGAAGAGGTATATGACCGATGAGTGATTAAGCTATTATTATTGTCATTACTTCCTGATTGTCAGAGCGAATCTGTCTGTTTTGAATACTACTTTAAAAATGTTTATGAAAGAGACAATGCAACATGAGGCTTCTTCTCATTTATGAGAGCTGCGATGGATTGAAACAGACGCAAAGAAGCATAGTAGGTAAACAGTTGAAGTGTCTGTTATTTTATTTCCACCTCAAGGAAAAGGGATGTCGTCTATGTGTTCTTTATTAAATCAAAAAAATAACTACAATGTAACACAGCCTAATTATATCTATGGTAACATGCTAACAAAAGCTTAAAAAGTTACTGCTTCATTCAAAGAGGAGTTTTCGTTTAGTCAGGGAGGTCGGATAAAATAACTGAGAGGCTATTGTAATATTCACCCGATTATGAACTGATTTATTTGCAGCTACAATAACTAGGGTTATTGCATTCTTTTACTTACAATTTATCCTGAAGCATATATGCTATCTAGGAAGGGTGCCATAATTCGAAATTGTTGCAAGTGATCTACCGTCATTTAACTGCTTCTTACATCGCTTTCGAAGTGAATTAGGATGTTCATTATATTCAGTTGTTTTCGTTTACTAGACACTGGCTAAAGCCAGGACTTTAGGTGTAAGAAAGGTGACTCAATTGCTGTGGCTGAAAAGCTTCATCACTTATGGTGTAAAAACTTTCGTTGTACTTGCAAATTTATTATGACATTTTGCTTCAATGAACTTGAAAGAAAGATGTGGGTGATCACCTAATGACACAACACATCTCCATGAAATGAGTGACTATTAGTCTGAACCAGGTAAGGATATATATGTTAACTTCCTGGGTTCTCCAAAACAAGTGAAATCTACGTTCTGAAACACTGACTCATACAACTAGGAGTCGACCAAAATCAGCCAGAAGCATTTACTACATATTTTTATACTTTATCTTTTTCCTTATTTCCTTTCTCTTCTGACACACAATGACGTAATATGAAGTTTCGTCTCTTTTACCTCCTTCTTGTGATATCCCACCTTAATGAAATAAGATTATCAATATACAAATGGTTCCCAAATTGCACGGTACACACTGACATTACTCACAGCACAGTATTTTCTTAACTGTCCAACTGTGGCGTCAATAGGGTTCCCGTTGGTAACCACTCAGCCAAGATCATAAGGTGTGAACAAATGAAATGTACTATCCAACAACTTGAGTCGGTGGAAACCTGTTGACCTTATACCCAGATAAGAGGGAACGAAACACAAGACAGCCGTTTCGTTCATTCAAGGCCATGCTTATCAGGGGTCATAGATTACAACTTGTGATCCTCACTTAGTAGTTCCCAACAGAAAGTCTACTGATATTAACAGTTGGGAAGTTGAAAAATTAAGCAACTGCGGGAAATGTCAGCGTTGATCATGCGATTCCCAAATTGATCACCGGTTTATGCCATTTAGCTATTTGGAGTCAGGTGATGTAAGCAAGTTGGCTCTGAGCGCTGAATTTATCCCGGTAAACCACTGATGAGCTTGCCTTCAAGCGAGCGGAAAGGTCGATTAGTATTTAGATCCCTCTGACCTGGCTGCAGATCAGCCTCAGCGGCTTCTGAGTACTCAGACTGTCCAGTATATTCCATCTTACTTTTTTGATATGATGATGCGGACTGAAGTAAACAGTATAATAACTCAGCAACTATTTGGAATGACAATTTTCGATTACTATGACCCATTTTTATTGATTTTTTGGACATTTTGACCGGGTTTTGGTTAACTTCTCTGTTAGAAGAGGTGTATTCAGATAAATGAACTTCAGTTTCACATCTATCACTTAATCTTTATAAAGATGGAACTCCTATATTTAATAAATCAGGTATAATTACCAGTGAAAGTGATTTGAAGTCTAAATAGCTTAAATATCCCTCTACTAGTATCTACAAAGAAAACGAGTCAAAAATGCTAATCAGCGATAAATAAGGTTAGTTTCTGGAAGAGTTGAGGTTTATCATTTGACACTCCTTATGGTTTACTTTGCTGTATATATCATGAAAGCTAACAAGCTTCTACGGACTGCTGCAAGTTCATGAATTGATGTGCAGTTAAAAAGTATGATAGGCTTTACGAATGTTGCTGGTGGACAACATTTCAAAAATCTTACGTCCAATATTATATTACTAGCTCAACCAAAGATATTTTGGAATTTAGGCAAAAATACTGGAGACAACTTTTATGCGGAATAGAACAACAGACAGCTGTGTCATTATGTGCTAGTATTCCAGTTGCAGTCTGCTGTGGCCCAAATAACTTCCATTTTCATCTCGTTATTCAGTACCCCTTTCAGTGTTTTTTTTCTACTTTATTGAATTCTTTATATCTTTGAAAAGACCTACATTACCAGTTGTCTTTTAGCCGTAAATACAACCTACTACCAATATAATTCCACATCGGCCGTTTTACACATCAAACCTAGTTTTAGTATCGATCACCTCATGCATACTGCTTTCTACAGTAAACGACTGCATATGAAACGATAGTTATAACTGTGGGACCTATTACTTAGTTTGCTTTCTTCTACTGTGTTGATATTCATTTTAGGTTACTATTCATCACGGGCCGACATCATCTGGAGAAACACTAAAAATCTGGGGTGCTAAACAGCTGTTTCGTCCTAGTATGGGACTCCTGAGCAGTGCATACCCATGATCCCGCCGGTGATCGGACCAAGGATATTCAAGTTCCGTCGTCATCAGGTAAGCATTGAGCCACTGGGTCGGCATGCAGTAATCCACATTCCCTAGTTCTATCATTTCGCGATTAGGCGCGACCTCCATCCGAATCTGCTGCTAAATGACTGTCCTCACGTTTGACTTATTTGACCCCAACGGTCACGAATTTTCATTAGAACATCGGGAATCACGTCTCGAAGCAGTTCCTTAATAGGGGGACACCGACAAAGTCGAACGTGAGGACAGTTACTCTACGATGGCATGAATTGACAGGGTTGAGAAATGTAGATCACTGGATACGGACCCACTGGCTCAGTAGCAACATGCTGGCCGCAGAACCTTCAGGTCTTGCAACCGACCTCTGGAAGGCGAGGTCATGGGTGAGCACTCCTGGGGAGTACCATTCTACGACAAAACTGTTGTCCAGTGTTTCCAAGTTTTGAATGTTTCTCCAAATGATATCAGTCGATGATGAATATCAATCTGAAATCAATAAATAAATCCCCACAAAAATGCACACTGAATTTAGCGAATAGTTTAAATCGAACAGGTGTGACACGATTGATTGGAACAGTGAACTAGTAATACTCACAAACAGTATATGTATGAAATCATACATTTATAAGCATTAGTTGTGTTTGAATTAACAGGGCGCTTTCACCATTTCATCTGCCTAAGAAGTTTGATCAGCTTTGGTGGGTCACTAACCATTGAAGTTGTTACATCTACAAAAATGTATTTACCGCAACCTTAGGAAAAATAACGATTATGAATAACATTTTTTAGTTGTCGGATTTTCAGAGATAGGATGTTTGTGAGGATTTATATCAAGGGTTGAGATCATCTGGAAGGCCGCTGAAAACCCGAAAGCACTAAACCACTGTTTCATCCTAGTGCAGAACTCCTCAGCAGTGAACAACCATGATTCCGTTGAGGATCGAATTGAAGACCTGGACGTAACGTTTTCATTGATTTTCTAAATGACGTCACTTCGTGATGAACATCAACTTGAAAAGAATTTTCCGGGTTCTTATTAGAATCCTATTCTGAATACGAGGATTTTTAAGTGTTTTTTTAGTTTTATGCTTTGTTAAATCATTACTCACCTAACAGAAGAGGGAACCAAACTATTTTACAAACTTAGTATATCCAGTACATTAAGGTAACTGAATGCATCTCAAAAGTACCAACGGTTTTACAACAAAAAGTTATACCCACACATTTAAAAAGCACATAATGAAAGTTCACTTCAAACGAATCTCACTAGTTAATTTCTGAATAACGATAATATCCAATCTTTCCTGCTTTTTGTGTCCACATTTGAATAGTTTAATTTAATATGTTCTACTTACTACTCGCTTATATGATAACCTGGGATTATTTTATTGTCTGAATTTTCACAAATAGTTCTCTCGATGAAGATTTTTGCTCTACTGCAGCCATTACAATATAATTCATAACCCCATTAGACAATGCATCAATCCATTGCCAGAGAGTTAATTGTATAGCTTTTACATACTCAGTACTGACAGACGTCCAACAATCAAGTTTGCCATCTTGACCACTAAACTGAGGTGACACTACAATCCACTCTATTATGGGATTAAAATTAGGTAGGAATCTTCCTCTTAAATTTTCTTCATGTTGGCACTTATCTGCAAAGAAGTATCTGGAGCTTTCAAAATGAATTCATGTATATCAGTTCCAAGATCACAGGGATAGCTACTATGATATTAAAGTCATCGCTGAGTAACTCTATTATTCGACCATTTATACTAACCAGGATACGTGAGTACTTAACAATTAACTATAAACGTGTAACACTAAGACAAGTGTATCACAGTGTCATTCCAATCAGCTTGGTGCCAATATCAGAAACTTGATTAATATTATTGAGGTCAGGCCTTGGCAATTAAGAGTTAGTTTAGGTAAAACGGTTGAGTTTGTTATCTATCTGCTAGGTGTGAAAAAGATATTGAATATATATGGTAATAACCCGTGTAAACGATTCAACTTATATATCCTTTACCCAAGTTTGTACACTATACAGGTATATACAATGATGAATTGCCAATGTGTTTAAATAAATGTCCATTTAAAAATTTCCTTAAAAATCAGTGTTTTCAAAACAAATATGAATGTTTTTCCATGTATGTGATTTTAATCTTATTTTAGAACTTTTTCTCTGTCATCAACTAGATATCATTTTGATTCAATATGGCTTAGACAGATAATCGATAAGAGAGAATAAAAAAAACATATTCAAACATTCTTTTATTTGACATTGGTTTTCTACAAATTTTCTCTTGTTCATTATCCTATTCACATGATAATGTGAAATAGTTATCTTGACTGAACATAAAAACCTAAGAAACGGTATCTTATGATTAGGGATTGGATTTAAAACCTTGGGTCTAACTATATGAACAGGATATTTATTTCTCGAATTCAATTATGTTCAACATACAGTTTTTTTTATTCACTATTTTTCTAAATTTGAAACAATTAGTCCCTTTAATAAATTTCGATAACGCTATTAGAAGACGAAGATTATCTGAAAAATGTGATGTATTTGCACAATACATTTCGAACAATCTGATGTTCCACACATTTACTTGTCAAGTCAATTTATATATGAAGATGAAAGGTCAAATATAGCCAATATGAAAAGGTTGTGACACTAGTCTTGGTAATATATAATCAGATAAGGATTACCAAGGTAAATTAGGTGAAACAACAAATTGTTTTTGTACACACAGCGGGGGATTAAGTTTACGAATGGCTAAAATTGATGTTTTGGACTTTTTGGTAACAGGATTTATGAGTGAGACGTTTCTTTCCGTTTGGAATTGTTGATATGTTTTTTACAGAATGCTAAACACTTACGGTAATGAAAGTGAGTTACATGATTAAAAGCATAAAATAAGTGATAATTGTATTCAAACTATTGAAGGTATAGAAAATTCTTTAAGTGCAATGAATATTATAAACTAGATTTGTACACATCCCAGTTAATAACAAATGTCGTGAGAACAATAAAAAGCGAACAAGACCAAATATCTAAACTCCCTAGTCTATTGTGATGAAATTCAATTTGATTTAATAACTTAAATATATTTAGATAAATGAAAATGCCTTAGAGGATCTTCAGTAAATATACAATAATGAAATACAATGCTAAACAATTTAAGTAGTTATAAATCACTCAGATTGATCTGTAGATCTTACCAACTGGATCAGAGTGATCTAAAAACAAGACGACCACTTATTGATTCGAGTCAAAGCTGATGAGCAATGGACCCAAAAAAATTGAACCTGAATCTGACTAGGTAAATTTCATGTACCTGTTTGTTTTAAATAGGATGATCAATTTATAAATGTCTCCCAAACTACATGCTCTGTGTTAATGTTCGTGACTTTTATCTGTCCAGCTGTAGTATTGGGAGAGTTTCTGTTGGAAACCACCCAGCTAATAGCATGAGTTGTGATCTACGGCCGCTGATGAGCACGACTTCAAACGAACGAAATGGCTGTCCAGTGTTTAATTCAATCTAACCTGGCTCCTAAGATCATCAGATCAGTGTGTGTGGTTTCCAATCACTCAAGTTGTTCAGTGGCACACTTCGTCGGTTCTTGATACCTTTGTGCTAGACATCATGGCTGGATATAAGCCTGAAACTTGGTCACTGTGGTCGATTTTAATTCCATTTTAGTCTGTTTATTAGAAATATCACACATTGAAACAGTGATGTTTATTGGATAACGTTTCGGACACAATTTATTGTCAGGTAACTCCACAACTTTGAGACAGACTTTTATATTCTTAATTTTATCTCCTTCTCTGTGACGATAGTGGTAGTAGAATTTTCCATATATCTGGGATGTGCGCAGAATCATTTCGATTGCATGGGAAATTCTACTACCCCTATCATCATAGAGGAGGAGAGAAAATTAGGAATATATAAAACTGTCTTGAAGTTGTGGAGTTACCTGATATGAATATGGACAATAAATTGTGTCCGAAACGTTATCCAGTAAATGCTACTGTTTCACTGTGTGATATCTCTAATAAACAGACTATCACGGCTGGATTGTTTCCAGTATGAACCGTGTTTATATCACAGTTGAGCAGTTGAAAAACTATTCAGGTTTAAGAAATGTAAGCTTGTACTCTACAGTTTGTAAATCATTTTTAAACTTATCGTCCTATTTAAATCCACGATAATTACTGCATTCGACTTAGGGATTATATGCCTATATCATGATTTGAATCATGATTATACATCTTTATCAAAGTAAGATGCAACGACCTAAGGATAAAATAACTTCATTTCTCATTTTCAGTCATAACATATCATTTGTAATTATCAAACTAAAGACAGATAAGAACAGTTAAAGTGCACTTGTACGTGGAATCATGAGTAACAGTCATATCTCCTAAAAGTATTATTCCTGAAGAAATTATTATACTCTATGTATTTTTACAAAAATGTACTGATTCTCTTTTGAGTTATTTTAGCGCCAAGCGAATGGATTTTAATGTTGTGATGAAAATCTGAACTCCTTACCTTCTGATACGTGCTACCGATTCGCCAAATGTTTAGAAAGTAAACTGAGTTTAATTGGTACTAAATGGATAGATCAATATAAAAGTTTCCAAAGAAGTGAACAAGTTCATGATTCCACATGTCTTAGCACCAAACAAAGAGAGAAGGATAAAATAAAGGCCACTGAGTAGGGAAAAAATTTCAACTACGAATCTTTGACATCTGGAATACATGTAATAGTCTAGACTTTTCTGTAAGAGTCAGAATCCTTCATATGCTGCACTAATGTGATTACTCTTAGCTTTTTCAAAACTTTGAAACCTGTTTATATAGAAACTATCAGAGACGTATAGTGAGATTTCTGTACATTACATGTATCTATGTAAATTTTGCTTTCTTACCAAGGTTAAAATCAGCTATGCCAATCTTCGATTTTGTTCTTATCTTTCTTAATTGTAATCCCATGTTATCTTAACTGTTTTGTTTTATTCTTCCATCCTTCAGTTTTGTAGAAACTGACTGAACAAGTAAATGTATGATCAGATTGTTCAAAATGTATTACACAAATAAATCACACTATGTGGACAAACTTCATCTTGTAATCACCTTACCTAAATTCATAAAGGTGACTGGTAGTTCAAAAAAGAGATTCATGAGTTTATTTAGGTTAACATTACTACTTGAATCTACTGGAGGTGAAACACTATTGTTTAATTTAATATGTGTAAAAATTTACCCACTTTTATTTGAAATCTGAGTTACGTTACACCACACAACCAGGTGAGTTCTCTTCTCACTCAGTAGTGAGATACATTTAAGTGAGAAGTGAAACCTTTTTGAAGTTAATTTGCAAAATAATAACAAAAATTCTGAAGAGTCATTGAGGATGGCAGAGAAATTAGGGTAAGACAGGTTTGGACAATTAAAATAAACAAATACTTCGTTGATTTTATATAAACATTTGAAAGATTTCTTAAAAATCACAGGCTAAGCTTCCTAAATCTGAGACATTAAAAATGTAGCTGCTGAATGGGTTGTTTCTGATTCGTCAGTCGAACAAAATTATTTCGTCTCACCAACTTTATATTTCTAATGATAATCTGTAAAATTAGGTTTACTCAACGGATAGACATTGTGGCAACTAGCTATTGAAACATAGGAGTCATGCTTCTATGAATTAAAGAATTTTTGGTAAAGTAGTTATTAATTTTAAGACTATTGCCGCTCGTCCAATAAATGCAGCAGAGAGATAGGTTGAAAGTTATCCAATATTTCTAATATTATATGGAGATCAGTCTTCCGTTAAACATTTTTAAACCGTTGATACTTGCAAACTTCATTACCCTAATATCTATAAAGAGTAACTCTGAAAACTTGCAATTCCCCTTAACATAGTTGAGTCACTTTCACTCCAAACTGTGAATCTCACTAAAAATACATTCGAGAAATACCATGATTTCAACAAATCAAACCAAGATGCGTTGATTTCGATAAATTACTAAAAATTTCAAACTGAAGCACAGTGTATTCACAATGTGTCAGCATCATAGAAAATACTGATGACATTATTTACCTCAGTGTCATATTTGATGGTAATTTGGTTGATTGTGGCTAGCAAAGGAATCCAGGACATAAGTTCTGTCCTATTTGGGACTCGTCAGCTAAATATATCTGTACCTCAATGAATGATGTTTTTCCCACTGAGACTTGAACCTCGTACCCATCGCTTCAAATGCCTAGGCGTTACCTACTACGCCACAGACGAACGATAGCCACTTCTTGTATAGTGGGTAGCAACTACTACTATTTAATGATATACTTGCAATTCTCCGTTGTTTTATTGGGTCGAATTGTTCAACCTCTATTGGTATATGAGCTCTTATGCAGATGCCTTGATATTACCAGAGTGTTAATTGTGGTAATTTGGTTGGTTATAGCTAGAAGAGGAATTTAGGACGCACTTTCTGTTCTATTTGGGACTCGTCAGATTTAATGTGATATTTTGTAAGTAATAGTCTATAAAAAATGTTGACGAGCTTGAAGGCTTCGAACTTAAAGTTTCATACGATAATTATGATTCATGAGGTCAACTAAGTGCTGTCAAATGGAAGCACCGCCAACAAAAGAACGCAATATAAACAATAAGAGGATCTTAATCAAATATTCCTTTAAATATTTAACACACATCAAAATACAGCATAGATTATATAATTCATCACTTGAACTAGGCACATATTTCCTCGAACTACCAGTCTTAAAATCGCTTCGTTTGTTGAGAGCAGAAGCGTGAAGTAAACAGTTAGGCTCTGAGTTGTAAATAAAGAGGAATGACCAAATTAGAATGATGAAAATTTCGTAGAAATTTCACTTCATTTCACCTAGAAGCTTACCGGTATATTACAGAGATACTTTCTTTTAAATGAAATAATGAGTGAAGACTAGTGAATAAAGGATCCATTGGCTGTCGGAAAACATTAAAACAAGTCAAAGTGATGAGAGTAGGAGGTGCTGAGAAAATTAAATCAGCGACTGTCTGTCAAAAGCCGACCTGATTACCTTTGCACAATAGATTGGAATGTAACTTTATGGGCTACAGAGGCATTAGAAACCATGACGACCGAAACTGTAAGTTACAACACCATTAGATAGCCAGTGTCTCTATGAACTGATATTTTAAGCTATTAGTTTTCGGTTCACGTTTCCATATAAAAGCCAGGACAAAATTAGGTGAATTCAGTAGTCAATGCTGTCTTGCTGTGCTATGTAACGTTAAGTTGTCTTTCATCACAGTGTTTAAGCTCCACTCTTGTGTATATCAGATGTACTGTTTTACCCTTTTTATATTGATCAGTCAGTAAATACTTATGCAGAAGATGACAACTTTAAACCAAAATGAACTAGTCACATCCCAGACAGTCAAGATAAGCTATAAGGCCACTTCTTAAAGTTTGCTTCTTTATAAATTTCTCGTTGATGTCTAGAATGATAATGAAAGCTTGAGGATAAAGAGACCCATGCAAGAGAACATAAAACCAATTGAACCTACTTATTAAAATTAGAGAGGTATTACTAGTTTACCTAATATTTCAATATTTTCAATCCCTGATGGGGTCATGGGTGCGCACTGCTGAGGAGTCCCGTGCTAAGCCAAAACAACTGTCCAGTGCTCCTATATTTCTAATGTTCCTCTGACTGATGTCAGCCACTGATGAATAGTAACCTAAAATCCACAAATCTCTACAAAACCTCCAAACTGGCTTGACAAATGCTAACTTGAACTTTTGAGTATTCTCGGATACTTTCATCTATATGCTTCACTCACATCAAGAAAACAGAGCAACAACAGAACGCGATAACAAACATTGTTCAAGAAATGGAATTCTCTGAAATGTCAAACAGTAACAAAGTATCTTAGATGACAATGGATAATTAAAAGTGTAAACCTACGAATCCAACTAACTAACATCAAGGACTATGGAATCCTAACAGTTCTCAGTTCACTAGTAATGTGAGATGTTCAAATTGAAAACATTAACTGAAGGGAGAAAAGCTTCTTGTTCAATCACGAATGGACATGGTAGAGCCATGAAATGGGGAAATTATAGTATCGTAGGATGACACATTCAGCAAACATGCTAATACTAGATTATTTAACAGCCCAGTGCTAAAGTTCTTCAGGTGACAAAATATACCAAATACATTTCACAAATGAAACAAGAAGTTACGTTCCAGATAAAAACCCCAAAGCAATCCATACAAAACCGATATCTTAGACTAACAAATGCGGAAAAAAATGTTCGACAGCGAAAAATATACATATATATATCCTCACATAAGTTGCATTCACCTTGATATATAATGGAATCTCGGATGTGTATCTCATCCTATTTAAGAATCGTCACCTTAACGAACCTCCACTGCCCGGAGGTCCTGAACTGCATTGCTAGTCGTCAAAATGATTGCAACATTATAAATATCCTGCAGTATCAAGGTATTTACAAAGGAGCCTATCTGGTAGTGGAGTTCGAGCAATTCCACCTTGTACAGCAACGGGAAATTACAAGTATAAAAGATCTTCGCATATAGTTCAGCAGTAGGATGTACCCACAATGATCTCAATTTCGCTGACCTAGTTGAGTATATTATCTTTCTGATGTGTTTAACCCCACACTCATCCAATATCAAGTGATAAATAACCAGTGAAAACTGAAAAGGACTAGTTGAAATTCTAGTAAATGAAACCAACTCTTTTATACTAGAAGCAGCTGATGAGGTAAAAAGTTAACGGTCCAGTGCGTGTCTATCTTTTTCCAGAAGACAATCATTTACCTTCTGTGAGTAAAACCTTCAGAATCAGCTCATCCTCACTTCACAAAGTAACTATAAGGAGATTGAATAAAGAAGTTCGCCCTTGATCTTGCACTTTAATGATGACGATCCTTCCCGTATTTATTGTGCTGTACATTTAGCAAATTTACAAACCGTAGTACACAATACTAGCTGTAAGACGTTTAAATAGAACTGTTTTCAATAACTTCTGCTTAAGGCTCTACAATTCTAAATCCATGAGAACAAGTGAAACACAGTAGCCGAAACAAGGCGTTATGTACAAGTTTACTATATTGGGATAGTGTTATGGGTGAATGGAGATTAAACCGAATTGAATGGTGGAACTGTTATCATTGTAGTGTGTTAGTTGTACAACGAAATCAACACTGACAGAACAACTACAAAATAAGGAGAAAATCTACAGATATTGATTCATTTATGTATTTCAAGTTGTTATTCATCGAAGACTGACATCAGTTGGAGGAACAAAGGAAACCTGGGGAGTCCCATACTAGGACGAAATAGCTGTCCAGTGCTCCCAGGTTTCCTTTGTTCCTCCAACCGATGTCAGTCTTCCATGAATAACAACTTGAAATATTTCCAAATCTCCACAACCCCCTCAAAAATTTAATTGAACTAGTGCTCGTTGGTGACTAGCTTCGAGAAGTATTCCCGAAGTTCCAATGACAAGTCGTGACCGGTGGAGTCAAAGCCTGATGGTCGTGAGGACAAATACTCAACGATGACATTGGGTGGCGGTTTGCGCTATATCGTGAGCTAACAGAAGTTGGAAATATGGAGCATTGGGTTCTGACCCAGTGGCTCAATGGTAACGCGCTGGTCGCGGAACCTGAAGATCGCGGGATCGATCCCTGCTGGTGGGGTCGTGGGTGCGCACTGCTGAAGAGTCCCATACTAGGACGAAACAGCTGTCCAGTGCTCCCAGGTTTCCTTTGTTCCTCCAACTGATGTCAGTCTTCCATGAATAACAACTTGAAATATTTCCAAATCTCCACAACCCCCTCATTTATGTATACTTACTGAGGATGAATGTGTGTGTTTGTATAGTAGGGGTCAAATAATGATTATGTAGTGATGAGTTATGTTCAGGTGGGATGAAAACCATGTGAATACTGTAACGAAATAGAGAATAACAAGTGAGAATTATTATTATTATGAATAAAGAAGGGCTTAAAGCTAATACCATAAGAAAATGAATGTTCATCGAAGTAATTACAATATAAAAGAAATAGGTGGGAGACTAAAAGGTACAATTTTTGGTGGGAAAATCTATAAAAAACGTCTCCACCCTGTTGTATGCTAAGGGAAACCAACTGGATGCACATATTTCTTTCTTTGTGTGTTGTTCCCTATGGCTTCAGTTATAAGATGCGAAGTCTTGCACCTTTAGGCAGATTGCAAGGGACACGGTCTATCACAGAAAAGGCATGATCTACCAAATCTGATCTCCGGTATCTACTAAATGTGGGAGGATTGCACTGTTGATGCTCTTTTTCCTTCTTTTCCCTGATCAAGGTGGTATATGTTCACGAGTGCAGCTGGATACAGCCCTTCGAGTACGACCTATGTAACTAGCTCCACAAAAGCAGCTGAACTCACAAATTCACAATGAAGTGACCATCATAAGTAACCTACCCTTGGTTCCCCACGTCAGTATTGGTTTGGTTGAGAAAAGGACAAAGTTTCGACTGACCTACTTAGTCGATGTGTTGAGATATCAGATGCAATATCACCTTTGAAACTTAATCCAATATATATCGGCTTCTTAGCAACATTGTCTCTCTTTATCTTCTCTATAAGTTTCGAAATGTGTTTATTTATGAAGTTTAGTGGATAACCATTTTACTGCAATGTTAACTTCGGCTTATTCATTTCTTCTTCGGCATAGTCATCAGGACAAATGCTTCTTATCCTGTAACTCAGGTATCTGACCAGGTTTCTCTTGTATAGAATCGGTGTGAAAGTGAACATATTGATCAGTCCATGTGTTCTTTCGAAATATATTCCTTTCAGTATACCCATCCGTTTTTCTGGTAAGGAAGGTATCTAGGAAAGGAATACTATTTCCTAGTTCGTCCTAGTAAGTGATCTTCATAGCTAGGTGAACATTATTGAAAGTATTCAAGAGATCATCTTTATTGTAGCCATTCTTACAAATGGTAAACGTATCATCAATATACCGGCAATGATAGTCTAGTTTGTCCAGGTGTCTCTGACTGCAGCGTTTTCAGGTTTGGCTAAAAAGATATTCTGTAGCATAGAACCCAGAGAAGAGCCCATTGCAACCCCATTTACTTGTCGATATAATTCATTGTTAAGCAGAAAGTAAGCACTCATGGTGCATTTTAGTAGCGTTTCCTTAACTCTTTCCGGTGGGATTCCTACGTCTACTGTCATTCTCTTAATCCATCGCCAATGTTTTTAACTGTTTCTATAAGCAGAACACTAGTAATTAGTGATGTTATATGCAATCACATCATCCTCTTTTCTCTAACATTCATATTTTTGATATGTTCTACGAAGCTGGATACATCTTTTACACTGAATCTCACCAGTTCACGATGTAAAGGCTCTAGCCCTCGTACTAACCGGAACTACAATACTACCAGTACTGACAGCAGTTATTTGTAGTAAACTTTTTTTGTACCTTTCTCAATTTGTCTCCGCTTCCAGCTTAAGAATTGTTTTTATTGAAATGATCCTACTTTGTGATGATTTTCACGATATATTGGAGTTGACTATTGGGAAACTAATTACACTGAACAGTTAAACCATTGCAGTTTGGGATTCTTTAGCAGTCGCATTCATTATCCAGTAAGTATTTGAGCTCAGAGTTATCAGGTCTTGTTGTATGTTTACATTCAAACATTGGGTCTGAATCGATCAAATCAATTCCTACAAAGCCTACATCTAATTCCTAAGCGGTTCCATAACACTGATGCTGTAGATGATGTAGTCACTAATCTGTTTTTAACCAAACAGCTGCAGCTTTTTAGGAATCCTATTATTTGTCTAAACTGCCTGAGGTGCCCATGGTTGGCAGTTCGACATTTGTGCATGGAACTGGTGGATAGAACTGCCTAGAAATTCAAACCTCTAACCTGATAGTCTTTTGATGTAAATATGAAACCTAAAAAGTTGTCATTGAATTTTCCGAGGCTTATCGCCTATCCAAGTTTGTATTAGCTAGTTATTCAGTCATCGTTCCCAGTAACTCAACAGGTTGTTTTGTTTGTTCGCTTTCTAAAGTATCAATTTAGGTTATTAGTTATGTTCACGAAAAATCACAATGTTATCACTAGTTTCTTCGAAACAACAGCATTCGAGACACATAATTACATACCATATTTCTTTTCAATGCTTGTGACCAAGTCTTCTTAGTTATATTGTCTATGAAACAGCACTGGTTTGTAATGAACTCTTTCCGTAACTTTCTCAATTCGTCTCCGCTCCTAGCTTAAGAAAAAAACTACCAAAGTAACCCTGTTTTTTTCTTAATTACGTAATATAATAACCATGTGTCAATAAATGTAAGCTTTTCTCCCTCTGTAAAATTCTGGGAGCAATTATTTTAAAATTAGTTTTTTTCTGAATTGTTTAACTTTTAGGAATAGTCTACATAGTTACACTTAGACTGTTCATTTAATGTCGCTTTGTGAATGAAACTGTAATATTTTGTCAGTCAATTGTTGTATTATAAACCCTGGATTACAGAATTATCCGCAAACACAAAAATGAACCCTAGTGGAACAATAAACACTCATATGAAAATGATTTATAGAGTATACCATTCTATCATAATTAAAGTGATTCTATACTTGATGTTGACACTTTAGATAGATATCCACTATACAGAACGTCAAGTCATACAGTTTTGGAAGGAAAGTAAACTACACATTCTCAACAACAAATAATTACGCTTCTGAAAAAAACAATACATTAAAAGAAAAAATACTATGATAGAAAAACAACGTAGAATAAAATCGATGCAGCTATTAATTATTGTGTTGGGAAAGAAAAATATGCTCTCAAATGAAACTCATTCGCAGTTCAAAAAGTCAAACTTCACACCATAAACAGGCAGTGCTATAATAATTTCAAATAAAAAAATGACTTGATACTAAGCATTCAATAACTAAAAGTAAGAATATTATCAGAAAAATAAAACCAGGCTAATTTCCAATATGGAAACACAACAGCACGTAATTCTCTGAAGATTCATAAACATCGCGCAAAAGAGTGCTTTCAAGGACGAAAGACTAACTGGCAAAGTACATCTGGGTTTAGCATTGAACACTTAAATAATTCTTATGCCACAGGATAAGTGCAGTAAACACAAGAAGCACAGACAAACACCTACCACCGAAATAAAGTACCATAAAAAAAAAAGTCATGCACACCACAAAGTGACTGAAAGTCAGGGAAGAAGCAGGATCAAGTGGAATTCCACTAGAAGCACTGAAAACAAACGGCCAGACAACAGCGGACATGCACACACCACCACTGAACAAAGTCACCGAAGAAGGAAGGAAAGTTACCTCCTCACCGACTGGAAGAAGAGCTACCTTGTCAAAATCCCAAAGAAGGGGAACATAAGTCCTTTGAAGAACTGGCATGGAATCATGCGCCACCCCTGTCCAACCCAAACAAAATATCAAGCCACATCATCCTGGAGAGACAAAGGTGATCTAGATTCAAAATTACTACTACTACTGTCTGGCAGGCTAGCTAGCTGTCTGGCTGGCTGGCTGGCTTCATGAAGAACAAATCATATGTGGATCGAATCACAACGCTACACCACGCATCATCACAGAACAGAGCATAGAATGGCAGTCAACTGGATATCCACCTCAAATTCATCGACTGTGACAAGGCCTTTGACAGCGTAGACCGAGAAGCGATTCGACAGCTGCTTCAATACTACGGTTTTGGTGTCACGAACCGTTATCAATCTCATTCAACAGCTATATGCTATATGATGCTACACGCCAAGTGATTCTAAACACAACAGAAAGCTCAGTGATGCCTTTGAAGTGGAGATGGAGGACAGGAAAAAGATGAGGTTGCCACCTACTCTCACTGACGATCTCCCTGATTGTGGTGACTGGACTGGACTGGACTGGATCATGCAGCAAATAGTGAGGAGCTGTGAGGAGATGGGTATATGCTGTTCGACCGATGAAAAGACTCTTGAAGATGACCTGGATTTCATCGATGATTATTCATGTCTATTGTTGCACAAACCCGAAGTTGAACAGGTGACAACTAACAAGTAGGTAGAAGACGCAAGGCTGGGCAATGAAGAGGGGACTCCCGTCAAGTGAACGCAGAGAAGACACAGGTGATGACGATAACCAACCAACAACAAGCACCGATCACTCTCAATGGGGGAGTCTAAAGGAAATTGTCTCTTCCACCCACCCACCCATCCACCCACCTACCTACCTACATACACAACTACCTACCCACCTACCTACCTACCTACCTATGCAGCATCATCTCAACTACAGGCCGCAATGGCACAAATGACGATGTCAATGACAGCATCAGAATGACACTAAGACAGGCCTTCCTGAATTAACCTGCAATCTGTGTGGAGACCTACTCCACTCCATACAGCGTAAACAAACAGATCCAGATTGTCAACACTAATTCAGTCGAGTCAATGCTTCCATGTGACGGTTTAGAGACTTGTCACGTTACGAAAGAAAGCGTTTTCCACAAGCTACAGACATACATCAACGCATAACTGCCTACGCTCGATACTGAAGATGGAGATCGGATGGGCAGAATGATGAGAATGAGCAATAAAGAACTCTGGCTGGCTGACTGGCTGGCTGTGTGGCAACGTACCAACCAAGAATCTATTGTCGAACAGATGTGCAGAGGAGAGTGGAGAAGAAGTGAATTTGGCACACACTGGGAGGCCGTTAGTGGACATAGTGCGTCTGGCCAGACCAGGCCATCCACTGAAATCAAGCTTTCATATTTCATAAGTAGTTATATCAGTGACAAATCTACTGTCTTAGTGTATCTAAATTCTTACCATTAAAACCATTTCAGTCTTGACAAGACAATTTGTGATTTGAATAATGTCATAAGTTGAGTAACCTTCTGATAAATCATCTTGTATACTTCAAACTACTCTCCGAGGAGTTGCGCCATCATCTGAAACTTCCACATCTTCGATCTAACATGCTACAAATTGATAACATCAGGAATATTCTAAGAAAAACATAAAACTAAATGAAAAATCTACGCAGACAATACTTAACTCAACTTAATCAATAGAATATTTCATTCCTTTCATTGTATTTTCAGTAGGTAAGCATAAAATATTTAGTCATTTATTGAAATGTTAGTAACTTCCCTTGCTAAAATGTAAGTGAAAGAAAAAACAAACAATCAAACAATATGGATCGAAACAAAAATGGGAATAAAAAACCTCCCTTTGTATTACCGATACCAATCACCTTTGATATGCATTCAACTGTAACCTAAAATAAAATGAACTACCAATGATAAAAAAGATTTTAAAAAGTAATATTTATGCATGGATATACTTCTTTCTTTTTTGTATAAACTTCAATACTAATTGATTAAAACTAGCTAATCAATAAATGAAATGATATTGGTAGATATATTCTAAAAATAGGTGGTAATTAAAACAAAAGGCTTATGTTTAGAATTATTTATTTCAAGTTTTTCATTAGTCTACTCTTTTAAAAATGAAAGTATTATATGAAATTAGCATAAAATACAATTTATAAAGATTTCCAGGGGCATGTCCAGAGAATTCAACATGAAGTGTTTGTTATTAATGAAAGTCATACAGTCTTTCATAAAAATGGTCTTAGCGTGTCTCAGAAGCGGTAAAATGACCAGAAACCACCATCAAAAAAAGAAAGAAAAGAAAATGAGGACAAAATGAACAGAAAAAGACAAATGAAAATAAAACTATCGACTGATGATTATTTGAAAACAATAAACAAATTCTGTATCACTATGGCTACTGAGATAAATGTGGATGCTAGTCACTTGATTTCAATAATTTCACAGAATTAATCTAGCAGATAACGATTTTTCAACGTGAACCACACAGTAGTCATTACTTCCACAGGATTTCTGTCCCCATTAGTGACTCCATGAAATAAAAGATATTTTCACTCCTTATTCGGACAGTGTCGAATGTTGGTGGAGCACGCTTCCTTTATTAATCACAAAAGATGTTAAATTTTATGATATATTATAGTTTTATTGTTTTCTTATTTTCACTCCTAAATTTACCTTTGAAGATATGTTTCGCGCCTAAAATTGTTCAAGGTTTCAATATAAGTTATCAATACTTTGCGTGAATTTTGTTGTTTACTTTAATAAAATATAACTCAATAGATAACAGTGTGATATACTCAGTTTTTTATCGATGATCTTTTTATTCTTTTTCGCCGTCGACCATAGTTCATAAATGGCGCTTATCTTAAGCAGAACGGATTGTACCTGAAAGCTTTCTGCAGTATCACAGAGAGTAGAGCTTATGGCAAAGGCAATTATCTCTTCTATGACACATTTTCACAGCTGTACATTAGTAACTATATAAAAAAACGATAGAATGTTCCAGACAAGTTTCTGCTCAAAGGCCGAACCCAGTGGATAGCTGTATATTACATAACACAAGACATGATCTCAACAGTTTTTATAAAATGCAGTGAATATTAAGATATGGTATTTGGTAGGAACAAATTAATAAATAAGTATAAATCAATAAACCTCACCCAGTTCGCTAGATTACTGACCGGTCCTGAGCTGGGATAAAGAGGGAAGGTTAGGCATAGAGCTAGCAACCCTATCCCATAAAACCAATCCAACCACTGAAGAAAGTTCTAGGTAGATAGAAAATATGGAAAATAAATTTATTCTTCTCTAGAATCAAGGCGACGAAATGACGTCCGTTGGTGAAAGCATTCGGCAACTAATAAGTCGATGTGTCTTCACTCGATGAAAGCAAAAGTAAGCATAGCGACATGCAATGTCCGCACCATGTTTGAAGCTGGCTGGCAAGACTGCCCATATTGCAAAAGAAATGAGAAGATATTGCATAAAAAGTGCTGGGGATTTGCGAGAGCAGGTGGAATGGAAGTGGACTCTCAAAACTCTTAACTGGAGAGCCAATAGTCTACTCCGACACTCTCACCCAGACGACAGCCACAAGCACACTGAGTTTTGGAGTGGCTATCATGGTGTCTCCAAGAACATCAAAGGCTCTCCCTCATGCAGTGGGAACCAGTCTCCCCAACGATCAGGATCATGACAGCAAGATGGATTCAACTCAAAAGGAAGGAAACTCACAATCATACAATGAAACAATAAGCACCTAAAATAATGCAGATGAAGAGAAGGAGGAGGAATTCTACAGACAACTGCCATCAATACTGCAAAAGACTCCACCACAGATGGTGACATCAAAGTGCTAATGAGTGGGGTGACATGAATGCCAAAATGTGAATGGCCAACACAGGTAGAGAACCAATAATGGGTCGAGAGACATTCGGCGAAATGAATGATAGTGGAGGACTATTTGCAAAGTTCTGCGCATTCAACGATTTGGTGATTAGAGGTAGTGTGTACAAACACAAGGATAATCACGAAGCGAGCGACATAGACTTTACCAGATGGACGCACCTCACTGAAAATCAGATCGACTTCATCTCAATGTGAAGAAAGTGGGGACGCAGCCAGCCTACTGGACACAAGATGAAGACGGGGAGCAGATGTTCGTTCAGCCCATCAGACTATCTATTGCAATGAGTCTTCAAAATCGAAAGCACGAGCTGACTGTTTCAAAAAACTCTAGAATCGGCCACCACTAGCTGCAACCCGTCCAGAAATACCACCAGCAATCCAGACATAAAATTGCCATTCAACACGAGCCCCCAACAAATTCAGAGGTCACGAACACCAAAAAGTGACTGAAAGTCAGGGAAGAAGCAGGATCAAGTGGAATTCCACTAGAAGCACTGAAAACAAACGGCCAGACAACAGCGGACATGCATACACCACCACTGAACAAAGTCACCGAAGAAGGAAGGAAAGTAACCTCCTCACTGACTGGAAGAAGAGCTACCTTGTCAAAATCCCAAAGAAGGGGAACATAAGTCCTTTGAAGAACTGGCATGGAATCATGCGCCACCCCTGTCCAACCCAAACAGAATATCAAGCCACATCATCCTGGAGAGACAAAGGTGATCTAGATTGAAAATTACTACTACTACTACTACTACTACTACTACTACCACCACTACTGTCTGGCAGGCTAGCTGGCTGGCTGGCTGGCTGGCTTCATGAAGAACGAATCATATGTGGATCGAATCACAACGCTACACCACGCATCATCACAGAACAGAGCATAGAATGGCAGTCAACTGGATATCCACCTCAAATTCATCGACTGTGACAAGGCCTTTGACAGCGTAGACCGAGAAGCGATTCGACAGCTGCTTCAATACTACGGTTTTGGTGTCACGAACCGTTATCAATCTCATTCAACAGCTATATGCTATATGATGCTACACGCCAAGTGATTCTAAACACAACAGAAAGCTCAGTGATGCCTTTGAAGTGGAGATGGAGGACAGGAAAAAGATGAGGTTGCCACCTACTCTCACTGACGATCTCCCTGATTGTGGTGACTGGACTGGACTGGACTGGATCATGCAGCAAATAGTGAGGAGCTGTGAGGAGATGGGTATATGCTGTTCGACCGATGAAAAGACTCTTGAAGATGACCTGGATTTCATCGATGATTATTCATGTCTATTGTTGCACAAACCCGAAGTTGAATAGGTGACAACTAACAAGTAGGTAGAAGACGCAAGGCTGGGCAATGAAGAGGGGGACTTCCGTCAAGTGAACGCAGAGAAGACACAGGTGATGACGAAAACCAACCAACAACCACCAACAACAAGCACCGATCACTCTCAATGGGGGAGTCTAAAGGAAATTGTCTCTTCCACCCACCCACCCATCCACCCACCTACCTACCTGCCTACACAACTACCTACCCACCTACCTACTTACATACACAACTACCTACCTACCTACCCACCTATGCAGCATCATCTCAACTACAGGCCACAATGCCACAAATGACGATGTCAATGACAGCATCAGAATGACACTAAGACAGGCCTTCCTGAATTAACCTGAAATCTGTGTGGAGACCTACTCCACTCCATACAGCGTAAACAAACAGATCCAGATTGTCGACATTAATTCAGTCGAGTCAATGCTTCCATGTGACGGTTTAGAGACTTGTCACGTTACGAAAAGAAAGCGTTTTCCACAAGCTACAGACATACATCAACGCATAACTGCCTACGCTCGATACTGAAGATGGAGATCGGATGGGCAGAATGATGAGAATGAGCAATAAGGAACTCTGGCTGGCTGACTGGCTGGCTGTGTGGCAACGTACCAACCAAGAATCTATTGTCGAACAGATGTGCAGAGGAGAGTGGAGAAGAAGTGAATTTGGCACACACTGGGAGGCCGTTAGTGGACATAGTGCGTCTGGCCAGACCATGCCATCGATTGAAAGCCAATTGGGAATCGACGAGTTTGGCCTCCAAGGCGATGGTGACATGGAGGTGATGGTGTGAGGAAGAAAGAAACGGTTGTGGGGAAACGTGGCGTCAGGTTGAAAAGTTATCAGAGAAGTGACGGAATTAGTGAAAGGCTACTGAAGCCTTTTGTTCTACTAGGAACCCAAGGGACAAATAAATATTGGTATCAGTTGAATAACATAAATCTGTGCGCAAAAATATTAAATGAAAGAAGAATGCATTGTTACAGAGTGTCTGGTTAATGCCATGGTGAATATTGTATTTATGCATGTTTATTCCAAATACAAAATTGAGACTTGACGCTGTGAACTGCGAAAGCTTCGGCTGTATTTAGTTATGTAGTCCTCATGAAATTCATTCCTCACCGACTGGTGCCGATAAATATCTTATATATATATATATATATATATATATATATATATATATATATATATATACATATATATGTACATATATATGTACATATATATGTACATATATATATATATATATATATATATATATATATATATATATATATATGAATGTACAGCTTGATAATAAATTCTTTGAAAATATTACTGTTTGCTGAATATCTTGCTTACCATACTCGGAATATTTTGGTTATCTATACGCAACTCGAGAAAGTATTGGTTATTGTGGCATGGTGTGATAATATGAGAAAGTTAATAGAGTATCAACTGAGTTTAACTGAATACTAGGAGTAGATTTATCCCACAGTTACAAATGAAGAGATAGTGAATGAATAGTTTTTTTTTTGGAAACGGTTAAAACACAGCAAAGAATACTGTTAAAAGATCAAAATGATTGTTGTTGAGGTAATTCCAGACTAGAAACAAATATTGACTACTACTATTTGTATGTCAGACATTATTTATTTAGTTTCAGCTTTCGTTGAAATATCTTTACAATACCTCATCAGTACTGTAGATATGAAAATGAATTCAAAATCAAACTAAATATTTTCATTAGTAAAACACCTTGTAGAAAGGATTTTCTAAGGAAATGTCATGAGTTGGAAAAAAAATGTTTTGAAATATTCCAAGATGAAGTGGATATTTTCAATGAAATAATGAAATTGGATTCGCCTAAAATTCGTAGCAATGTACCAACTAGTCATTCTTAGCCGAAGTAACAGAATTATATTTCTAAATATGACTTTTTAAATAGGTGAATACTACTTTCGAGCCTTAGAAGTGGGATACATTCTTTGTCGGAATCCTTGTTAGTATAAGCTGTGAACATCCTTAAAAACCACGAGTTCTATGTAAATTTGTGAAGGTAAGCGATGCTGGTCTCTTCATTGACATAGATGACCCTGTCAATAAAACGTTGATCTGACGTTTACTCATTAAATCCCCGGTTTAATACTTCATGATCGAAGTAGTTACCAGTATACCCATGAGATAGAGATTAGAAATTATCAGATATCTGTCAACGCTTTTGCACAGTAAGCAGACTGTTGTCAAAATCTAATTGATCCACATGTCATTGACTTCCCGCCTGATACTTCACCACACTTTCACTGTATGCATTCCAATGTATATTGCTAAAAGGTAAAAATCCTTTTACATCCCACTTAATGACATATTTCTGTTAATGATAAAGTTTATCCAGGCTTTGGAAGATAAATGGAGATGACAAAGAGATATCATCTCCTTCACCATTTAATTCTTAATCTAGTAGGACTTTCTCACCCAGTAGCTTACAGACAACTAATAGTGGGGATTTTCTCGAGTGGTGCAGCTTTGGCTGTAGCACCCAGTGTGACATCAACGACAGTGACGTCAGCTGTCAACGCCGTAGGGTCCCCAGACAAACCTACAGTTAACTCACTTGTCGAGTTGACAGAGTTGTTTTAAGTAATTCGCTAAGATCTGTCTGCAGATTTATAACATACAAAGTGCACCAGGAGCGAGGCTTTCTAGGACCTCAGCTAAATTCGTCTGTTGTCCGATCTTAGTTAAAGGCAACAAGAGCCTGCCTTTAAAATACCTGAATCAGACACCGTCTCAAAGCAGCTGCCCACCGATCCAAAATTTCTTACACCATTCAAAATTTCAGCATAAGACAATCAGCTGAGTAGGACGGAGGTAGAGAAAGAAAAGTTTGAAAATGTTTAGGAAGTAGAGGAACTAAGTAAGTAAGGTAAGACACTAATAACAATGAAGTGACAATTTCAAGAAACGTTCACAGTAACAAGTCCCAGCCAGCTACTAGTTAACTTATTCAGGAAAACATTCGAAAGAAAAAGGAAATCACTATGAAGAATTTAGGAAGATATTACTTGACCACTTGTGGAATTATCATCAAAGTTCACTAGCCGTAAGCTTCAAACAAGGAAGAGTGTTTATTTTTCAGATGGGAAAATAAACACCTAGAAATAATTTGTAAGTGCATGAAAGGGTTGGTTTCACTGTAGGATGATCAAAAGTATGTGACAATATCACAAAACCTTCCAATTCTAGTTTTCTCAGGCTTCCCTGGGTTTCCCAGGTCGACTAAACGTCTCCGACCACTGGAATGGATCCTGATTTGGTGCAGATGCATGAAAACGGTGTACACAGCAGGCTACGCACTCCTACTAACATATTAGCCCTGAAGTCCTGGTTATCCAAGTTTACATTTTTAGCAGATATGGCATTGAGTGCTTGGCCTTGGTTGTCCCATTATAACCAGCCACATCTCACACCCATTGCTCGACTATTACCACCCCCTGTTCGTTTCCTTTGGTGGGATGATACCGAAGCACTTTGGCTTTTTCTGTCTATGTGGTGTATGTAGATATTTGACTAGGTTCAAGAGTCAATCAGTGACTCCTTCCAAAGACCTCTTCCCCAACCAGAAGAGATGAAAAAGCCTCATCACTTTCAGTATTCGATGACAACGACTGGGTGCAGTCACTAGGATGGGACTAATCACTGACCTCAAACCCACACTAGAAATGGAGGCAAGCACGCCATCCACCTCAGTTTTACTCAAGAGAGGTAGCAGACCTTCATCATACTTTGCGTGCTTTTGCAAGCTCTCCTATCTCCTGGAGAAGCATGCTGCACAGGCGCCGGAGCAAACACGTTAGCTGCCCTTAAGCATTTAAATACATGTAAGTAGCTGTGCTATTACCTGGGGGATGTACGCTCCTTGACTTCGAAGCCTAAAGGCTGGATAGGAAGACAGTGAGTTGGTTTTCAGTTTGATATTTGCTGACCAGTGGATACCACAAGAAATTCCACCATCTCACAACTAAGCCTGAAATACCATAGCTGTCAGAACAACCAAAAAAAGCCAACTGTCTCACCAAGGGTAACTGCATGTGTGCCAATGGCTAGGAATTCATACACATCAGTAATTTGATGGTGAACATGAATATAAGGATAAGCACAAGGAATGAAACTTAAGAGATACAAAATATTATATTTCAGCGGGGACAACATCACTAAACGGGAGACAGGAACATGCAACTCTTTAGTTCCAAATAGGATGAAACATGCTTATTGAATTTCACTGCCTGTAGCTATCCAACATCTCCATCACGAACTACTGTTATTCAGTTGTATTTTGTTGGCTGTTATGCTACGTCGAAAAGCGTTCTCCAGAAGTCAATAAACTAGCCTACCATTATAACATAATCAATCTTGAGCTCATATCTCACTTTAAAAATATCCTTGTTGTATAAGTGTCTGGTACCATGACTACTTATTTAACTTCACGATTTAAGCATCTTAAGCGATTTTTTTGCAAAACTGGTATTTCTCGTTGATACATTGACTCCTTACTCTTGATATAGAAAACTAAATAAGCCTGGATATTTTCACTGCTTAATATATTCTTTTTTAAAACTTTGTTCTTAAATCATGTTTATGAATCCAATAAATAATCATAATTTGTCAATTTTTTGCTCACTTAATTGGTAAACAATGATGAAAAACAAACTTTGCCTCAAATTTTTACAATCAATAGGAAAGGTATTTCCTTCTCTAATCTGTAACATACATGAAACTAATTTGAAAAAAGGATAAAACAAAGACTGAACACTGTAGAATAATAAATAATTTTTTGTCATAAAAATAGGTGATTTTTTACTTCCTCTTTCATTGATTTCTTAGGCTACTTTACACAGTAACAACAGGTATTTATTCCAAGCGAATGTAAAAATAACGGAAATGAAACAGGACATTAACCTCATACTTTTTTTACTAACATACCTTCAATATATGAAATATTAACACACTGATGATGATATCTAGCATGGCATTGAAACATCAACCAACTACAACTCCACATCAAATAAGAACTCATGTTAAACATTCATACCCTGAGCTGCAAATATTCTACACAAACAACTTTAACTGCAGTTTTATTGTCTTTTCTTTGATTGGCTTGCTTGAGTTGTAAAAACACATGGTTGATGAATGCCAGCAAGTACGAAAGTTAGATCAATGGCTTCCTACAAATTGACTACTAAAATCGAGTCTTGATTAACACTGAATGAGAGCGTTTTATTTGTTTCCTTTTGTTTTGACGAGTATATCGTTCAACTTTGAAATATGTGTGTTTAATTACTGGAAGCTTTGAATGTGAATGTTTCAAAGTGTAGCACTACCTACGTTCATGGCGATGAATTTTGCATTTGGATATGTTATAACTTTGTTGCCAGTTGTTATATTCTCATAGAGACTACTTGACATACCTGATATTATATATGCGAAGTCATTTGGACAGTAACCTTCAGGTTTCAGGCTTTTCTCTGTGAATGAAAAAGGTAATTTAAAGGAAGATGTACTGCAGCGTCACCAAATATGCGCACAATACAATGGTTTTAATATAATTACAATGACTGAGTATTTCCAAGCCTTTCTAGATTTGAATCCCGTTGATTTTTCAGCTCTTCAACCTGTCTGGCATTCACATCTTGGGTTATGTACTTTCTTCCAAAACTTAGAAAAGAAACGACTGGTTTTCAAAGGCTTTAGGGGGTTATGGCTTCTTATGAGGCTTTTGGTAATCTTATTCCAAACTATAAAATAGCTCAACCTTGAATCAGAGATGGACAGTGCAATGGTGTCTTGTGGTTGATTGGCAACCTTTTGTTGAAAAGTAAAAAATTATTGTTTAATGGTCTTCTGAGTCTAGTTTGAAGTAACTGAACTGAACCTATAAAACTGGTAACAAGCACAGTAATTTACCTGTACTTGGAAAAACAGTATTTGATGAACCTTCTCCTCTCCAGTTCAAGAAAAAAGACTGGCAAGTATTTTTTAAAACATCTCCAATATCTTTAGATGTTAAGTTCCAGTGTTGTACGGCACTGATTTGAAAAACCCTCAAAGGTCACATGAACCACTTGTGTGAATTTAATCGTTGCCATCGCGTTTTTAACATTAAAAAGCTTACACAAATCTACCAGCCTCAATGAACCAAATTCACTAAGGCTTTGGTAAACGCCGGAACAATATATATGTTCATGAACAGCAATCTTATGAGATCCCCACTTATCGACTTCTCCTAATCTAACGTACTGCATTTCTGGAGCTCTTAAGTCATCTGTTTTTTTTCCAGGTTAATCTTCTGTAAGTTATAATAACTTTGCTTTTTAAGAAAACATTGACTAATTTGACCAGATGGTGACGTCACACTCTTTTGCTTCGTGTTGCAAGTAAGCTTCAGCTTTGCAAATTACAGCCCGAGATCTTGCATCCATTTTGAGCCAGGATAATCAAAGAGTAGTGGGTCTGATTGATAAGGTACTCCGTTTTACTAAAAACTGCTATAGTCAACACCACAGCATGCTACCCTGGTGATTTGCTTCTGACACACGGATGTACTGTGACTGACCTATGAATTTGTGTGGATTCGGGCTTTTTCACTTGCCTGTTGGCTAGTGGATTTGGTGTTTTTAGTTGATCTGACTTGAAGATAATCCTGATGTCCATTCGCTTATATGGACATAAATTGCCTTTGACATAGTAATCCAATAACATGCTAAGCAACCGTCTCATTTGATGTGCGAGCAGAGGATTTGAACCCTCATGAGTATTTGTATAATTGTTAACGTTGATGCTTGGGCTTGCATTATTACCCTTTAAAAACTTTTCTTGAATATCAAGCATGCAGTTTAGATTTAGAAAGTCTAGATGTCACCAAACATGGTATGTCATTTTGAAAGCTCTCTTAAAATGCCTCTTGGTTTTCATTCACATGATCTGATCGAAAATCGGCTTGACTTATTATTTCCTGATTAGTAATAGACAAGTTGCCAACTTCCTCGTTCATCAGTGTAGTATGATCCATGTTTTTGCCTTCTTAAATTCAATTTTGTCTTCACTGTATCCATTACTGTAGTAATTGCTGGAAGTCCTTTCAAAATCTAAGGACTTATGGATGTAGATTGTAGCTGCATGTCATCTGTACGTATATTAGATAAATTCAGTTTGTCAATCATGACACTCAGTGATGAATATTACTAATGAGCAGTCAGTGATTCTTTAGTGAGTATATTCTGAAAATAGCGATGCGTTCAAATATATCGTTCTGTTAAAAATATGACTTGACAACAGCAGAGTGACTGGTCACTTGAAAACTCCTCCGTAAAAGCAATTGAATGAAAGCCCTTTTATAAAACTGTCTGTGATTTGTGTAACAGATAATTGTCTATAACTGGCGCTTTCATGTTGTAAGTTCAGACCATAAAGTATACTGAAATTATATCATATAGGTATAATTCTATATGAAACTGAAGAAAATTCTTTCGCTGTAAGGCAATTATATCGCAAATTCACCAAAGAATCATATATGAATGGGAACAAAAGGCTGAAATCACAAATCAACAAGCAAAGCATATGAAGTGATCTTTTGTATTTCATCCAGGTTACAACCTGATTCCTGACACTGATAATGAAACAAATATGAAAATGGGTTGACTTACTGTTTTAAAATTATTTATTTATAACATGAGCATATTTTCATGCTGAACTGCTGAATGGCGAAAATACTACCTTAACATACTTTCAGCACTCGAACATACGTCACTTGTTGATTAAGTTTGTGCTAAGGATTTCACCAAACCTAGTGTTAAAACATCTACAACGAAATACCAAAGCTGAAAGAACGTCAAAACACCATCATTTTCTTACTCACCTGCAAATATTTTTCCATCATGAATAGTAACATTATGTTAAATCGTCTGAGTTAGTTTTAAATGTTTAGTTCAATCAGTAACGCGTTGATTACAACGTTTTCCTACCATAACTGTAGTCCATGAGGTTTGCAACTTAGAAACATCTTTCTTGCTTCTGTAGTTACACTTCCTTCTTTCTGATGACCGAAAGTAATATAAAAATCAAGAGTTCATCCGTAAAAGTAATACAGTTATGTAAAAGATAAATTGTTATCTGGATATCTTAGCGCTAACCTCTCTGATTTCAATAAAAGCTAATGGAAAATCAAATGTCTAAGGAGCCATAGATATCCTCATTGCTGACGATGAAGCTTCTTAATGAGTGCTAACACATCTGAAACACATACTTAAAGGGGTTTTCTAACCAATCACTATCATAACCAGTAAACTTTTATGAACTATTGATTTCTGTAACTGTGAATTCAAGTAACTTTGTCAGAGTAACTGTAGTTTTACCAATGAAGCATCAAGAAAAATCTTGATTAAATTATTTATGAAACCTAATTTTCAATATGCTTCACGAACGTTACATATCACTCAAGGCTACAATGGTGATACGTTCCATGAGGTTATCTTTTGAAACATGTTTCACTTTGAAGTGTCTCGAATTGATAATGTTTCACATGGCAAAACTTCTAAAGTTATTGACTGATAGCAAGCACAACAACATTAGATTTCTATAGATAAGCAAGCAGTTGAGTTTAAAAATGGTATTCTTTCACTCAATAAGAAAACAGTACCAGTGGACAGTAGCGCATAATCAAAAGTAACAGGTAGACTTTAGGCAAGAGTTTACTCTTCGAAACCCTTAAAATTACAACATGAGTTTTTCAAGTAGCATAAAGGGAAACCAGTTAATTCTGATGAAGAAATGTTTGGTTGTATTAAAACAATCTTCAGTAGTTCAAGAACCTAATCCCCTTGTCAGGATCCTAATCTTAACAATTGCTGGGTTTTGTAAGGAAAAGTTCAATTTGAATAAACTTATAAAGTAACCGAAAGAACAGAGTTGATTACCGCCTTGTGAACTGGAAACAATTGTTTTACAGTACAAATTCAAAACGAGAAACAAACAGTATTAAGGCGAGATGTATCACTTTAATTGGTGTGATAATCAATATTTCTTTTCACCTTAGTTCCTCATTTATATTAAAGCACCTAGGTGATCACTAACTGTTTTGTTCAAAGTGGCATGATTCATCCCTAAACTCTATTTTTCACTAGCATTGTACTATGCTGCTTCATCCAATTCACAGTTCCATCTGACTTGTTGAAACTATTCACTCTGTATAGCGATGACAAAATCCAATTTCTTAATCTACATTGACTATGTATAACAGTACATAAAATCTGTTTGCAGAGTAGACAGAAGAAGAGTCTCACTGAAATTCATAACTTTCACAAATCCTACTTAAATAACCTTTCTTTGTTTAGGTTAATTTATCTTTAAAACCTTAAAAACTATTTTCCTTGAGGCTAAACTCAATGATATTGCCCAATTTAGTCGGGTTAGAGAAAATCTACACCACAAAAGAGACTAGTTATCTTATCATCTTAATGAATATCGTAATCATAATTACCATGTGATCAACATTTTAAGTGGCACCAACTGCAATTATGTTGAGTCACTCAAGTTTTTTCCATCACACAACATATGAAAATAAGAACCGTCATTACTTGGAACTTCATTGTATAAAATTAATGACTCTTCGACAAATGATCAGTCCAAATGTATGTTTTTTCAAATACTCTGGAATTAGAATGTACACAATACACTAAAAAGTAAGCGTAGTTTATTATACAAAAAGGGTGGGATAAACTATTATAGAGCAAATTTCAAGCTACCACAACAGAACTGAATATTTCAAACCACCGTAATCTCCCAAATGAATGATTCAATAACTCTAATAAAAGTACGAATATTCATATATCAGTATAGTGACAGAGTTTAGCGAAAACAATGCAAGGAAAAAACATTTGCAGAATAAAATGAACCAGTTTCAACTCATAGCCGTTCATTAGCTTCAAACAGCCCACAAGTGAAATGAATTATTAGTAGTAATAATCACATAACATAATTTGAACACGCAGAAATAAATGGAGATTAGAAATCTCGGATTAACAATAAAGTAGTTAGTCAAGGAAACACATGATTAATAGTTACATATCTTAGTCAAAATCTATGGCTATTTACGTCTGATGAGATAGAAAATTCTGGACCTATGGAGTGGGTGACAACAAACGAAAGTCAGTGTAAAGAAGTGACTGTTTAAGGGCTAATAGGTTGCGTAATTAAATGAAAAACTTGAAAATCGTTAAGTGATTGATAGCTAGTAAGTAATTGATGAAGAGGTGATGCAATCAAAAGGAAAGAGAAGATTATATACATACGTACATACATACATATATACAATGGAATAAGAAAATGAAGACAGTTCCAATTTTTTGGATATAAGTATAAGACGGAGATGTGATGGTACAGTTCAGAAACCTATCCACAGAAAAGACACGTGGATTGGTCATTACCTTAACTACAGTGTCTTCTATCCTGTCAGCTATAAGCGTGGTTTAGAATAAATCACCCTGCACAAAAGATAAACAAAAAGAATTCGGGATAATAGAGAAGGCTGTTATAGAGAATGGATGTTCGAAGAAATTCATCACGAAGCATGGAAAATAATTGACTAAGAGATCAAAACATCCAACTATTGAGAAAAATCCTGTTTTCCTTTGTCTAGCATTCAAAGGTGATGAGATATTTGGAAGAATAGACTGAATAAAAGCTGCACTGAGAAGCAGCTTCGCTGCTGCCAGACTGAATTCATTTCACAATACATTATGCTCAATAACACAGTCGAAAGTAGACAAATACCCATCTCACGTCACCTCCAACTGGGTATATCAACTCACCTGTGCTTATGGAAGCAAGTTCATAGGACGGACCGAAAGAAGGGCGTTTACTCTATTTTATGAGCATATTCCGAGAAATTTGTGTCTAGATGCTAGCAAGGTATTCAACAGTCCAGTTGTCAGGCATGTGATGAAAACGTGACATCAAATAGATGTCCCTCAATCTTCCAGGATAATTAACAAACAAGAGAGACTGATCAATGCGATCCAATCAACGACGGTGTAATACAAGCAATAACACTCAAACTATACCCGTTGCACAAGAAATGGCTGTTGTGGCTCACTGGTGTAGTGGACAACGGTCTGGCGTTTGAAGTGATCGTTCTCGAGTCCGAATCCCGGTGGGAACAACATCACTCACTGAGAGGCAGGTACGTTCAGCTGACGAGTCCCAAATAGGACGAAATGCACATCCTGGATTCCACTGCTAGCCACTGCCCATCATTACTATAAAGTACACCATTTTTATTACGGTTTGGAGAAGCTCTCGCTATCAAACATTTTCAATCTAACCTAAGTACTGAGAAAGATAATGCAATTAACCTTTCTTTACCTTGGTAACTGAATATATTTTTTGCATATGTATGTATGTATATAGTCTTCTCTTTCCTTTTGATTGCATCACCTCTTCATCAATTACTTACTAACTATCAATCACTTAACGATTTTCAAGTTTTTCATTTAATTACGCAACCTATTAGCCCTTAAACAGTCACTTCTTTACACTGACTTTCGTTTGTTGTCACCCACTCCATAGGTCCAGAATTTTCTATCTCATCAGACGTAAATAGCCATAGATTTTGACTAAGATATGTAACTATTAATCATGTGTTTCCTTGACTAACTACTTTATTGTTAATCCGAGATTTCTAATCTCCATTTATTTCTGCGTGTTCAAATTATGTTATGTGATTATTACTACTAATAATTCATTTCACTTGTGGGCTGTTTGAAGCTAATGAACGGCTATGAGTTGAAACTGGTTCATTTTATTCTGCAAATGTTTTTTTCTTGCATCATTCACTTTTGTGAAGGGAGCTAAATGTATGACATGCGACAAAACACCTGTGTTGCTGCAGAAATCAGATCCAGAAACCACTAATTTATTTTCTGTTGCCATCCAGTTTACCACCATATTGTAGTTGTATATGACTGAGTTCTGGTTATAAATTTGTTCGCATTTATAAATTGGGACGGAGTGTATACGAAACGTGGAGCAGGCTGTCACTTTGGGAGGAAATAATAGGTTTTATCAAATGATCCATATGTATGGAATAGCTCAATGAAACGCTGTCTCATTTATGCTAGACATAATTTTGACAGTCTTGAAAGTGATGAGTAAGCAAAAAAGTTCAAGTTTATTATGCCTTTCCGAAACAATGACTATTAGGAGACTGAGGCTAAGTCTGTATTCAAAAATATATAGTTGTCAACCTAATATTGCCGTGGTAGTATGACCACAATAAAGTGAACGTAAACTTTACTTAAGTTACTTTATTCTGCAAACTTTGTTCATTCCCCAAATATTTTATCTGAACTCTGTTCACCTTACTCTTCAAGCTGTCGCAAACTCAGAGCATTGTGAAATTGTGCAATTTATCGCCTTCATGAAGAATGTCCGTTTAATAGTCCTATAAATAGTTAATCTTTCTCTCATATTCCTAACGACCTCCTCCACTTTAAACACTAACATTATCTATGTTATGGATGGATCCTCTAAATAATTTCTTGTCAACCTGTTGTAAGTATGTTCAGTTGTTGCAATGTGCATATTTTGATATAAGTTGTGAGCAGTTGAGAAGAATCCCTGAAATAACAAAATTGATCTTATATTATCTTGATGCACTTGTTGTGTTTGCTCTGTCCACCCCTGTATTGCCTCAACAATCCTGCTTAGTAAAACACAGAAACCCTGAGAATTTTTTTATAAAATGGCTTGTCCACCTGCATCATCGACTCGACCGAATTGATCGGCCAGTGTTAGCAATCCAATCCAATTGACCATACTGTTCCAGTATTCTTCATATCTTAACTGAACGCTTTCATCACATTCGCCTAACATTCCGAACTGTTAAATTGCTTTCACGCATGCCGCACATAGTTCATAATCGAAATAACAAGAAAATCATACATCTCAGTATCATGATATACTGGCTGTTCTACAAACAGAGCAAATAATTTATAATCTGAGAACATAGTATTACTATTATTATCATGATCCACAGTCTGGTGCGGAACAAAAAGAAGTAGTTATTAGTTATTCAATAAACTTCACAATAATTAGTTAATAATTCAGAAGGTTATGAATTATTATCATTAATATTGATAAAAAGTAGCTCATCTTATCTTCTTCTTGTCTCATTTTTTGTCCAAAATTATTTTGAGTGATGAATTAGTTCTTTTCTGTATAAATCTAATCCCTTTCTAATGTTAACGCTATTGAAACTGTACAAATACATATTGACATCTAATAGGCTGTACTATATAGTTTGTTATCTTGATAAACTACTAACATTACTGGGTAGCTGCATCACTTTTAGTCGGGAATTCAAAATACTGAGTATTATTAACGACTCACAGGATTGTAGAGAATACATATGTTTAGGTGCATGCTTAAAATCCAATCGTCTACATTCGTTAATATCGGAAAGTTGGTAACTTCACTCGAACATCACCTTGTGTTTAGGTTGATCCCGATCTTTACACTTGACTTGTTTGAGATAACAACTAGCAGTGCCTCACCCAGACCTGAAAAGTTCTTCTTGAATTCATTTAATACTGATCAGTTATGTTAAGGGACTGAATAATCATTCTGTTGAATGGTTCTAAGAGAATCACTTGAAGTGAAGGAATACTCGCAAACTGCATAAGTTTTCTTTGAGATTTTGATGATTTATACACGTGGCTACAGGTAAAATCAAACTCAGAACTATGAATTTCTTCAGAGGTTTGTTATCATTGATTCATATAACCTCAAAAATGTTTCATTCCTTTACGGTGCATATTAACCTCAAGCTTTTTATTTCACATCATTTACAATCAACAAAATTTTCGTTCTTATATAGTTACACAGAAACAAGTGAAAAGGTCTGCTATATCATACCTGTTGCGTGTACGGAAGTTGAAACAGCAAAATTTATATATATATATATATATATATATATATATATATATATATATATTCCTGGCACATGCGTCAATAATCTCAAGTCGTTGAGATTAGAAAACGATTAGCAACTTGAAGATGAGGAAACCACACTGAGGTAAAGTAATAGGTCGATCGTCAACTGCCTCATCATATTCAGAAGCTCCTTATCTAAAACACCGTAAATGAAGTCATGATCGGGAGCTGTAACCAAATTGTATATATCCTGACCAAAGTGTTGATTGGGTTACATGTTCTTTACTCCATAAATTATTTTCATAAATTAAGACCACTTAGTTATCATAGAAGCGTTTATCTCTGATGTGAATCCGAAATAACTGTCTCCAAATCATTTAGCAATAATTTATGCGAATTCGTTTCAAAAGCGATTTGAGTGAACAAAAAATATTTTTCTCAGTACCTTCTTCTTCAGGTCCTACTATCATATCTATATAGTGAGGAATTATGCGTCAACAATCTTGAAATCCTACTTATCAGTTTGTAATTAATACTAATCACTTGAGGAAGTCGATTCAGAAAGGTCGTCTGTTCACATGAACCGATGAAAGCAATCAGCTATTCTTACATCCTGTACCTGGTTACCATCAATTTACCCAAGTGCAAATCCTTCTAACTGCACAAGCAACAGCAATCAGTAAAAAACAATCCCACTACAATGTCACTACAACTACTAGAGGACCGATTAGAGAGGCACAAATTCATTAGCATCCCACACCAGGTAGACGAATTCCATACTGTAGATACTCATTCATCCCTCTAGTCTGAAATAATTCGAACATATTCTCTTAGCCTATTTTGTCCCCCAACATGGGTAACATTCTATCAAGTGATTATTTCTCAAATTATCTTTCATAATTTATTTCACTCAAATCTCATAAACACCTTCCTATTGTTTTATTAAACTGTCACCTTACAGCATTACACAAACCATGTAGTCGTTTAGATACTCAGTTATTTTGAAATCAACTCCAATAATAATTGATTCCATCATTAACGTTGAAACAAGATTTGTCTGAATTGACTTCCTCAATTGTATAATATTACTAACAAAATGAGAAGCGAAATCTTAATATTTTGATGCATAATTCACTAATATGTACACATAAGTGTAGGACTTGAAGAAAAAGTTATCGTAAAGAATATTCCTTGTTCACTTAAATGGCTTTTGAATTAAAATGGAAATTTGTTTTGATGAATGAGCTGGCATAAACCTTCGGAATTCAGCAGCTATTTTTATAGAAAGGTTATAATTAGTCCAAGAAGCACTGAAGTTCACGGATATTCGAACAACTAAATGTAGTCGGAAATTTATTTATGAAGATTCACACTCAGTATTACATATACTTACAGATATGAGTAAGTGATGGCTCATATGTAATTTCTGTTTTGGAATATTTACACAAATACTCATAGGAAGTAGAATGATTTCCGAGTTTGCTGTAAATCTCTGACTTGAGTGATAGTTTGATACTGTAGCTTAGTTGATAGAATTAATCAACAGTTTCCTGAAAGTCACTGATTTTGGTGTCTTCAACTATTCAATTCATCACAAACACTGTGAGATACATACATCTGTTGATAAACGTATTTCACTAGGTTTAATGGAAAAGCAGACGGATATAGTAAATAAGTAACTCCAGTAAAAATATAACTTGGCGTACAAATTATCTACTCAAATTAATTGGAATGAAAATGTCATACAACTAATTAAATGTTATGATTAATAAACCAGTAAAATGTTGATGAAAAGATTTCCTTCTTCTAATATAGATAGCTTCAAACTTAGTCGTTTGAAATAGGAATAGTCCACTGAATCGACTAAAAACTAATATTATATGATCATATGTTACGACGAACGATTTCAGAATATGTATTACATTAGTGTTATTGCTTGTATGACACCGTCGTTGATTGGACCGAATTGATCAGTCTCTGTTGGCATATGGGCTTCCGTGCGGATGCCTCGATATTGCCTGTGTTTTAATTATTTATAGTAATGATGGGTAGTGGCTGACGAGTCCAAAATAGATCGAAATGCGCATCGTGGATTCTACTGCTAGCCACTGCCCATCATTACTATGCATTACATTGACCATTAACAGATGTAATTATTTTACTGACAGCTATCCAGTTGAATCCAGCTGAAAATACAATAACTTGCCTATCTGATTGTTTTTACTGATAAGTTTAACTACAAACCTTCTCTACAAGCGATAGTTTAAGTATATGTAGATCATTTTTATTCTAATACTTGCCAGTGAAAAGACTAAAATCACTTCTTTGAACAACATTAGTTATTTACCTTGTATGTTATTTCAAGGGTACGTTTTGTAAATATGGCGAAATTGTTAAATACGGTTGCGATAGGGCAATCTTACCAAGGTCGTCTTGTGGTTTATTTATGAATCAATAGCGGTTATGGGTTAAGACCTGTTCTGTTTATTGTAATTGAATAACTGTTAGCCAAACTGATCTTACCTTTTTATTTTGATGTTGTTCGCTCTCTGCTTTCCTTGTCAATATTATAAGTTATGTCATTCCTACTAGTTTGGATAAGACAGGTTAAAAATCTCTTGAAATTGCATTCAACTAGTTTTTTATTAGTCCATCGATGTATATTCAGCATAATATTTGTGAGCTTAGGATGAAGAGAATGATCATTCAAATATATTATCTGTTTTTGATGAGTTGTTGTTTTTTGATGATCTGTGTGTTTCACACTAGCTAGATTAACTGATGAAACAGGAGTACCTGCAGCAGTTGTCTTGTTAATCGCACACTTTTCACTTCTTCACTTACTATTTTAATCATTCTCAGCCATCCGACTTAGTTTGTTCAGAAGGTTATTTTCCTTGTTTTCTTTAGAAAAATGATTATTAGGTGAGATATCTGCTTATACTGATTTCAGTTGGACTAAAACAGTGTGCACATCTAACAAAACCACTTAGAATGCAAAACCACGTCTATTGTTAATACAACTCTGATGACTGACGAATCCACAAGACTAACACATGAATACTCTACAAAACTCCGTGTAAACTTTACATGTGAAAGGGTGAAGAAATAAGTTCTATATCTACCCCATTCTTGCTTGATAGATAGTCACTACGTGAATGTTTAATTAATGATTAAAGGTGGGAGCGTAAGTAGTTCAGCTGCCCCAGGTTACTCAACATTCTTCAATCTCCAGTGTTTACTAAAGTTACTCTGGTGGTAGTAAATAGTTTGCTATCATCCTCTGTGGAACTCAAATCAAACAAACAGAGAAAAAGAAAATATTGAGTAGTTTTGCTTCTTACTCCTCTGTTCAATTCAAGTTCATTCCACTTTCTTCTGTTGCTTAGATCACGTAATAATTTATCATCTTTAAGCTGCTCTGTACTTCTTTATAAGCAATTACTTGTTAAAACCAGGAGCAGTGTAAATATTTACATCTAATTATGTGTACATAACATTCAAGATAATAAGGTGAACGTAAATTTCGCCTAGTTGAGATAAAGTTGGGCCTGGTTAGCAATCAAGTTCTGGCAAATAACTAATGAACCATTATTTATTGATATAAACCAGTACCAAATAAATTACAGCATAACGAATAATGGTATAATATCGAGACGCCCACGTATGAGCCTGCCTACCAATATACTTCGATCAGTTTGAACCAGAATAACAATGAACAATTACAAGTATAAAATAAAATTTTATAGCTATCGTGTCAAAGTGGCCTGGTGGATAACTCTCTGGCGTTTGAAGCGATGGATACTTAGTTTGAGTCTTTAGTGACGAGTCCCAAATAGGAAGAAATGCGTGAATCTATGAAGCAAGGTAATTGATAATTGCACTATCAAAACGAGACATTGATAAAGACTGATTAGTCTCCGTGTGCAATGCTAATCTTTTCGCATGATTTCTAATGATTTAGTCTCGCTTTGACTGAATCAACCGAAATGCTTTTTAAAATTCTACTGAAACAAACAACGACCATTTGTCCAAATGGTGTATTTAACGTAGCTGAATAATTTTTTCGAATGATTTAACGAAAATGATATTAAGAACATTTTCAGCTTTCGCATTACATTTTATCCTGAAAAAATTAGTCAACTTGGATGGAGGTCGTGCTATATCGTGAAGTGATAGAGGTAGGAAATATGGATTCATTGGATTTTGATCCACCGACTCAATGGTAATGTGCTAGTCAGGGAACTTGAAGGTCTTGGGCTCGACACCTGGTGGGTTGGGGTCATGGGTGCGCACTGCTGCGGAGTCCCACAGAAGAAAGAAACAGTTGCTCACTCCTCCCAAGCTTCCTTTGTTTCTCCAACTGATGTCAGTCCATGATGAATATCAACCTGAGATCAATATAATCCCTACAAACATCCAAAATGAATATATAAGAGTCCTTCAGAGGTCCTTCAACCTGTTTGTTAAACCATGGGATAGCATAATTTGAACATAGTGTTTTGAAAATACTTCAGTTTTCGAAATTCTATTACTTTTACTTCAAAACTAGTGGTAATTTATGATTACTCATTTATTTCTCTTTATGTTAGCGTAAAGCAAATTAGTATTACTAGTTACTACAGTGTTATTGTTTGTGGAAAGCAATGTTTATGTTCTGTGATGATTACTGAAACTAATATGAAGACCATGTGAAAACAAATTTCAGATCAAAAGCCTCCTGATCACCAATCTACTATTTTTTTATATCACCAATCGGGCCTTGCAGCTTAGTCAATACGTATGCGTACATAAGAAGATTGGAAATCCAGCCTTCTGAAATAAAAATGTGCTTGGTGTTTAGATTATGAGATCAGCAAAAAATGACTGCCGTGTGGAAAGTTCCTTTTCTTTTGAAGAATTCACTGTATATCGTATCACTTTTTACAATGCAATGGGTCTGAAATCCATTTTCTCTTAAACTTCTATAAGCTTCTGCCCATGTAGAGATAGTCTCATTCACCTGACCACAGTCTTATTACTGAGACCAAAACATATGTGGTATTTTATATCTCAAGCTCAACTTCATTTGGAAGGTCAAAAAAATATCTTGATGTCACACAAGTAACGCAAGCATATTATAGATGATTTTTATTGAAATTACCTTATAAACAAGAATCATTCCTATTCCTAGCTAAAAAAGCTATAAAAGTGATGCGGATAACGAAAATATTAATTAGAACGAGTTTATAAGTGTAGAAGTCATTCCATTACACTTGCCAATGTCTCAGTAGAATTCCTCCCCTTAATGATGATAATTACTATATTCAATGGATTGTTGATAAGTAATACTGGTCCAGTTTACACTGCCGAATAGAATTTGCTTCTACGAGAACTCCAACTGAGTACTTATAGATTCATATGTCAATAGTTCACTGATTGTAGATACCTGATATATTCATGTCCAAAAGGGAATATTAGATATAATCAAGATAATTCACCATGATTATCTCCGAAAACCATTATTTCCCGTTTTAGACTAAGTAAATTATCTGAAGAAAATTAACCATAAACTATTTGTGTTGCAATCCACCCGGTAATTAGCAGTGGAATCCACTAAGCGCATTTCGTTCTATTTGAGACTCGTCATTTGAGTATACTCCCATCCCAGTGAGTAATGGTGTTTGCATTGGGACTCGAACCTAGCATCCACTGCCACAAACGTTATAAACTCACTCAGTTATTTACCTCAAATATATTCTCATGATACCGTCAGTATGAATCGATTGCTCACTCATTTAGACTTCGATGAAATGGATACGTTCAAGAAAAGTGTGTCTTAAAGTTTATTTGGCATAGATTGATAATACAGGATAGACCAATGAATATAAATGCGCAATAACTGTAAAACTGTCAAACATTCCGCTGAACTTCCAAAGCATATGATTTAAGTTAGTTCAAAAGTAATGAGATAGAATGTGAAGAGATAAGGTATGAATTGAAATGAAGAAAACTTCTCAATTAATTAGCTTGCTCAAAGTCAATGTATTGTGATGAGAGTGCGCAGTTATCTCCTCACCAATTCACGTAAGTTTACTCATATGAAGTAATATAACATTTGAGGATAAAACGTTTTCAAGTCTCCATTCTAAAGTCATCACATGAAGACACATTTGATTGTGCCGTGAATTCACCTTAAATCCTGGTTACATATACTACTATTATTTTATTATTTGTCCCTTGGGTTTCGAGTGAAACATAGGGCTTCAGTAGCACACCTCCATTCCACTCTCTTCTCTCCAATCTTTTCAACCCAGCCCTACGACTGCCAACAAGCTTCCATTTATTCCTCACATGATCTCCATCATTTCATCTTTGCCTCCGACGCCCAACTCAACGTTTCCCATTTGGATTCCACTCGACGGCCTGACCTGGCGCGTGATGTTCCCAATCGGCCTTCTCAGTTTATGCCCAATACATCTCTATCTCCACTCTCTTCTTCTGCATATTTGTTGGGTGATACATTCTTGGTTGGTTTGTTCCCAGAGTTCCTTGTTGCTTATTCTTATCATTCTGGCCATCTTATCTTCGGTATCAAGTGAGTGAGCGTAGGCAGTTGTTGATAAATATCTGTAGATTGTTGGAAGTGCTTTTTGTGACTCGCCAAGTTTCTGAAACATATAGCAACACTGACTTGACGTTGGTGTTGAAAATCCGGATCTTGTTCATGCTTTGAGCTGAGTGGAGTGCAGTAGATCCCCACACTGATTTCAGAATAATGAAAGCCTGTCTTGTTGTCTTTCCGACCCTGGTTTTGACATCCTCATCTATGCCACCACCTGTAGTTGAAACGATGCTACCTAGGTGGGTGAAGGAGACCACTTCCTTTAGGTTTTTCTCGTTAATTTCGGACTACTTAATAGCTGTATATTCTTAACTTTATTTGAGAGGTGAGACCACTCAAAGGTGAAAACTTTGACTAGTTTTACCGACAACCTGCGCGATTGAAAGCGTTAAGTGCAACAAGAAATATCTGGTTAGTATCTTATTATATACACAAACCAAAACGTGCTGTTGATTAGTAATGTGAAATTACAAAAGCAGTTCATTTAAAAGTAGTTTTCCCTACGAATTGATACCACTCAAAGAACAATAGAGAACATAGGAGTGCTGGGCAGCTGTTCCACCCTGACAAAGGACTCCTGAGCAGTGATCACCCACAATCCAACTTAGGATGGACCCAAGAACTATTGGGTTTCAGGGTTAGTGCGTTACGATTATATGATGGTCACTCTATATCAAAATGGCTCACTGGGTTTCAACTCGGTGACTGTCGCCATCAGACCTGATGATCTTGTGATCAGTTCCTGGTGGGATCTAGATTTGATACCACTGAAAAGTTTCAAACAACGGTGAAACAGTTGTTAGTGCTCTCACCTTAGATGTACAATCTATAGTCGACTAGACGGACTTCATTATAACATTTATTCAGTTGATGACGTCATCAACAGAGGAAAATGTGCATAACAACCAGTTTATGTGGAACCATCTTTGTGACATAAATTGAGATTTAACAGTCACATGCAACTAACTACCGAATTGTTCAATTAAATTTCCCACTCTCTCGTTTGTGATGGAAGGTAACGCAAAAGCACTTGGAATTAAATAGTAGGTAAATATTCGAACGATAACAGGTACACGTAGTTGTTTTGCAATCCAAAGTAAACTATAAAAATTTCCTTGATTTATTGAGTAATGACTGAGTGAATGACTGAATAGGTGATGGGATGTTTACAAAGCGAATATTCAGAGATAAGTGTAGGGAATAAACACACAAAATGGTATTGGAGCGACTAATTATACGAATTAAAGTGATTAAAAATATTGATATGTTTAAGAAAAAAACTGTGAAAATGGCTCCCTTCAAAAAGTTGAACTGGTACCATACTATAACACAAAATAAACCTGAAGTTTTATTGAATGATATGTTGTAAGATAAAGTGTCGTGAGGCTTTTCAACTACATTTTAAATTTCTCAGGGATAAGAATTATCATTAATAAAGCAAAGGACAATTACAAACGTCAAGTAAAAATGGGATAACTCTCAAAAACCATAAATGATCGCCTGTTTAAATCTATGCATTAGTCGATGGTTGTTGAAGTCTTGAACGGAATAAATGGATATTAGACATATTTGAATTTAAGGAGTCATTTTGTTGGAAAAGAGTTTCTTTGCCAACGAAAAATGAGGATATACATGTATACATAGCATTACGAAGAAAGAAAGAAAGAAAGACATACATGTATAAAGAAATGACTGAAAAGGTACACTTGAACATTAGCATCAACAGCTAAATGAGCGCAAACAAAGTAACGTCAGTGAAAGATGAACGAATAAAGACAGTATAAGAAGAAAGTGAAAATGGTGATAGGATATGTAGTTTACTATGCACTAATTATTGTGTAGCTTATCACAAAGCTTGATCATCTTCTGTAAGTATATCACGATCTGTATCGGCTTTAGTCTACATGTAAATAAAAACACATACACAAACACATAAAAATATGGCGATATTCTTTAAGAATAAAATACGATTGCTAAGCATGAATAAATCTACTGTATATGGTTCATGTATAATACCCAGTGTCAGGAGAACGAAGAAGTTGCATAATTAAATGTTAATTAAAAAACAACTATCCAATGATTTTCTTATTTAAAAGTAGATTAAAATTATTGTATGGAATAGATCGTTTATATTTTGCTGAACCGAAATCAGAATGGGTGTATTCACACCATTAATACCAGTAAAAAATACCTATCGAATAAACGAACAAGATGACAGAAAACTGTTTACCAATTTTCCTGATACTGTTTAACCAATACAGAAGAAACTCTTTTTCCAGAATTAGATGACTTCAATTTATTTCAGTTTTCATTATTATTTGTAAATAGTGCGTGATCATATAACTCATGCATTATCGTTTGAATCTACTGAACGTTGGTAAGATCAACATCCTATCAGACTGAATTCATCTTCATGACAAGCAATAGAATCCAGGAAGCGCGTTTCATCCTAGTTAAGACTGATCGACTGGATACAAATGCACTACAGTGATCGATGTTATCCCCACTAAGACTTGATGCCGATACCCATTGCTTCAAACGTCGAATCGTTATCCACTGGGTCACTGGAAAATGAAAGTTACCTCTTATGCAACGATTATCAGTTGTTGCTTTGATACTTGTTATTTCCCGTTGTTATCTAAGGTCAAATTGTCCAACCTACCAGATTTATGAGTTATTTCGAAAAATAAGATCACAGAACACACATAAAACTACTCTTCATTCACCTTCGATAACATAAGAAATTTGCGTGTTGGAGGAACGTATGAAGTTCTATGAATTTCTCAACTTTGCCTAGTTCAACTAGCTTGGGATATGTAAAACATTTGCCTGCTGTGGCTCAAACTGGGAAATTATCGATTACTAAGTAGTCATTAGCACTCAGGGATAAAAAGCAGTTTCAATGCTAGGTACATGTTTTACCTCGTGTCTACCATTTTTACCTAGGATATAATACAAATAACGACTGGCTGATTTTATCCTGTTCAAGACATAGAATGTATTCTCTCTTGATGGATCGCTTCTCATTAGGGATCTGTTCACCGGTTCGCTTGCTTATAGACGTGGATATTAGGTCATTACATATACATTGACCCATAACATACATACAAATATATTTGTGTTGCGTTCAAAAAAAGCATGAAAAGTTAAACTTGCGAACACCTGCTAACTCATGGAATAAATGCTCTCATATTGGTCAGATGATTCTGAATTTCTGAATCTCGGTGCATTTACGTAAACAACTCTTCAAAACGAGCATAGTCGTTCTCCGTAATAGTTCTCTTCCCGTCATAGCTATCAAAGTTATCATTCGATCACATATAAGCGAATATTCACAGTAACTATTATGGGCTTTTTCTGGCTGATATGATTTACCCGCCTTCCATTATTGTCTAATAGTGTTTTCACTAGCTGCAATGTATCTGCAACATACTTCTCATTAAGGTAAGTACCTTACTTCTAAGCCTCTTACTCGGAATCCAATGATCATGGATTCCCTACATCTGTTTGTTAATGATAGAGGGTGACTTTCATCCGATGCTGTTGCTGAGTATTTCAGTTCACATCCAACTTAGTTTGCTCCAGCGGTCACGACTTCTATTAAAACTTCAAGAAACCTATCTCAGAGCAAGTTACTAACGTCAATGATGTCAATTCATGATGAAAACCGACCTGAAACCAATAAAACCCCCACAAACATCCAAATTGAAAAGAAACAAACAAAAGAATAGATGATTAGGATTATCTAATTTTTGCTGAACCTCGCCTGGTTAACTAGTTCACTAGTTACTAGCCGGTCCTAAGCCCGGGTAAAGAGGGAAGGTTGGGCATAGCACTACCAACCCTACATCCTAAAACAAATCTAACCGCTAAAGAAACTTTGAAGCACAAACAAAATATAAAAAATGAAAGCAAACTTATTCCTCGCTGGAATCTGAGAGGCGAAATGACGCCAGTTGGTGAAAGCCTTCGGGAAGCCAATTGGCAGATGTGTCTTCTCTCCCTCGATGAAAGCGAAAGTAAACGTGGGGACATGGAATGTCCGTACGATGTTGGAACCCAGTAAGGCAGCCCAGATTGCAAACGAGATGAGAAGGTATAACATCGAAGTGCTTGGGATTTGCGAAAGCAGATGGAATGGGAGTGGACTCTCCAAACTGTCAACTGGAGAATCAATAATCGACTCCGGTCACCCAGACGCCAACCACGAGCACACTGAGGGAGTGGCTATCATGATGTCCCCAACAGCATCGAAGGCTCTCATGCAGTGGGAACCAATCTCCTCCTGCAGGATCATGACAGCAAGATTCAACTCAAAAGGAAGGAAGGTCACAATCATACAATGCTACACTACGCACCTAAAATAATGCAGATGAAGAGAAGAAGGAGGAATTCTACAGACAGTTTCAATCAACACTGGACAGGACGCCAGTTGGCGATATCAAAATTCTGATGGGCGACATGAATGCCAAACTGGGAGGGGACAACACAGGAAGAGAACTAACCATGGGTCGAGAGGCGCTAGGTGAAATTAACGAGAATGGAGAATTGTTTGCAGAATTCTGCGCATTCAATGATTTGGTGATTGGAGTCAGGCACTGTGTTCAAGCACAAGGATGTCCACAAAGCCACATGGATTTGAGTCCACCAGATGGACACACTAAAAATCAAATCGACTTTATCTCAGTCTCAAGAAAATGGAGATGCAGTCTACTTAACACAAGGTCAAGAAGAGGAGCAGATGTAGGTTCACACCACTATCTAGTGCAAGGAACCTTCCAAATCAAGTCGTAAGTCTTCAATGAAGCTGGTGATAGATCGCAGTTCAAGTACAACACTCGGAAACTGAAGGATGAAATTACAAAGGAGATCTTCACGATAGCCATCAAGACAAAATGGGAGACATCGAGCAACATCCCTGAAGAAACCTATGTGGAAGAACACTGGAAGTCTTTGAAAGCTATGTGGAAAGAAACCTGCACAACAGTATTAGGAAGGAAGAAGAAAAAAGATAAGGAATGGATCTCGACGGATACATGGAAGCTGACAGAGTAGGGACAGGAGGATGGTGAAGCAGAAGATAAACCAGTGCAAGGATGCTCAACGACAAGAGGAACTGAGTACAATGTATAAAACACTGAACAAAGAAGTGAAGAAGAGTGCACGGAAAGACAAAACACACTTCTACGACACACTGGCAAGTGAAGCAGAACAGGCTGCATGTAGGAGAGACCTGACGACATTGTATCAAATAACCAGGTTGCTATCTGGGAAGAGATCAACACAGATGAAACCAATAAAAGATGAAGAGGGAAATTTAATTACGAAAGAAGAGGAACAAAGGAAACAATGGGCCGACCACTTCAAAAAGCTCTTGCATCGACCACCACCTGCACTTCGTCCAGAAATACCACCTGCAGCCGCTGAATTACAAGTGAATATAAATCCTCCAACAAAAGTGGAAGTCCTGAACGCCATAAAGCTACTGAAATGTGGGAAAGCAGCAGGACTAGATGGGATCCCGCCAGAAGCACTGAGAACAGACGCAGAGACAACAGCAGACATGCTCACACCACATCACCATTGCAGAAGATTTGCAAGGAAGAGAAGGTACCTGGCCATTGATTGTAAGAAGGGTTACCTTGTCAAACTGCCGAAGAAAGGAGACCTCAGTGTTTGCAAGAACTGGCGAGGAATCACTCTCCTATCCGCCCAAAGCAAGCAAAATATTAAGCCGCATCATCCTGGAGAGGCTTAAGGATGCACTGGATTCAAAACTACGACCAGAACAGGCTGACTGGCTGGGTTCAGGAAGTACAAATCATGTGCCGACCGAATTGCAACGCTTCGCATTATCATAGAACAGTGCATAGAATGGCAATCAGCTCTCTACCTCAACTTCGTCGACTTTGAGAAGGCCTTTGACAGCTTCGACCGAGAAGTAATTTGGAAACTGCTTCACTACTACGGAGTACCGCAAACCTTTATCCGCCTCATTCAACAACTATATGAAGATGCCACATTCCAAGTAATTCACAATGGGAAGCTCAGTGATGATTTTGAAGTGAAAACAGGAGTGAAACAAGGTTGCCTACTATCCCCCATGATATTCCTGATTGTGGTCGACTGGATCATGCAGCAAACAGTGGGGAGCGAGAAGAGGGGGATGCGCTGGACCGCGGAAAAGAACTTAGATGATTTAGATTTCGCCGATCATGGCTTGTGTCTGATGTCACACAAACTTGAAGATCTGCAGGTGAAAACTAACAAGTTGACAGAAGTGGCAGGGTAGAGAAGACATAACTTCAAGTGAACGTAGAGAAGACAGAGGTGATGAAGACACCCAACCAACAACACCACCACCAACAACAAGCTCCAATCACCGTCAACGGGAGAAACTTAAAGGAAGTAGCCTCTTTCACCTATCTAGGAAGCACTATTTCAACTACAGGCAGCACAGACGAGGATGTCAAAGTCAGAATCGGAGAAGCAAGACAGGCCTTCATTAGCCTGAAACCAGTGTGGAGATCTTCTGCACTCAGCATGCGGAACAAGATACGGATTTTCAACACCAACGTCAAGTCAGTGCTTCTGTATGGCTCAGAGACTTGGCGCGTCACGAAAGGTATTTCCAATAAACTACAGACATTCATCAACAACTGCCACCTACGCTGGCTCGCTACTGAAGATCAGATGGCCAGAAAGAATAAGCAACAAGGAGCTCTGGGAACGAACCAAACAAGAACCTATCACGCAACAAATATGCAGAAAGGAGTGGAGATGTATTGGGCATGCACTGAGAAGGCCGACTGAGGGCATCACGCGTCAGGCCAGTTGCTCGAGTGGAACCCCCATGGGAAGCGACGAGTTGGACGTCCTAGGTGAGGGTGACATGGAGGAGGTCGTGCGAGGAGGAAATGAGAGCTTCTGGGCAGTCATGGAGCCAGGTTCAAAAGATCTCAGAGAACAGAATTCACTGGAGACGTGCTACTGAAGCCTTATGTTCCACTAGGAACCCAAGGGACTAATAATAATAATAATTTTTGCTGAAAACTTCATTCGAACAAAAAGTACTTGTTGTGCGCTCCAGTGAATCTTTTCATCACATCTTCATGTAGCTAATTAGTTCTTAGTAAATTTTTTGATTGACAACACTTCGGGATTGTCTGTGGTACTAATACCTAAAAGCAGCCTTACTTAACATAAATAATATCTTGATAACTATGAGTTCTAAATTTTCATCCTACTCAGTAGTCAGTAGAGTAGATTAAAAGAGTTAATCCCGAAGGAAATTTTTTAGTTAATAAGCATTTTTTTTAAAACTTTTTCATTTTTTCCTACAGACTGTAGTCTACAGAAGGAGCGGTTTCGATGTATTGGTTTTTCCGCCTGTCTGAAATATTTTACTATTCTTCTAAATCACTTGGGAATTGATCTTGCTCTCTTATCTTCAATGGTCTTAGGGTTCCAACAGTAAATAAACAACATATGATTGAAAAACGTTCTCCTCATTCATCAAATGACTGACTTATCACTGATGATATTCCGTTTTTTGACAAGGGTTTTAGAAAAATAATATTTCAACCCCCCTTTTCTAACAAATAGAGGCTTACAAACAGTGTAAGCAAGAATGGAAAATAATTAAATTTGTCATAAAATTGAAAACCCCTTGAAAACACAAATTTCCCTTTCATATTCTACTACTCTTCCTCCACAGCTGCTTGCTAAGCATTCCCTAGAAAAAGACAAAAACATATTTTATTGTTCATATGTATGGGTAAGTTACTCAAATGGTTTATTGAGTAGTACACATATTCAGTTCTATTTTTTTTCTAGATTTCTAGTTGTTTGCTAATCATCCTCAGCACACGGATCATCATCACTTTCAACATCATAATTTTTGTCGTTCAAAGAAAGTGCACCACAGGTAGTAAGAGATTGAGGTTTGCTCTAACATGATGAAGGTATAAAATCTATGCAACCTGTATTTATATGACTGTATGGTGGTTGTGACGGCTAATACATATGCCGTCATATCCTTTCGCGATCACCACCTTCATAGTACAACCCTTACGTCCATTTTACAGTTTGCACAACCTTACCATGAGTTATTTTTATTTTGTTTATTCTTTCCATATATTTTCCACCCTGATTTCCACTCATTCATTCATCTATTCTCTTACCTGCTAGACTGATGTTAATGACAGTCAGGGAGAAGATGAATAAATAAGTTGAGAGTGAAAAAAAAAGAATCACAGGATGGTTATGTGACATTTTAGGTGGGCACGTGTGTGTGTGTGTACTTCGCTTAGCGTAACTAAGCCTTTCGGTTGCTGCATATTCTGTAAAAATCGATTACTCATAAAATTAAAAATTTATCCAGAAAGATCGACTAAGGGAAAGAGTGGAAATTAAAGCTCATATACAAAATTTGATAATGTGTTGCACGAAAGTATGGTTTTGATACTTTTTTCAAGTCAATAAATTATTTTTTGGCTTTGATAAAAATTGACTTTATGCCAGTAAAAAATTCAGGTAGATCAGATCAATATATCCAAACAGTTCATAAAGATAATAATGTAAGTTTGTAAGGTTCTCTAGAGCATATAGCTGCATCTTTCTTGTAAGAAACAGCAATTATAAACAGCGATGCTCTACTTTTTCGACAGAACATTAGAATAATGTATCAATAAGATAATCAGAACAAAAACAAAAGTTGATATTCATCATCAGGTGACATCACCTAAAGAAACATTGGAAACCTGGAAGCGCTGGACAGTTGTTTCGCCCCACTACGTAACTCCTCAGCAGTTCACATCCATGCGACCCCACTAGGTATCGAACCAAGGACCTTCAGGTTCCGCTGCCTGCACCTTACTATTGAGCCACTCAGTCAGGATCCAGTGGTTCGTCTTTCTTACTTCCATCAGTTTGCAATATGGGGCGACATCCATCCAATGTAGTCGTTGAGTAAATGTCCTCATGTTCGACTAAGTTGACTCCACTCGTCATGACTTTTGATTAAAACTTCGGGAATCACTTTTCAAAGCTAGTCACCAATGAGCACTATATTAATTCAATTTTCAGGTTTTTTGGGATTTATTTATTTCAGATTGGTATTCATCATGAACCAACATAAGTCGAAGAAATATTGGTAACCTGGAAGTACTGGACAGCTCTTTCGTCTTAGTATGGGACCCCTAACGAGGTCATAAGTGCGCGCCGCTGAGGAGCACCGAACTAGGACGAAACAGATATCCAGTGCTCCCAGGTCCCCAGTGTTTCTGCAGTTGATGATGAATGCCAATCAAAAATCAATAAATCCCTACAAACCTCAAAACTGAAATAATAAAAGTACCCAGTAGCTTATATATCAAAATAAAATAAAAATATTCACTAACCTTGTAAATAATTGGTGGAAGATTAACCTTAGGCAATCCTTTGAAACCCATTGGTGGAAACTTTTCACCTTGAAGAAATTCACTCGGTTCTAAGACAATTCCAGTGGAATTGGTATAGCTTGGTGGGGATTTGATACTAACACCACTCATCTTGTTATAACTATCAATGTTGTTATTATTGTAATACGCATTTCCACTATTATTGTCCATCTCATTATCTTCTAACGCACAACTAGTTACTTGATTTTTTCCTGAAGTACTTTGAACAAGTTTCATATATTTATATTCAAGTCTAGAAGGAATATTGAAAAGAAATATATTCGGTTATTAGGTCTGAGATGCTCCTCTCTTCAATTTGGCTTTGTTTATGGTGCTATTCAAAAGGCCTACTGGCAGTGAATAACTGAAGCCTTCATTATTTGCTACTTGAATGCAGTATCCATGCCTAACCCATCCAGCAGATATTGCACACAGAGACAATGGAAGACATGAAGAGCTTAAGACTGATCTGAAGTAATGAAGTTCTTAACCTCAGTTATTTCTTGGTGAAAAATGACTTGTTTCAAAGTTTCATCTACTGAATTACCTCTTACTCGAATTCCCCAACTAGCCTTCAGTTACCGAAAATTCCTACTAAAATCCGCTATAGTCCTGTTGAAGCAGATGTAAGTTTCATATTGAGCGATGACTGAAAGTGAAATGAGAATCTGAGAAGTGGCAGGATTCGCACCAGCCACCCCTGAGTTACCAGTCCAGTGTCTTACCAACTGAGTTACACGAACAAGTTACTGACCAGATTCTTATTTCACTTCAATCATAATCAGGTGATAGTAACGCATCACGAAGAATTTACCTAGCAGTTTGGTAAAATTCTACAGCTACTGAGTCTCCTGGCTCCACTGGCAGAAAACCGGATTAACAGCCTGGAGACCACTGGTTTGAATCCTAACAGAAACTGCTCACACCTTAGTTACATTTGCAAATACAAAACAGCTGTAAAGACTGGTCTTCTCCATTTGTTGGCATCAAGTTCTCATGAAAATCAATTGAAACCACAAAAAATTACAACTACATCCTAGCTATTTTATAAAGTAAATTAAGATAGTTTTTCCGCTAGGAATATAAATAATAAAACTGAGTGAGAAAATCAAAAAAAGATTAACCTAGAGTGTTTTTTTACACACTTCAAGAGTAGAACGTAGAAAACGGCATAAATAGGCATAAAGATAACAGAAAGGTAGATAGACAAACAGTAGCCATTTTTGTCAGTTGTTTGTACCAACTTTCTGAAATTGAAAGTGTTCACTTCACTAGTGAGGACACAATATATTAATGATATGCTTCGATTCATTTGTTGTTCTGCATTACAATAAATATTATTTTCTCCATATAATCTATTATCAGTTGTCTGCATTCTTTAGGTAATACACAGCTGATGTGGAGACAGAATCATTCATCAATATTAGCCGTAAATGATACTCTACTATAAACTATGTGGTAAGTAATATGGAATACCTGCTTATATGAAGGAAGCCGTAGACATCAGGCAATCAAAAAATTGTTTTGATGGTAGAGAAAGTTAACTTTCTTAGACCTATCAGGTTATCAACTAGTTTCAAATCTTGATATGCATTCAATGTCCAACACTTAAACAATTTCATATGGTAGAAAATCTATATTCACAGCTTGCTTTTGACTTTCACTCTAGCTAAACACTTAGTACACATACCCAAAGACTAGGACAAACAACAACTTACGTTTTGTTTCGACGATAGCACACAAAAATTATAAGTCCCAGTATAATCAGAACAAATGTAGTCAGTAAGACAGCAGCCATTTGAGATTTAGTCAACAGTGGACATGTTTCAATGATGGTAAGATTCTTACCGGATTCAACTCTACATTCCCTGCAGTAATATAAGAAAAAAGAGACAAGAGAGTTATTATGTCATAATAACAGTTTTGTTTCACTAAATTCAATTCTGATATTAACAGTGCTAAAAAGATTACGTCCAGTGTCTCATCTAACATAGAAAATGAACAAAGTTAATAATACTGTATCACTGAACTTTTTATTACAAAAACTAATCTGATATGAGATGTATACTGTATCTGATGGAAAAACTACTAAATGGCCTGATTTGAAAAGGAATTAATCTTAGAATCTGAAAGAAAAAACAAAATTTACTTAGCAGTCAGAAGTATAACTTGCAGAATAATGGCCTTCAATCTCAGCTTTTTGTGCAGACGATCTGACGATACTGGTTGCGATATTACTTTACAAAGATTAATGAGTCACACTTTTGGCTTTCATGCTAAAGTTTGGTCACAATATTCATGGTCTTGATAGTAAAAATGTCTGGGGATAAATACCTGGAAAGCAGAATTGTCAAATAATGTTCATCATCATCATCACCTTATAATTAGGCACTGCTAGGCAAAAGTAAAAGTGACCACACGTCATACCACCGCATCAAATTATGGTGTACTAATATGAAAGATCAAGAAATAAGCAGAAAGCCGTCAAAAGTGGTAAAATATCACCGAATGAAAGTAAGGAAAAATAAGAGAACACTAAAATTTACTATGATGACGACAATGAAGATAATGCATGGATCCATCTCTGACACTTAAGTTTGATTCCAAGTCACATCACCTAGAGTTTCCAACCACCGGTTTCTGTTTTCACAAGGACCCCGACCGAGAAGCCTACATTCCCCTACAAAGTTTAGACCAACACTCATCAACCTCGTGCACTGACAGTGTGTTTCACTCTGGTCACCATTAACCTTTTGCCAACCTTGATCTGCTTCAGATAACATTGTAGGACAAGACAGGTGGTGATCAGAGATGTGTAACACATGTCTCAGCCACTTCAGTCAATGAAGTTACACAAATTCATCAACTGACCTTCCTCTTCCTTCCCAAACTCCACACCTGACTTCTGCCTTACTCACGTGGCGATACCACGATATATGGTCTACGCTACGAAGGTAACAGTGGTCGTACCCCTGAAACCTTTTCATATCCTCTACATTTATTGTTCATGTATCATAATTATATAGTAAGTAGAACAGTATACTCCAGAATTGTTCATTGGACCCGCAATAGGCAATCGGATATCACGGAGGTGCTACGTATGGCGTAAGCTGTCAAACGCCACTCGAGCCCTTTATTTAGTTGTTTTTTTTGTTTTACTTTAAAGAAAAAGTTAGTAAATCTAGTTAAAAGTGGTCATATTCCAAGATATTTAACATACGACAGAACTGTCTATGCGTGAGACAAAATACTTTTAGAATATTTTACGAGGCTTTAACCAATTCAAACTCATAATCTTTTCAGTTTAGTTTCAGAGAAATTGGGATTGTTTAAATGAGTGAAAACAATGAACAAGAAGACTTAATTGTTCACCTAACAATTATTCACAGTCGAAAACCTGTCTTTATAAGATTAGGTAACATACTTCAATAAAAAACCCAGCACTTTTAATGCTATTTTAATGTTTCTGCAAAATATTTGATCAATTTTGAAAGTTCTCAAGAAATCCTTCATCAAAAGTTGGTATGATAAATTTAAGTCCTTTCTGAATGACCTAGGGAGAAAATCTTTCCTCTATGAAAATACGATCTTAATTGACGGCTTTACGTCAAACACCAGACAAATGTCACGCGCGTCTTCAGTGATAAATCTTCTCAAGCACTGGTACACTAATCGAGTAATACTCTAAGATGTGTTTTTGTCAGTAAGTTTGGCTGCGCAACAGTCCTCTCTGTTCTCTTGTGCAGATATGATACTTGGCCTTTGAAAGTAGAATATATGAAAACGTAACATGCCCTATGGCTACAAATATCTGAAACATTGGTGACGTGTGGTTTAGTTGTAGTTAGGTAAAAAGTACTTGAGTCGTTAAGGTTGTGGACTTCATCGGCTGAGTTGGTTTGAGCATTTACTGTCCTTGTTCAAGTTATACCTACCTTGATAAACCATAGTAGGAGAAGTAAAATTAAATTGTGAGAAAGTTAAACGTAACCAGATCAAATAATGCGCGGTTTATGAGGTCTCTGACTGTTGACTTGAGCCGTAGGTGAGAGGGTAGGCTATTTACTTTACTCTCTATCCATTTATCCTCCTTCATATCGCTCGCTTTTGACTGCTTTAATGTAGTTCATCTTCTATCTTATTCTTGTTTGCGTGCGGCTGTAAATTTCGGCAACTTGAATTAATGTACCTGTGTACCACTCCTCATGTTAATCTGTTTATCACTCTGTCTGCTTGGAAAATAATTTAGGTGAAAAAGCGTAGAAATTTACCATTCAACAGGTCAAGCAACGTAAGGTTCATTATATCCTTGTGCAGTTACGAAACATTTGTAAATAAATCATCACTCAGTTGATTTGCTTGTGGCTTATTGAAAATAAAGTCATATCACTAGTTCACTGTTGCTTTACGCAAATGAACTCATATACCCTCTACGTAAAATAATAAAGAGAAGCAGTGAAACAGTTGACCCCATAGCATATCGCAAATGAAAAATTATTGGCAAGCTTCTTTGACGTTTTGTTTTGATGACGTTTCGTGGAGATGAAGAGATGGGTTAAATCCTACTTCCCCTTTATTATATAGGTGTGCTGAAATCCTTGTCAGTATTTCCAGTGAGACAAGAAACTACTACCTGTTGTTTGAGATGTTCTATTTTAGTCTCAGAGAATAAGTTATGGTTATTTGTACCTCAGGTTCTGAATAATATTAAGATGCAAAGTACGATATATCAGCTCAGGTTAGTCATTTTAAATTTCAGATACTTTGAGGAATTTCAGGCATTCTTACTTGAAATTAACTATTTTCTTTTAAAGCAAAACATACCATGGAGCACGAAGATGTACTTTTCTATGTCCATAAACGCATTCACCCAGAATTCGTTCATAGTCTTCTTCTGTACATAAACGACATGCATAAAGAGAAAGCCATAGAAAGTGATATGTACATCCATCACAAGTTCCGTCAGGACAAGCTGGTGGAAGTTCAATTTTTCCATAAATATAATCTGGGGCATCTTGAAATTCATTGAATAGTTTGCCAGTATCTTGAGTGAATAAACATCGAAGTGTTAATACAGTTGTTCGACCCAGTGGGCAATTGGAACTATGGCTAAAGATGAAAATTTACATTCCTTGATACGTCAGTATGGTGAAACAAGTAATTAGCATTATTATGTAAATAACCATTTGTAACTGTAATAATTTGGTAAAGTAATTAATCGGTAAGTTGCTGAACACTTGGTTTACTTATAATTAGCTTCATCAGGTAAAAACATCTGTTACCAATATACGAATACACATTATACTTTCATTCAAACCAATAACTTTATATTTTCAACGTCTACTATGCTTCTAAAGCCTTGAATGAAACCACAAAATGCAATAGACAGCTTGATTGTCATTTTAAGTTTATAAATAACGAAAGAGATGAAAAACAGCCGTTGAGAAGAGTTTTCATCATTATTCAAGTGAATAATCAGAATGCCTTTTAGCGAAAAACTGAACATCTGATCTTGAACATTGAATGATTGACGGCCTTCCCAAAATTTAAGGTTACCAAAAGGTTTCTACCTTGTATATTACATCAAATTATCCTTTTGTGCTTGTTTTAATTATTCAAATGTCAACAAGTAGTAAAACATCCTGTACAGCTTATCGTCCCACAAGTTAACAAGAAAACTGCTGAAAAATATCACTGTGTATGTCGATAGCCTCTTCACTTCACGACGCTTCATCACATAACTGTTATAGGAATAGTTAGCAGCGACTGAGAACTTGTATCCTGGCTGAATAATCTCCTACCACTAAATCTATGGGCACTTTTTCCATTCTTTCCACTGTGCAACAACATACCCAAAAACTAGAAGACAACTTAAAGATAACTGCTGGTTTTGTATTTTTGCTTATCGTCCTGTTAATATTAAAATTAGTTAACTGCGGTGGTTACTTCATTGGAAAATATTGTTCAAGGAGTAATTTTTTAGTATATTGCAATGGGAATTCCACACTGTAGTAAAAATTACTGTCTGAAATAAAGTGGTTACTGCTTTCGATTTTCCTGCCGTTGTTATAGTTGTTTAGGCAGATTCTGTTAAACCATTGCTGAATAGACAAGTTTCGAAATATTCAAATGACTGAAAAGAAATGATGACATAAGCTAAATGGTGCTCCACATTCAGATGTGATCTTGAATGAATTCGCTTCCATAGTTTGTTCAGAGTTCTTGTCGAAGAGGCCGACAGTAGTAATTATTTAAACCATAAATAATATTGAAGGAAACAAATATCGCTTGATGCCAACAACTGGCACCATGATACTAACTGCTGTATGGTAATTTTAACAATCAGAACATCTCATGAAAACCTTGTTCAAAAAGAAACTAGGACACATTATAGTGTATCAGTCTTACGGAGAAGAGAAGAAAACTATTTCGTGACTGTTTTCCAGAAGAACGGTTTTCTATCCAACTTCACCTAGAGATGTTGGTCTAATTCGCTATCAGTTAAAACATCATGTCTGGAAACCAATTAACGGATCATAACTAAATTACTGAAGTCTTTTTGAATGACTTTAGCTCACGGGCCCGTAGTTCAAATTCTTGTCAAGAAGAATATATCCACTTTTAAAATAAATAAACATTTAAGATACCTGAACAACGGGAAAATAATCTTTCACGGTATCTTCGGGTGACTTTAGTTCTGTAAGTCTGTCTTCACGTGTAGGCATCTACCCGTCGACATTCACTATTTTTGCATCCTCTTCCTATCGACTAGTGGCAACGCATTCAGAGTACTCAGCTCAACCAATAATAGGCAGATAATTTTAATTTCCTTTCCCTAAAATATCCTCAAACTCTGACTAATAAATAAACTGCTCGTCTCAGCACTTCTTGACATATAACACGTTTTCCTACTTGTCTTTTGTTACCAGTACCCATTCGCAGGTAAGGCAATGATAACTTTGGCGCTGGCACATACTGATAGTGATAGGTAACAGTAGCACAACCAGACTCTTATAAGCCTACAAAATAGGTTCACACTCCGTTATACTGTTCGAAAGATATAACAGAGAAAGAAGACAAACCAAACACTATCCGCAAAATAAACTGCAGAAAATACGACATCGGACAGAGTGGTCCCCCTCTTCGAATACATCTACATAAACATCAACCAGCAGCGAAGCGTTACAAAATATCCTCTTTCATATCAGTGCATAAAAAGAACTGTGGACGTGAATTTGACCTGGAAAATGTGGAAATAGTGGACAGAGGAATTACAAAGAATGCATGAGAATTTTTACAAGCATAGAATTCAGATCAGTCAGTGATCAACAGACATATTCACATTCATCCATTCTATCAACCAATAAGAAACAAGATAAGCAACACGAAGACCAAAGTTCAAATCAGCAGGACAACCAGTCGAAATACATATGAATACAATGGCAAGAATTTCGCAGAAACAACCAGTCACATGCAAGATTACCAGGTTGTGATAATGTTGTCTAGAATGACAATGAAAGCTTCGAGACTAGGTGATCCAGCTCAGAGAACACAATACTGTCAAAATCACCTGATGAAGTAATCGCTCATCGTGTTGTCTCAAACATAATTATTCAGAAGCATATTTCCTTTTGACGCCTTGCCCTGCATCTCTTGTAAATTCTAGTAAGATTGGATTCATTAATACCCCATATTATAAGTGACGGATATCCTTATTTTAAATTTGGTATATCATTGAAATCTCAATGCTGTCGCCCAATATAACACTAACACGAAATAAAATTGATACAGACTACGTAGATATCTAACGCTGTATGAACTGTCAGTAGCTTGTTTATAGAAATGCACAAATTGTTCAGCTTTTGTTTGACAAATCATTTATCAGAGAAGTGTTACTTTGAATTTTTCATTTGAATCGGTATCTTCTTCAGTATGAACAACCACTTAGTGGTACAGATTGTTTTCACAAATTACAACACCGAAAAGTGAAAATCAAGCATGAATACTGGTTGACACACTGAAAGTGTTTGATTCAAACTCTTTCATTGGTAAAAAGTTCTTTGAGATGGTATTATTTAGAAAGCAGTATTCAATGTCTCTTCAATATTAGTCTTTATTATTCATCAAGAACTGATCATGACTGGTTAGTTCTTGAACACGTTTAATCGTAAGTCAACGTTAGCTAAAGTTATAGTAAATAATGAATAAATACTCTTCATTTCATTTCAGGTTGAGACCGATCATGGACTGACATCAACTGGAGGAACATTAAAAACCTGGAAGCACTGGATAGTTGTTTCGTCATAGTACGGGACTCCTCAGCAGTGCGCACCCAGGACCCCAAAAGAGATGATTAGACTCCTCAACATTATATAATGACAGTATATATGCAGTTGAAACCAGGGACTTCTACACTGTTTAGTAGATAGATCATTATTAGGAGAAACTAAGATTAACTCCACATGTCAGGGTCCCCAAAGTGGGATCAACCTGTATAAGAGATTTTAACGTGAAACCCATATATCAGATTAATTACCAGCATAAAGAAGTTCAAAACAAAGGATCTATCAAGTACCGTCTGGTATTAAGTGTTCCTTTAAGTGGTGAGTTTCCTCTTTTTCTAGATCCATCTTCCTGATGAGTGTTAACAAGAAGGAAATAAATACCAAAGATAACTTCATCTTAGTTACTCTTAAACGTCCATCCCCAAATACGTTTTAGTATGATGTCATATATGAACTTGACGATGAAATTACAGGCGAAAGCCAATAAAATTCACTCAGTCTTGGATAACAGACAGTAAAGATCTTCTTGATATCTCGTAACCGTTGAATATCAAGATAAACAACTTAGAAAACACTAAAGAATAATACTGAAATATATCCTGGAGAACTTACTCATCAGATGTAAAGATATAGTGTAAATCGTTACCAAGTTCTATAATTAACAAAGAAGAAGCAAATAAACAAGATAAAATTTGAGTGTTAGGTCAGTATAGGTAAATGGTGAGAACGAAATTAGAAATAGAAAGGACAACAAATTACAGCATTCAATATAGAGGGATAGAAAAGATATAAGATTATTCTGTACAATATGTAAATTTCACTCACTTGTACATATAAATTAGATTAAAGCCACCTGGGAATTATCATCTAACTAACCTAGGTAATTGAATGCGATTGAAATTATTTTCTATAAAGTTTTCTTTTTCCATGTTTTGAGAGTATGCATACCTGTGTAGGTCTTACTTTGTGTCTGTTATCTAAGTGAGTTATTTGAGATTTTTATTCTTCTAATAGATAATTTGATGGTTTCGATAATGCGACTATTTTGGTTATAGTTGTCATTAGTAAGTAATTCCACTTGAAGTAATACTGTGAACACTTCGAGTGTAGCTGGTCTATTATTATTATTATTTCATTATTTGTCCCTTAGGTTCCTAATGGAACATAAGGCTTCAGTTGCACGTCTCCATTCCACTCTGTTCTCTGAAATCTTTTGAACCTGGTTCCACGACAGCCCACAAGCTCTCATTTCTTCATCGTACGATCTCCTGCATGTCACCCTCACCTACGACGCCAAACTCGTTGCCTCCCGTCCGGGTTCCACTCGAGTGACTGACCTGGCGCGTGATGTCCCCAGTCGGCCTTCTCAGTGTATACCCAATCCATCTCCACTCCCTTCTGCATATTTGTTCAGCGATAGGTTCGTGATTGGTTCGTTGCCAGATCCCTTCTTGCTTGTTCTTTCTCGCCATCTCATCTGATCTTCAGCATCGAGCCAGAGTAGGCAGTTGTTGATGAATATCTGTGGTTTGCTGGAAATGCCTTTCGTAACGCGCCAAGTCTCTGAACCATACAGGAGCACTGACTTCACGTTGGTGTTGAAAATCCGGATATTGTTATTTGTGCTGAGTACAGAAGATTTTCACACTGGTCTCAGGCTAATGAACGCCTGTCTTGCTTTTTCGATTCTGACTTTGACATCCTTGTCCTTGACGCCTGTACTTGAAACGATGCTGCCAAGATAGGTGAAAGAGGCTACTTCCCCTACGTTTATCCCATTGATGGTGGTTGATGCTTGTTTCTGTTGTTGTTGTTGTCAGTTGGGTATCTTCATCACCTCTGTCTTCTCCATATTCACTTGAAGTCCCATCTTCGCTGCCTCGCCTCTTCTGTCAACTTCTTAGTTTTCGCCTGTAGATCTTCAAGTTTGTGCGATATCAGACACAAGTCATGGGCAAAATCCAAGTCTTCTAGGTTCCTTTCCTATGGTCAAACGTATCCCCCTCTTCTCACAGCTACTCACTGTTTGTTGCATGATCCAGTCCAGTCAACCACAATCAGGTATATCATGGGTGATAGTAGGCAACCTTGTTTCACTCCTGTTTTCACTTCAAAAGCATCACTGAGCTTCCCATCGTGAATTACTTGATATGTGGCGTCTTCATATAGCTGGTCTATGTTTCTGCTAAAATGCTGACCGATTACCAAGTGTTCAGTGAAATAAATAACCATCGATTTCAATAATTTGCCTTGAAGTGATAGAAAGCTCAATATGGTTGTTAAATATTGAGTGCTAATTGCTAGTTGTTTAACTCTATAACTGAAATTACTGAGTCCATTCTTCTAAGAGGATAATGTTAACCAATTATAGAGAAGGTGTTCAGTGTCAAAAGGATTTGAGTTAGTGACTTCACGGATACTGATTCTGTATTCAAGTAAATCTGTTGATTAACCAAATCTAAATCTTCTACACTACGAACTGTCTCATTCTTTTACCACATTAACTTTCTGTCTATTTCTTCTGGTCACAGTATATACCGGGGTGAAATTAAACAGTCGAATGAGTTGTAGATTAGTTCACTGCTGTAGGAATTTAATTCCCAGTGCTTACGAACACTCCATAGCACGACTGGGTAAAGCTTTGGTAGGGACCATTACTAGTTATATATTACCACACTTGGTTGAAACGAACTATAAGGTGTGTAGGAATAGGTTGCTTTTACATCCTGTACCTGATTACCATCAATTTACCCAAGTGCAAATCCTTCTAACTGCACAAGCAACAGCAATCAGTAAAAAACAATCCCACTACAATGTCACTACAACTACTAGAGGACCGATTAGAGAGGCACAAATTCATTAGCATCCCACACCAGGTAGACGAATTCCATACTGTAGATACTCATTCATCCCTCGAATCTGAAATAATTCGAACATATTCTCCTGGCCTATTTTGTCCCCCAACATGGGTAACATTCTATCAAGTGATTATTTCTCAAATTATCTTTCATAATTTATTTCACTCAAATCTCATAAACACCTTCCTATTGTTTTATTAAACTGTCACCTTACAGCATTACACAAACCATGTAGTCGTTTAGATACTCAGTTATTTTGAAATCAACTCCAATAATAATTGATTCCATCATTAACGTTGAAACAAGATTTGTCTGAATTGACTTCCTCAATTGTATAATATTACTAACAAAATGAGAAGCGAAATCTTAATATTTTTGATGCATAATTCACTAATATGTACACATAAGTGTAGGACTTGAAGAAAAAGTTATCGTAAAGAATATTCCTTGTTCACTTAAATGACTTTTGAATCAAAATGGAAATTTATAATGATTATAAAAGGGTTGAGGTTTTTATGGCTTCTTTTGACTGAAAGATCCTTCTATAAACTAATTCCCTTGTCGGAAAAACTCATATTAGTACTAGTATATATTATCTTGAAGCAGCTGTAAATAATTATAGTTCAGTATACAGATTCCCAGATTGAAGAGTACTATAATTTAGTGATATTCACAAAAAATTCAGTTTCTTCGGTAGAAGTTCTCTTGAAGAAAGTTGGTTGAGATAATGAAAAAGCAAGTTTCTGTAATTAATAATTTAAGGCCATAGTCATTGACATGATGTTGCGCTGTTCCGGTATTTTTTTATCCATACTAAATTCTAAAACAAACACTACAGTGAACTTTAGAGCTGAAAGATTAGTGTAATAAATTATGATCAAGAGGATGAGTCTTTCAAACAATAGGATTATAGTTTCAAGCGCAAAAAAATAATACATAGGATTTAACTCAATTTAATTGTAATATTTTTAGTGTATTAACTCTATTAAGAAGAAAAATAGTAATTAAAATTAACTTACTATCCTTTTCCCATCCTGCTTTTGTCAAATTCTCATTGATTTCTTGCCAGAACTTTGGTGTCACATTACTAGCTACCAAACGAACAAGACGATCAGCCAGTCTGAAATGAAGTGGACAGAAAGAATTTATATTTTACTACTGCATAATGCAGATGATGTCAATTATTGATCATGTGGCGCTGTTTTATAGGCTTATTACTCCTCACTGTTCAGTTTCAAGGGATTACATCTGTACTGCTACACAATAATAACTAATGCAGCTGTATATACAATTTCACTGCCTAACACAACCGTATACATTCAAATTCAAAGTCTTTCGTGTTTGCATCTAATTGGCTTTTCTTGCTTCATGTTAGTTATAAAAGTGTTTCGCATAACCAGAGTAATGGTTGTGTTGTGTTTTTGAGCTGAATGGTTTAATCCTCAACTTGAGAAGCAACAATGCAACACTACACAAAATCGATTGCATCAAAAGGTTGTTCAGTAGGGGGGAAACATGCTGTAATACATTAACCTTGCGGAGAGAGGAATAATGGATATCCAAGAGACTTCATCGAGAGATGTTGGTATGATTTTGTGGCCAACAAAGATGTCAACCTAGGAAACCAACAAACAGATTGTCTTACCCTATACAAAGAATGTCTCCGAGATCATAACTAAATTATTGAAGCCTTTCGGAATCCCTGTAGCTCACAAGCATTCAAAATTTATTCTCCCTCTGTTATACAGGTCAAAAGATGCAGTAGCATAGGAAGACAAACCAAAGTGGTCTAAAAAATAAACTACAAAAACTGCGAAAAACACGACATCGGACAGAGTGGTCCCCCTCTTCGAATCCATCTACATAAACATCAACTAGCAGTGAACCATCATGACATAACTTCACTCATACCTATGCATACGGACAAGTGTGAAAATGTTGGACAGAGGAATTACAAAGAATGCATGAGAATTTTTACAAGCATAGAATTCAGATCAGTCAGTGATCAACAGATATATTCACATTCACCCATTCTATCAGCCAATAAGAAACAAGATAAGCAACACGAAGACCAAAGTTCAAATCAGCAGGACAACCAGTCGAAATACATAAGAATATAATGGCAAGAATTTTGCAGAAACAACCAGTCACACGCAAGGTCATAAGGAAAGGCAACTAAACAACTTGTTGAGAAAGTTCTATAGCTTACTTCTTTCTGAAGTTTGTGCTGATGATGTTGTCTAGAATGACAATGAGAGTTTTGAGACTTACCGATCCAGCTCAGAGAAAATAATACCACCAAAATCATCCTCCTGATCTACGCATATTCCACACTATATGAAGATGGTAAAAGTACGAGCGAAATAGCCAACTAACTACTACCTCCAGTTTTTAGAACATATAGCCTTCTTTTCCAACTTGTATGGTCAGATTAAACAATTACTTCTGCGAAAGATTAGTATCTAGGTGTTTGCAAATCCGTAAATGCTTTGTTTTCTTATTTGAGAAAAAAGCAGGAAATCGATACCGCCGAAAAATTCACTAGTGACGACTCATTGACATTAAGTTGATTTGCATCCACACTTAGTAGAAAATGATTTTTTTGAAAGTCAAAATAAACAGGCAAGAAATATAAACACATCATATCTGAACAGCGTACTGAGAAGACGAAGATTATTTGAAACATGTGATGTATTAGCGCTATAAAAAACGAACGATCTGATCACACATGGATTTGTCGAACTGTTTATGTGAAAACTTACGAAAAGGGTTAGTGAAGTTAATAGGAAACAGGAATAGAAAGGGCAGCGAAAAAGTATCTCGTTACTCTTGGTATGAAAATTAAAATCAATAATAACAAGGTAGGTTCAATGTGAGTACAAATTGATTTCGGATACATAAAGGGGGTTTGAATTTACGGATGGCAAGAGCTTCAATAAATTTAAGCACTCGGTTCTGACCACTTTTATGTAGTACTTTAAAGGCTGTTTTCATGTCTACCCTGTGACTAGTTTCTCGTGTATGTTTAGCTATAAACGAAGATGAATATTTGTCACCTGCACTTATCATAAGATTAATCAAAAGTTTTTTAAACTTGGATCCACTCTCCCTACTGAGTGATGACTGAAGGTGAAATGAAAATTTGGACCGGACCCGAATTCCAACCAGCGACCACTGGGTTTCTGGCCCGATACTATACTAACTGAGCTATGAGGTCTAAATTTGGACAGCTACTGGATATAGATTTACTCTAGTTCTTACCTTGTTGGCTTAGAGTAGAATTTTCTTTTTCCATGATTCGATAGTTCAAGGTTTGTATGTCGACAAATCAAAGCTTCTACGGCATAGTGATCCTAGGATTTGAAAAAATAAAACTCTATAAATTCAAAAGTATACTGAGTACGAACGGATTGTATTATGTTATTAATTCTAAGTAGTTAAATATATAGACGAAACGTCTTCAGGAAAGCAGTTTATATTGGAACTCCAACAAGTTATTCAAACAAGTGAACAAGACTTTGCTTTCGATTTACCGATACGTGCAATATATGTGCTTCTCATTGTGAATATTTAGCCGAAATGTCTTCAGTATGTGAATATTCTATTTAAAGATGTTACGAAGGATTAAATCTAAGCAATATGTATGCGTGCATATGATAAATAGACTTGCTATTATTCGATTCACATGTTCTCATTATGTTGGATCCTTAAGGCCGAAGTTATTGCCGAATTCTCAACTCTCTATTCTTAAATGTTATATAGGTCTGGAAAATGCTAAGATGTCTACTGGTAGAATATGTAAAGTTTGAGACCAACTCATCCAAACTAAAAGTAGTTTCTGAAGAGCGTTCCCATTTTATTCGTAGTAGTATATAGTGCAGTGCTCTCAGAGATCATCGTTTCAACAAATTATCTGTTGGTAAACAATTTGAACTGAAAAAAACTGGTATATTTACAGTAGCCAGATTATAACATAGTTAGGGTGATTTTTGCAAAGAGGAAATTCTTTATAAGGTTGTATTATTTTACTAACAATAACTATTGTGAATATACTTCTCAGCACTTGGTCGTAGTGGTGGTAACCAGTAACAATTTCGTAAATGTGGGTCGTTGAAATGATGCCAAAATACTTTTACAACACCTAGGCTTATCTTCTATCTTTAACACTACATTCTACTGAATTGTCATTTTTGAAAGAAACTCTCCTGTTGTTTGAAACTTGTGAATCCCTGTTATTATAAAAGGTCGAACTAATCAGCTTCTCTTGTCAGATGAGCCCCTATGTAAAAGCCTCGATACTGCCGAATATTCATGATGTTGTGTCCATGTTGATGACCAGCAATGTAATCTAGGAAATGGGTTCCGTCCTATTTGCAACTCCCCGGCCGGATGTACCTGCACGCCAGTAAGAGATGTTGTTCTCAGTGTGACTCAAACTCAGTATCCATCAGTTTAAACACTTCGGTGTCATCCACTCGGCAACCGGGGCACGAGACCCACCTTTTGTATACCCGTTGCACAAAAGGCAGTTGATGTTCTATCCTCGTTTCGAACCCATGAGAAATGATAACGATCTCCTTCACCACTCACTAGAAGCCCTGTCAAATAATAGGCTTTGGAACATGCTTAGTGGTCTCATGAGTAACACTTTGACGTCTGAAGAGACGGGAACAACATCATTCACTGAAGTACAAGCACATCTAGCTGATGAGTCCTAAATAGAATGAAACAAATGCTTTGTATCCGACTGCTAGCAACCATCAGACAAATTTCAACATAATGAATAACCAAGCAATATTGAGGCATCCGCATGGGTGTTCATATGCCAACATAAATCAGTCAGCTGATTCCAGAGTAACAGCAAGAAATTGTGTCTGCCACAGTTGCTTGTGATCAACTGATTTCCACTATATAAAGGAATCACGGCAAATTTTTGTGAAAATAATATTTTTGGTTTCAATGTTTCAATCAATCAATGAATCTGGTTAAAATCGATAAAATACATTAGGCTTTTAGAATATAAAGTCAATCAAAGCAATTGCGTGAGCTATTTGAACTGCAGAATATTCCTTTATTAGGTTGTTAATCTTGCATTTAATTGTGTAATTCATCAAATAGACGTGTACTTAATACCGCATTGTATTCTATATGCCTTTATGTGTCTATTTGATGTCATTCTTTTTGGTTTAAGATAAACACTTTTGTTAAATCTAGCTAATTCGGCAGACTCTCAACCTAGTCAGTTAAACACTGGTCCATCTGACAACTCAACAAAGTGAAAAAAACTTCTTCATAGTAGTAGTAGTAGTAGTAGTAGTAGCGGTAGCAACAATAGAAACACTGTACAGCTGTTTCGTCCTAGGATGCGATTCTTCAGCACCGTGCAAACAATCTGGCTAGGGATCGAACCCACGACCTTCAAGTTGATTTTATACACCAGTAGGACATGGTGGTAGGTGTCACACAATTAGTCAAATTTGATTCCAGTTTAGCACTAACTGATAATCAAGTACTAAGTTTGTTGCTCTCGGTGATCACATTCAGGGAATTTAACAGAAATATTCCCATACATTTGAGAGAGTCAATACTTCGTATCAGTAAATAGAGAACTGATGGAACGAAAAGTGATTTAGATGACTGATTCACCGAATATCTGTAATATAACAAAAACTGCCTCAAACAGAATTTAAAACACTTTATACTGCACTAAAATCTGTGAAAAGTTCGAACACTAGAATATCATCCAACTTCGTCACATAATAATTACGAATATTACCCCTTAAGGCTCAGTTGAAATATGTTTCTGTCATAATAGAGCTTGTACTGGCTAATGTTATTGCTGTTTTCGGCTGGTTGAAGTTAACTCACTAACCTTCAAAATCTGGATATTCGCTAACTAAGGAATATTTTATGCTTACTGACTTATTCTACTAACACTTTGTGAGTAGTAAGAGTTTTCGAAGCCAATTTTGTTGGGACATGGGCTAATTTTGTTGTTACTTTATGAATCAGAAACGCATCGGCACCAAGATGCATCCAATACTAAAAACCATAATTTTCCCATAGTTTTGGGTTATTTTACAGCAAACACTATTTTCCGCGACAGACAACTTTGAAACATAAACTGCACCTGCCTTACAGAAAGATGAATGCACGAGAAACATGTACCGAACACAATTATTCCCCAGTGACGATAAAATGGTGTCGTTTCTCAATGTTTCAGTTCTTTTTGTCACAGTTTGGTACCAGTAGATTTTTCGAGTAGTAGCTAAAGAGAATAGCCGAGACATTACAAATATTCAGAAAGGTAGTGATGGGACGATGACTCATGACAGGTTGTGCGAAGGGATATGGTCTAACTGGTTTTCCGAACACCTGAATACAGGTATAACGAACAAACAGCTTCGTTCATTGTCTTAAAGAATAAGAATGAATACGCAAGAAACTTTTCAGATGCTATGAAAACATATTTCCTCCTTGTTTGGTTAACCCCCGAAATTCTAAGCGTTGCATACTACAATGAAATGAAAGCGTTTTATGCCCTAATTTTCGATGATTCCTTAACAATTTTCTACTTTAAATAGAATTTCCTCTTAACAGATTACCAAGTTAATAAAGGTGTACTGATGTAAATGAATTCAAAGAAGGTTCTCCCGATAACTTGTCTTATTCTGGGACATTTTCAGTTCTCAATACCGTATACATACATAAGTCAGAAAATTTCAAAAAATTTGTTCAATATTTACCCTTTTTTATAAGCTTCATATCTGAAAACTAACAATAAATGTAATAATCGATTAACCCTTGACAAACTCAAAAGGTAACATTAACATTTTCTTGTATCTCTTCAGTATATCAATTATATAATAAAATGAGATTCTTCACTGAATACACCTAGCCAGATTATGAATGTTTTACCATCCACCATCAAATCTCGGAGTACGCTGAGAAGAAACAAAACTCGTTCAAAAGCATAGGATATGATCACTACTAGTAGTTGTCAAAATCAACAAGTAGCATATATTCGTGATGAAATTTTGCAGTCAGAAAACATACGTTTCACGTGAAATGAACTGTCTACTTTTCACAGAACGTGAATTTATTTGACAAAATACGCTAGATTCATTGGACAATAACCAGAGTAAATAACGAGAGTTCTGGTAAAACAGGATGTTTATTGGCTCATACTTGTCACGAATAGCAAGTGAGGTTGAAGTTTGTGACACAGTTTCCCTCATTTTAAAGATGAGGGTCTTGCATTATTATATGTAAGAACGAATTCAATTTCCTATCAGTTGCCTTCAGCCAACCATTATCAAAAGCTGTCAAGTCTGCTCAACGATGAATTATAACAGAGAGCATCATTACATCAGATACTAAGTTTATTCATCTTAATAACCTGAATGTTATGAGACCTAATCAATAGACTCAGAGAGAACTCTAACACTCAGTGAAATCATCATTTTGACTATCTGAGACAGAAGTGATTTGGTAGACGTATTATTGATGCTGGGTGATAATTGGACGTGAAGTTAAAATGTGGATAGCGGCAGGATTCAAACCAGAGGCCTAAAGGAATGCAGGGGCATACTTCTAAAAGGCGCTCATTAAAAATATTTTTCAAGTTAAGCACCATTGATAGTTACTACAAAAAATAATACTCTCTGACTTCATATAACCAAATGTTTGTTAAAAAACAAATAAGAATTCATAAAATCTTTCACATAAATTACTCATTCTCAAAAAAAAGAATCGATCATAGGCTTCACGCACAAAGCTGTGCACATAATTCGAAATTGAAAGAATGGCACTATCAATTGTCATTATAGCAAAAATTACACTGATGTAGACACAAGTTGGAGAAGACACAATCTCAACAAATGATTGGTCAATTAACTAAGCAGCTGATTGGCTGATTCATCACCTTTTCATTTCATTCATATTTACTAAAACGACTTAATTTGGTCTGTTTTTTGCTAACAAAAAAGAAACTTTAGGCATCTAAAGTAGAACCTACTGTTTACTCGTAAATTTAATTCATGTCAAAAATGTTAATGAACTGAATCTATAATCAATCATGTTGTTATGTGAGACTTAAACTACAGCATTAAATGTATAATGCATGCCTTTGTTGTTCCCGCACATACCACAATATTCTTCGTTTACGTAAATATAATCATAATCATGATTCATGAAAAAATTTAGGTTATTGATTAAAGTATACAGAAGCTCAATTTTTCTACGGATACTTAAACTATCACAATAGTTGTTAGAGATTCTATGGTATATCTTCTGCTTCAAGGAATACATCATTTAAATCTCTCAAGTTAAATGACTTTCTCACTGATAACTAGGACCACTAATGTTCATAATGAATCCAAATAATGAAGTGAAATGGTTACCTATTCTGCAGTGAGTAATTATCATTGATTGACTTATCTGATCAAAAAGGCATTTATTGGCCCATAAACTTATCTGTGTAAAGATTTTGACATAGGTGTTACTGAATAAATTCTCATCGGGTACTTTACAATTATAGAATGGAGGGAACATAGTTTCAAAATAGAATATCTCTGTCTTAACGGTTTGACCAGTGTTCTAATGGTAATTCCAGCTTGATTAACAGACAAGGAGAAATGCTCAGTCACAGGTCCTAACGATTATTATGCCTCAAGTTGCTGTCTCCGAAATGATCCCACAGTCACTAACGTTACACCAACTGACTCAAAGAAAAGACAAATTTAGATAGCTAGCTCAAACACAGTGACTCTAAAAGCCGCCTTCATAACAGCTGAAATAATCAACCACACTTCTTGATGTTTCGCAAATCTGACATTTCTAGTGAAATAAACAAACCTTATTGGCTATTTAAATCGTTCCTACGGTGGTGGTTTTTAAATTCATTATTCTGTCGGCGGGAAGTCATCATACATATTGGCACCTTCAAAACAATAATGCATATCTATTATGATACACTCATGAAAAGGAATAAAATCGTGAAAGCACAAAACTGTAGTCAAATATCTAGATAGAATCGCAGTAACTTCACCCTAAGTATGAACCATTTTGTATACAAGACTTTCATTCACACCGTTTTATTGGACTAACTGCATCCACTCGCAGGAAAACTTCAATCCATAGATGGAGTATTACATACACGTAGGGTCTAGTCAAGCAATGGTGAATAAGTGAATTGTTCATATTCTTTGAAACTTATAATACAAAATGTAATCACAACAAATTTTTCAAACGAAATGCCTGTATCAATTTATGAACAGTCACTAACTCAGATACTTCAAGTTACTGAACAAGCGCTTTAGTTACTGAGCCACAATACCTAGAAACTAGATACACCCCACAATCTGATGAGTAAGTTTCATGCGATTGTCTCCTTTTGTCATAATAGCTTCCTAGCTATATCATCACATAAGAATTCAAATTGAGGTCAATTAACAAAAGGGTTACAACCGATTGACTATTTAACCAAAAGTCACATTATGATTTTTGTTTTAGGAACAGCTGAATTCAATCAAATATTACTACCCCTAATGTTATATCCTCAAAAGAAGAATGGAAGGTGAGATAATTAGTCGGTCAAACTCAAAGAATCCCAGCACATCTATACCAAAAGCCTTAAAAAACTGGAAACCAATGAAGCTATTAAGCGACTGGTTAGAGATTCATAGGTTAGTGAGATACAGAAACCCATGCTCTATAAAATTCAAAAGAAACTATTAGTATAGGTTGAAATAATTTGTTACCAACACTATAAAATGGTTTAGTTTGATATTCTTTTCAAAAATAAAACTATGACAGTGAAAAGTTTATAATTTCACAGTTAAATGAAGTCACTAGTCAATGAGATACTCTGGTTTCTCTGGGTTAAAAAGAAGCAATTAGTAGGAATCCAAGAACCTAAGTTTCGTGATTTCTGGCAATTGTCAGTAAGGCAAACCTTCAACCTCGACGGAATTGATGTCCATCCTGAGATTCAAGCCTACATCATTTAGTGCTGCCGTCAGAGACGTTACCACTGAGCTATTTTCGGCCTCAAGTGACATCCCATATGAGCGGATTAGGTACGCTGACTGATCACTGAAGAATAATCAGAATTAGATCACCGGTTTGGACTGAACACCAGTGACTGACCAGTGTACCCAGTCAAGGCCTTCAGGACGCTAATCGCGGCTCGAATAGCTCATTTTCGACGTTTCTGACTGCAGTACTGGTTGAGGCAGTTTTGAATCCCAGGTGGAACATCATTTCCGTCGAGGTTTCAGATACGCCTTGCTGATGAGTGCCAAAAAACACGAAACTTAGGTCTAAAGCTTCCTGCAACTTGCCTCCATCCAGCTAACATCTGTTAAAAGTGGACCACGGTGCGGGGTCCCCTAGCCTGGTAACCGCATTGCAAAATTATCCATAGAACTCAATCAGCGCTTAGGACTAAATCACATGAAATTAGTTGCCCTCCAGAGACCAGTTAACGAAACCGGTTACTTATTTATTGAAGTAAATATAAGCAGACGGATTCGTAAGTTCTCTACTAGTTATTACTTCATTTCTGACTTATGTTTTTACGCATAATCATGTTTGATTCAAATAAGCTTCTGTTATTGAACAAATCATAATGGAAAACAGAGAAGTTAAATACCTGGTACCGGTCACAATAGTTATCTGAAGTTTATCAAACCTGACTACAAAAAGAAATCGTGAACATGAAAACTTTGAGTATAATGAACTTTTATGAAATGTATAAAAACTCCACTGGGTAAAAAGAAGCTGCAAATTACTTACTGAATTCGAGGAGTTCTCTATACACCGAACAGTTTTACCATATGCCATATTAATACGAAACTCATGACTGTATGCTGTTCCCGATGGAGTGAACATTTTTGGGCTGGATACAATATGAATCCTGAAACAATTGAACAACACCAATCAAATGGAAATGATGAAGTTTATTGTGAGTGAAAAGAATGAATAATAACACTGAGGATAAAAGTGCTTCACCGCATTCTTGGAGTATCAAAGAAATACCAACCATGAATATAAGTGTAAGACTTGGCCAGTGTGGTAAAATGTAATTCGTATTGAGTTTGTTGGTTTGATATAGCTAGCACACAATAACAGTTCTTTCTACTTGATGACGTTTCGAGTGTAAATTATTACTCACAATCATATCAATGTAATCACACTACTTTTGACATTAGATTCTTATAATCCTGTCATATGTTATTCATTGTTTTTATAGGTAGTGAAATTTTCCTGATATAGGCGTTGCATCGTTCCTGTTAAATCTACTGAGAATTGATTCAATGAATAAAGATTCAGTAATCAATCTCTCTCTCCACCCAGCTAATTACCGGAATTATTGGATAGTGGTTTCATCCCATCCATTCTATCTTGTGGTTGTATTAATGTATGCGTTACAGTAGCCAAGATTTTTTCTAGTTTATTGATCATATTTGGGCCTGTCTCTCGATATTTAGCTAAATTCCTACGTTCTGATAATCTAACTGACCCAACAGGCTAGCTTGACCTTATACTTGACCTCGAAGTCACTACGTGAAATTTCGTAGATTACATTATTTTACCTTATGAATTCTAACGGATCCTAAAGCTGACAAACTTTATCTCTGAGTGAGTTTGTAGGTTTATACGCCACTCTAATTCTGGCTATGTTGAAGATCCTACATAAAGTTTCTGAAGTTTCTTCCTCTAACAAGCCAGAATTAGGGCGACATATAAACCTACAAACTCACTCAGAGATTAAGTTTGTCAGCCTTAGGATCCGTTAGAATCCGTAAGGTAAAATAATCTAATCTACAAGGTCAAGCTAGCCTGTCGGGTCAGTTAGATTATCGGAACATAGGAACATAGAATGACAGGCTTTAATAAGATCAATAACCTAGAATAGCACTCGGCTATTCCAATGCATACATTACCACACACAACCACACTGTCGGATAAAATGACCGTACTTAAGTCCAGTATAATCAGCTGGGTGGAGAGAGATTGATTACTGAATATCTGTTAATCAAATCAACAGGCAACACATGTAACAGAAACGACGCAACACCTATACCAGAGATATGAAGTGACATAACTATAAAGATCAAATGTCGAAAGTAGTGTGATTACATTCATATGATTATGAGCAATAAGTAATGTATGCTCCAAAAGTCATCAAGTAAATAATACTATACCTTTATGCGCTATATATCAAATAAACAAATTTAATATAGAAGTACCAACAAATCTGAGTATACTGAGTGGGTACAGAACACAAAGGAGATGCCTTGAAATAGTTGAAGGTAACCGACAAACAGAATAATTCGGATCTTTACTTCACTGGATCTTTGGCAATCGAACTCCTGTAACCAGAGTTATGTGTTCAAAAGGAATGTATAGTCAGCCTTTAACCACCCTAGTAAACTAATTTCTTAACCTTCCACTTATTGATTACATTATTATCCTGTTACTAGATTTTCAGTCAACTCTAAACAACAATCTTAATAAACTGAGTTCTACTCACTATGTTCTATGACGTTCGGTTTTCTGATTATTAATACAACATCTATTCACTGACTTACGTAGTTTCATGTCCTAAGTTACACAGTATTAGTTTGCCTGCTTTTCTATCCCCATCTAATTTTCAAGAAAACTTAGGTTCTAATAGGATACTTTATTTTGAGGTTATTGGGGACTGATACTGTAGTGGGTGCTACGGGTAGTAACGGATACAAGTAGTATGTGTTGAGAGGTCGGCAGAAGTCACAGGCAATTACCAGCGATGGGTAAATATTCTGTCTAGAGAAAAGCAAGAGACAATGTGAGCGTATTAAGAGCAAGTCAAGATAGAAGCAGAAGAGGAAATGAAATACATTATGCAAATGACTATTTTAATGGAAGGTGTACAATTTTCATCAGTGCTGTACAAAATGTCATGATAAACATTTTGTCCTGTATCTCAGTTTTGTCGTTTCCTATGATACCAGTTGTAGAACCATTGAAAATCAGCGAAAATCAACAGGGAACCATGGATCATGGAATTCCGACCCATTGGTTAGATGGTTAATGCATTTGCGTGAGACTTGGAGGTCTTTAGTTCGATACCTGGCCTCATCGTGTGTGCATACTGCTGAGGAGTCAAGTACTAGGACGAAACAGCTGTTCAGAGCTCTGAGGTTTCCAGTGGTTTTCCAATTCTTGTATTTATGCATTTATGACATTATATGGTATTTCGGCCTTATTTTAATTCGGATAGTTTCCTTACTGCTCTGTGTTCTTGTCCCATTTTGACTGATTTCACTGAGATAAAGTAAGGTAAAGTTTTTTTGTGATTTATTACTGTAAAAAGGTTAGATCGTAAGCAGCCAACGAGAACCATTGAACTAATAAAATAGATCCTGCTGCTCTAGTGTTTGTCCTTCTTTTTTTAAAGTTGAGTAGCATACATTGTCGAATTTCATGAAGACTAATTCTTTGGGGTCTATGTAAGTTAGAATTCCGTGATTCAACCACAAAGGATTCCTTCTGGAGCTACAACAATCATCTGTTATCATAAACATGTTGTACTCGTTCAACTAAAGACTGAGGTTTTTATTTCTACGCTACACTTTCATAAAAATAAATAAATAAAACTTGAAAATAAACAACAGTGGTGAGAACCTAATTCCCCTGTTTAAACATTTACTAGGGTAATTAGTCATACCCAATAGTCATAGGTATCGTCAAATATCTGGAAACAAAAGTACTCTTCAGTTTTTTTCCTTCAGAAGTGGCACAGCAACACTACTTGATCTGCTGAATACGCAGATTATAAAGAGAGGTATGCTATTATATTTTGGTCTGTGGCCAAAATTCTTGCGTCTCATAGATCACTTGGTATCGCACCAGGCTAGTAACCTGGCTATCACTGGTTCAAATCCTTTAGCGGCCGAAATTTTCATTTCATCTTCAATCATCACCCAGTATCAAGACTATTCTGCCAAATCACGATTATCTCACTCAGACAGTCAAAATGTCAATTTATAAGTTATTATGCATAAAAAATGTTATTTTCAGTGAGTTGTTTCAAGTAGACAAAAAGTTAACGAAACGTTTTCGCAAAAGGCTGAAGGACTGGTACAATTAGTCGGTTCTTGGTTATATTTCTCAAAGTTGCGATGTTTTCAACTGCTCAGCTTTGATATCACAAGAGTTTCTATTTACATATGATCTCATGATATCATATATGGCATGAGATGTTATGATTTATCAAACTTTATTATAAAATGAACCCGATGCTTTAGAGCCACTCATGTTGACTTCTAGATGTCTTTAACTGCAAAGTTATCAAAGGAGATTTCATTGATTGAACTATCAGAAAAAATAGTAAATTTTGTATGTAACTTGAAAAAGTGAATCATCCCTTTCTAAATTATTCGGGTCCATCCAAGTTCACCACATAAATTCAGTGGGTGGGTCCGCTTTATAGGCTACCCAAGCATCAATCGAAATAACCAATTCGGTTTCTTCATTTCGGCTGGGAAGGCAGATTATTATTAAACCAGGGGGTTTGTCGTTTCAAAACAATGTTTGGTGTTTAGACTACTCCAATTTTATTGCAAACATTTACAGACCTATTTCAGTTAATATTGCTATTACTATCATGAATCCTCTCCAAATTCACTGTTATTTTACTTCCGATTGCGGATTAAAATGCTGCATAAAAATGTATTTCGCATAGGGCTCGTCATTTAAAATGATTACTTATTTATCATAGAACCTAATGATTATTTATTTAGATTAATTTTTATAACTGATGTCTACTGAATGTTATAGGAATACCTACGTGCCTTAAGTCGAGTGACTTTAAGACTGATTCTAAGAACACCCTAGCTAAAACTGAAATGGCCAATTAAACTTCTATATTTCATGAGAACCAACCATTCAAGAGGAAGTGGAGATGTCTAATTGGTTATTTCCATCGCGGCTAGAGTGGCCCCTAATTTCACTCTTAAATCAAACAGGTAACTCAAAGGGCCACCCTAGCAACTGATAAAACACTGATGAGACGTCACTCGAATTTAAAGGGGGTGACTGCAAAACCACTCCAGCAACTGTTGGAATATCCAATCAGTTTTCGGTATTTTGGCTAAGAAGTTAGTTTTTATCATAAAATAAAGAGTCATAATAGGTTTTTTTTAACAGTAGTTAGGGTGGCCTTTAAAGTCACTTCCTTTAAGGGCTACTCCAGTAACTGTCAAATTAACCAATAAAATTTCAGGATTTCGCCTCGGACGGTAGTTTTCCACAGACAACAAGGATGTAATTAGTTATCTAAGTAGTTCCCAGGGTAGCCCTTAAAGTCACTCAAATCCAACAAAATATTTACTGATGGAAGTTGAAATATGATGTGAGAGAAATCACCATAAACAGCTTCTTCACTGAGCTACACCTGGGTGTTTTTTTAACTGTTTCAAGTCAATGAGTCAAAATTTTCTTGCAAAACAAGCTAAATAAATAAAATATAGAAGGGCTACAGTGTTTTGGACAAAGTAATGAGCAGCCAATAATAGTCAAAATGTAAGTTTCATTTTTATTGGTGATTTTTTGTATTCCAAAGATCAATACACTAAAGATTCACTAAGCAGGATAGGTTTTGTTGAGTCATTTTTCCGGGGATGCTATATATATATATATATATATATATATATATATATATATATATATATATAATCTTGAACTTAGTTCAATATAAGGATACAACCTCAAGTATCAACCGGAATTCGGTGATAAAGTTTGAGGAAACGCCACTAAATTGAATATCATGAGGCTGTGGCACTCTATGATGCATAGTGTTCATAGATATCCAGCAGGAAACTATCCACCAAAATGTGATACCGACTGAGATAGCATGTAACTGCAAACAGGTGGTACTGGATAACTAGTCTAATGCAATTTTAGCTCTGTGCACTGACAGAAATCTGCTGCTTACATTTACGTTACAGATAATAAAAAGTGTAACTTAACATTTATTGGTTGTTCATCAACCTTGACTCAAGGTCAGAGCGTAACTGTTTAGCTTTCATCAGATTTTCGTATACAACTAAGTTAATTCCTTAATGTTCTGCTTCATGTGTGTTTCGTTACTTTGGAAATTACTGTAAAACATACACCCAGTGAATGAAAGTGCACTCGAGTTCTTTAATTTCATTCAGTTGAGCAGTTGGATAATCACCAGTCGATCTCAGAAAGTCAATTGCGTTCACATTCAGATCATTCGAATACAGCAGAAATTTGATCAGGAAAGTAGATATGAGTTGTACAAAAGTATAATGAGAGTTAGGTATTAATATTTAGCTTACTTATCAATCACATTTGTTAGATCATACTGAAATCCAGAGGCAAGAGTTGGTCGTGTATCAGTAATGCATACACTATGATTTACTGAAATGGTACCAGATTCACACTGTTGACATGCTTCATCCACTGTATGCAAGCTGGATGCATCAGCGACTACAATTGAATTATTCGGACACTTTGTACAATTAATAACATTCGCCTTCGTAATTTCATCATATTGAATTGAATAGTACAAACCTCCTGGACAACTTTTGCATCTAAATTGAATAAATTTTTTAGTAGTAATTCAAAAGCAGGATGGTCAACAGTTATGATAACAAGTTTTAAATTAAGTTCGCTGAAGAAAAATATTCAGTACAGAACTCCTGATCAAAACTCAAAATACAACACAACAATAAGAGATGATATCAGCTCTAAAAAAACAACTTTTTGAAAACTCTCTGACTACTTTGTTCTCACACTTTTCGTTTTCATAAACTCATCGGTCGGATACATTTATGTTTGTTAAATAGCTACCAGTCTAGATAAACTTTTGATCACATAACACTGAAGTAATAATAAATCCATCTGGTCAATTGAATTGACTTCATATAAACAAATTAAGTAATAGTTGTATAAAAGCTATGCCAAGCAAGATGTCACGATTTAGATTTATAGACTGTAGGGTAGTAAACAGTTAACCACAGATATTCATTTGACATAGATCAACAAAGAGTTATAAACCGCTGAAGATAGGCTAAAACTAGTCAGCTGCCGTGTGCAAGTTTAGGGTCATCATAAGAATGTAGGCTTCTTCCCATACATGCTCCAATTAGAACATTTCAATTAGCCGTTTACAGTTATATTGTTGTTACATGCATGATACCTTTATATTTCTCAAAAGTGAGACTGATAAGAATGATGTTCTGAATAAGTTAAGTAGTGTTCATCCGAGAATCAGCTTCAAAATGGAGAAGGAGAAAAATGACAGTATCCCATTTCTTCACATTCTCCTGGTTAGAAGGTTAAATGGAACTCTGAAACGAAGTATAAATAGAAAACCAACATCAGCAGGTCAACGCAGGCACTTCTTAAGTGCCATAGTCCTCCAATACAAAAGGAACTTCGTCTAATGCCCAACATACCGTGTCACAGCTACTTGCTCAGATGATGCTACGGAGGAAGAGTTCGCCACCCTCCGTGGCCTGCTTAGTGGGAACAGCTATGTAGACAAATTCGTGACTAGGCAAATGAGTGTTACGAAGGTTAAGACAAGAACGTCACCAGCCTCTAAGAAGCAAATCTTTTCGAAGGTGAAATTCAAGAGTGACACTGCAGTGAGATATTACACAGAACATAAAACTAGTCTTGCTTTAAGCCTTCCCAGCCACTAAATTTTGTCTCATCTTCTACAACCACACGATCCTAGGTGTAATAAATAAAGAAAAACGGCCTGGTTCTGCTACCTACATGTGCATTTATCAGTTCATCCGCTTCTGCGGAAATAGTTACCTTAGGCATACAGTGAGGTCGATCCATCGTCGAATTTCTGAGCACTGCTTGTCATGGTTGAGCAAAGGACTAATTAGAACAATAAACAGCTCCATACTTGCACACCTAGCTGACAATGGACATCATATTGATACTAGAAAAGCTTTCAAAATTATTCACCACATTCCAATTAATTTACCACATGGATTACATACTCACTTACTTCGTATAGCAGAAGTGCTTGCATCCATCTTTACAAACCTAACCTTAACATTCAAAAGAAGTTTGTCCCATCGCTTTCATTACCGCGGCCATCAACATCATGTGACTTCTAGTATTACTTTGTACACCTCTTCGCTTTTCTTGTTTCTGTCAGTATTCATCTGTTTTCATATTATTATGTAATCAGTTATTGTAAATGACTGGACATTCATCAAAAGTCACTCCACTGATTATTTACATCCTTATCTCCAATTCATCATCTTTGTTACTTACTTAAAATTTATGTTTATTGTTCACCAATCCCCACCACTTGAGTGGTAGTTTGATCAAATCGTAAAATTATATATTAGTGTAGAGCCAAAGATGAAAATCTAATTGAAAAGGAAAATATTTCTTCGCTCAACCAGTCTTTTTCTAAGTACCTAAATGGGAATATTCAATGTATTTCAATATCCTACAAAACACTTCCCGTTTCAGTTAGTGAGTGGAGTTTCAGGAGTAAACAGCTTTAGCCGATGCAGCATACAGTGTGACTTTTATCCACTACTGTCATCGATTTCCGATTCATGCCACTTACCAGACTAGAATCAGAAGTCGCTGCTTCCTATCAAAATGAATCATTGTCTAGTGCTCACGAGATGAGATTTTTCAAAGTTAAAACAATAAGTGAAGCAAACTAGGTAGGACGTGAGGAAAAATACCCAGCAATGGCACTGAATGTAGGTTGTGCTATATAAGCAAGCCCACCGGCTCAATGCCAACATTCTTGCCGCGAAATCTGAAGGTTACAAGTGTGATCCCAAACGGAGTCGTGAGCGTGCACTGATGAGGACTCCCGCACTGTTACGACCATACAGCCGTCCAGTCTCCTTAGGCTTTCAATGATTGTCTAAGTCATGACAGTCCGTGATTAATGTGAACTTGAAATCAATAAATAAATCCCCAAAAGCCTTTAGATTGAATTCCACCGAAATCTATGATAAATTATTTTCAAGTCATTCGTTAACAATAACTGCAGTAGTATTCTCAAGCCAACCATTTTAACACAGTTTTAGAACTGCGCAGTTGGATGAACACAGTTACATCAAATTTCCATTTATTTTCAGGGCTACTGACGCGATGAGTTTTTCTGGGTAAAAAGAAGACACTTTAAGAGCAATCAAAAGTCGTTGGATTCTATGTCTTCAGGTGAATTAGTTACCAACTGTATTCAGAAGTTTACTTGCCGAAGCTTGGAACAATGTACTAAAAGCACCATAGGTAGATGATACCAGAAAACTGCTATAATGAAGGATATTCAGCCCACCAGCAAGACTAATGCAAGCTGACGAAGTGTAAAGCTCTACTCGAAATGCTATTAGACAGAAGAAAAGCAGAAATATCTTGAGGAAACTACATTCACGTTGCCTACCTTCCAAAATGTGATGGATGTAAGTCTATAAATTACTAGTAAGAGCGAATCTTACACACAAAGTAGAATAAACATTCAACAGCCAGAGGAAAGGTATTCTACTAATGACGGTTAGATCATGTTGTTCAAATTCCTTTAACGAATAAAATACGCAGAAGGTACCTTTGGTTAGCGACACTTTAGAAAGAAACATCAAATCACTTCATTTTTTGCAGAAATCTGCAGGTTAATAGGTTGAGTTACTCACTTAAAAAAAATTGTAAGGAATGTGACCCATTCAATCATGATGGAATTACTGATTAGTCGATTCAAAGATCTAGTTTATCATGGTTTTTCTTACATATACTATTTGCTCTTTAATAAGTGTTTAATATCTTGTATTCATTCATGTATTGTTGGGCATATTCCACAAGCAGCTTCTAAAAACATTCCTAGTGAAAAGAACACACTCTTATCACGCACATATCAAACCACTACTACGTTAAAGCGTTTCCAAACGTTGAAAGAATACCTTCGATTTGTCAGAATAAATGTACCCATTCGTTAGGAAATACTCTACAAAGCGTACAATTTCATCCTACAGCGTAAATAGCACATCGACATTTACTTCCTTAAATCGTCTAGGTTAAAAATACCAACAAACTTATTGTTAATCTTTAAATTCCAGCCCTAAAAATTCACTTTTTACACAATTTTTCAGATCAACCCCAAATTAGAGTCACAGAAAGCTGAAGTTAGTGCTGAGGATGTTGTTTAGGAAAACTATGAAAGCTTCGCGAATAAAATTAGGCAGGCCAAAGAATCCAACATTTCCAACATCTAATTAAGCTTCAAATATTCTTCAACAGATCGAAGCTGAGATTATACAAGATTTTCAATTATGAATATTTTCATTAGGCACCCTAACAGCTCAGAGAGATGTTTGGCAAAACATAAAACTGCACAGCCTTAAAAAAATCTGAGTCTATTGTCACTTTTGACGAGAGAGATAAAAGTAGACGGTTTAATCGGTATGAATATACAAAATAAAACTTTGACATTTTAAAGTCAGTAGAAAGATGCTGGAGGAAATGAATGAATATCACTAAAATCCATGCCTCAAGCTCTGTTTTATGCTTCAAAATTATACAAGTAAAACCTTATTTCTCCAATACCTACAGAAATTATCGATTCTGGACCAGGGTAATTACTTTCATCAGGAGGCCTGTAATATTATGGTAGAATGAAAAAAATACCCTACCAAAAACTTGAGTCAGCACAAGCTATCAGAAATTCCGATATGAGTTACCTTTTGGCAGACGAGTAAAACAGGTTTATCACTTTTATGGGAGTTAAATTACGAACCAGAATGCTTCATAAATATCGTCTCTGACTACAGTACTGAACAGCATAACTTCAACTTTCGGAAGAATTAGAGACGTTTGGATATTTTAAAGGTTTTATCGATACCAACAAGTCCACATAAGGTTGTGTCAGATAATTTTAAACGAATATCTTACTATTCACGCTGAGTCCATTAGATGGCAAGGATCTTGAGAACCATTAAAAGCTTATCGGTAATTTGACATACGAGAATAAGTAATCAGCTGTTAGTTAGGTGCAATTGTTATATCATTAGACTGATCACTAAAATGATGTATTATGGTAGATGGTCCTTAAATTACTATTTACTAAAAGGCAATTAGCATTATTCGAACGGTATTCTAAACAGAGTTGGGTGGGTGTCTTATACATAGAAAACAAGAAAAAGCTTAAGAATGAATCTACATCTCCAGTGTTTTTTTATAAATGCATAAACAAAATATAATGTTATTGAGAATGATATATGTAGTAAGAACAACTGCATAGTAACCTTCTTATTTAGTCATATATATTCAATAACCCGTATCTTCAGCAAATGAGTATACTTAGTTTATAAGGGTTGAAAAAAATAATAAAGAGCCGTGACTAATCACATTTTAGCTTAGCAAATAGGCATATGTCATACTGTGTGCGTAAAGTTCACTGTTTATTGTGTCAAAAAATAGTTAACAGAATTGGTTTCAAGATAACGTGAAGAGTAAGCTTCTATTGTGTGGATTATAATTATTATCATTAGTATAACATGGACACCAATAGATGCAGCATACAAAAAGAAAGTGAATTTGAGGAGAAAGAGAAAGGAAGAAAATCGAATTGATCTATTAAAGAAACATTCTGAAAGATGACGATGGAGTGGGATCCAGGATGCGCATTTCGCCGTACAAGAAGTGGCTATCGTGGCTCGGTGGTGTAGTGGATAATGCTCTGGCATTTGAAGCGATCACTCCTGAGTCCGAATCCCAGTGGGGACAACATCACTCACTGGGAAGCAGGTATATCCAGCCGACGATTCCCAAGTAGGACGAAATGAGCATCGTGGATTCCACTGCTAGCCACGATCGATTATTAACATAATTAGAACGCTGGTAATATCGAGGCATCTGCGCAGGATCCCATATTGCTAACAGAGACCGATCAGTTCGGTCCAATCAACGATGGTATGATATAAGAACAATCATACTAATTCTGAAAGATAAGTCTACAGAAGCATTCTGTACTTCTGTTTTACTTCGCACTAATACAAGAAACAGGAGAGCTGAAGTATAATCACCACTGGTTTTAATTCTGACTAATCTCTGGGATTTGCTCAATCTACTGACTTGCATAAGTTCTCAAATCCCATCTCTAAGGTCATAGGGTACCTACAGTTGCTAACTAAATAAAACTATCTTTCATCCCATGGCGCTAAATCATACATTAGTTTTTCAATTTCTTCCCGTTAGTTTAACATGCCAGTGAATTTTCTTTCAACTAATGTAAAAATATTCTATTTTCTCTAGTGAAATGTCAATGATCTATGTGATTAGTTCACGCTTAAAGTTGAATGATAAGCTTCCTCCAAAGTATCATTAATGACACTTCATTCCTTCCAAAAGCAAATAAAAGTTTTATAGCAATCTAAAACAAGTCTAAAGAGTAGTTTCATTGTCTGAAAGAAAGAAAAAGCGTAATTATATCCATGTTTCATACTAGAATTTCTAAGGAATTATATATTCGATTCAAAACTTCTTACTGTAGTGAAGTGCTGTCTATTGTTTTCCGTGAGTTTTAGCCTTACCAGACAAAGATGATGTTTATTGACAAAAGTATGAAGTTTTAACTCCAGGTATAAAATGCAACGAAGATGTAAAACTAAGTACTTGCTAACTTTAGGTAGAATGCCACAGACATCCGTAATCACTAAAGCACAAGATCTAATAGAATCTCTTATCAATATTGAACAGCTGTATTTCCGATTAACTTAATGATACTCATATCACTTAGTTAGTGATACCTATGTGCAGCTATGCTTCGTTGATTTATGAGGCTGATTTTCAACCAGTGGGTCATAGGTTCGAACCCCACCCCATCTACCCAGGTTTGGGCAGCCAGTATGATTAGCTGTTGTATAATGGGTGTGGCTCATTGTTTACTGTAGGAATATGCACAGCGCTGCTGAAAGCATTTCATCATCATTGATATCTATCTCTTTTAATCTAGTCTCAGGTAACGACAAACACAATTCATAAATAAAAACGTTCGCGCAAGAGTACAGTACATGCATACAACATATGAAGACGATTCACTTGATCGGATATCACAATTTTTACATTCGAATAAATGGAGGTCATGAACTAAATTTGGAAGAATGGAACAAGTTTCCCCTATATTTTTGATAACTGATAACTGAAATGCATACGAAACAGAGACAAGACAGCTTCAGAAAATAGTAAAAACAGCCTATACTTTTTACGATATAACCGTATTGAATATACTAATTGCATATATATTCGACAGGAAATGTGGTAAAATTAAAGGCCAAGAAGTATAACTGCTTCAAATTGTAAACGTTCAGTTTCCTTCAAAATTCACTAAAAGTACCGATTTCAAATCGTGAGAAAGTGAACTGACATGTAAATCTATCTCTTGGCAAGTTATTTCTCACTTTAAGGTTGTTTTATTCGGTGAATAATAGGAGTTGATGCAACAACTGCACAGAAAAAACTTCAATTATCTCATTTAGAATTAATTCTTACAAAATAACTGACCAACCCCTGGATGTAACCGCCTATAATCAAGAATTTAAGTGTTCCTTCTCATCTATGACTTATTACTAAAATGATTGAAAAATCCAAATTTTTACATAAAAAGTTGACTCATATTAAATTTTTATTAGTCTATAGTTCGCAATCATTAAAATTTACAGTCATCTCACAGTGAATTTATTTTGATAGATAAGAGAATATAATACACAAAAATGAAAAGAATGTCATAATTATGATGAATTAGCTACATGAGAGAAACCTTCCCCACCATTTTCAAGACGTCAGAGATGAATGAAATATCGATGTAGATACCTGAGAGTAGTGTATTGGCACCAATGATATTTGCATATTATTAAAACTTATTAACTGGTTACTTCTTATTGATAAACTGAAGATTAAAATACTGTTTGAATTTCAATTGATAAGTTTACAGTGAGGAGATAAGTATGCAGCATCACACATTTTCAGAAAGGTGAGGACTACCACACGTTGGGAGTCACACGTATACTATTTATATAAGTTTGAATTTATGAGAATCACTAACTTATAAGACATCTGAAGGGTTGTAAAGAATATGATATGGTACAGTGATACATACATGTGTTCCTAACTTGGTGTAAGAAAACTAGTATTCAGTAAAAGAAAAACCTCACATACGTAATTAGTTCGCTAGTTACTAGCCGGTCCTAAGCCCGGATAAACAGGGAAGGTTGAGCATAGGGCTAGCAACCCTACCCAGTAAAACCGATCCAACCGCCACAGAAACTTCAAAGCACAGACAAAATATTAAAAATAAAAACAAACTTATTCCTAGTTGGAATCGGGGAAACAAAATCACGCCAGTTGGTAAAAGCCTTCGAGAAGCCAATTGGCCGATTCCTCTTCCCTCCAAGAAGACAAAAGTAAACTTGGGGACATGCAATATCCTCACCATGTTTAAAGCTGGCCAGAAACGCTGCCCAGATTGCAAAAGAGATAGGCAGGTATGGCATAGAAGTGCTGGAAATCTGCGGAAGCAGATGGAATGGAAGTGCACTCTCCAAACTGTCAACTCGACAGTCAATAATCTATTCCGATATTGTCACTCAGACAACCACCACCAGCACACTGAGTTTCCGGGTGGCTATCATGATGTCCCCAACACCATCAAAAGCTCTCTCTCATGCAGTAAGAACCAATCTCCTCCTAAGGGATCAACATCATGACAGCAACATAAATTCAACTACAAGAGAAGGAAAGTCACAATCATTCAATGCTACGCTGTGCACCTACAAATAATGCAGATGAAGAGAAAAGGGAAGAATTCTACAGATAACTGCAATCAACACTGGACAAGACCCACCCCAGATGGTGACATCAAAATTCTAATCAGTGGGGTGACATGAATACCGAATTGGGAGTGGACAACACAGGAAGAGAACTCATCACGGGTCGAGAAGCACCCAGTGAAATGAACGAGAATGGAGAACTGTTTGCAGAATTCTGCGCATTCAACGATTTGGTGATTTAAGGCACCGTGTTCAATCACTAGGATATCCACAAAGCGAGATGGAGTGGATTCCACCAGGTGGACACACTACACTAAGAATCAGATTGACTTCATCTCAATGAGAAGAAAGTGGAGACGCAGCCAGCCTACTGGACACAAGATGAGGAAGGGGAGCAGATGTAGGCTCGCACCACACACTATCTAGTACAAGAAACCTTCAACGAAGTTGGTGATGACAGACCACAACTCAAGTTCAACACCCAGAACACAAACTGAAGGACGAAACTACAAAGAAAATCTTCACGTCAGCCGTCAGGAAAGAATGGGAGATATCAAGCAACATCTCCGAAGAAAACTGAGTGGTTGAACACTGGAACTCTTTAGAAGAGATCTGGAAAGAAATCTGCATAACAGTATTAGGAAGGAAGAAGAAGGAAGATGAGGAATGGATTTCGACGGACAAATGGAAGCTGGTAGAGAAGGGAGAGGAGGATGGTGAAGCAGAAGATAAACCAGTGCAAGGATGCACAACGAGGAGAAGAATTGAGTACAACGTATAAAACACTACACTGGACAAAGAAGTGAAGAAGAGTGCATGCAAAGTCAAAAGACGCTTCTACGACACATTGGCAAATGAAGCAGAACAGGCTGCAGGTAGGAGAGACCTGACAGCATTATATCAAATAACCAAAATCCTATCTGCGAAGAGATCAACGCAGTTGAAACCAATGAGACATAGTGAAGGAAACCTAGTTAGCAAAGAGGAAAAACAAAGGAAACGATGGACTGGCCACTTCAACTCGTGAATCGATCACCACTTGCACTCTGTCCAGAAATACCACCTGCAGCCCAGCCACAGAACTACAAGTGAGCGCAAGCCCTCCAATAGAAGCAGAAGTAGAGTCCTGAATGCCATAAAGCTGCTGAAATCTGGGAAAGCAGTCAGATCAGATGGAATCCCTTCATAGGCACTGAAAACAGACGCAGAGACAACAGTGGACAAGCTCACACCACTACTGCAGAAGGTCTGGAAGGAAGGAAAGGTACCTGAAGATTGGAAGAAGGGCTACCTTGTCAAATTGCCAAGGAAAAACAACCTAAGTCTTTACAAGAGCAAGAACTGGCGCGGAATAATGCTGCTGTCCACCTCAAGTAATATACTAAGCCACATCATTTTGGAGAGATGCGCTGAATTCAGAATTACAACCGCAACAGGCTGGCTGGCTATCTTCAGGAAGAACAAATTATATGTGGATCAAATTGCAACGCTACAATACGCATCATCATAGAACATGCAATGGCATTCATTTCTCTACCTCAGCTTCATCGAATTTGAAAAGGCCTTCGACAGCGTCGACCGAGAAGTAATTTGGAAACTGCTTCAACGCTACGCTTTTAGTGCCACAAACCTTTTATCAACCTCATTCAACAGCTGTGTGAAAACGCTATATGCCAAGTGGTTCACAATGGAAAGCCCGGTGACGCCTCTGAAGTGAAGACTGGTTCTCAGGTAAGACAGGGTTACTGCTTACTATCACTCATGATCTTCCTGATTGTGGTCGACTGGACTCGACCATACAAAAAACTGTGAGAAGCGAGAAGATGGGCATACGCTGGCTGAACCGATGAAAAGATCCTGAGACGTTTGGATTTCGCAGATCATGATTTATTTCTAATGTCGCACAAGCTTGAAGATTTAAAGGCAACAACCAACAAGTTGACGGAAGAGGCAGCGAAGGTAGGACTTCAAGTTAACACGGAGAAGACAGAGGTCATGAAGATACCCAATCAACCTCAGCAACAACCAGCACCAATCACCAGCAGCGGGAGAAATCTAATGAAAGTTGTCTCTTTCACCTACTTACTTACCTAGGCAGCATCGTTTCAACTACAGGTGGCACAGGCACAGATGAGGACGTCAAAACCAGGATCGGAAAAGCAAGACAGGCCTTCATTAACCTGAAAACAGTGTGGAGATCTACTGCACTCCGCTGCACTCAGCATAAAGCGTGAACAAGATCTGGATTTTCAATACTAACATCGAGCCAGTGTTTCTGTTTGATGGTTCAGAGAGTTGGCTCGTTACGAAAAGCATTTCCAACAAACTACAGACATTCATCAACAGCTGCCTACGCCCGATACCGAAGATGGAGATCAGATGGCAAGAAAGAATAAGCCACAAGGAACTCACTCTGCCAACTAACCAACCGAGAACTCGTCGCCTGATAGATATGAAGAAGAAAGTGGAGATGGATTGAGCATACACTGAGAAGACCATTTGGGACATTACGCTCCAGGCCAGGCCCTCGAGTGAAACGCAAAGGGGAAACGACGAGTTGGGCGTCTGAGAGTGACATGGATGAGATCTTGTGAGGAAGAAATGAAAGCTTGTGGGCTGTCGTGGAACCAGGTTGGAAAAACTGCAGAGAACAAAGTGTAATGGAAACGTGCTGCCGAAGCCTTATGTTCCCCTAGGAACACAAGAGACAAATGAACAAATAATAATAAAAGGAAAAAGACTGGATGAAATATGATGTAGGAAGGAAATTGATTTGCTTTAAGCAAACACCAAGTAATCGATAAAATTTGCTTAATTCAAATATACTCTATATTAAAAACAAAAAGTGAGAACTCAAGCAGCAATTAGTCATTTAATGATGGATAGTGGCTAGCAAAGGAATCCAGAATGAGCGTTTCACCCTATTTAGGACTCGCCAATCAAATCGGTTGACCGGCTTTCCAGTGAGCGATGTTGTCCCCACTAGGACTCAGACTCAGGACCGACCGCTTCAAATGCTAGAGTGTTATCCGCTGCGTCAGTTAATCACAATAACCACTTATTGTACAGTGGTTACAGATTTTGTGTTGTTACTTGTATCATAATTGTAATATATAAATGAAACACAGGCAATGTCAAGGGATCTGCATAGGAGACGATATGCCGATGGAAACCCATCAGTTCGGTCCAATCAAGGAGGGAAAAATACAAGTCACAACACAATTAGTTATTTACTTTATCCACTGGTCAGTTAATTAAGAGCTGTCAAAATAACTTCATGTAGTCCACAAATGAGACTAAATTTCTTTGATCAACCATCTAGCAAAGCGAAATCACACAGTACTTTAATGTACTCTGTTTTAATTGACTGCTTACAACAGATACAAATCTCTAGGCAAATATTTAATACTATTTGGCACCCCTCACCACAGTGTATTGGCAACATAGAAAGAAGTGATGCTTCTACAGTGATTTGATGTTACGTTGTTTGTTTACAAATATATGCTAACAGAGCAACATGCAAGCCGATGGACAAATTAGCAGTCATAGATCTCAAAAATTCTGACTACTTTGTAATGGATAAAAATGACAATCCTCTCCGTATTCCAGCGGTCAGATACAACTAACTACCTGGGATGCATTACATTGATAATTACATGTCCAAAAGGATATTTTTGTCAGAAGATTAAAGAGCTAAACAATAATAATTCAAATGATAACATGCAAAAACCACTATTTTCATACAACAGGTAATGACGAGTGGTCGATTTGGCCAAAGTTATAAATTTTATCTGTAATGGAGTCTTTACTACAAAGATTCCTCGCTTTCGAAGTTGTGTAAATGAATTTTCTTATTTTCAAGGCAATGTATATCACATTATGAGTTTCTATTTAACCTTACTAAATAAAATAAGATGATGGTATCCAAAAAAGGATGATGGATCTCAATTGATAAGCACCATGTGATCTAATGACCATGAAACTTTTCAAACACTGAGTTGAAATCTATTCATCCAGATAATTCAACTTTAGTTAACTGATGATACAACGTGAATATCGTCTGTTGTATAGGTGATCACAAGCGAACATTTCTGACTATGTGGATATAGTTTGCTGACTACAAATAAGAAGTTGGAACATCTTTCTATAAAATGGTCATTCTTTAGTCACTGATTAATGACTGAAAAGTAATGTTGTCACCATGATGTCAAAATGTTTTGTGCATGAATCTGTATAGGTTGAAATGAACTCTAATGAAAAGTTGTAAGTTGAGAGATAAAAACTAACCTGTATTCCATCGTTTTTTATTCTTTTTCAACTGGCTTTGATGCATGATAACAACCATTTTCAAAATAAACATATTAGAGTTTATGGAGAGGAAGTGTTTCCCATCAAGCCAAAATCATAGAGCTTATCAATGACAGCAATTATTTGTCTACATCTGGAAATGTCCTTTAATATACAGCTATGGTTGTCAAGCCATTTAATACTTTAGAACTGTTAAAAAGGCGTATTGATACTTCAGTCTGACTGATAGGAAGGTTAAGTTTACAGTAATATTTTAAAATTAACACTCGTTTACACTTCCATCTATTTTCTTGAAAGTAAATGCAGATACACTTTTCTCGGTAATAAAAACTGCACAATTAAACAAATTGCTCAAATAAATACACCTTTAAGTAGAACACATGAAGGGATAGAGTGTTAACAATGACAATTACATGTACATATTCACATGTGGTATACTTAGTTGATGAAATGGTAAGAATGCTTCTCCATTAAGATAAACAAAAGGTGATAAATCAATAAGTGCTTACGCCCATTCTATTTTTGATACAACTATGTTGGTAGCTTTTGAAAGAAGCAAATTAACGCCCAAATATTAAAAAGTGGCTTTCAGTACAAGTTGACTGAATTTAAACAACAGATAGAAACCAGAAAATTTACGACTCATTTCTTCAAGTGAACTCATCAGTAGTATTATTAGATAGATAGATCGATAAATAAATAAATGATAGCTGTGTACCATTGGTTGTAAATTGTGCTACTTGCAGATGCTTTATCGGTTATTAATAATCTTACTTGAGAGAGCGTAAATATATAACAATTCACCTCTGTAACAAGTTTAATCGTTGATGAACATCAACACGTACTGTGGAATATGAAGACGATGGGCATAACATTTCTGTAACTATTCAATATAAATATTCGAACCACAAACGGTGGAAACGCACACAATAAGTGTATATGAACTGTAATCTATTTATTATTTTAGAATTCAGGTTATAAAAATATTGATGATGATAATCTGAAAAAAAGCTGATAAGGGGGTTAAAGTATAACATTTTCTGATGGCCAACATTTAGGCAATTATTGAGGCCATTTTTAGTGAATTCACTACTTAAAGTAAACATAGTTATCTTGAATAAATGACAAGTAATTCTTTTACACGATTTTAGAGAGACCCTAATAGTCAAAACATTCAACTAGAACTTTTTAAGACCCATGTCGAAGTAAGCCACTTATGATCAGTAGTTTATTATTTAACTGATAGTAGATTGTCTGGTTAGGAAATGGTTACAATGAGAAATGGGATACATGCACTGAATATAAGTTTGTCAGTGTAACGGTTTAGTTATCATTTTTGGCACTCATGGTGATGGTGAAAAGAAACAGACTGAAATCAAGTTTTGTTATTCTAGATCACACTCAAACCACATTCACTGTAGATTTTATATATATGAATGCAAGAGATGATTGCCATAGATACAGAATAGACTCAAAAATTGGAAAAAATTGGATGGAACAAGAATTTATCAATGAATGGGATTTATTCAAATGACTTGAAGGTGTTCTACTGGCATAATATAGTAAGAACTTCTTTGATCTCGCCCTGAGTAACAACGAGACAGCACATTCTTCAGGTATTTCACTAGAGAACAACACTTCTTCGATTATTGCTGGTTTTTATTAGCTTTTCTCAGTAGCACTGACTCATAAGCTATCTAAACTACCCTTCCTACCCACTGGGATGCAGGAACATCCAGCTGACGAGTCCACAAAATGATGAAACGCGCGCCCTAGATTACTCTGTCAGTCACCGAGATCAATATAATACCTTTCCTACAGTTTATTTTATGCATAAGTCGTGTTTACTTTGCGTCATAATTGCATGCATTTGTTGTCAATATTCATCAGTAATTTAACTTGTTTTGACAAGAATGTGCACATATCGCTTACACATAATTATAAAAAATGGTAATAAAAGTGAGTAAGAAAACAATCATAAAAATACTAGTTTATTCAAGAAATAACTTGTCGTATAACTAAAAGAATAAGTCCCTAGAAAGGATAGTCAGAATTTTTCATGAGATACACAGAAGTTTACGTCTAAGTCTCCGGCCTTCACGTTATAATTTCACAGGGATTTCAGAAAATGCCATAGTTGGCTGTCATTTAAAACTGATGTTTACTAAAGAGCAGCAACAAAACATGCAGTACAAGGCAACCGTTTCGATCTTCTTTGATATTTGTGATCATTACAAAACATAGCAACTCAGTGGTAACAATAGTGTTAACTACATCACTTTTCGAGTAGATCTTGGTTTGATAAAGAATAAAATCGTTAGTTCTATGCTAATTCCAAGTTGGTATTTACCACGGATTTGAAGATTATTAGATTCCAACCCAAAGGCTCAGTGGTAACGTACTGGCCGCGGAACCCGTAAACCTTGGGTTTGATTCCTGGCGGGGTTATGGGTTTGCACTACTGAGGAGTTCCATACTAAGCAGAGATGACTGTCCAGCGCTCCCAGGTTTCCACTATTTCTCTAACTGATATCAGTCCATGATCAACGTCATCTTGAAAACAATAAATAAATCCCCACAAACCTCCAAATAGAATTCTATATTAAGAACAAACTAAGAATGGAATAAAAAGATATTGTGAAAACGAAACAAACTCGTCTTAAAAGAATTTGAATAAACTGAACACCTTGTTCGTAAGTGAAAAAGAGTGTGTTGTCACAGGGACATAAAATTGCATAAAGTAATACTCAAATGAGATAGGGTTGCTCAATATATTCAGGAGTTCTTATCACTTTACTATTTTGAGAAGTAATTTGGGCTTTATTAATAGTTGGGTAAATATGTTTTTCATCATATAATGTAGGATTATGCTGTTCTTTGGAAAAATATTGCTTTTTTGGCAACGGATATTCATTAAGTCCATCTTATAACACTTAGTAGGATAGTGTAATACTTTGATGAAAGTATAGTAGGTGGTAATTTAAACTATTTGCATCAGCCATGTTTGGCTGATTGGTGATATGAAACTAGATGTTGAATGAAGGGGAAATGAAAATGTGGACCATCAGACTCTCGATTACCAGTTCGGTTTTCTACAAAAGGAGCCATGAAACCCAGTTTCTGATCAAATTTAAAATTGATTCCAATCACCATAGATTCTACTTAGGTGCCATATCAATCAATGATGCCTGTCTTTTCATTCATCATAACTAAACTGGCCGTTCAGTCAAGTTTTCACGTCTCAATTCTAATCAGACTAAATCATAAAGAAGGAACATTTTATTGGTTGTTATCGAGATTTGCATGAAGGCTAGAAAGAACACTTTGTGACAGAAGTGAAGCAAATCATGTTAGTCATGATTCACTGGTTGCTTGGAACATCATTCGTCAGTACTGCTGCGTCCAAACATTATAAAAGTTGACAGCACGCAGCTTAATCAGTGTCTGACCGGTATATATACCAAAATGTGTGTTATATGTCATTCTGAGTTATATAACATCAGGTATAGAAAGTCGAATTTTTCTTTTTCGTTGATGAACGTATAACCAAGAAGTGAACCTCACATGAGAATGACTAAGTATTGCATTTGAATTGTTCTTCGGAGTTTTTGAAACTGGAAATTCAAACATTGTTAGAAAGCATTCGCTGTTTGGCGAATATGTCTACGAATACACCGCATGTAACAACTACACAAAGTTGATGAGCCGTCAAGCGTTTACACATTTAACGTAACTAGAAGTATTTCGTTTTATCAAATCTAGTCATATGTATCTTTTACCAAACATTAAAAATAATAATGTAGAAACAATCTTAAGACACCCTGATATCCATTTGTGACCCTAAAACTGATTGCAAGAAAAGACAGTCAGTTGTTGCATTATTGCAGATATATTCTATGTATACTTCAAATGCAAGCACTGTGAACAATGCAAGGACATTGTGCCACGTAAAACAACTGTATAGTTTATTACCTTCCAGCTTTTTTCTGAAAATTGCTTCTGGTTAGGTTTTAGTTGGTGGAGGTCAAGCCAAATCACGACCTTTAATGCCAAACAAAAAGACAGTCATGGTCAACACCTATACAACTAAGTTACACTAATGACCACAACCAAAATTATAGCTAGTCAAGTGAACGGTAATTATGAGTGTTTGCCAGAGAACCACTTTTACTATTTTATGAAACTTTGACCATCTCCACTGAATCGATGTACACGTAAGCATTCAATTTCGTTTTCCTCTAATTCGGAATTTTTGTTTACAAAGTGACTGATTTAACTTATCTGGCAGTCGTTTATCCTACTTCGACAGTTACCAATGGCTAGAAATTATTGGAAATCACTTTCCAAAGAAATAAATCAAGAAAGGGTATATATAGTGAAACTTAGTGAGGAATAAAACAGATGGCTGATAAATGTAGTCACTAAGTAGTTTTGTTGATGGAGTCTAGCCTGCGACTAGGTCCCAGGTATAAATTCAAATTGAAGTCTGTATTGTTTCTTCTATTTTAACGATAATCATGCATCTGCCATTAAAAAGCTTTCCACTGTGAGCATTATCTACATTTACAGCTAAACAGCATAGTGGGGATATCATTCCATCAACTTGATCTTAAACTCACGAATAATAGCTTTCATAACCAATCTGATCTCTTACAACTGTGATTGAGTGACTGAGAACTTATGGAATGGCGAAAAAGGAGAGTGAACGAGGAGCGAAACAAATGACCAGATTTTCAATAATAGCGTCAACAAATTGAGTTGATACTAAATGTCTAAAGACTGAGCGAGAAAAGTAAATGCAGTTGTGTGTTTATTAACCTCTGCACAGATGTATCGAGATGATGAGTCGTACAAAGGGTGAAACACAAGCCCAGGAATCCACTGTTTCCTACCAGACAACTTGTACACTTGTTTATCTTGTGTTTTCTACAACCCATCTTTCCGATTTGATTTTGACCTAAGTGTGTGTTATGCTTTTCATGCAGCTCAGATATTTGGTTAAATCAACAATCGTTTAGATATTTTGATCACCAAGCTTGATTTCTTCAGTAATAATAGACTTACCTTGACAAGAAAGAAGACATTTACGATCAAACATCGAAGTCTAATAGAGCATTCAGCTACTGTCATACGCAGTCTTAGCTATAAGTTTTCTCTACCACCTTAATTTCAGTTCATACTAGTCAATAAAAAATAAAGAGATTTTCGAACTAAACATTTTCAAGTACCGAAAACAGATAATGACTGTGGTGGCTTAGTTGTCGAAGTACATATTCCATATTAAAAAATAAACAGTTTGCAGTAAAATTCAACAGACTAATCAAACATCTTTTAGGCATAATTATAGTAAATGGATTACAAACAAATGAAAACTAGTTACATTAACATACGTTCCATGTTCGATTCCTCTTACACAAGTTTGACAACCAATAGGATTGTTGTTCTTGACATTTGTCACTTCTATTTGGAAAAAATTTACATGATCTTGTAAGACAGCTGATGAATGAACATTGGATGAGGCAAGCTTTTCAAAAATCCAAATGAATTTAGTTCCACTGGCTTCTCGTACGTGATAACTGTTAGAATAAAAGTCAGAACAATTTTAGGCTTTCAAATGAATGAAAAAACAACTTATGACAATGAGTTATCAGAAAGGTCATCACATGAAATCATCAGATGCGCAACAAAAGGAGTATTTAACGGTTTTTCAAAATATTAAACAGTGTAAAGAGCTTCTTAACCCATGTCAAAGGTAATTTCCCAAGGGTTTACAACATAATTTTTGTTATAAAATAAAGTATACAGCTTCGAAGAGTTTATGCACAAGAGAAACGCTTTATGAATACGAAACTGAAAGGAATAGACATTAGAACGATTTATTTTCACCCTCAAGAAATCCATTAAAACTTAAAAAGTTTGAAAAAGTCCAGTCAAATCTCTAAAAATTACAACACAAGATAACAAGATCGGTTTTATGCTTATTAAAATAGTTCGAAAAAGATTTAAAAACTAAGGGGAACGTTTCATGCTGAAATTTCTTCACGTCCACTGAAATTAAAATTATTGAAACAGGAATGAAGTACTGTGGAGAGTTATCCACCATATAACTCACTCTCCAAAAACTGAAATGCTCAACATGCATTGGATAAGAATTATAACCATGTTTTTACACATATGCTCATAAAACAACTGTTTGGATATCTATAACTCATTTGAGGGGGAATATCAAGAGTAAAACGTTTAATCTTCATCTGTGATAAATAGCATAAAAATCATAAAAACTATAAAAAGGTTAAAATTTCTCTACAGGTTTCACAAGTTGATTTGTTAAAACGATGCCTGCTAACGATAGCTATCTACTTGGGTAGATTATTCGCAAAGTTGTTATCAAATATCTGAGTACTACTCTGTTAATAATTTTACCTTACTTGAATAAGGCGGTCTGCTTAAATCGTGGACTACCAAAAAACTTTTCACCTATTAGATTCCATCAGATTCTCCCCTTTTAGTTTTTTTTATCCTTTTAAATATATTCTGAACGTATTATCTAAAAACAAAGCGAAGTAAAAACACCCGGCCGGTTGGAGATGTATTTGTAAATGCTCAAAAATACACCATATTGCTATTCCTGAAATAGCTGTATGGGACTATGAATTTCTTTGCTGGCTGACTGAACTGCCGCAACCAAAATTACATTCTTTCTTGTGTTAATTTCCAAAATGAGAACAAATGCTAATGTAACACTAGGTACCCCGTTTCACACTTATGCCTTCAATACTATTGTCAATAACACTTTGTAGACATAATAATTATCTCTTTTAAAAATATTGTACGTAAAGCGAATTTGTTGAAATATTCCATGCGGCAAATTTCATATTGTATCGTACATGCTGTCTGTGATAAAGCGATTATCATCATCATCATCATCAAACAGACAACTGATAAAAAAAACTGCAGAAAATACTGATTGAAATGTATTTTGATAGCGCGACGTCATGATAACATACCCGCTGCTTACTAAAATATACCTAATGAAGAACTTCAAGTAAAACAATCAATTAAACTTCAGTTCAAATGAAACTACAATCACGAATCAGAATAAAGGCAGATTAAAAATTTCAGGTCGCTTCAAATGATGTATACGGATATCTGAATATTGCAAAGGATTGCAGAATGTACATTTCTACGTGTCAAATAAGTACAGATGATACAAGATATGACTACCTTCATCACTAATGAATTCCATATCATTAACAGAATAAAGTCTTCAAAATTCAGCCTCAGGGGTAAACAATAATAGATCCACTAGTTCACCGGATAATCTGTATATCTCCATGCAAACTAACAAAGCATAACTATGTTCAAATTCCAAGGAATAATATTTTATCACAATTATTTCCAAAATAAGATAATCACACTATCATCATTAAGGTAACATTCATCATGGATTAACATCATTTGGAAGACCACTGGGAACCTAGGAGCACTGGATGGCTGTTTCATCATAGTACAGGGCTGTTTAGCAGTATGCACTCACAACCCTTCGGAGAATCGAACTCAGAAAAAAGTCGTTAACTACTAACCCACTGAGTCAGAGTTCTGTCAGTTTGCCACAGAGCTCGACTATCATCTAAATTATTCACTTGGTATCCTCTTCACTTCTGTCCGGTTGGACACACAAGTCAAGGCTTTTCATTAGAACTTCGGTATATCCATCTCGAAGTATTTCACTGATAAGCCTTATACGACAATGTATTTCGAGGTTAATGTGAATTTTATTTTTGAGATAGTATTCATCATGGGCTAGTATCAGTTGGAGAACCATTAAAAACCCGGGAGCACTGAGTGGTCAACGCGTTTGCCATGAAACTTGAAGGTCTCCAGTTGGATTCCTGGCGTGTTCGTGAGTACGTACCGCTGAGGAGTCCCACATTAGACGTAAATGGCTGTCCACTGCTCCCAGACTTTAGATAGTTCCCTAACAGATGCCAGTCCGGGATGAATACTTCCTTAAAAATAAAAGTCTCATTAGCCTCAAAATAAAAACACTATCAGTTAACATGTAACCGTTTATATTTTCGAGAACATCGTAACCTGAATCATTATAACGATTAGCATTACATCCTGAAGTCTGTATAATCCATTACTGGACCAAATTTCACCAGTTATAGATATAATATTTGATTAGCCTGGCAGATATTCAACTGTTCATCATAAAAACTTCATAATAGTGACTAAATAGAAACCCAAATGATGATCATATTCGTATAACAATCAAATTGAAGTTAGGACAAGACTGAACTGGTTACTTTATGCTTCACTGTCAATTTTATCTTATTTTGAACTTTACTGTGTTTTGACAGATTATCAATAGAAACTGTTGGTTTTATTATGTTTGTATAAGAGGTTAAAATTTGTCTAGTAACGGTTAATGACAAAATAGGTAACTTCTGAAGGGAGATTTGAAAACATTTCTGAAGTGACTGTTGAGAAACTTAGAACCTGAAGTTAGAATATACTGTAAAATGACGCCTGAAAACGACTTCCAGTTCTTATTTTGATATCTCAATGCCATCTAGAGCTTTTTTGAGGTTATTTTCAAAATTTACTTTCGAAACAAGATAGCATTTCAACGGGACTGTAAGTTGAAAAGGATAGTACTGGTCACTGAGCATTCTCATCTTATTTTTGAAGTAAGAATAGGACAATTACTAACTGAGAACATTCGAATAACCATTTATCAGCTCCACTTCAACTATTGTGTTATTTCCTGAAACAAATTATACAAGAAATCATAACTATTTATTGACATACTTGTTATACTCCCTTGTTTTGTTATACCAAATTGTTCGACCTCTATTGGCATATGGGCTCCTATGCGGAAACCCCGATATTGCCTGAATGTTAATTGTGATAATTTGGTTGGTTGTGGCTAGAAGAAGAATCCAGGACGCGCGTTTCGTCCTACTTGGGACTCGTCACCCCGGCCAGCCACAATCACCCAAATTATCATAATTGGCATTCAGGCAATATCGAGGCATTCGCATAGGAGCCCATATGCCAATAGACATCGAACAATTCGATCCAACAAAATAACGGGGAATAATAAGCATGTGAATACACAGTAATAGCTATCACTCGTTGTACAAGAAGTGACTATCATTCCTCTGTGGCATAGTGGATAACGCCTTGGCATTTGAAGCGATGGGTACGAGTCTCAGTGTAAGCAACATCACGAGTGCAGGTTCATCCAGCTGACGAGTCCCAAAGATGCAGAGTTAATGTAATGCTTGATATTTAAAATAGAACTAAAACGTTGCTCATCAGTAATCACATGATGAATACGGTAGTCAACATTTGTTTACGAATTAATCACTAGTGGAAATTTACATTCATCTTTTCCCTACCTCTATGCACAGAAAGATGAAAAAAAAAGATGAACGTACGTGAAGTTCATCCGCTTGGTTGTTCCTGTCCATCTGGAAATAATTTGTTCATTTCCAGTGTTAAACGCCTGAAAATATTGAAAATATAAAATATAATTAGGCAATAGCTTATAAGTAAACAACTTCTGTTTTGTATACGAGCATTTCTAGAATGATATTTGATTAGTGCTATCCATAAGAAAGTGACGAAATAATCAAAGCATTTGCTATACTTCTACTAGCAATAGTATACTCATTAAGATGTGAAAAAAGGATAAGTATTTCAGCGAAGTCTCTTCGGCAATTTCATCCTCAAAGCTATACACTCGGAAACCCAAGCATTTTCTCTTGTTTTAAGGGCTGATCGTCAAAAGTGATTTGTCAGGCATGTAAACAAAATATGTATCAAAATCATACGCTAATTGTCATTAAAATCAAAAACTATTATTTAAGATTAATCAGAATATGACTGGAGTTACGTAAATATTAGTAACTTAGAAGACATTTCGTAACATGATTTTGCGTTTTACAGTCTAAAGAGGAAGATATCATACTCTGTAAGGCGAATATCCTCTGTATCAACGCTGAGACAACTATTCTCCTGTCGACTAATCATTTCTAGCTACTTCAAGTACAATCATTCGCATCTGACCACCTTTATATGCGTATATAAATTCACCTGCTCTTGGGGAGCCAGATATATAGGTCGTTCGATGCAACTGTTAACTAAAAGTGTCCAGGAGAACTTTCTTCTCTTGTGATTACAAAAAGATAACGGTGGATGAATACGAAGTGCTATAACAAACACGTTATGAACATGGATAACCCTATCCCAGGAACCTTCTCATTCAAAGTTATTGATATAGTGAAAAGAAACCTTACAAAGGCAGTATGTTTTCACATTCTCTGTATTACTAAGTCGTTTGTCATCCATATGAAAAGAAAATGGTTTAAAATCTTCTCCTTTCATGATCTTAGTATTCAGCCATTGAAATCACTTCTTTCCTTTTACAATGTTCGCTTCTTAAATGATGTATGATTCATTCTTGTTTCTATTCTCTTCCTGATCATACTTCAGTTTCTAAATATTTTGTCATGTTACAAAATGTCTACTAACTAAATAATGTTTTCACAACTCCGGTTGTATACTGATTACTCTTCACCGTTCATCACAGTTTTTGATGTTATTGACAGCTTAGGTATTATTTTGCTATATATTTTCCTGCAGCGTTTGACAAAATAATTTTTCTTGTAAACCCCTAACACAAGTAAAAATGCATAAATTTGCTATTTTACAGCCGTGAAAACGAAATCGCTGAAAGAAGACTCTTCACTGAAATACTTGTTCTTCTTTCAACTACACAGTAGGCATACTGGGTGATACTAATAGGCAACTCAAAACTTACTTTTCTTATCTCTATATTTTTGGAAAAAACCTAAGCTTCATAATACTTTTTTCTTAGTTATCCATGAATTAAATGTATAACTACAATTTGATGTGTACCTCTTAACACTGAGTTAAAGTTTAAATTTTGGTTTTCCGTTTGGTGAGTTGTGGTTGCCTAGGATCTCTTTTCTAGTCTACGCATCAAAGTTCCAAGAACTTCACTCCAGCCGATTAGCAAATAAAAGATAACATTGTTTAAAGATGTTTAAAACTGGTAGTATTACCTTGACAAGGATTAGAACGAAGTAAAGATGTAGAGAGCTTTTAGTAAAAAACGACGTGATTGCCTCAAAATCCAGGTTGCATTGATCAGTTCTCGTTTGGTTCAACTAATCTAGTTAACTTTTGTTGGAAATTACTATTACTTCACCAGAGGTTAATTTCTTCGATTTTCTTCTCTGCAATTTAGTTTGACTGTAAACGTAAATTTTAATAAGTTCCTTAAAATTTACGCATGTAACGATAGGAATATCTGATGAATATTTTTCGATACCACGATGTTTGACTAGGTGTGAATGCATAATTGTTGAATTTCTTCATTTCAGTCAAGTAATATTCATCGTACAATAAATGTTATCTAGTATAAATTTACACCGTCAACCTAATAACTGGAAACAAGATACATACATCTGTTTTAGTGACCTGTAATTTGATGTATGCTTCATAAAGAAGTAGGTTTAGGTAGTATCATCATAGTCTTTTTTCATAACAGACCACTAAACTTATTGATGAAAAAAAATCATGAATAAAACAGTTAGAAGAAAAGTAGTAGAGATTACTGATCAATAAGTAGTGCTACTTGAGTTCAACTTCTAAAAAGTTTAGTTTTCTCATAAACTACGGATAGTTCAAGTGTTTTCAAGTAAAATTAATGAGCATTTATCAGAAGATTCAGTTAAGCACTGCAAAAGACTTGAAAATAAAGAAAAATTATGGAACTGATTTTAAACATTAAATATTATCCAGTAAAATCCAGTACCATCATGTCCGTACTGACCTCCTGTAATTAATTCTGACATGCAAGTCATCTTTGTAGTTCATTCCCAATCAACTGAAAAGCTTATCACTTCCACAAATATTACTGAAGGCTTGAACAATGTGAATAGAATATAATGGTGAGTAGAGTGTGGTGATATGCCAAGGATAAAATTTATCCTAGTTCTAAAGCAGTAAAACTATAGGCTATTAGTTAACTGGACTCTGAGCTGAGAATAAATTCTCTACCGAGGAAATTCGTGGTTAATGATCTACAGTAGAAATGAATGCCTATGTTTCTCATTTATTTCGAGAAGGCTAAACAGAGCAGAGCGAAGATGAGACGACTAAAACTTTTCAAATTTCTCGAAAGTCAGAAACAAGAATGGTATTTTATTTCAGACCTAATTTGGCATGTTTACAACTTTTCCACTATTGAATTAGATAAGATTCAAAGGTATTATCTTTGGGTCCTGAATTCGGTGACTATAGACAAAAAATTAGCCAAATAGACACAAATGTACACTTTGAAAACTTACACTCACTAGCAAACGAACGGCTTCCGTCTTCTGACAGTGAATTAATGAGGTTTAGAACTAGACTGGTTGATAGTTACCAATGATACAAAAATACCAGTTATTTCATAAAAGATTTGCTTACGAAACCACAAAGAGAAGCTTTGTTTAAGCTGAGGAACGGCGAAAATTTAACGATAAGTAGACCGGACACAGGGGATACACCCTTCACCTACTTTCATTTGTGAAGAAACAATCGTGAGTAAACTACGCTTCTTGGATGCCTTGTTGAGCAGAAAAGGTGGCTCACTTAGGAAACGTGTTTACAGGAAGACCATATCTATCTATCAGTATATAAATTTTCTTACCCATGTACTTGTTCGGCACAAAGCAAACCTGGTTGAATGCCTCACTAACAGAGCGAGAGGAATATATTCGGATGACTTATACATAAGGATTTAGAATATATTCGTGACTCAGTGATCGAATTAGGCTAACCTAACAGTTTCATTAAAAAAACATGGAAAAAGTAAGAGAAACAAACCTGGGATTACTACACCACAAAAGAAACCGTTGTTCATCAAATTGCAATTTAATGGATATGCAGCCGGACAAATTTTGTATCAGAGGCTCTCTAGAACCACTATAAGGATTTGCTACGTCACGTAACTCTGTCTATCATTTTCTAGCCGACCAGTTATTGCTGCTCAGACAAAGGATAAGTTATCTAGTTTTGCCATTTCTATGAGTATTCACAAATTTAGCTATATAGGGCGTACTACTTGACAACTTAATAAACGTGTTGCTACACACCTACATTCATGGTTGGGAAAGAGATAGATAAAAGTCATCGTAAGTTCTGATTTATCTCATCTCGTTGGTAGGGGTCACTCAATAGATAAGATTAATGCTTTGAAGAGTATTCACCATATACTAACTAATCTTTTGAAAAAGTATTCGAACTCGTTTTTTACACATAGCAGAAGCTATAGAAAATCCTAGTCTTTATATGCGGAAGAAGTTTGAACATCCTTTATCTCTCTTTTGGCCTTAGAAATACTTAATAAAAAACTTTATCACTGAAATTTTTTCTACGCCTTTCTTATTCCTCACACCTTTTATGTGCGTACTACATTTGTTTAGACTTTTTTGATCCACTTACTTCGTTCTTCTATTTTTCCAAGCTATTGACTCACTTTGATGAGAAGAATATCTAAATTTTCATGCTGCTTTCTTTGTTTCCTATCATCATTACCATCCATATTACGACTAGTTTAGTCAGTTCTGTCAACGTTATCATTTTTATTATTTGTTTTACTGTCACCATCGTTATTTTAAAACATTTATCACATTAATTTTAGGTTGAAATTCATCATCGACTAACATCATTTGGAGGAACATTAAGAACTTGAGAGCACTGGACAGCTGTTTTGTCTTAGCATGGGATTCCTCAGCAGTGAGCACCCATGACCCCGCCATAGATCGAACCCAGGAACTTCAGTTGTATAATCGGCCGAGATCTGCTACACCCAAGAGAAAAGTATCAGTAACCAGGGAAAAAGTCTCACAAAAACAGTCTTGGCGTAAAATATACCTGAAGACTTCAAAAACTTGTCTAACTATCACAAGTTAGTCAGTTCTAACGATCAAGGTAGTACTGAATTATTATATGTCAAACTTTATCATAAGAAGTGAAGTGCCTACATCTTAAAAGATTCAACCAAATCATCTTTACTGATGGATATGTCCTTAAGTAACTGCGAAAGTATGAGAAGGGGAATATTTATCCTTTCATCAGACCTTCTAGTCATCCTGTACCCAAAACTGCTGCGGGTATCGTCATGAACACTACAACAAGTCTCCAAAGCCATTATCCAAGTTTCTTCTTAGAATTCGCTACAACTATAGGACTCTGAAACAATTTCAAAGCTGTTTTTCTATTATTCTAATTTTAATCAATATCAGATGACCTTTTGTACAGTAAAATTAATCAGTAACTCTGCTTTTATATATACAATTGTTGCCTAACAACCTATAGAAACAATAGCCTAGATAGAATTGGAGAAAAGAACACAGATCATTATAAACGTGATAACGTTTCATTACAAAAATAACGATTCCCATATGGCAGTAGACGGATGCTACTGAGACTGAGAATGAAACTAGTTTCTTGACATATTTTCCTCCTAGAGTTTGTGCTTCATATGCAGAATAGACAATTTTGAGTACAGCTGTTTCATACCTTAGTTCTTTCTTTCATAGAGATGATCACAAAAGTGAAAAATTTACAATGTTACACTAACCAATACAGTGAAAAAAACAATACAAAATAAAAAGAACCATACGCCAGAAGTAACCTCACCTGGTTAACTAGTTCACTAGTTACTAGCCGGTCCTAAGCCCGGATAAACAGGGAAGGTTGAGCATAGGGCTAGCAACCCTACCCAGTATAACCGATCCAACCGCCACAGAAACTTCAAAGCACAGACAAAATATTAAAAATAAAAACAAACTTATTCCTAGCTGGAATCGGGGAAACAAAATCACGCCAGTTGGTAAAAGCCTTCGAGAAGCCAATTGGCCGATTCCTCTTCCCTCCAAGAAGACAAAAGTAAACTTGGGGACATGCAATATCCTCACCATGTTTAAAGCTGGCCAGAAACGCTGCCCAGATTGCAAAAGAGATAGGCAGGTATGGCATAGAAGTGCTGGAAATCTGCGGAAGCAGATGGAATGGAAGTGCACTCTCCAAACTGTCAACTCGACAGTCAATAATCTATTCCGATATTGTCACTCAGACAACCACCACCAGCACACTGAGTTTCCGGGTGGCTATCATGATGTCCCCAACACCATCAAAAGCTCTCTCTCATGCAGTAAGAACCAATCTCCTCCTAAGGGATCAACATCATGACAGCAACATAAATTCAACTACAAGAGAAGGAAAGTCACAATCATTCAATGCTACGCTGTGCACCTACAAATAATGCAGATGAAGAGAAAAGGGAAGAATTCTACAGATAACTGCAATCAACACTGGACAAGACCCACCCCAGATGGTGACATCAAAATTCTAATCAGTGGGGTGACATGAATACCGAATTGGGAGTGGACAACACAGGAAGAGAACTCATCACGGGTCGAGAAGCACCCAGTGAAATGAACGAGAATGGAGAACTGTTTGCAGAATTCTGCGCATTCAACGATTTGGTGATTTAAGGCACCGTGTTCAATCACCAGGATATCCACAAAGCGAGATGGAGTGGATTCCACCAGGTGGACACACTACACTAAGAATCAGATTGACTTCATCTCAATGAGAAGAAAGTGGAGACGCAGCCAGCCTACTGGACACAAGATGAGGAAGGGGAGCAGATGTAGGCTCGCACCACACACTATCTAGTACAAGAAACCTTCAACGAAGTTGGTGATGACAGACCACAACTCAAGTTCAACACCCAGAACACAAACTGAAGGACGAAACTACAAAGAAAATCTACACGTCAGCCATCAGGAAAGAATGGGAGATATCAAGCAACATCTCCGAAGAAAACTGAGTGGTTGAACACTGGAACTCTTTAAAGAGATCTGGAAAGAAATCTGCATAACAGTATTAGGAAGGAAGAAGAAGGAAGATGAGGAATGGATCTCGACGGAGAAATGGAAGCTGGTAGAGAAGGGAGAGGAGGATGGTGAAGCAGAAGATAAACCAGTGCAAGGATGCACAATGAAAAGAAAAAGTGAGTACAACGTACAAATCACTACACTGGACAAAGAAGTGAAGAAGAGTTCATACAAAGTTAAGAGACGGTTCTACGACACATTGGCAAATGAAGCAGAACAGGCTGCAGGTAGGAGGGACCTGACAACACCATATCAAATAACTAGGTTACCATTTCGTAGGGAAGAGAATAATACAGATGAAACCAATAAAAGATGATGAAGGAAATTTAATTACCAAGAGGGGAAACAAAGGAAATGATGGGCTGGCCATTACAAAAATCTCTTGAATCGGCCACCACCTGTAACTCGTCCAGAAATACCACCTGCAGCCCAGCCACAGAACTACAAGTGAACAAAAGCCCTCCGATGAAAGTTGCCATAGAGCTACTGAAATGCGGGAAAGCAGCAGGACCAGATGGAATCCCACCAGAAGCACTGAGGACAGACGCAGGAACAACAGCGGACATGCTCACACCATTACTGCAGAAGGTCTGGAAGGAAGAAAGGAAGGATACCTGCCCTTTGATCGGAAGAAGTGCGACCTAAGTCTTTGCAGAAACTCATGCGGAATCATGCTCCTGTCCACCCCAAGCAAAATATTATGCCGCATCATCCTGAAAAGAATAAAGGATTCGCTGATTCAGAATTACAACCGCAACAGGCTGGCTGGCTAGCTTCGGGAAGAACAAATCGTGTGTAGACCAAATTGCAAAGCTACACTACGCATCATCATAGAACAGAGTATTGAATGGCAGTCAACCCTCGAACTCAAATTCATCGACTTTGATAAGGCATTCGACAGCTTCGACCGAGAAGTAATTTGGCAGCTGCTTCAATACTACAGAATACCACAAACCTTTACCAATCTCAGTCAACAACTATATGACGACGCCACATTCCAAGTAATTCACAATGGGAAGTTCAGTGATGCTTTTCAAGTGAAGACAGGAGTGCGACAAGGCTGCCTATTATCACACATGATATTCCTGATTGTGGTCGACTGGATCATGCAGCAAACTGTGAGGAGCGAGAGGAGGGGGATACGCTGGACTGCGGAAAACGTCCGAGAAGATTTGGATTTCGCCTATGATGGCTTGTGTCTAATGTCACAAAAACTTGAAGATCTACAAGCGCAAACTAACAAGTTGACAGAAGAGGCGAGGCAGCGAAGATGGGACTTCAAGTGAATATGGAGAAGACAGAGGTGATGATGATACCCAACCAACCTCAACGACGACAACAACAAGCACCAATCACCATGAACGGGAGAAACTCGAAGGAAGTAGCCTCTTTCACCTACCTACCTACCTACACAACTACCCACCTACACAACTACCTACATACCTACCTAGGCAGCATCGTTTCAACTACAGGTGGAACTGCCACAGATAAGGACGTCAAAACCACGATCGGAATAGCAAGACAGGCCTTCATTAACTTGTGAAGATATTCTGCACTACACTCAACATTAAGCGTGAACACGATACAGATTTTCAACACCAATTCAGTCAAGTCACTGCTTCTATATGATGGTTGAGAGAGAGACTTGGCGTGTCAGGAAAGGGATTTCCAACAAACTACAGACATTCATCAACAACTACCTACGCTGGCTCGATACTGAATATCAGATCAGATGGCCAGAAAGAATAAGCGATAAGGATCTCTGGCTGGTCAGATAGTCGATTGGAACCGGAGTGGGAAACGACGAGTTGTGCGTCTGCGGCAAGGTTGACATGGAGGAGATGGTGCGAGGAAGAAGTGAGAGGTTGTGGGTTATCGTGGAGCCAGGTTGAAAATATTGCATTGAAGAGAGTGGAATGGAGACGTGCTACTGAAGCCCTATGTTTCATTAGGAGCCCAAACGACAAATAATAATAGCAATACATTAGAAGAAATTAAAATCATGGGAAAACTCTCGTTTAATACTATACTCTGGACTATTTTTATGTCAGTTGACTACTCCATAACTTAGGCCAGTATCCCTCGTTGTCTGAGTTATAGCCCCAAAGGCACTTTTACTTTTACATAGAAACATTTGTAATTATTTGCATCAGCTGATTTGGGTTAAAGTCTTTAAGGCAGCGTCACTTCTGTCAATGTTTCAAATGCGTTTTCAAAACTAGGTTAACATTCAAGTTCTTAATTTCCCAACTGCAGTCTTTGAACACCTAACATTAAGTCCAATGTATTAGGACTCGAACTCATGAAACCTGTTAGTCAAATGAGAATATGATTTATAGTATTCGGTTGGTACTAGGGATTGAGAAACGCAATTTTGTCTACCACCTATAAGCCAGTGTTTTAGCCAGTTAGTTTGGGCTACATTTGTCATTTGTTAACAAGTGCTAAAACTACTGGTATATATTCCACCCCTTTCGAATCTGTTTTGCTGGCAGCTTTGACCATATTATTTTGAGCATGAATGACAGTTTTGATTGTGAGACTCTTTTTTGATGTTCAGGATATCGAACTAAGTTGCATAGAACTATAGAGAACAATAAATTAAACACTGAACTCTTTAAATGTGGACAAATTATGTATAGATGACCAAATTCATGGTGAACCAGAAGGATTATAGAAAGTACTTGGTCATCTGGAAACATTCATTATATATTTTCTCAAAGTACTCGAGATGAAAATAACGAAATAAGAAACATTGGATAGTTTCAAAGAAATTTTATTTAGTAAGGCTACTTCTGAAGGGAATTTAACAGCAGAATGTTAGACCAAGTTAATATCTTGAGAGTAGATAAAATCTTTGGTTGTAAACTACATACACCTTTCTTTTATGGGGAAAATCAATAAATTGGTTATTTGGGGTAAAACCTTTGTTTTGGGTTAATTGACTGTCTCAATGACTTTACATCCTACTGCACATTTTTCCGTATGAATGAGCTTTTTTTATAGAAACAATGAACTGTTTATTTTCATTGTTGAGTTAAGAAAACAACCGACGCCTAAATACTTCAGTGTTTAGCCTGTTTTATTAAGATGGCACTCATATATTCCTGATTTAACTGACGAAATATACCCATTTATTCATCAACAAAAACAAGGCATGTATCAGCGAAGAAATATTTCCTTTCAACTACCAAAAGAAATATTTCTTCGCTGATACATGCCTCGTTCTCATTCCTGATTTATCTACAGCTTTAAGGGAAATAGTTGCAGTGGTGTATAAATTCACCTACTATGCTCAAATATAGATAGGCAACTTGATTGAACAAGATCAAATACGTGTAAATGGCAACTTGCATAGCTTCCACCTGTTCAGTCGACTAAAAACTGCATGAAAGTACGTGAGATTTCATTGATGGGTATTTTGTGTTCATACTTCTCAAGATCGACTTAACTTTTATGCTTAGTTTATTTTAATTGCTTTAGGTAGCTTTATTATGATATCTTTTACTGTTAGGGTGAATTGTGAGCCAACATGATTTATTTAGTTACATCTCTTCTTCTGCAGTGTTCTTCGTGTTATCTGACCACCTCATTATCACTCAAGAAGTATTCTTCCACCAGTGACTTGATGTCTGTTGTAGCCTATACTAAACTTTTTCGCCATTTATCGATAATACGCTCAATAAAATTACTTCACTCCTCTGTAAATTCACGTCAACGAAGATTCCAAGCATGGTACTGTAACATTTCAGTGCCATTTTCAGCCAACAAAACAGACTAGACACAAATTTACGTTTTTTGATCTATAAGTAAGTATTAACATCTACAGATGATATCTACAAAGTCAGTAACCGTTTCCTCGCATATATCTATCGATATGTTCGCAGAACATCGTCTAAACTTATCAAATTGGAGTTTTCAACTTTTCCATTATCGTCTAACAGACATTTTCCTGCGTGTGTACTGACAAAAAATATTTCTAGCATCTTTGGATCTGCTTATGTTTGCAAAATACTAAAGCTTGACTTTTCAGTTAAATTGAAACCTTTTCTTTTGTTGAAAACTTCAGTATATCATATTTAAAATAAGGATTGTTTATCTATGCAAGATATCCACATTATGCGACAATTTATTTACGATCTACAAGATGACCTACCTGTTTCATCGAAAGCCGACATCTCGAACTACATTCTAGCTGAAATTCAATACGTACGAATGTATTTGGAATCGGCGGTTGTAAGAAAGTCAATGCTGTTGTTCCCAAACTGACAGCTGGTGATGCTGTGATAAAACCATTGGAAACAGGTAACTCCAGTGTTGCTACTTCATCTAAATGCATACCAACTCCACCACGTAAAGATGTCATATCACGTTCCCAAGCATCACACTTAACGTCTAAATAATAAGTATAAAAAGTCATTCAACATAAAGTATTTAAAAGGATGGCAGTAGTGTTTATTGCGAAAGGAAATCAACTGATGAGTCCTGTTTATCTCACCATTAGACTAATAAGAACCTGAACTGAATTAAACCTTACTTTAACTATACCACAGTCAGCTTCATTTAAGTAGGAAAGCTCATATATGATGAGTCTTCCACTTAGAATCTTTATAATAGAAGCTAAAATCCGAAGAAATAAGAGCCAATTGTCTTGAATTATTCTCATAGTCATTGAATAAAATAAACACAGCTCCATACTGACTTCATTTTACTTCGGTAAAATTCAATTATTATCGACTAACTCCAGGCAAGAATCAAAAAATCTGAGTTGATTATAATACTAATGCGTATCTCCAACACGTCAATTATTGAATATATTTTTTCTGTTCACTTTTTCTGAAGTACATAAAAAGCACCTAGTTTAAGAACGTGGTATAGTTTTGAAAATGTTATTTTCTCGTTACTTTTGATAAAGTTTTAAAGTGAAAAATACAACCCTACTCAAAAAAATTCTACTTTAAGATTAGTGAACATAACTGCACAAATATTCAATTGTGTTTGATGAATCAGTGACAACGATCTCCACAAATATTGTGTAATGTACTATGTCGATTACAATAGGAACGTTTTGTCAAAGGACTTGTAGTTCGTATAAGAATTCTACTTTTATAGAAAACAACTCGATACCAGTGGTACTACGCTTCTTCTGTACGTGTTTTATGTAAGAATTTGTTTTTCATTACTCTCGATAGAATTCGTAATCTAACTAAGTGTGAAGGTATCCTGACCAACAATGGACTGGATGGTTTGGAAAAACTTGGGCACCGAGTTAGTATGATTCATTGTATAGGATTTATTTTTACTTGTGTAATCCCGGCGTAGTATATTAAAACAAATAACAAAATAAACAAATACTTTGTATTATTCCTCAACGTTTCGATCTTGCTAGGAAGATCCGTTTCAAGAGTATGAATCTGACACTAAGTTTTCAGGTTAATATTCAAGTTTTGGTACACAAAGTGGTGACCTTTATAATCATCCAATTACGTAGTGATATGTAGCAAAGATCGATGTAATACAGGTGAGTGAATAAGCAACTCGGTCAGAGTTGTATATCTTACCGAAATATGTTGGTGACCAGTTTTACTGAACATCTTGAACTTTGAAAGAAAACGTCCTCAGTACCCTGATATTTTACAACTATTGACAGACAACTCAAAATATCTTTTTCAAGTAAGAAAAGCAAGTAAGTAGGACAGTTTACGCGCTAAAACGTACTAAAGAAATTGAAACACTTCATCTGTAATATGGACGGTATACGACACCAATTGTCAAAATGAAAACCATATATTGGAACTTGATCAACTGGACATTTAATACACTTTTCTAAATTTATATTTCTTTTCGCTGAACTGTCAGAGCATAATTCACAAGTATTGGCATCTAAAGGGAATGTACCAATAGGGCATTCATGGCATTTTATAGGAATATCTGGTTGAGGTAATGAAACACCACGGTTTTCATCGCATATTTTTGGTTCAATCCATTTCCATCTACGCTGAGTCTGGATTAAGAAATCATAAAAAGATTAGTTTCAATTTAAAAACTGTACATGAATAGCAAACATGAATCTTCAATTTTAAGATGATATCTTGAAAAGAACTTTTAACTCGCTTAAGAACATTTTCACCTAATCACTCTTGAGGATTGCATTTTTCAGCTGTCTAGTGGTTCAAATCAATTGACCTGTTTTCATGGACGGGGATTCTTTTCAAACGGATTAGATGACATTAAACCACCTAGTTGCAAAGAAGTGAAATAATTAAACGCTTTGTCAAAACTGGTCACAGCATTACATCTGATTCAGCGTTCAAAATCAACTATAGGATGAAAAGAGAGCCTCTGAAAATGATAAGCTTCCAACATCTGTATACTACAGAAGCTCTTGCTACATTTATGGAATAACCAGAACTATCCATAAGAAACAAACTTGTACAGCTTTTATTGCAACCTCAAACTTAGTTAGTAGCTATAAATGTCAATCCTTCTTTCTCTCTCCCTCCCTCTTAATATTCACAATTTTACCATGATTTATCACATATTTCCATAACTGAACATCATCTCCACTTTTCTTACAGGCTACCACTGACCATGCTTAATCATTAGAATTAAATTTACATCTTATTTAACTTTATATTCTTTCCTTTTAATTATCTTACTCTTGATTGTATTGTGTTCTCTGAGCTGGGTTGTTTAGTCGTCTTTCTGGACGACATCATCAGCACTGACTTCGGTGTGAAGTAAGCTGCCACTATCTCTCCGTGAGTGATTTAGTAGCTTACCCTGACGAACTGGTTTGTGATTGGTTATTTCTTTCGATTGCTGTGTCATTGACTAAATAGACTTCCTGTTGGTTGCTCCTCTGCTTGACCTCTGACCTTTCTACCGTTTATCATTTTTCTTATTAGTTGATAGACTGGATCTATGTCTATGCATCTATTGATTGCTAACTGGCCTGAATGTCACGCTTCTAGGAATTCTCTGATATTCTTTGTGTTTCCTCTACCCAAAATTTCTACATTGTCGAAATTGTATTCATGTCCATAACTATCCACATGGATTGAAATGAGTGATGAAATGTCGTCTGTGACGTTTAATAGCCAATTGATGCTCATGTAGACGAAGCTGAAGAGGGCGGCCACTTTGTCCAATATAGTGTTAACTACAGTTACTGCAGTTGATTTTGTAAATGATATTCGGTTTGTCTTCTTTGGTTGATGCATCCTTTAATCTGCCTAATAGTGTTTGGAGGGAAATTGTTGGTTTATGAGCCATGTCAATTCCAAGTGGTCTCAGTAATCTTGTCGCGATTTCTGTAGATGACTTTGTAGTTGATGATGTACGAGATATACATTTTCTGATAAAAGTGTTATTGTAGAGTTTTTAAGAATGAAATCAACGTAAATGAAATCTTCACTGAACTAAGCTTTTTTCGCAGATAACTAAAGAATCCAAAAACTATACCTTCTGAAGCTCAACCAGTTTCCGCATACAACAGAGCGAACTTTGAAATAAAAACGTTAATAAATATGATTATTAAAACAGAAATATCAACCATCTTCAAAGATTTCAGCTCAAAAATTATTGGTTTAGATCTCGAGGACTGAAAATAAAAGCTTACTTAGAATTTTATGTATGGGTGTAATTGCAGTTTCCTTTAATACGAAAAACACCAATTAACTGTTTAAGAACAACACCTATAATTAACTAAGTTGCAATTACTGGAACATAATGTATAAACGTTATAATTTAACAGCTTGATAACATTAAAACTAGTGATTAAGTAATGTTATCCAACTTAGTTGTAAAAAGATTGTGTTTTATTACTTAGGGCAAGTAACTCATGTGTTTACTTTTGAAGAAATTTTTAACTTCAGATAATCAAATCACTCATAAATGTTATTTGAAAAACACCAGAAACCTTAGGGGTGCTAAATAGACGTTCATTTTTGGCTAGAACTTCACACATATCTGTTACGAAATAAAAAAGTATCTTGGTTTTGTAATCAGCATGTTTACATTTGTGACACTTCGTCATGATAATCATCTCCAAATTGGCATCAGTTATTAAACAGTAAATTACTAATTACCTTTTGTAAACAGAAGTGGACTTGTCAGAATTCGTGACATGTAAATAGGTTAGTCAGTATCAATATCATAATGTTACAGCTGCGTCATCTGAAGGTCTCATCTTGTTTGTATTGAACCAATAACTACATCCCGATTTATCAACTCAATAACCAAACTTATTGTTTTCAACGCAGTTATCAGCTGAATGATTTTAACAGCTGAAGTGAACACTGCCTAACTTCCAGTCTACTTTGATTCTGGTAACCAGCAGAGGAAACCAGGGAGTGCATAACGTCCTATTTCGAACTTGCCTGCTCAATGTACCTGTACCCCGGTAAGTCATGTTGTTTCCACCGAGACTCAAACCCGGAACCCTTCGCTCCAAACACCATAGCGTTATCAATTAAGCCAGTGGGGCACGATAGCTACCTCAGCTATTTCAGTATCATCGTCTGAACAGTGAAAATGGGATTCTGTCAGTTGATGCCAGTTGTTGTAATATACTGTTTATATTTAAAGCATGGTGTGAGGTGTGAGAGATGCTTTCAGATAAGAAAACTAGCATCTGCCTATTAACCATTATTAGTGGGAAGAACGTCTCCTTCACCTATCTGGGCAGCATCGTTTCAACTACCGACGGCACAGGCACAGATGAGGACGTCAAAACCACGATCGGAATAGCAAGACAGGCCTTCATTAACTTGTGAAGATATTCTGCACTACACTCAACATTAAGCGTGAACACGATACAGATTTTCAACACCAATTCAGTCAAGTCACTGCTTCTATATGATGGTTGAGAGAGAGACTTGGCGTGTCAGGAAAGGGATTTCCAACAAACTACAGACATTCATCAACAACTGCCTATGCTGGCTCGATACTGAATATCAGATCAGATGGCCAGAAAGAATAAGAGACAAGGAACTCTAGCTGGCTGGCTGGCTGGCTGGCTGGCTGGCTGGCTGGCTGGCTGGCTGGCTGGCTGGCTGGCTGGCTGGCTGGCTGGCTGGCTGGCTGGCTGGCTGGCTGGCTGGCTGGCTGGCTGGCTGGCTGGCTGGCTGGCTGGCTGGCTGGCTGGCTGGCTGGCTGGCTGGCTGGCTGGCTGGCTGGCTGGCTGGCTGGCTGGCTGGCTGGCTGGCTGGCTGGCTGGCTGGCTGGCTGACAACGAACCAACCAAGAACATATCACTCAAGAAATATGCAGAAGGAAGTGTATATGGATTGGACATGCATTGAGAAGATCATTCGAAAATATCACGCACCAGGCCAGATCATCGATTGGAACCGGAGTGGGAAACGACGAGTTGTGCGTCTGCGGCAAGGTTGAAATGGAGGAGATGGTGCGAGGAAGAAGTGAGAGGTTGTGGGTTATCGTGGTGCCAGGTTAAAAATATTGCATTGCAGAGAGTGGGATGGAGACGTGCTACTGAAGCCCTATGTTTCATTAGGAGCCCAAACGACAAATAATAATTAATAATAATATTCTATGTGAGTTGAAGCATTTTAACACAGAGCACGTGACATAATTCCCAAGTCTATAAAATAGTCTGGTTTAATCTAGTAATGGAAACCACCAGGTTTATGAGTGTTTTGGGAGAGAGTTGTTAGCTGAAGCTGCAAATAAGAACTTATTTCCAAATCATAAGCCTGAATCGGAAGAGCTTACCGTTGTTTTTTGTAGTCAAACTAGAAGAAACCATATTTTACAAGGGGATTTTAGAACTGAAATACTAAGATATCCAACTGTTTGACTTAATGATGAAAAACATCAGTCGGCAGCTATTATTGTTATGTCCCATGCACAGACAAATTATTAATACATAAACAACACTCATAGCAAAAGGATTTTAGATTTTATAGTATTGTTTTGCAATCACTTCAAGTGTACAGGTGTGTACTAATCAACAGTACGATTTAAGTAACCACGTTAAACAACCCTTCGGATAGTGATTTGTTAAGAAAGCTTTTTCTTAGCAGGTTAAACGACTTTAGACTGAAAAGGAAATGTTCTTCCCGCTATACTATTACTATTATTATTTGTCGTTTGGGCTCCTAATGAAACATAGGGCTTCAGTAGCACGTCTCCATTCCACTCTCTTCAATGCAATATTTTCAACCTGGCTCCACGATAACCCACAACCTCTCACTTCTTCCTCGCACCATCTCCTCCATGTCAACCTTGCCGCAGACGCACAACTCGTCGTTTCCCACTCCGGTTCCAATCGACTATCTGACCAGCCAGAGATCCTTATCGCTTATTCTTTCTGGCCATCTGATCTGATATTCAGTATCGAGCCAGCGTAGGTAGTTGTTGATGAATGTCTGTAGTTTGTTGGAAATCCCTTTCCTGACACGCCAAGTCTCTCTCTCAACCATCATATAGAAGCAGTGACTTGACTGAATTGGTGTTGAAAATCTGTATCGTGTTCACGCTTAATGTTGAGTGTAGTGCAGAATATCTTCACAAGTTAATGAAGGCCTGTCTTGCTATTCCGATCGTGGTTTTGACGTCCTTATCTGTGGCAGTTCCACCTGTAGTTGAAACGATGCTGCCTAGGTAGGTATGTAGGTAGTTGTGTAGGTGGGTAGTTGTGTAGGTAGGTAGGTAGGTGAAAGAGGCTACTTCCTTCGAGTTTCTCCCGTTCATGGTGATTGGTGCTTGTTGTTGTCGTCGTTGAGGTTGGTTGGGTATCATCATCACCTCTGTCTTCTCCATATTCACTTGAAGTCCCATCTTCGCTGCCTCGCCTCTTCTGTCAACTTGTTAGTTTGCGCTTGTAGATCTTCAAGTTTTTGTGACATTAGACACAAGCCATCATAGGCGAAATCCAAATCTTCTCGGACGTTTTCCGCAGTCCAGCGTATCCCCCTCCTCTCGCTCCTCACAGTTTGCTGCATGATCCAGTCGACCACAATCAGGAATATCATGTGTGATAATAGGCAGCCTTGTCTTACTCCTGTCTTCACCTGACATAGAAAACCCTTGAGTGAATAGATAAAATCCATGCTTTCAGTCTTCGACAGAAAATCTTTTCAAAAATATGAATCTGACACCAAGGTTTCAGGTTTATACACTAGATCTTGGTGAAAACATCATTCCTACGGAAGCAGACAAAAAAGTCTCATGCTCCTGCAGTGAAAAAAACAAAAGTAATGGAATTCTGGCTAAGGAATCTTGCTTATAAGTCAAAGTATCTATGGGTTTCCACACGTTCAAGATGACAAAAAATACACTTTATGCTGCTTCTATGTTATCTGATGAATGGATTAGTGTTCAAGAGTAGTGGAGAAGTAGAGGGATTGAATTAAATATTTGAAGCAGGGGGAATGAGTACCCTTTTTAGTGACATTCTGTTGCAACTGTTGATCAACCACAGTTTCAGCATACATTCGAATAACCAGCAAAGACAAAGACATGTGGAGATAAAAATGGAGTGCATCATTTTTTCCCAAAAAAAGATTTTTTTTTCTTTAAGTGTCGAAATGAGTGAAGTTCCAGAGTTTTAAACAAATGTATTAGGCTATCTCACGATAATAAACTAGTAGCTAATGTTTCCTGATCTAAAATACCACAGACACAGCATCCTTCTGACCGGTTATCAGCAGTGAACGTTGAACTTGATTCACCACAGTGTTACACTACTAGACTTAGTGCTAGCAATGAAAATTTGTTCAACGAAATTCGACTAGCTATCGTATGACTGACCAACAGCTAGTACTTTGAAAAGGTAGTCACGGTTGCCCATGGTAATGATCTAGAGAGATTGTGCCTTTGTTTCCTATTATGCCAGAAAGGTCTAGTGGGTTTTATTAAGGCTAGAAGCAACTGCTGCCATATTTTAAAGAGCTTACGCTCTTGTGAAGGTTTAATGACTAGGTTTTACCGCTACCCAAATGAAGTGTGATGATATTAATTTGTTTCCTAAGGATAATCAGCGTTCCAAGCTCATACAGCCTTATTTTATGGAGGAGAGAAAGACACAAAGTAAATATTTTTTGATGTTGCAGACCTGTTCTGATTAAGAATGCAGCACTATTGAATCTAAATCCGAAACGTAGGCTAATGCCACATAAAACCAGCCTCTTAGGTTCTGTGGTCGATTAGAGTACCCCTTCTAATCCAAATTTTTCCCAGTACTTAAAAAGAATTGACCCTCCATGGTGTATGCACTCAGATAGTGTTGACCACCCTTCATACCACTACTACAGCTGAAATTCTTAAACGCCAACAAAATACGATCTCATTGTCTTCCAAATTACCTCCAGATTATTCTGTTAATGACTCCGATCCGTATTTAACTTTTTCTAGCTTTGTACTCTATAATAAAGTTTTCAACACGCAGAATATCATCCATGGTCTCCAAAACGACTTCATATAGGATTCTTCAATTTTTCATCCTACTTCAATTAGAATAAAAAGCTTTGATGTCCAAAATTTTGGCCTCTTCGGCTGAAAGTGTACCTCATATTTGTGAGATATTCATACATAATCCAAATATAGTCATTCAATTGATCTCATCTGGAAAATATGGTGAGTCTAAAAACTTAGTACTCTAAGCATTCAAAGATTCCTTAACTAGTTTTCCCAGTCTTGAGTGTATAGATATAACATTAAATCGTAGGCAGAAAGCATATTGCTTTACTGGATACGCTGTTCAATTCAAGTGCATAGTGAAAAACAGGCAAGATAGTGATGCACATTATCCTTCTAATCTGCACGTACGCACTCACTGGATGCAAAATAGATGAAACCTGAGATTAGTTTCACCTAAGACTGTCTGCATTCCTAATAAAAACCAAAAGACAAGATTTGGTCACTAAAGAGAGCGACTTTTACGCACGAGAAGGGAGGCTAAGCCGGGCAGAAAGTCATTCAAGTGAAAGTTTCTAGTTCCTAATTAAACGGGTCGGTAATAGAAATCAATTGACGCAAGTGTGTTTAGACGACCAGTTGCTCCTAACTAACGCAAATTTTAGACAAGAAAAGAGGAGAAAGCAACTGTTGCAGACCCAAAAAGTGTCTCTCCAGCGACAATGAGCAGGGATAGTTGGTGGAGACCAAGTGATGAAAATGACAGAGTTAGTAAGGAATAGTAAACAGTTGCTTGTATATACCTGAGAAGAGAGAATAAAAATGTGGATAGCCGTGGACTATGAGAAGAAATGCTAGGTCTCTGATTCATTAATAAAGATGAAAACCAGGACGGTGATTATAATGCCTAAAAGAGCACTTCAACTGAACTTCACTTACTGTGGTTTCCCTCTGCCTAGCCTCAACCTAGATGGAACATTGACTTGGGGGCTGTAATATTCTCAGGGATCAAGAAGTCAGCCTACAGCTGACTAGTTCCAGATGTATTTAAGAACGATGGCCCAAGATTATTTAATAAACTGACTGGGGTATTGATTAGAGTACCGGAATCACACAGTTGTCTCAATTATTGGTCTAAATAGCTGATTTTCACGTTCTCAAAGAAAGGTTAGATTCTCCCTTTCTGACAGCCATATAACAATCGGCATAATGCTCAAGATTCTAGATTCTATGATAACCTGAAACCTAACTAAGACTCAGAAACTGTAAACTTGAAAACACAAACGAGGTTTCAGACCTAAGCATGGCGCACTAACTAAATCAATACAGCCAAGGGTACTAGGCAAGACATGGAAGTCGATTGATGAGATTGTAAACCTTAGTCGAGTCAGATGGCTTAGACATGCACTGTGTATGGCGACCCACTGCCTACCTCGACATCTCATGCTAAGGGAAGTTGAATTAGGTTGGAAGAAGGTTCTGAGTGGCTAAACCAAGACCAGTCACCGGTCGATGAAGTCTCTTAAAGTTGGTCTTAGCAGGGTTAAGAGATAAAGTCTAGTTGGCCAGGGTCCCCGAGCCAAAAGGAATCAGTAGTTAGGAACTGTAAGTGACATGACTGAAAATTGATCACCATGGTCCCAACGTATTCAGTCCTTGAAATCATCTAAAGCGTGAATGTTCTCACTAACTGTTATCTGCAGACTGTTTATTCTCTCACACTACTCTACTTCCTTGTCGTCAGTCTTTTTTATTCACCTGTTCTTTGTGTACTACTGTGAAGTGTGGCAACTAGAGCTAAATGCATCTGTGCACTAGGTTCTGCGCCGTTTTTGTCAGTGTCAGTATTCATTAAATTTTCACCGTCCGCCAGATCCCACAACATAGACATACGTATTAACGTTGAACACAAATTCTGCTTCCTGAACCAAAGGAAAAATTAAAATAGATCAGTCAAGTGATCTTAGGGCAGTTTTCATCATTAAAATGGATGTCTGAAATACATATTACCCCATACATGTTAGCTGAAGGGAGTAGGTCAGCAGAGAGCCTTGGCCCTAGGTTTTGAGCCTGTTTTTACTCATCAACAAGGTGTGTCTGCAACAGTGAGGGAAGTAGATTTACCCAGTTATTTGAACCCGTGTCCCTCAGTTCCGAAGTCGAATTTAACTCCTAAGCTATAAGCTACTCTCCCGAAGGCTTTATTTCTCAACATACGTGGTCTTGTTAGATCTTACGGTGAGTTATCAGATGTGAAATCTATGCGGATCGATATGTTTAACTTCTTTAACTTTGTGATAGAATTGTTAACTGAGGTTCTCCTCTTCTCTTCTGATTAGTTGGCTAACTACATCATATTCAAGGAATAATATACTGTATTTCTGTTCATCTACAAGCTCATATTTTACCGGCGTATTGTTTATTCTTTGTTATGTTGTTAGCTGAAAAACCGACAGTTTGGAACCATTTTAAAAGTGTCCAAGACTGCAAGACGCATTTAAAAGATTACAACAAATAGAAGGGGAAGAATTTGATGATTCGGTGGAAAACTTTTCGGCAGCCCAAGGTTTAAACAGCCTTCCATGGTTATCTTAGCCATTAAATCATATTCCGTTATTTAACTTTTTTCTTTGCGTTGTTTTTATGAATTTCTGTAATTCGGTCAAATTGTTCTCATTTACTTATCTTTCGCTCTGTTTCTTTGAAAAGCTTATGTGAGATGGGGCCAAATTAACCATTGCGTAGTAAATTAAAGTGACACTTTGATGATAAATGACACTGTTAGGTTTTAAGATTGAATTTTCCTGACAAATTGAAGAGGCCAGCAATGAGGGCTAATTTCTGGTAGCCTAAATGGCACGCTTTATGTTAATGTCTGCCTGGTGGTTGACAGTGGAATCCAGGACCTGCGTTGCCTTCTGTTCGGTACTCCCCAGCTGGATGTATCTGCCTCTCAGTGAGTATTTTTGTTTCCACTGAGACTCGAACCAACTACCCATCACTTCAAACACCAGGGTGTTATCAACTAGGCCACCGGGATGCGACAGCCACCTCTTGTGCAAAGGGTTTCAGTTGCTGTTCATTGATACATGTCATCTCACGTTGCTATACAGGGTAGGATTGCTCACACTCTGCTGTCAGATGAGCTCCTTTGCAGATGACTCTATAAGGCCCAAATATTCATTATTTCATAGTCTAGACTAGTCTAGACAAGTAACAATGAACTATAAACGGTATTCGTTTATTCTTCGATTCAATGATTGTAATAAAAATTCGACTCAAGATTCATAGATATTTCTCAGTAAACTTTATATTTTTAGAGCATTTCACTGAAATTCACTCACCGAAATGTTTATCATCATTTGCTACTAACAAATTTCAATCAACAAACGTTCTTTCTGAAATAAATGATGGATTCTGTTACAAGTCTGTATTATGAATGTGAACTTTTTCAGCTAACTTTCTGCATGTCTGAATGATTCGCAACTTTCAGTACATGCTTGGAAATACAAATTATACTACTTGAATAAAGTCCTGATATCTATCAGTTTTAATTTACTTGACACATTAATATTACTGAGAAACAAGTAAAGAGAAATGAAGAGTGAATTAGTAAAAGTAGTATATCCTACCATCTGTTCTTTATCACATGGTGTCCAGTAACTTGTATAGTCATCTTTAACGCAGGGGAGACGTGGACTGCAACTTGACGATCCAATACCTGTCATTAAAGAAAACATTTGTATCGTTGCATTTCAACATAATGCATTTCTGACTAAAATTCATGTGTATATATGGATAGTTGGGAAACCATGGCTTTACATACGTCTAGTCCTGCACCAAAAAAACGGTAGTGATATGTGAATGACACATTTACTGTGTTGAAATCGGAACATATCGACAATTTTCTCACATACGTAAAACTCAGTGGTAGGCGCAATCCATTTCACTCATGAGGTAGAAAATAAACGAGGAGAATTACCTATATTGGATTGCAGGATAGAACGAGGGACCGTTAACATAAAACTGACACATTCCAACAAGAACCTAGACTATCCGATGTCAGTTAAGGCTGACTTAGTCAAATGTCTGTCATAAAGCCAGAAAAATGACTAGTCAGTATAAGGACCTAAACAAGGAATTGAAACACTTGAAAGAAGTACTAGTAGTTAATAATTATCCTCCTCAGTTTATCAAAAAATTTATACGAACACGTAAGAAACGAAAAAACAACAGTAACACGAGTACGAGCAATAATGACAACACAAGTAGAAAGAACTCCACAGCCTCCATTTTGTAACCCTATAAGAAAAGTACATCAGAAACTTTGCGTAGGATCCTCAACAAAGCTAGAATTAAGGTGGCATTTAAACCTACAAACTCACTTACAGATAAGCTTTGTCGGCTTAAGGATCGGATAGAACCAATTCGGCAAAATAATCTAATCTATAGAATTCCATGTAATGACTGTGAGGTCAAGCACATAGGTCGAACTAGCCAGTTAGGGGTCAGTTAGAATAGCCGAACACAGGAATTTAGCTAAATATAAAATAACAGACTTCGGTAGAATCAATAAGCTAGAAGAGAACTTGGTTATATTGTAACACATGCAATAACACACAATCATACGATAGGGTGGGGCGAAACTACTGTACTCAAGTCCAATATAATTAGCTGTGTGGGGAGAGATTGATTACTGAGTTTTTGTGCATGGAATCAACACGCAACACATGTGATAGAAATGATGCAATACCTATACCAGAGATATGGAAAATTTTACTACCAATAAAAATAATGTCGGGCGCCAGAACTATATAAATCAAATGTCGAAAGGTGTCTGATTACTTTGATATTGTTATGAGCAATAATTTATGCTCGAAATATCATCAAGTAAATAATACAATATCACTGTGTATTATAAATCAAATAAACAAATTTAGGTATTTAACTAGAGATGTACTATTTATAAGCTTTATATAACATCATTTCATCATAGTATGGTAATGAATTAAAGTTCTTTGAGCTGAGATACTTGTTAATGGTTAAAATAATCATATCAGTTTAGTAATGAAGTAGAAATTAGGCACGTGTAACTTGCGATATTTTTACTGATCTCGATAGTTATTAAGTTGAACATAAAGACTACTTCACTGATCATAGGTGATCTCATTTTTCCTTTAAATACATCGTGTTACTGGGTGGATTTTCATTCGGCTTTCAATCGCTGCCAAGATAACAACCAATCGGCCGGATACCTACGTTTAGGTTGGTTTGACTTTCAGCATTTCCCTCAAAGTTTTGACTTCACTTGCTATGACACCTTGATATTCTCTCATATCTGGTCATATTTGTGGCTGTTGTCTTCTGTATGCTAAAACATGAATGACGAATCGTGCTTTCTGTTTAAAAATCTTCATGCATAGATCACTTGGACGTTCCGACGTCACAATCTATCGATCTGAAGGGCTGTTGAGAATATTTTCAAGTGTTTCTGTGTAGGATGTCAGCTTTTGTTCATTACTAGACATTCCAGATTCCGCAAAGTATTTTATAGTGTCTGTTTTTTTAATTCAACACCACATCATTAGTTAAAGACAGAAAAAGTTGGTTGACCGCCAGTTTTTCCCATAAAAACCTTTATCGATCTCACTAAAAAGCTATCTGTGACAGACCTAAACAGACGACTACTTCCAGTAAACTCTGTGAAGGTTATCTTTACCTAAACTTCAAAAACATTCGTCTTTCAACCACTTAAATCCTTGTTGGACATTCAGGTATTGCTTTTCGATGTGAAATTCGGCGTTGGTATGTTTTTTTTGCACACCTAGACCCACAAAAGCCCATTAAAACTCCTGTGTATGAAATATTGAAAATTGAAATTTTATGATATTCTTTTGTCTGTCATTGAAAAACTTACCATAAATTTTGATGCACGATCCATATTCGGTTTCACCTTTCATTATAATTACTAAGGTTTCAACAAAGTAGTAGACCCAGCCTTCGGTCACAAAATAAGAACAGCTGGTAATGGTAATTGCTTTGTTAACGATTCGCTAAACAAGCTAGTCTCCACCTATAGTATTAAGATACCTTAGGTTCACTGAGATGAGAGCAGATTTCAAGAAGTAAACTGATTACCACTACGCTTCAAACTTTGAATTATGCAAATCTTCAAAGATTTTTATTATCCTCAGGAAAAACTTCTGTCATTTGAAGCTAGGTGTGAATTATATGTACTGAAGGAGACCACGCACACCATTTTCAATGATTACGAACAGATTAAGAATAATTCATTGAAATTACTTAGTATTCACCGTCTTTGAAAGGTGGTTTTTGAAATGTAAGTGCAACTTCTTCGCCAAATTTAATGATGCCACTTCAGGTGGATATAATATCAGTCACAACAGAAGAACTAGTCTACTAATTTTTGGTTTTCAGTAAACACTTGCAGAAAGAGAACCGATTTTCATCTCCCATCAGTATGCCTCCTTTAGAACCGTGTTAGCTTTCATTTTAAAGTTAACTTTTCTAAATCTTGATTATTTCCTTGTCTTATTTTCACAACTTACTATCATTTTTATGTACTTTCTTCTTCATTTCTATGTATTTCATCTTGGCATCTTGTACGATGATGTGCTGGCATAGAATATAGCACCTTGGGCAGTTACGCAATAATTCCAGGTCCCGAGTTGGTTCTGACTGACAGCAACTACAATATTTAGTGGGAAATAATGTCGCTTAAATTTCATAGAATAAATGTGAAGTCCTAGTATGAGACTACTCAGCTGTCCAGCGCTCCCAAGTTTTTACCGGTTCCGCATCTGATGTCATTCCATAGTGCATACCGATATGAAGTCGATAAGTCGCTGCGAACCTTCAAAGTGAATTGCTGTCCAGTGCTCACTAGTGAATTGCTTGCAGATAAGATTTCCCGAAGTTCTAATATGAAGTCCTGACCGGGGAGGCAAACCGAGTCAAACGTGGGGACAAATATTCAAAGATTACATTGGATGGAGGTCTTACTATATTGCGAATTGAGAGAAGTAAGAAAATTTCCGAAACAGTGACTGAACAGTGACATGCTGACCATGGAAGCTGAATACTTTTGGTTAGACCTATGGTGGAGTCATGTATGCTCACTGCTGAGAGGTAATATACTAGGCAGAAACACCTGTTCAGTGTTCATGGGTTTTCAAAGGTTCTCCAACCGATCTCAGTTTATGATGAATACCAAACTGAAAACGAATATTTATGCTTGTAACTACTATGAGCTAAGCTTCATAGACTACTCAGTGAAATGGTGATGAAGTCTCTTTAAATACTTGTAACACAGTAAATTAAACATTCTTATGTATAAATAGATAAAAGCAGCTGAATTATTACACCTGAGAAACAAGGATAACATGTAATCTTGTTGTGTACATTTCATTGGTATTTTGTCAACTGTTTACAACCTAGAATAACAAAGTATACAGTTTTACTGAGCTTAACACACTTCAATTCGTTGAAAGAAAACATAGTATCGATCAGTGATTAATACTGACTGAATTAGTCACAGAGTTATTAGCAGATGAATGGAAACACCGCTGGCTACAACTTTCTTGACGAACAGGTTGATTACTATGTACCAAACAGTATGCTTTTTAGTCATGTCAGAAGTCAACAGATACCCTTATAATGTTACCTCCAACTTTGGTTGCCGAAGCAGACACATTAGGAGAACAGAAAGAAGAGTTTATCTTGAATTTTCTGATTGCATTCCGAAATATACATTAGTGGCGAATAGTGGCTACGAGTGGAATTTAGGACTCATGTTTCGCCTTATTTATGACTCATCAGCCGGGTTTACTTGCCTACCAGTGAGCGATGTTGTTCCCACTAGAACACGGAACCGGTCGCTTCAAACCCCAGGGTCTTATCCCATTGGACTACCGAATCGCGACAGCCACTTCTTGTGCGAAGAGCATGGTTTTGATGTTGTTGCTTGTGAATAAAGCTCTAGCGTTTGAAGCTGTCGGTCCAAGTTCGAATCCTAGTGGGAACAACCTCACTCATTGGGAAGCAGACACGTGCAGCTGACGAGTCCCAAACAAGACGAAACGCGCGTCCTGGATTCCACTCCTAGCCATTGTCCACTATTAATATATAATTCAAACGCAGGGATTATCGAGGCATTCGTGCTGGAGCCCATAAGCTAATAGAGATCGATCAACTCGGTTTACTGAACGATAGGTTAATACAAGCCATAACACTGCATTCGGAAGAGTTAACGACTAAGAGGTAGCAACACTGGACAATGCAATCACTCGGCGTCTCATTGACTCTGGACATTAAGCAGATATCTTCAGTTCCTTCAGCATATTAAGCAAACAAACAACCTCAATTCTATTGATGTTTGCTGAGACCGTAGCCATCAACCACCTCAAACCTGCCTTGTCTTCAAAAAGAGACTATTGTCGACCTCCATCTACTTGCGCAATCTGTTCCTGACTTTTATTTGATTACGTCATCCCCTATCGATCCTAGATGTTTTTCCCCCCATTCTTATTTAGTTGTGTCATCTTTTGTTTATATCTAACGTCTGTAACTAACTGAGATTACTACTACCCAATATTACCGTGTAACTGAGCTTAACTCATAATATTTTACTCATTTACCGTGATATTAGTTTTAAGTCACTCAATACTTTGATTACTACTTTTTTAGTTATTTTTTATTCGAGGAACTTCCACAGGATTGGGGATATAATATTGGGGCAACTTGTGAACATTTCCTAACCTTCTTCAAGTTTGCCGTTATGATTATCCCTTTACTCTATGACTGTCCGTCCTAATCACCGATCGATATTCTTTTTTCATTCACTTAATTAAAGCAAGATTAAAACGTTGATAAGGGATAATACAAAATATTTGTTGATTTTGTTATCTGTTCTAATACACTACTCCAGGATTACACAGTTGAAGTACACCTTATACGATGGATTAAATTTTCAGCAAAACTATATATTTTAATATTCTAGGTTGTAAGTAACTGATAAGATACCACTGAAATAGAACGGACCCGTGTTATCCTTCTGCCATTTTTGTTTTTGCTCTTTCAACACCAATCTTATCAAGATACTGGATATGTTAGGTAACAAAAGCATGTTGCTTTGTAATACGGTTAAATAACTCAAAGATATAAGTAACTGAAAACTGACTTTGATAGATAAATGCGTTGCCCATTATTATTCGATAATTGCTAAGTGATTCTAAAAACCATCACTACTACTCCCATTTCTGGTTCATAATTTCATACTACTACTGTATTGTCATATTTAGGTATCTATTACACAGAAAATCTAACCTCTTCAGAAAAAAGAAAGAGGCTGAAGAGTTAAAAAATTATTACTAAGTTGCATAATGTGTAATAATCAAGCTTATTTAGTCTGCATAGCATATTCCAAAACTGTCTAAAGCTCATCAAACAAAAGATATTGTAAGCTAATAAAGTACGTAAACATAAGACACGCCCATCTATTGAAGTAAAACAATAAATTGAAGCAATCTATGCTACCATTTTTATCAACAGATCAATGACATTCATTTAATAGCCTAGATTTATTCAGTTATATCACATGTTGGAATTAATTCAGTATATAACCTTTGTTATGCTTACGTGAATAGTATCACTACTGTTTACACATCAAGGATGACCGAAATATTATGAACCAGTACAAAATAAATATTAGTGTATTTTTTCAATACGTTTGTAATTCCCATTGTGACATCAAAAGCAAGATATTCAGCGAAGAGGACTCTTTCCAACGAATTTATTCTCAACCTGTACATTCATATATATATATATATATATATATATGCATGTACATCTTGAGGATAAATTCGTTGAAAAGAGTCCTCTTCGCTGAATATCTTGCTTTTGATGACGAATGCATTTATTTATTTAATAGGAATTTATGTAATAGTTCCTTTCATTTCTATCTTCAGCTTGATCATCTATTTCTACTCCCTCTCGACCTTTGGTGTAAGCATTTGTATGAAAACTTGTCGGACATCAATTTCAAGGTGAACTACAGCTTTACTCTTGGCCATTTACCGTTCCACTGGATCAGTACTATAGATCTTTATTGGAATATAGTCGATTAAAGTAGATGGCTGAATATCTCAGTGGATATAATACTTAATCCTTTAATTTGTGGCTGTTAGACAAGAGGATTCACCAACGGAGTATGTAATTCATGACACTAAGCGGTATCCCGATAACAAGCTTAGCATACTTAAGAAAAACCGTTCAGTTCATTTGACAAATGTGCAGCTGGAGATCGAACTCAGAAAATGGCAACTAATGTTAACTGTTCATTTTGTCTTTCAATTCACTGATAAGCACAAAGATCGATTGCTTAAATTAATCAGAAAATAAATTTGATTCTCAAAATATATTTTGGTCTGATGTCTTAGGCGATTTATTTAAAGGTAAAAAGCATCATACAGCATCATCATATTAGGTGAAAAACCGTTGAAAACCTGGGAGTACTGGACAGCTGTTTCTTCCTAATACAGAACTCTTCAGGAGTTCTTGCGCATAACTTTACCATAGATCAAACTCAGGACCTCCAGATATCGTGACAAGCTCGTTAACCACCCCCACCCACTAAGTCTGCGTTCAATGGTTCACAGTTTCCTACTTTTCTAAATTCGTGACAGTGTGACTATAATCCGAGGTCTTGAGTTGGCGTCAGCCTCACTCCTGACTGGTTGATCCCACAGGTTATGTCATCTCATAAGAACTTCCGGATATCAATCCGGAAACCTTTCGCCAATGAAAACTCGACAATAATTTATTTTAAGAATTTTAAGAAGTTATTTTTAGATATAAATATATAATTATCAGCACAGACATACGCAGCTGTCAAGTCCTAAGTGGAACAAAGTATGACGAATAGTTTTCACTCCTATCAGGTATCAAAATACAATTAGGCATTCGCTTTATTGTTGCATAACTGTTACCTACTTAGAATAGTATTATTTACCTTTTTTCAAATCATGCTCGTAAGCATCAACTGCATCTTAGCGGCTAACGAGATCAAATACGTCTTAAATTTTAGGAATTTAAAATAAGTGAATGAATATATCATCCGATAATGGTATTTCGGTGGCTGGTAGCAATGAATCGATTAAAGTTGTATTTGAGTAAAAGGTTCTTTATACCACTTACGTTACGTTCCAACAAATAAGTGAATAATGTCGTATATTTTTCATCTCTGGTTAACAATACATTTACACAAAAGGGATGTATTCGGATGCTTTAGAACCCTTAGATATTAAGTTTCTGAAGCCGATTTTCACTTTCGTTTCTTAAGATCAGGAGTACTTATCTGTGAAAGTCTAAAGACACATCATAGAAATACTGAAAGATGTACTAAAAGGTGACAGTGGGAGTTAGTGATAACTAGTTGTATCAAAGAAAATTTGACTATTTGTTGTTTATCGCTTAAAAAGTACGCATATGCTGAATTTAGAACATGCTTATAAGCTAGACTAGATAGTACATTATCGAACCAGTGTCTTGATGATGCTGGTTTGAATCCGGTCGTGATTTTAATCATAAGCATTTTGTTCGTGCAACGATTCATCAGAGTCCAATAACCTGGTTAGTTCATTGACGAAATATACCTAATTCATTGGCGATGCTAGGTAATGTTCCTAAAATATAGAGTTTTGAAATGTGGAAGTACTAGTAGAGATCGTGTAACATAATCCAGTAAGTTACCAAAATTCACCAGGATGTTTTTTCATCTTGTGAACCTATAGCAATGATCCCTTTCAAACTAGCACAGTTTCCTTCCAGCTATACCGAAATGATACTGACCATTGACGAGATTTTGTTTAGATTAGCACGACAAACATTTTCGACAAGCGTCTGACATAATCAAGTAGCTTTTATATGACGTCTGACCTACAGCTGAAGCCATAAAGCTTCCTATTTATCTGGCGTGTAATAACAATACAAACTAAGGTGATCTTTTTACACCAATATAAAGTTTGGACCCCACTGAACTAATTAATTTACTAGATATATAAATGGAAAACGATTTAAAATTCTAACTAGTAGTATAACTACAGTGGACTGTTTGGCTGGAAATATTACCAGAATTAAAAACTTAAAATTCATTTCGGATTTATTTTTAATAAATTGAATTCATCAGAATAAATATTTCCTGAACTTTATTTATTATTATATTTTTTTCCTTGGGTTCCTAGTGAAACATCGTTATTCAACTGTATTCTCTGTAGTCTTTTTAACCTGATTCCAAGACTGACCACAAGCTTTCATTTCTTCCTCACACCATCTCATCCATATCACCCTCGGACACCCAACTCGTCATTTCCCCTTTCGATTTCACTCGACGGCCTGGAGTGTGATGTCCCAAAACGGTCTTCTCAGTATATGTACAGTCTAGTCCATCTCCACTTTCTTCTGGATATTTGTTGGGCGATAGATTCTTGGTTGATTCGTTGTCAGCCAGCTAGCCAGCCAGAGTTCCTTGTTGCTTTTTCTTTCTGGCCATCTGGTCTGATCTTCAGTATCGAGCGCATCCAGTTGTTGGTTGAAGTATGTCTGCAGTTTATTGCAAATGCTTTTCGTGATGCACCAAGTCTCTGAACCACCACGTAGAAGCACTGACTTGAAATTAGTGTTGAAAATCTGGATCTTGTTCACGCTTTATGCTGAGTGCAGTGCAGTAGATCTCCACACCGATTTCAGATCAATGAAGGCCTGTCTTGCTTTTCCAATCCTGGCTCTGACATCCTCATCTGTGCCACTGTCTGTAGTTGAAGTGATACTGCTTAGGTGGGTAGGTGAAAGAGACAACTTCCATTAGAATTTTTCCGTTGATGGTGACTGGTACTTGCTGTTGAAGTTGTTGTTGCTGGTTGGGTATCCTTATCAGCTCTGTCTTCTCTACATTCACCTGAAGTCCCTTCTTCGCTACCCTGCCACTTCTGCCAACCTGTTAGTTTCCACCTGTAGGTCTTCAAGTTTGTGCGACATTAGACACAAATCATCATCGGCGAAATCCAAATGTTCTAGGGTCTTACTAAATACTTACAAGAATAAAATGATATCTTGCCACATTACTAAAAACCATACCATAACAATTAACCAAGTAATACACAGTTATATAATAACTCTCATTCTGTTTTGTTAAGAAGAAGGTGTCTTTTGAATGTAAAAGTTTAACACCGGTCACTTCTGGTTTATAGTAGAAATACCTAAGAAAAAGTACTTAGAGGAAAAAAATGCTAACTACATTCAGAATGAATCAGACTAGCTTTCTTTCTTGGAATAATATATTGTGATAGTGTTATTTATTTAAAAGCTTGTGAAGTGAATGAAATATATCAACCTCTTTAGAAGTGCATAACTCACGTCTCTAGATATTGTGCATCATATTTTGGTAAACCTCTGAAAGTCTTACATGAAACTTAGAGCTTTAAAACGCAGTTACTGAAGTATCGAAAATAAAGGATTGAAATGTACTCAGCCACCGAATGCACTGTTGTGCGGTAGGCAATGAGTGATACCTATTGTGTGAGAGATAATGATAATACCTAGCTTCTCAGACTTCGGTAGGTGAGTCAGGGTTCAAACTCATCACCCATCGGTTGGAAGTCGAGTGCCTAGACCTATGAGCCAGAGCTCCACAGAGTGATGAATTGTACTTACGAAGTATGTCAAGAAGCTTGTAGGTTAAAACAGAACTCGAAAAATGAAAGGATTTAAACAAATGATATCCAAATTGTCCATTCAGATCTTAGATATGCATCTAACCAACATCCATATTAGAATGATATTTATTCGATTAGCATTGACTAGACAAACGGTATTTAACTGTTTTTCTTGGAAAGAAAATCTTGAAACGGAACAAAAATAATGATTCCTGTTAAACAGTACTCGTTAGTCACTTAGAACTTTAAGAAAAAAAAACATGTATTACGGAATTGGGATAAAGGGTCATCTGATACTTACTTCAAATGAAAAGATACTTCAAGGTTTGATCTAATCCTGTCAGTTTCCTACTTGTCAGTGTTCAGCCAATCGAGGTGATCATCTGCCTTAACAAAGCACTTACATGAAATCACTGAGTTAAGTTTACAGAAATATTTTCAGACTACATTTCACTCAGGATTTTCCAAAGATGAAGTATCATTGCATTTACTTAAATAGCTTCTATGAATAGGTCAATTTTTAAAGAACTAACTGACTTGAATTACGAGATATGAATACTTGAGTGGATGTAGGATATGATAAAATTGGTATATTTACTTATTATTCATAGAAATAACAGCCCAGCAAAACACTCAACCACTGTAGAAATAACAAAACCAAATTCGCATAAGTCAAGCTTTCAATGAGTCTAAGCGCATATGCTGGTTTAAATGTAGCCATGATCTAGAATTCCGTTCAGATCAAGTCGTTACATTCTCACAGGAAATAAAAGGTTGATATAAGATCTTGTAAATTCCTATTCTTCACCCTGGATTGTGAGTATCTTTGACGGATTCCATGATAGTCTTTAGTAATGTACTATTATTACAAAAGAGTTCTACTCCATTAATACTCATTAACTTTCAGTTCCCTAACAAAATGTATGATGTTTCACATTTGTCAGTTGAATCCAAAACCTGTCACTTCTGACAACTTTAGCTAATGATTCTGATTCGGAAATGAATAGAAAAAAATCTAAATTCTATTGTCAACCATAATCCAATATTGTAATTGAATATTCCCATTTGGACATGGATTGAAAGAAGAAATATATTCCTTTTTAATTAGGTTTTCATCCTGGGCTCTACACTAATATATAGGTTTACAATTCGATCAGAATATCAATCAAGGAACCTGCTGATATGCCTAGCATACCGCGCTACATCTGTTTGCACAGATGATGCTACAGAAGAAGAGTTTGCTACTATCCATCGCCGGCTTAGTATGAACGGCTATACAGAGAAGTTTGTAACCAACCATATGAATGTTACGAAGGTAAAGACAAGAACGCCAACAGTCCCTAACAAGCAAATCTTCTCGAAGCTGAAATTTAAGAGTGACACTGCCAGTGAAATCATCATTTCTAGAACTTATCATCGCAACTTACTTAAAGTCTATAATTATTGTCCATCAAATGCCAAACACTTGATAACAAGGCTTAAATTAATGCTAATCGATCCTTGGTTCGAGTTATAGTTGGAGTAACATCACTCACAGGGAGGCAGTTACATCCACATGGGACGAAACACACATGCTGGATTCCATTACCAACCACTATCTATCATCACTGTCAAAATGAAAATACAGGCAATATCGAGGCCTCCACCGAAGAGCCCATATACCGATAGAAACTGGCCAATCCATTCCAATCAGCGGCAGGAAATCACAGGCAGTAACATAGCAGCTTAAATGTTGTTAAACACAATCATTGATAAAGATACGATAAATAGAATAAATTTCATCAATTTATCTGTAAGCTATCTATAATTTAATTTTGTTGACTTAACGTATAATTAATTGTTTTGAGTTGCTTTACCGCTGTCTTACGTTTAACATGTATTGCCGTTGGTAGTTTTAGTGACTAGATTTTTGTAAACTTGTCTCGGTAATCATTGTTTCCTTAGCCAGAAAACTGATCACAACTTGTCATTCTCTATCTAATGACTACTGGTCTAACATCAATACCATGAAATGCAATTATAAGGAGCAGAAAACATTACTGTTTTAAGAAATGTATACTTTCATTTTCCAACACATTTCAGCCAGTTTCTGTATAAACTAATAAGGTTGCATGTTACCTCAGTCGAAAATTTTTCAGATTCTACTCAATAAATCTAGAATTTTCATCTTACCATGAAAACGAAGTAAATGAGTAGAATTTTAGCCAAAATGATAATAGATATTCTTTAGCACTAAGTCAATTGCCCAATATACTTTAAAAACTAATATTCTCTTGTTACACTAACTATCTGTTCTGTAAGGTGATACAAGTTGTTGTGAACGACATATGGTGCAACAAAATATGCTACCTAGGTGAACACATGAACAGTTTTGTGAAAATAAATTCCTTTTCAAGGAGATGATTAACACCAAGCAACTGCAAAGATGAGATAAAATGAAGTCATTATAGTTAAAACGATAAAACTAACTTGGTATAGTATACACAATAGAGTAACATGATTTTGAGATAGTAGACAAGATTTGTAGCTTCAAATGAAAATGATAATTGTTTGGTGTTCTACGAGCTTTTAGGTTTGTTCTTTGACCTTTCATCATTAGGTTAGACAACTTCATCAGTACTTACCTCATAAAGAAGTGAAGTTTTTCCAGGTTGTTGTAATGTTTCTGTTTGTTGACTCTGAGCGTTACTGGCTGGTAAGTAAGGGTGAATTTAGCTTCTTTTTTTCAGCAGAGATTAACCTTCATAACTGTTTGTATCGTTTGACCTAATGTCTAGTTGCTGATTTTCCTGGTAGATTTATAGTCGGCTAATTCCTTCTCAGTGATCCGTATATCGGGTCAATGTCTAAGGGTCTGTTGATTGGGACAAAGTGGGAAAACTAAGACAGGCAAACTCACAAGTTGCAAGAAAACTTCTGACAGCATGGTGGTTCAATCAAATTCACCTCTACTCATAAGCCAATAAAACTCAGGGTAAGCAGATATCTGTTATATAACTCCATACAACCTAAGAACTCTTCACTTCTTTATAAGGTAAATGCTGACGAAGTCACTTGACCCGGTGGTGAAACTCTTAAGAACAAACTTCAACCACCGTACAACACCAAACAAACACATAATTTTAATACAATTAACCGTGAAAAATAAAGAGTTTGGCAGGAAGGGTAACTCGTTTAATTTTGATAACAGCTTTACCACAAATGAATATCATTTCATTAACTTACTAACCTTGATTATTGTTTCAAATTAAGTGTTGCCTACAATCTGACTGATAAAATTCAGTCAGACGTAATACAAGACTGTTCAAAGTATTCATTAATCCTTACTGTAAGACAGTTGTTGTATAACGATACTCCCTGGCAGCTAAAACCTCTTTACACAGAGGATTGTTTGAACCTACAGGCCATTGCTGTAGTTTACAACCTGAAATATAGTCTCGAAAATATTCTTTCCACTCTATCACTAAACCTTTATGTTCAATTCCATTATTTCAAGTTTCTTCACATCTGAATAAATATCTAAACCAAACGCATAGCCAAAGCCAAAACTTGACAATAAATACTAAGTATACTTTCTAGTATAATGCAAATTCATATATAAACCAAGTCCACATAAACTTATAATTGTGTGTCATTTCTAAACAATGCACAAATTAAATCAATAGAACTAGGGAGTTTCAATATTTTTATCAGTCATATTGCTTCAGAACTATCATCCTTATTTACTGAGGTAATTTAAGCAAATTTAATCACTATGAAACCTTATTTTTTTAAGAAGTTTGTTTAGCTAGTAAAACACCGATAAAGATAAGAATAATATTAGATAATTTTAAACAATAAAAAAGTAATTTGGTTTTGCCTGGTAGTAAAACAAGAATAAGTTACAAAATGTCAAAATGATACTTAACTGTTAATTGCTTACAAACATGAAATTGATATTAACGCAGGATAGTGAATAAGAGCGGAATCCAGAATGCGTGCTTCGTCCCATCTGGCATTCATCAGCAGGACGTACCTAACACCCAGTGAGCGATTTTGTTTTCACTAGAACCACTTCATACGCTAAAGTGTTACATGTTATGCATTAAGTAATTAGAATTTAATCATACCACTGGAACCTAAAATATGACTTGGATTATTTGCTGAAGAAGGATTAGATTGCTGTCAGCACGTACACGAGGACATATTCCAGTCTGGTTTTATAGTAGTCGAAGAAAATGTATTAGAAGTTCTATTCTTGAGCATTTAACCGATTCCATTCATTCAGCCGACCCAAACAATAATTTTAAGGTTGTCTATCGAATTCTCTCAAACATCTCACGTTTCTTTCGTGTTCAGCTTCTAAAAACAGCAGAGGCCTGGACTATCCATGAACTGAAGCCTTACCTTTGTGTGCAAAAGAAGTATATTCAGTCTTTGTCTCTACCTTGGCCTTAATTTAGTTTAGTCTTGGTGTTCTTCTTTACCTTTTCGTTTTTCACATACACCCCTGCTTTGTTGGACTAATCTTCGTACTCTTATATCCTCATCATCACTTTATTTTTATATTTTTGTCATTTGATCTTCCTAATAATCGCAACCGCCGTACTGCCAAGGAGTCTCATACTACGACGAAACAGCTTTTTAGTGCTCTCAGATTTTCTATGGTTTCCCAACTGATGTCAGTCCGTGATGAATACTACCTCTAAATTAAAAATCCCCATTCATCCCAAAAATACATTACTGTATAGTGCTCATTAGTGACTTGCTTCCAGACGGATATCACGAAGCTCTTATGAGAAGCCGTGACCTGTGGGGTCAACCAGTCGTAAGTAAAGCTGATGCTAACTGAAGACCTTGGGTGATAGTCGCGCTATGACGTGAATTGACAGAAGTTGGAAACTGTGAATCGCTGGAAACCAACCTAGTGGCTGAATGGTTAACGCGTTCGTCGTGAAATCGGAAGGTCCTGAGTCCGATACCTAGCCAGGTAGTGGGTGCATACTGCTGAGGAGTCCCATACTAGGACGAAACAGCTGTCTAGTGCTTTCAGATTTTCAATGGTTCCCCAACTGATTTCAGTCCATGATGAATGCTACTTCTAATCCTTTGATTGTTTATTGGCTCTATCACGTTTTCACCCCTTTTTAATCTATATGCACCTTATAAACGACTTAAATTGAAAACATTTGTATCCCGATATAAATTTAAAAAAGCAACGAATGTGAAAAAAAACAAGATTTAGTGAATTTATAGATTTAGCTCTTAATTATCACCCATCTGATATTTTGTTTTCTTTCCCTGATTTGTTTCGCCTAATTAACCTTATTCCTATTACCAATGTAATCATTATTGTTCGTCTCAATAATACACCCGGTTTTCTTACTATATTTGCATAAGTGCTATTAACTATCTTGCTTTCACTGACGTAATCGACGCTCAGTCAATTCAATTCTCACCTCTGTATCAACATTATTGTTATTATTATTATTATCCAAACTCAATTAGCCTATCTTCAACCCATTCAATTTTGAATACCCTTTTCTACCCTTTGCATTACCATTTCACCCGTAAAAACTGTTCACTTCTATGTTGTTACACCTAAATCTGTCTCAGTCTATGTTATATATGTATGTGTGTATACATGTTCTTTTCCATTGTTTAACGGTATATATAATGAAGTATGTAGAGTATCCAGCCGACGAGTACTACTGAAATGTATGAATTCATTAAATCCTGCCTTTTTTTTCATATTCGTTGCTTGTTTAAAATCTTACGTAACCCTTTTTGTTATCATCCGACCTTTGCGTCATCAACTAGCAACGTTAATATTGTAACCACCATTATTATCATTTAAACTAAATCTTCCTGATGGATTACAGTTTTTAAGTATCACATATATTTATACGAGGAAATGAGAGCTTCTGAGCTGTCGTGGAACCAGGTTCAAAAGATTTCAGAGGACAGAATTCACTGGAGACGTGCTACTGAAGCCCTATGTTCCACTGGGAACCCAAGGAACTAATAATAGTAATACAGCTTGTACAGTTGAAAAGAGTCCTCTTCGCTGAATATCTTGTTTTTGATGTCACAATGGGAATTATGAACGTAATGAAGGATTCAGGAGAATAATTTGTTTTTCACATTGGTAGTCGAGTGAAAGCTTCGGATGCATGTACACTTATTGATGCCTAACAATCTTTCTTCTCTTCTGGTTTGAGCCTAATGGAATTAAAAAGTTTGACTGAAGAAAATGCTCATCGTTTAAAATAAATTCTCATGATATTTTTTGCATATTAAAAAAAGATTCCCCCAATAATTATTACCTGAATATTCATTTTCTGAACAAGGTTTACATGAAGAAGCACCTTCACTTGAATATGTATTTCTTGGGCATAATTCACAATGATCAGATTTTTCATGTGCTCCAAAGCTTCCAGCTACGCATGGAATACATGTTGTCACTGGAGGTGTACCTGTTAAACGAATTTCTTTTATATGCAATTCAGGATCTTTTAATCCGTATAACTGTTGTATATAAGCATTCTCCACAAATAAATACCATTGAAGGATATTATGTC